>OX637338.1:13878560-14488858 GCA_951799405.1 Agapetus fuscipes
TGCTGAAATAATCAATGATAATAAAAATAAGCAGGTCTATCGCAGATCTAAACAACATTTAATTTACATTCTATTGATATCGAAGTCTTCGTATTTTTTATCAGAATAAATTTTGATGAAATTTTCTTTCTTCACAATATTCTGTCGATATCAATTTCCAATATATTTTTATTGTGTATTGTGTTTCCGCGGAAAAGCGTTTGTGTGGGTACTCCAGTAAAAAAGAAAATGCGAGTAGAGCTGTGTTTTGCTGTAGACTTATGTATTGCCTGTAGTTTACGCAACCAACTTAGGATATTAGATTTCACGTTGTGCTTGTAGGATGGCATTTCAAATCACACAGATTTTTAGTATTTGCATACCAAGCAGGACCATAGAGGGCAGCTGCTTGCTGAGATGATGCACAAGGTTTGCAATGCCCGTCGGATATTGAAAAAGCTCTCTCATTTGCTGAAAGATGTGAAACTTTATTCGATTTATTTCCATCTATTTGAAACTACCTACAGGTTAACGAAATATTTGACAGTTTTCAATTTAACAAGAAAATGAGTACAAAACGTTTGTAAAAAATAGAAACTGATCTGAGAAGTTCCATGCTTATTTCAGATTACAGTTTTGTTGAAATATTTTATATGATTTGCAACTCAAAATGTTACTTGTAGATTAGATTTATAGATTAAAAGTTTTTTGCGGAAACTCTCAATAGATTTCTGTAACTGTTGCTTCCCCGCTTGCCTCCGATTCATCATAATAAAGTCAGGATGAATTATTTAAGCCTCGCCCTCCATATTAACACTAAAAACTTTCCTTCAATTTGGAAGATTATGACGCAACCGTTAAAGTATGGTCGAGAAAGTTGGCGGCCAAGTCTACAGCCAGATTAAGTTCTTCGTCAAACGTGTCACGAATCCTAAAGCTGATGTGGCTGGTGCCAGGCCCTGCCTGAATCCCAAGCAAACACTCAAACTCTACCATAGCGTTTTACCAAAACGTTCGGTAACCAAAACGATTAATAGAAGCGCTGTTTCATTAATCATATAATTTTTTTGGTACGTTTGTTGAGTTTCAACATTCGTTTTAAACTTGGGGTACAGTATGTATACGCAAGTTCCTCCCCTACCAGGGCCGACTTATTTATACATGGATGTGTGCCCGCTTTATTTATTGAGTAAATATTTCAAAGGCTTATAAATTTACCTGGTAGAGTTATTTTAGGCGCTAGTTTTTGTAAAAGAAAATAAAAACGCTTTTGTAGCGACCAACCTCACATGCTGGTGTGCCGTGTTGATGCGGCATAAAGTCGGAAACAAAATTTAAAATCGTATTTGTTTCCCAAAATAAACATTCCGTTTAAAATATCGTTTAATCCTGTGAAGTATGAGACTGGCGTACCTACGTGGACAAAAACATACATTAAATTCATTACCCGATGGGATACAAAGTTTACAAGATTATATTTTATTTCATAAGGTACGACTGAACACTTATAGCTACATATCTAAAACTCTGATACTGAACAGATTAAAGCTTCAACGGCCATAGGATTAAAAAATCAATCTTGAAAGAACAAAAAAAAAATTGAAAAATCAGTATATCCTTTAACTTATCATACAACTTTTAATAGCACATCAATTCCTTCATTTACAAAGTTGGAAGAAACCAGTTTTTTTTTTTTTTGGTATTTTTTTGATTTCTCGGCTTGATTAATGTCAACTCAATAATAAGACGTTTTAATTTTCATAATTTTAACTAGACCTTTGTCATGGGTCTCAACAAATTAATTTCCACATAAAAACCTACATTAGCGCTTTTAGCTAGAATAAAAAGCTAGTTCATATAATTTTGTGATAGTTAATGAACCACATTTCCATTTCACGTCGGTATTCATTGAACTCGCAGAATTGAATATTCATTATTCCGGAAGGCTGAACAGTAAAGAGAGCGAATGCCAGATGGATAAAACTAATATGCTTTAGTGGTGATGACGTCACAGTACAGGTACAAACAGAAATAGAAACCACGCAAACCTAATGCAACACCAAATGACATTTGCAATATTTAAATTTGAAATGCTCCGGAATACTAAATAAGTGCAGGAAGTTTACTTTTTTAATTAGGTTGCCATAGTAGGTTAAATGATATTATTGCAAATCGCATGAAAAAAAACACTCACAATTTGTAGTTCTAATGCCATGATGAAAATCCGACTTGATTATTTCCTGATGTTACCTTTCCACCGCAATGATTTAGATTTTTTGTACAACTCCTACAATTTTCGTAGTTTCCTTTTTCTGATGTTTGTTTTTGGTCTATATTCTTTTGACTGCTTCCCTTAAAGATAATAAAAAAATGTGTACATCCCTGCAACTGTAATTAGCATTTATTCAAGTGGTAACTAACTATACTTACTTGCAAAAATATAGCTTTTTGTAAACATGAAGCGAAAATAAAACGAAAACGAAACGAACGTATTTATCCAATCACTTATTTCTCTTCCCGGTTCGTTTTAGTTTTAGTTTCGCTGCAGCATGGCGAAAGGTTTAATGAAGTAAACATGTGATATGGATAAATAAAGCGAGAAAGTGATGTGAGCAGACGAAACTTGTTAGTGATATCAGCAAAATTATGCAAATGAGGGATAAAAGCAGATAAAGCAAATAAGTGAAATTGTCAGATGAAGTATGCTAGTGTTATCAGTTAAGAATATCAAGTAAGTGATTTGGAAATTGAGGACATGATGCAAGTAGGTAACATGAGTAAATGAAGCATATTTGGGAACGCCGAAAGAGTTTACAAGGCCAAGAAATGACTAGACCTGGTGGTCTTCTTTTCAAATAGCTTCTTTAAATAATATTATCATTTGCTTTCTGGAATCTGTTGGCAAGGTCTAATAGAGCTAGAGTTTTCGGACGTTTCTCTCATATCTACAATGGACTTCTTCAGACATTGGTGAAACGTTGAAGAGATTTAGCTTTGATGGACCACGGCACAATAACATCAAAAAATATGATGTTGTGGGCAAAGGAAGCAGGTTAGTGAAATGGCTGGCTACATGTGAGTGTGCATTGCAGGCGGGCTACCGGGAAGGCAGGTCGTACCTGCAGACCAGCGCCCCCAACATCCACGAGCTGACCACCAGAACTGTCACCATGAGCAGGGACACGCCAGAGGCCTCACACGGCTTCGGCATCTGCGTCAAGGGCGGCAAAGATGCAGGTAACAATTCCTTTCTTTCTTTTCACCAAGCTTTCATTAAAACATCTGGTTAATTGACTTTTCTTTAAGGTGTAATAAGTTAGTAATAGCAAACACATCCTATCTAAATACACTCAAATAAGCTCACACGATCTAGTCTCACTGTATGTTGAAGCTTTTGGGGGTATATCAGTAAGGCGTAGCAAAAATGCTCGATATTATGAACTGTTCATAGATTCTTTTACCTAGAAAATCCACTGTTTTTTTTTTGTTACAGGAAAAACTGTGATAATGCATCCCTATCATTGTAATGAGGAATTTGTGATAGTCCTGCAATATAAAGTAGATACTTTTTATTTAACCTTACTTGTTTTTTACAAGACAAGCATATCTTTCGATATTTTTCTATGAAAAAAAAATCATGAAAAAAATTCACATAGTTTAAAAAATACAGCGCTTAACAAATCATTAAAAAATACTTTTTTCGGGCTATGTAGCCGTGGTCTGGTTGATTTATTCCGGACAGTTTTGCCCATTGCTCCGATGAGCATTATCAGCGGTTGGCTAGTCGCTGTGATCTTCTTACAGGATCTGGTGTTCTGGAAGCAACGCTAGCCTTTTTTAGCCTGTAAGAAAATCACAGCGACTAGCCAACCGCTGATAATGCCCATCGGAGCAATGGGCAAAACTGTCCGGAATAAATCAACCAGACCACGGCTACATAGCCCGAAAAAAGTAATTGTTAGTTCAACAAGTACCGGCCGTGAAAGCTTCAATGTACAATTAAATCATTAAAAATACGCTTTATCGTGTTATCCATTTTAATATTTCTTTCACATATTTCGATACATTGAAAATCGTTTCAGGAATTTATTATTGAGGTAAAAGAGTTCAAAGTAAATGCCAAGTAGGTTCTTTTACTTAGCTAACGTACTTTATTAATCCCTTTATGGAGAAAGAAAATATTTTTAGGTGCCTTTATTTATTTTGACAAAATTTATCCCTGATCTTTTCGTGTGAACCGCCACCTGCGCTTTAGCTCTCTTTTTATCGCCTCAATGATATCTCTTTTTTCAGGAAGGTTATTTTTTATCACTTTCACGTTTACATACAAGTCTCTATAGAAAAGGAAATACAAAAATTCTAGGTTTATAGTTTCACGGACGAAAATTCAAATGTTTTAATTTTATATTTTCGGGTTAATTAGCCATGATGTCGCATATCGTGTCAAACGTATCGCTCGTACGATGTGCATGGCAGAATGTCAGTAGATAAGGTAAATTTTAAATTATAGTTACGGTTGTTTCACATATGTATTTACCAATTACCATGAACTTTAACCTTTATAACAAATTTCGGATACAAGACGCACCGTCGCGTCGCGTCGTGGGAGAACTTAAATTATTCTCGACGTTTCGCTACCATGTCAATATCGTATATTATTATATATCGACTAGGGGCGTTGCCCCTGGCTGCTACGCAGCCCAAACCCTTAACATTCGGAGAATGTGTATATTGCGCATAGTTTCCTAGCGTTAAAATTCGGAAAACATGTAAAACAAAAACATGCAATCTTAGTAAAAGAAAATCGACCGACCATACTTTAAAAAATGGTTCACTTTGCAGATTTCAGCTGTGTTTCAGGGAAGGTTGACAAGAGTTGCAGGGCTTATGTTCATTTGAGATTGGGTTTTTATGTTGTAAGTCATCATGCATTATGTGTAAGCGCGGACTTACAAATGTCTTTTTGTGGGAATGCATTTAATATGAATCTCAAATGATATGTATCTTTGCAACTTAGATTATGGAACTAAACAAAATAATTTCCTTGACTTATGGGTTAGTATGTGGCTGACCACCCATACTGTGAGAAATGGTTCACCATGCAAATTTCATCTCTGTTTGAGGAAAAGTTGGCAAGAGTTGCAGGGCTTATGTTCATTTGAGATTAAGTTTTTATGTTGTAAGTCCACATGGAGCATTTGTAAGCGCGAACCTGTCTGCTTGTGGGAATGCATTTAATATGAATCTCAAATGGTATGTATCTTTGCAACTCAGATTATGTAAAGAAATACACAAAATAATTTCCTTGACTTATAGGTTGGTATGAGGCTGACCACCCATACTTTAAAAAATGGTTCACCATGCAAATTTCATCTCTGTTTGAGGAAAAGTCGGCAAGAGTTGCAATTGAGATTGGGTTTTTATGTTGTAAGTCAACATGCATTATGTGTAAGCGCGAACTTACAAATGTCTGCTTGTAGGAATGCATGTAATATGAATCTTAAATGTAATATATCTTTGCAACTTAGATTATAGATTTAAATCCATTTTTATTTCGTTTGTTTTTTTTAAATTTTGAATCAAATAAAAGAAAATATAAAAAAAAACTTTCTAATTTTGCCGCTAGACGTCAATATAGTTTCATACGTATCCCTTATCTTTATAAAAATGAACGGCCTCCCCATACAAAATAATTGTGCGTTAATGGCATTCAAACTGAAGAACTCCTGAACAGATGCACGTCATATTCACAACAAATATTGTTCAGGACTTGGGATGTGCTTCCTCATCATTAGTAGATTTTAAATTGTTGTTTTTTAAATAAATAAACATGATCAATCACAACACCTTTTTATGTAAAACCTATGCGAGAAACAAAACTCATTTTGACATTCGAATTTCAAATAAATTGCCCGCACTTCAACATAGGCTTCAAAGTTGCCATCGCTGCCATTGCCAAGTCGATTCTTTTTCGGTTGAATTCCGTTGAGTACCTACCTACCTATATTTTTTATTCATTTCAAAATTATACTTCAACCAGCTGTTATAACATGTATTTTTTAGAAATAATGACGATCGATTAGGTCAACTTTTTATATGAAACCATACTTATTGCGGCATTTAATTTTTTTTAAGTATTATTATAATATACAATCTAAGTTGCATAGACGCATTAACATTTATAATTCATATTCAATGCACTCCTGCACGGAGACACGAGTGAGTTTGCGCTTACAAATGCTGCATGTGTATTTACAAATAAAAATTTCAGCCTCTCATGACCATAAGCCCTGCAACTTTTGCTGACCTTTTCAGAAACAGGGGACACATTTGTTAAGTGAACCCATTTATGCGATATGGGTGGTAAGCCTCATACTAACCCTTAAGTCAAGGAATTTGAGTTTGAAAAATCCTTAAACAACGGTAATCTTAATTTATAATCTAAAGTTGCAAAAAAAGTTATTTAATAATAATAATAATAATCTAAGTTGCAAGGATATATTCATTCAAAGCTCTCAGATGTATGCCCACAAACAAACACATGTAGTTCGCGCTTACAAATGCTGATTGTGTACTTACAAATAAAATTCAAACCTCAAATGAACATAAGCCCCACAACTTTTGCCGACCTTCCCTGAAACAGGGGTGACACTGGCAAAGTGAACCATTTTTTACAGTATGGGTGGTCAGCCTCATACCAACCTATAAGTCAAGGAATATGAATAATAAATTACATTTAAATATAAAAAATAACAAAACCTTAAAAATTTGATGATTCAAATTGAATGCACGCCCACAAACTGGCAAATGTCATTTCACGCTAACATATAGTTGTGGCGCTTGATTTTTTTTAAATATTAGAATATATAATCTAAGTTGCACAGATACAATAACTTTTATAATTCATATTCAATGCATGCCCTGGAGACATGAGTGGGTTCGCGCTTATAAATGCTGCATGTTAACTTAAAAATTAAAATTAAGGCCTATAATGAACATAAGCCCTGCAACTTTTGCCAACCTTTTCAAAAACAGGGGAAACATTTTTCAAGTGAACCATTTTTTGCGATATGGATATACAGGCTCACACTAACATATAAGTCAAGGAATTTGAGTTTGAAAAATCCTTCAACAACGTTAAATTTAATTTATAATCTAAAGTTGCAAAAAAAGTTATTTGATGATTCAAATTGAATGCACGCCCACAAACTGGCAAATGTCATTTCACGCTAACATATAGTTGTGGCGCTTGATTTTTTTTAAATATTAGAATATATAATCTAAGTTGCACAGATACAATAACTTTTATAATTCATATTCAATGCATGCCCCCCTGGAGACACGAGTGGATTCGCGCTTATAAATGCTGTATGTGAACTTACAAATTCAAATTAAGGCCTGTAATGAACATGAGCCCTGCAACTTTTGCCACCCTTTTCAAAAACAGGGGAAACATTTTTAAAATGAACCATTTTTTGCGATATGGGTATTCAGGCTCATACTAACCCATAAGTCAAGGAATTTCTAATCTAATCTAAGCTGCAAGGATATATATCATTTAAGATTTATATTCAATGCATTCCCACAAGCAGACATGTATGATTTCGCGCTGGCACATGCCGCATGTGGACCTACATTATAAAACCCAATCTCAAATAAACATAAGCCCTGCAACTCTTGCCATCCTTCCCTGAAACAGGGGTGACATTAACAAAGTGAACCATTTTTCACAGTATGGGTGGTCAGCCGCATACCAACCTATCAGTCAAGGTTTTGAGTTTGAAAAATCCTTAAACAACGTTAATCTTAATTAATAATCTAAAGTTGCCAAAAAACTTATTTGATGATTAAAATTAAATGCACACCCATAAGCTGGCAAATGTCATTTCACGCTAACATATAATTGTGGCACTTGATGTTTTTAATATTAGAATATAAATCTAAGTTGAATAGATACATTTTATAATTCATATTCAATGCATGCTTCCATGGAGACACGAGTGAGTTTCCGCTTAAAAATGCTGCATGTGAACTTACAAATTAAAATTAAGGCCTCTCATGCACATAAGCTCTGCAACTTTTGCCGACCTTTTCAGAAACAGGGGGAACATTAGTTAAGTGAACCCATTTATGCGATATGGGTGGTGAGCCTCATACTAACCCTTAAGTCAAGGAATTTGAGTTTGAAAAATCCTTAAACAACGGTTATCTTAATTTATAATCTAAAGTTGCACAAAAGAGATTTGATGATTCAAATACAATGCACACCCACAAGCTGGCAAATGTTTTTTCACGCTAACATATAATTGTGGCACTTGATGTTTTTAATATTAGAATATTAATCTTCAAATTAATTCTTTCCTCCCCAAAACACAAGCTATGCTTACTTTGGGGAGTATTTATTGTAATTAGATTTTTAAAATTTATTTTTATTGTAATACTTTGTACATATTGATAAAAAACAATAAAGACCTTATGATTATGATTATGATAATCTAAGTTGCATAGATACATTTTATAATTCATATTCAATGCAAATCAATTCAAATATAATTCACACGCTCAGGCTGGCAAATGTTTGTTCACGCTAACATATAATTGTGGCACTTGATGTTTTTAATTTTAGAATATAAATCTAAGTTGCATACATACATTTTATAATTCATATTGAATGCATGCCCCCAAGCAGACATGAGTGAGTTTGCGCTTACAAACGCTGCATGTGTAATTACAAATACAAATTTCAGCCTCTCTTGACCATAAGCCCTACAACTTTTGCCGGCCTTTTCAGAAACAGAGAAACATTCGTTCAGTGAACATTTTTTTAAGGTACCTATGGGAGGTCAGACTCATACCTCATGCTTCATACAAGATACTCAGAACATGAAAGAACTAAATAACCCTTTTACCGCAATTTTTTTTCAAATTACTTCTTAAAGCATTTAATTACTATGAAGGAGGTGTGAGGAAAAATTATTGCGAAGCCAGACTTACACTGCCCGAAGGGCCTAGCAGACAACCGTGCGCAGCATGGTCAGTCTGCTAGTTTTGATATAAAAACAAAAGGGTCTATAAGGGTTTATAAGTGTATTTTAGTATGGAATTCAAACACGTGCGCGAATAGTACAATTTTGCAGAATATATACAAAATTTGATTTTCCATATACCGCGAATGTATTTCATCAGCTGTGATGGCATTAATTTTGAAAATCGAAACTCAAAGCGAATGACGACGGCCTGGAGTAATATAATAAAGGATAGATGTTAAGCTATGAAATAATACGTCTAACAATAAAAGTATTTCAAGTCTCAGCCGACTGATTTTTCTGCATCAGTTTCAGCTGATTTGGGAATGTTCCGCCGAGCACGGCCAAGATTATATTGCGTGGGAAGTGGCAGTCTCTCTCCAAGATCTGCGTTATATTAAGCAATATTAAATACAGAAACATAAATCGTGGGAATAGTGGCGGTTCTAATTTTAGATTTTAATTTTCGCTTCGACTACGAAACAATTTCAACTTTTTGGTCTTCTTTCAAAGTGTTATATTACTTGAATTTCCTTACATTTGGAATGAAGATATTATGTATTTTCTTTTTGATGAATTACTTTATTTTTATTTTGCGTGAATACAAGTCAAATGCGTTTACAAAGCTATTTAGGAATTCCAAACATTAATTTTCTCGTTTGTCTACAAATAGCTGTACAGTTTCTTAGAAGTAGCTCACATCTTTTTAATTCATAAGGATTACAGTCTCTTTTCTGAATCGGAAAATAGGTGCTCATCTGTGAAACAAAATTACGTTGGTTTTACAAAAATATATTTTCTTCAAGCTTTTTTTGCATCAATATCACGTGCATCATGAAGTCTGTTACGAAATTATTTTATTCCAAAATTGTAAAAGCCCAAATATCTATCAGGATGTACAATCGCCTTAACATCTAATTTACTTTTAACAAGCCTGCGACGTAACAATTCCGAAATGACGGTTGTCATGTCATATTAATGTTGCGGCTAAGTTGATAATAATCGTCCCGGAAATTCCTGTTGCTATTTGCCATTAATCACAAACACTGCGCCTTACGCTCGCTGTGGATCGAACACTTCCGCTGGTTACCCCTACACGGTCAACACAAACATGGCTCGATTCAATGGCGGTGAATGTTTGGTTCCGGCCGTCATCGCTCGGGCTTTACTGTCTGAGGGTGTTCGCTAGTAGGGGTGGTTAGTGTGTGTACCAGCGTGGCTACGGTCGATGCCAATTTACAACAGGGAGGCGCTCCGCCCCCCGAGAGGCACCCTCATCACCCAGCGGAGCAAAAAGAAACGGTAACGAAGCCACTTCCCACAAATGCTTATCTCGTCTTCCATTTTTTGCCCGAACAAGATGTAATTGCCGTAGACATTTTAAACCACATTTTATCCATCAAAGGAGAGTGCTTTTAGAGCGCATCCATTTTTTGAGCATTAAACGTTTTAAATTGAATTAAGTATTTCCCTCTTCATTTATCTTTTTTCCATTTCGCCTTGATATGTTTTCACTCTATAGTCATCTGTTAAGGCATACGTATGTGCCTTGTTTGTTCTGTAATCACTCAAAAGTCTGAAAACAATTATTTACAGAGAGATAGAGAAAGGGGAGCAGAAAATAAGGAGCGGAATGCGCTCATAAACATATTTTACTTACGATCTTTATTATGTTGAACTACGTTGAAATAATAGTAGTAAATACTACAAAATTCATTTTCAGTAAACCTTGTTTCGTAGACGTGTACATTTTGCTAGAACTGTTTTCAATGACAGACGTTTCGCCTGAGCTCGACGTCTCAGTGTAGCGTTTTCCTATCGCGAAGATAATGAAATGTCAATACTGTCACTTGTAATGATAAAGTGTTGTGGGGAAGTCGCTCGCTTGGAAAATTTCATCATAATATTTGTAAGGAGAGGGAAATCATTATAAAAATATTCAAGCCTCGTTATCTACTTGAATAGACAGCATCTCCTACAGTCTACGCCGTAGTACTGCTATGAAAGCGTCTACGAGATTTCTATGTATTTAATATTTCAAATAAAGATTACCTTGAAATAAATTATTCTTGGAACTTGGAGCTTTAAACAGTCAATGAATGAACTGATCTTTTGAATAAATAAAAATTCTTTAATTTATTTTTTTTGTTCGCTAAAACTGTATAAATAAAGACTTCCAAAATAGTCATGTCACAAAATTACATGAAAAAGGGTCTTATTGAAGGAATTATTATTAGTATCCACGTTAAAAATAACTATTTTATTACATGTGAATTTTAGTTCAACTTGTTATGTAACTCAATTTTAACCTTTTTCTATTTTGTGCTGGAAGAATTAAAAATATATTTTTTTCAACTTTGGATAATTTTCTTCGCACAAAAATTTCTAATAAAATATATTTGTTTGTCACACTACGAAAAAATATTTCAAATCGGCTCAAGTCTGAACGGAGCAAGAGCACGTCTACGTCGGTTTCTTCCAATTTTGTAACTTTTTGACTAATTGTTTCTTGAATTCTAAAAATATGTAAAGAGAGAGAAAAATGGTAATTTATTTAAAAAGAGGGAGATGCAAAACAATAAACATGCGGCATACTCTCTTCCTGTGCGTTTTCCCGTTTAAGAAAAACAAAATTCGGTGACTAATCGGACATGCGTAGTGTATAATAAAATCAAGTTTATGCTAAATTGTGAATCGATACATTGTGTACATGCCTTTAAATAGATTTTTCCTTTTTTGATTAGCTTTATCGCTAGTTGCCACTTTTTTTTTTTTTTTTTTTTAAGAAATCCTGTGCGGGAGACTCCCTAGATTCTAAAGACTCTATGGGGTCTATGACACTTGTTATAGTGCCGCAGAGGTGTACGAGCTTGGTCGTCGCTACAAAGTGCCAATACTCAAGCAAGACCCAGTTGCTGTAAGGCTGGATGGACCTTTGGTGACCGGTCATTGGTAAAGGTTTATGAATTTTTCAACCCAGCGAAGAGCACATTCGAAATAAAAATGGTATATTTTTGTGCTTCGCCGGGATCCGAATCCACAACCTTCCATTTACGAGTCCGAAGTGTTGCCACTACGGACTACGGACCGGTTCAGTCCAATTGATCAATTAATGCTCTAATTTTAATTCCGGTAGGTACAAAGATACGCCTTGAGTAAGTATTTAAAATATCGAAGATGTGTTTTCTTAAATCCAAGACGTTCAGTATAACAGCTGCCTCTACGCCATAGGGTTGAAGTTTGTAGCTGCAGAGCCAGCCACTGGGGTGACGTAGACTTGCCGTGAATTTCTCCTATTTGCGCAATACGCCGCAGTTGTAGTTTACGCTTTCATTATCATGCCACCCCGTCTGTTCCACGCCGTACTTGCTATTCCCAAAAGATAATTTAACTTTTTTGTTTGAACTTTGCCACCACAGTAGAAAACCAAGTAGAACAAGCTTTTTCAGTCGTGAAGATTTTTTAAATTACACCGCATTACGATACACCGCATGTCTCGTGCGGTTCAAACAAATGTTTCCATTTTAGATGCATGTGTTTTTTCTTTTAAAAAAAATAATATTTCTTGTTGCCTTTAGTAGTTGATGGAATATATTATACTTCAACTGTATATAACAGATGTTTTTGTACTTGAAAATGTTGAAAGTATTTCCGTTGAAGGATAATAATAAAAATCATATGTTTTATATTACATAATTTCACAAAAAGATTTTTTTTATACAACAAAACTTCATTCTTCCTTTGAGACGCAATTTTGGATTTAATCAAATTTATTTTGTAACGTGACGCGTCATTATCATTGCGAATGACATGCAAAGTACGAAAACACACCGGGCAGATGCTCAGTTTACAAAGACTCTGTGAATAAAATCGATTACTTTACTCGGAGTTGCAAAGAATTGATTAAAGCAAGTTAGCAAACAGCCTCCCGAAACTAATAAACTCCAAAGCCTGACCCGCTTCCGCTCCCTCCTCCCCTCCTCCCCTCCTCCCTTCCACCTCATTGCCACCCCTAAGCCCTCTTCATCCCTCCCCCCCACCCCTCACCCACGCGCTAAATGTCAAAACTCTGTCGGGGGAAGTTTGCGATTGCCAGCAGTCTATCTTGTTAGTATCGACTTTCAAACAAAAAAACAACATTCCCACTTACAACTTCACGAGCAAGCCAGCCTGCCTCCACAGCTACAGTCTTCATTACAATTATAACAGACATCGTTGTCTATTTGCGTAGACTCTGTAAACAATCTTAATTGCGTGATTAACTGTACGAGTACAACCAGCATTCACCCAAACACGAACTTCGCGCCGGTAAACGTCTTTCATGAGGGTGCCATCTGCCTTGTACTATGAGTGTGTACGTGAATTTCAATCCCATAAACAATAATATGTAGTAAGTTGCATGGAAGTGTAGTTCAACAATCTTGAATTTCTCTCTTCAATCAATATGACCTTATTTAATTTTTACATATTTTAACTGAAAAAAATTAAATCAATTATGCTCCTTCTCTAATTTCTGTGTAAAGACCTTCCTTCAACTTTGGCTTGGCGTTTTCTTTAGATTATTATACCATTTATCAGGGGCGTGTATCCTATACAGGCACATGCGCCTAAAAGGTAGGCAATATATGGTAGAAAACGAATTTAATAATTGATATTGATATTAAAAATTTTGAAGCCATCATTAGCACTTCAGTCAATTTCAAATGAGTTATTTTAAAGGAATGCGAGAAAATATTTATACTAAAATGTATTTGCCTATACCGTATGCACGGACAAGCCATTTATCAAAGTAATATATTTATTTTAAATTCAAAAACAACTTGTAACTTCACTGATGAAATGGGTCATTAAAACCTCATAAAATATTTTTTTACATCAATCATAAGATGGCAATATCATGGATTTTTTGGAGTCTGTAAAATATGGTTCAAAAATGGTTATTTCCTCCCATACAATGTGACTATCAAGAAATCGAATAGCAAAAGCCAGTGCATCTCTCTAAGGTCGACGCTGAGCTCGGAATTCGATTACCATAATATCAAACAGATGTTTTATTTGGAAAGTGACTTGCGAGATTCATCCACCCTGCCAACATGCCAAATATTTTCCTGAATACCTGTCTGGGAATTTATGACTTTTACACGATCATCCATTCCCATATAATATAAGAGCACGACGTGTTCTGCAGGACTGTTTCTGAAACCAAAACTATCGATCTGGCGTTTGGATAAAAGTCTGAGACCAACTTTATCCGCCAGAATAACGTTTCCAATATCATATATTCATAACTTCGTGTTTGTTCTAGACATTTCTGTACACTGCAGCTTCTAGAGTCGTGACTAAAATTAGACATTCCTTTTGAACTTCATGCATGAAATGTTGAATAAATTGATAGACAAGTTTTAGAGCTTACATTCCATCAATTTCAATTCAAAACGAAGATTGACGTCGGGTCTGCAATTTTTATATTTTATTTTTTTATTGAAACATCGGATTTACCTTTTATTTTCAAAAATGAAAAACTGACAATTATAAATTCACGCTTAGTTGTGAAAGAAAAAGGTTATTTTTTCAAGCAATCGTAAAAAAAAATTTATACTGTGCTGTGCGTATCCACAATAGTCAATCCTTTTTTTTAAACAACAACAAATAGTTTTTAGATTTTTTTATTACAACAAATAATAGAAATTCCTAAATAAATAAGTTAGATTCAAGATATTACAAAAATATCCTATTTCATTGAATAAAACTGTTATTTTGATGCTTACGAAAAAATGTAATGTTCACCCCATTTGAGTTCAAATAAAAAATCAACCAAAATGGCAAAACACGCTGACCGCAGAAGGTATAAGATATACCTTATATCCTATTTATCTTCGAAACCCCTTTGCACATAAAATATTTTGTACCTGTGATTGGTTTTCTACTAGAAGTATTCTGTATTCATAAAAATGTGCCTACGGTATTTATGAAAATATACCGTCGGTATCAGTGTATACATTTCCTGGATGAAGAGGACTCAGTGGTGTAACATGTGCGTACTGTATTCATGAACATTGCCTACTGAATTCATGAACATGTGCTTAATGTTTTCAGGAACATGTGCCTACTGTTTTCATGAACATGTGCCTACTGTATTCATGAACTTCTATCAACTGTCTCTGAGCAAGAGGTCGCGCATACATCTCCCGCGTAGAGGAGGGCTCAGTAGCAGACCATAGACCTACTGTATTTATAAACATCTGCCTACTATGTTCATGAACACATGCCTATTATATTCATAAATATATAACTACTGTACTCATGAACATGTGTCTACTGTATTCATAAACTTGCGCCTTTTATATCTGTGCTAGAGGTCGGCGTATGCATCTTCTGCGTAGAGGAGAGGTCACTATTTCATGAACATCTGCCTACAATACTCATAAACATGTGTATACTGTATTCATGAACTTGTGCCTTCTATCTCTGTGATAGGAGTCGGCGTGTACATCTCCCGTATAGAAGAAGGGTCAGTGGCGGAACGAGCAGGCTTGCGCCCCGGGGACTCCATCCTGCAAGTCAACGGTACGCCCTTCACGGCCATCTCGCACGAGGAAGCTCTCAAGGTAAGGATTACTCAAAATTACTAGACTATTCATCAATTTTTACACACCTGTTCCTCATAAGTTCAATCTTCGATATAACTATTTCTAACCCTGAACGAGCTATATAATAATTGTTTATTTCTTTTTTTTTGTCAGTTTGGTCATTATTGTACTTAGTCCCTTTTTTAAATCAACCAACAAAAATAATAACACAAAGGTTTCCGTTTTACATAAATGTTTACTAAGCTGTGCGTATACAGATTCCATGAATTGAAATTTATTTCAATTTTGCTGAAACTTTTCCAATTAAAATTATGTCGGCCAATATGATATTTTACCTGAAATATGCTCCGCATACACTGTATGATAGTAAAATAATTCAGCTTATGAAAGTTGAATTTATTTATGTGACACCATCATTCAGGCGCGTGCATAGGGTATGGGGAAATACATTTTAGAATAAATATTTTCTACAATTTCTTTAAAATAACTCATTTAAAATTGACTGAAGTTGAATTGACTAACTAAGAAGAATTGACTAACGATGGTTCCAATCGAAGTTAAATTTTTAATTTTAAATCTGAATATCAAGCTTACATAGGTTTTTACCATATATTGCCTACCTATTAGGCGCATATGCCTGTATGGTGTGCACGTCCCCGCCATCATTTAAAAAACCTTTATTCAACAGTAAAATCTTCTGAGGATGTTTTCATTGTTTTTGGAATACTAACATAATTGAAGTGGCCCGTAATATAATAATGTAACAAAATTACAAGCATTTTCCGAAAGTTTTCCCGGGAATGTTATTTTTAATTGAATAAGTTTCTTTCAACTTAATCACGTGTAACGGGATTGTTCGGCGAGATAACGAATACTGAGTAATCCCATGCTCTGTAAAACGTTGCCGTATTTTACAAAACTGAAAACTTTTTTCCAGAATACCAATTCAGAGCGATAAATTTTATTTGCATTTTTTTTTGTACATATCACCCATTTCAACCTTTAAATAAAATAAAATGTATCATTGTTTCATAATAAACCACAAAAATAATTTGTTATGAAAAAAACTTTATTAAATTCCTGTTGCACATAACTTTAACTCTGTTGGCATTTTTAAGTGTGGCCAGAGACTCTGCAGATTTGCCTCTACTTTCTTCATTACTATCTAAATTTCCTTCTTATATGTTCATTCTAGATTTTTTTTTTTACTAATTTATCAATGTGATCAAGCTATTATTTTCTCGGACTTTCCTGTTTTTTTTTATTTTACGTTTCCTTACTTTCGTAACCTTGTAAAATTTAGTCTGTTCTTTATAAAGGGAATATTCCAATTTTCACATAATCTTCTTGGTTGGATAATTATGCAAATGAAACAAGTTGGAAGATTCTCCACCTTTTTCTGTACAAGCACCTGCTAACGGCAGCTTCTGTTTAGTTTGATGTTTGGTAGCCAAACTTGTTGCTCGTCAGGTTTGGCAACGTTCCCTGCGGCTTATATTTTACATCCAGAGCTGAAAGCAAATTAATTTCTTTATTCTATTCAGTATTGGCAATGTTGCGCACAAAGTGCTGTGCATTTTCTGTTCTTGCCATGATGTATTGGCGTTATTGATGAAGAGCCAACAACTTTACTGCGGTGTAGAGGGTATTGCATAATCACCAGGCACTGATTATTATATATGTATGATGAAAAAGCCTGGCAAAATGAATATTGTCTAACAATCGAGAAATAATTTTTAGTCACATTTTTAATACAAACATTTCAATAGTGCATTTTTTTGTACATACTTTGAAATAATAATTTTTTTCGTAGTATTATCAAATATAATTTTTACAGTGGAAATACAGTCATCTAATCTAATCTAAGTTGCAAATATATGTTACATTGGGGATTCACATTATATGCATTATCACAAGCAGACACATGCCACATGTAAACCTACAACATAAAAACCCAAATCTCAAAAGGACATACACCCTGCAACTCTTGCCGTCCTTCCCTGAAACAGGGGTAACATTGGCAAAGTGAACCATTTTTACAGCATGGGTGGTCAGCCGTATACCAAGCTATAAGTCTAGGAACCAAACAAAATAGATTACATTGTAAAAATAGATTTCGTTTGCAAAAATTCGAAACTATGATATTTTGGATTTTATTGCAGGGCAGAAAAAGTAAGACAATTTTAAATTGTTCACTTAGCCATGGAATGTTTCAAAACAACTTCATATTTTTTATAGCACTAGGAGAGGTCGTATTTTTTGTTTCTGACGCTGCTATTTTCCGAAAGTGCAAAAACTGGAGGAAATAAAAAAGGAGAAATGCCAATCCAGCGTTTTCGGGCCCAATCGTTCATCGACGTGAAATATTGGATTCGGGCGGTATGCCAGATCTATAATATCATAGATTTAATAATATGTGAACACACACATATGTACGTATCCACGTCCCTGACCTATATAAACATACGGGTCAAGACATTTTTTTAAAATATCACGTAGTAAAGGTATAATTTTTTTAACATGTTTTATTTTAAATGCACTAAACGAAAAAAGTTATGCATATATCAGTCCCAATTTTACTTGATATGCTTTTTATTTTCTTGCGAGGCACATCAGGTCTTTTTAATAAGTAAATATTGAGGTACTTTTTACGGGTCTGCTTGTGGGCGTGCATTAAATATCAGCCTTAAATGACAATATACCCTTGCAACTTTGATTATAGAGGTTATAGAAATAATGAAATTACTACGTTTATTTTTATTTCCAAGATGATAAATTGACTTATTTCGAATAATGAAAATGTGCACATTACATGTGCATCAATCTATAATCTAAGTTGCAGAGATATATAAACATTAAAGGCTCTCATATGCATGCCCACAAACAAACACGTGTAGTTCGCGCTTACAAATGCTGAATGTGTACCTACTTACAAATAAAATCCAAACCTCAAATGAAAATAAGCCCTACAACTTTTGCCGACCTTCCCTGACACAGGGGTTACATCAATGAACGTCATAAAATAATAACCTTTGAATATAGTACATTTTTTCTACTTACATCCAAAATTATTTTGCAAAAAAGAAAAAATATGTTTTTTTGATTTTGATGGAAAAATCTTTGCATTTCTGGTAGAAAATCATCATTATTTGGTAATTTATTTAATATGGAGATTTATAATTAAAGAAATAGGCTTTTTCTTGTGTTATATTGGCGACATCAAAGAAAAATATGATTGTATTACCTACATCACTACAATATAACAAGATTATACCAGCAAAACGCGCCAACCATAACAAACAAAATTACTCAGCTCATATTTCCTTCCAATAAGAAATCCAATTTAATATAATACGGAATTTTCACTGCAATATGAATTAAAATATTACGAATTGAAATCGTTTTTTTATGCTGTTTGTGAGCACCTTTTACATGTGTAAAATAAGTCCTATAATAGAACAAGAAAAGTAATTTAAATACCTACCTAACCATTGGTCGTATAATTTGTATGACTTATTTTATCTTTATTTAAGAGTTCTTTTGTATAAGTAACAAACTTCTTGCGTAAAATATTAAACAGAACACTTATTAGTTCGCACTTATTATACATATACGTATATTATATATTACATATTCGGCAGATGGATGTACTTGCATAAGTAAATCTGAACCGTAATGATCAAATCACCCTATGAACTTTTGCCACTTCTATAAAGCAGAATGCTGTCGTCATTTTACAATATGGGTGTTCAGCCCATCTTCATCTTTGTGTCAGCAATCTCACAACTTTAGCCAGTGACAAGCGACAGCTTGTTTCGTTCTTGGTAAGGTCAGATGCATATAAATATTTTATGCAAAGGAAATAATAATCAATACCAATCTATAATCTTAGTTGCAAAGATGTATTAGAATTTAATTTATATTAAATGTATAATTTGATTCATCAACAAATCCATGAAAACAAGCAGTCACTCGTCAATTCACGCTTAGACATCCGCATGAGTGGGTACTTACTCGTATGTGTACATAAACCTTGCAATTCTACCCGACCTTCCCTGAAAAAGGGCTGACAAAATTGAATCGAATTTCTAGAGTACGATTGGTTACAGCCTCATACCAGCCCATAAGTAAATTTTAATAAATAATTGTGCAAAATCTAGAAAAATCACTTATGTGTTTCATTATAAGCTATTTGGATGCAGTATTAGTCGTAGCACGCCAGCTACGAGTATGTTGCTCACTTAGATACATAGTTCTCGTCTGAGCTCCAAGTCAGATTATGAGTTGTCGCCTGCGCGCCCCTGGCCTGAGGCTTCCTACTTAATTATTCCTAACCTGGCTTAGCGTGGATCACCTGTACCTACTACCATTCTAATTAATAACTGATTGACCTATAAAAAGTAGCCAATAGCTGACTGTCAAACTGGGAACGCAAGCTATATTTGAAATATATGATTTTGTACAGCAATTTTTTTTGGCTACAATTTCATTTAAGATTGAGAAAATATTTACATTTTCAATCTGAATTTCAAGCCTTATTTTTATTAATATCTTGGGTGTTCTAAAAACAATTCAAAAAACTGATTTCAATGGTAATAATTTTTAATACTGAAAAGTATATACACGTAGTAAAAAGTACAAAGTAAATATATATTATATTTCCATCTTAATATTTTACATATAAATTCGGATTTTGATATTTCATATCAGGGTCATCTCGGGCGACACATTTAAAAAAATATATATTTAATTAAAATTGAATCGAGCTATTTAAGTATATCGATGCGATACATTATAAAATGACGCACTTGTGTGTTCTTAATTGGTGTGATGAAAAAATCGGAGATACTGAACATGAACACATTTCTCAAAATAAACATATACTTGGAGAAAGTGAAAAATGTAATATTTAATCAATTCATTCATAAAATATATGTACTTAAAGGTTTACGAAATATTTAAATGACTATTATAATACTTTGACTAAAAGTAGAAAATACCACGCATGGTACACGACAGTTTGTACAAAAATGTATGGCAAAGTTGAGGGCGTTATGATTGTGAGCTACATAGAAAAGTTACACAGTTACGCAACGCAACTAAGCTTCACATATAGTGTAACTTCTTGCGGCGTTATTCCCGAAGGGGTCGCATATGGCGAGTGAACCTATTTATTTTTATAGGTAAGGGGGCCGGCCTTACGCCAACCACTTCAGTGAAGTGGGGGGTTTCCCAGAGGGGGCTGGTACTCATTTATTGTGAAGGCTGAGTAAACCTTGCTCGTTTTTTTTTTATTTAAGATTTGAAATAAACACCGAAACGGGAAATCATTTCTGACACCCTCGGCGGGTTTCGAACCCGAGCTCTGGGCATAGAATGCAAGCACTCTACCAACTGAGCGGACTAGCCCAGTTGATTTTTTCTTCTCGTTTTTCTTTTTTTCTCAGTTTTACCACTATAGTTCTTATTGTTTTTTTTATAACTATCCATTACATTTTATTATTATGCTTACAAATTACGAACCTAACATACATTGTATTTAAAGAAAAATACAAAATATTTTTAGGTGCGATATGTCTTCCTGAAGGAAATTGCTTTACGTTAAATTCCACGAAAAGCTACTACGTGTTCGAGTCCTTTTAAATTCACTCGTTAAAAACACCGTCGCTGAAAATAATGCCATAAAAATACTTTTCCTCTCCATATACTACGGGAACGAGAAAATAAATTGTGAGATATTTCTATAAATGGGCTTCACATGTCAGAATATCAGACTACGATTTTATTTCATTTTTTTATTATTTAATCTTTACAGGAAACCGTTTCGTAAAGTTTTCCTTTTGATTTTTTACAATTATGTTTTCTTATTCAACAGCAATATTTGTGCACGTTATCAAATCAACTTTCGAATATTATCTTAAAATATGAGAAGGTAATCCAAACCCCTAATTTATTCATACCGTCTCTTTCCTTAATTTAAAGGTTGGTATAAGGCTGACAACCCGTACTTTAAAAAAATGGTTGACTTTGACAATGTCACTCCTGTTTTAGTGAAGGTTGGCAAAAGTTTCAGGGTCTAAGTTCATTTGAGGCTTGGATTTAAATTTATAAGTACACATGCAGAGTTTGTGAGCGCGAACTTGCGCGTGCCTGTTTGAAGGCATGCATTAATTATGTATTATAAATGTTGATGTATCTCTTTGCAACTAAGATTATAGATTATAATCTTTAAAGGCCGGTATATTCAACGTTAGAATAGCGACTTCATACTGGAATAAAAAGGACACACATATTATGTCAATAGTGTGGGTAGTTTTTTTATCAGTTAAAAGTCACATTTTATGCTAACGTAGAAAATATCGGGCTTAAATCAGCTTCTTAAAATAATATACAAAAATCAACTGCATGGAACGGTGTACCAAAACGGGTCGCATAACCCTCTGTTTCTGTTACTGTATCCTGCTGCCGTTTCACTAGGGGTAGCCGGTACCTCCGCAGATGGGTCTCCACTTTTTTCTGTCCTTGCATAACTCTTTCATCTCTTCAACATTCATCCCTTTCCCAACATACATACTTTTCTCTTATTCTCCCTCTGCAGGTTCCGTTCTTTCGCAATCTCACCTATTTGGACCCAAACCATCTTAAAACATATTTTCATCATCACCAAATAAATCACCATATTTTTGTTTTCCAGGTGCTGAAGTCGTGTCGGCAGCTGAGCATGACCGTGCGCAGCCCCACGGGTACGGGGGCGGGGGCGCGGCAGACCTGCTCGTGGATGGACCGGCAGGGCAGGCCCGTGTCGCCGCCCCTGGAGTACCAGCGAGTGCCCCCGCCCCTGCCGCCCACGCAGCGGTATCCCGCCTACGGGGGCTCCTCGCGCTCCAGCAGCAAGGACAGGAGCATACGAAGGGTATGCCGCTAATAATTATAACTTATTTATATAGCGCCTTTTCGTCAGTAGTCACTTAAAACGCGCTTTGTCTATGTCGTGGCTCATCCATCGCCTAAATTAAACTCTCCATACACATACTACACAAACAACGACAGTTTATCGGTCAAATGTTCTGCGAAAAGCTCAGCTTATATTATTTTAGAATTATTCATTTGGTGAGCGCTGTTTTTGTGTGTATCACATCTCAAGAGCCCTCTGCAAGCCTGGTTGTCGCTGTAGAAAGCGCCAATTCTCAAGCAAGACCCAGTTACTGTTAGGCTGGATGGACATTTAGTGACCGGTCTTTGGTGGACCGGTATATGAATTTTTCAACCAGCGAAAAGCATATTTGAAAATATAAATGATACATGTTGTGCGCTCCACCGGGATTCGAACCCACAACCTTCTATTTACGAGTCAGAAGTGTTAACTACTAGACTACGGTCGGATCTTTGGCTTGAATGAATACGTTTTCAATCCTCTGCGAAATTCTGTCTCAGTCTTCAGCTCCCTGATGGTCACGGGCAGCGCATTCCAGGCCATAGGAGCAGCAACTAGAAAGGCTCGATCGCCAAACACCGCCCTCGTAAATCTGCGTGGCAGCTGGTGTAGGCTTATGCTAGCCTCACCGGATCTGAGTGTCTTTCCTCGAGTAGTGGATTAACGTTTTTTGACAGCTTACAGCCATTACACACTAGCCACATTCTGCCACTATTCTGCCCGGTTTATCTAAGTCTTGTTCTATCCAGCACCGGGTCAGAGGTCAGTTGTAAAATTTACGCTTATAATGTTTTTGGTTTATAAAGATATTTGGATACTCAAAGTGGAAAGGCAACAGAGCTTAAATTACGATTCCAGAATACACCACATACATAAAAAAAACCGTTTTATCACGTTTTCACTCATGACACACTATCCAATGTATGTATGTTTAACATTTTCAGTTACAAATATATCAACAAACTCAAATGAAAATTAAGATTTTCAAGATTTGAATTTGAGATCGATTGAATTAGACAAGATTGAACAAAATAAAATCTTCGAAACAGCCAGTAAAATGGTCTAGGATGCTTCGTTTCAGCTGTTTATATTATATTTTATTTTCCAGAGCGCCCCGCACGGTTATCGGACGCCCGTCCTGACCGGAAATTATTTTCTTTGTATTTCCACAATCTTGTGAAGAGCTCGTAGCAAAATATATGTCAAAGAGAAGAGGGGTATTGGTGGTAGACTGATCGCTAATCGTCGTTTAACTGTCTGAGAAAATGTTTTTTTATCACCTATCAATTTGGGATCATATTTTTAGTAAATCGTAGCATTTTTGTAAGGGAACATCTGATGACATATACATAAAAGTTGGGCATCACACGTCGGGGTATTTGGGCTAAGGCTTACTTATAAATTGTTAATTATTGCTAAGGACCTTACTTGCTAAGAAAAGCCTGTGAATTTTGTCCGCGGAGAAAAAATCATACATAATATACTTAATGTTGAATATTAGCACATTTACATTTTACAAATTACAAATATTACCACATTTGAATAAATTGAATATCGGAATATTATCTTAATATTTTACATATTCTTGTATCACGAAGCTTGTCTGAGATACATATTGTTATGATTTTACTGGGGCTCTTTTAATTAAAATGCGATTTATTTATTTAACAAGATTTATTTAGCACAATATTGGTTACACAGTATTTTTCACTCTTCTCGCTCTAGCTTATAAGGACTTCGCGGCACAATGTTGAAAGAGACCCTGGCTCTCACATAACCGCCGCCTCTTTTTCTACGGCTCATACCGTTGGTTCTCGCGTATTCGAGAATATACCACATACTTCCATAATGGATATTTAAAAGCACTTCCAGATTGATCGACACACACCAGCGTGCTCAGGCGCAAGTTCTACGAATTCATAGTTTGTAACAATATTAACTATGTGTTTTCTTCTTCCAGGTGGACCTCTGTATAGAGCCCGGGCAATCGCTTGGTCTGATGATCAGAGGTGGACTAGAATATAACCTGGGAATATTCATCACAGGGGTAGATAAGGACTCTGTCGCTGACAGGGCAGGACTAATGGTATGATATATAATTCCTAATTATCATCGCCCGACATTATAGAAAAACCTAAAATACAAGGCAACCTTTATAGAAAATTAATTGAATGCTTGGGCCCCTTTGCCTGTGAGTCTTTCACGTATACTCCATATAGAAAAATGATCAGAATCTACGAGAAAATCGACACGATCGTACAAGCAAAACGAGTCTCACATTTACCCATATCAAAAATCTGTCACCGATAATGTACCGTTTGCTGTATAGGATATGATTGGTGGATTTTAAGTTTTCCAAGATCTTACGGTGACAAATTCCTTTGATGTGTATCAAATACTGAGTGTTTTTGTAAACGTGATCTATGATCTAAGACACTCAATGCATACTTTAAATGAGGCAAATAAAAAAACGATTCTTATAAGTATCGGTGACTGTTTAATTATAAAAAAAACTCATTATCCAAAAGACCTTTTTCCGAAAACATAATAAACATTTTTCAATAACTTACACAGGATAATATTTGATATATTTTTATTTACAGATCGGTGATCAAATTTTAGAAGTAAACGGACAATCATTTTTGGAAGTTACCCACGACGAGGCAGTGAACCAGCTCAAGTTCCACAAAAGAATGTCCCTGCTCGTGAGGGATGTGGGGAAAGTCCCTCATTCCTGTACAGCGTATGACCACGACTCCTGGGACGCCTCCAGTCCGCCAGGGTGAGATGAACATGCCTATTGCCTACTGTCTTTCCAATTGAAACAAACAACTGAATATTTTTCTTAGGTCACACTTCACAGAGATCAATCAATGAGGTTCGCACGTGAATTAGCACGCAAACGCAACCAAACGCAACTAAGCTACACATATAGTGTAACTTCTTACCTGCGTTATCCCCGAAGGGGTCGCATGTTGGGATTCGGGACCTATTTATTTTTACGGGTAAGGGGGCTGGCCTCACACCAACCACTTTCAGTTGAAGTGGGGGTTTCCCAGCTCGCGGAGAGGCTGGTTCTCATTTCTTGTGAAGGCTGAGTAAACCTTGAGATCGAACCCTTGCTCTCGGCATGGAATGCAAGTATTCTACCAATTGACCATTTTACGAGCTTGGTCGTCGTCGCTACAAAGCGCCAATTCTCAATCAAGACCCATTTGCTGTAAGGCTGGATGGACCTTTGGTGACCGGTCATTGGTAAAGGGTTATGAACCCAGCGAAGAGCAAATTTGAAAATAAAAATGGTGTATTTTTTGTACTCCGCCGGGATTCGAACCAACAACCTTCCATTCAGAGTCCGAAGTGTAACCACTGAACTACGGACCGGCACAGACAATATTTTTTCGTCACCCAACCGGGTGACGAAATTAGGGAAAAAGCATACAAATATTTTGTTGTTTTTTTGCTAAGGAGCCCTGCTTAGCAATCATCCAAGACAGCCGTTTGCTCGCCGAGAAAAAAGTTCCAAATTCATAAATGTTCCGACCTCCTTGTAATACTTTGCACTATAACAAATTGGTGACTGTCAGCATCAAATACTCGAGTGTATCAAATACGAGTGTGTACCTAATTATTAGATTTTCATTCTTATAACTATTTTTTTCTCTAAATGTAAGTGTAGAAATTGGAAAAATCACATCTTATTTTCCTGTTAACTAAATGAAAAAAATATTATGAAAATAAAAAAATAAAAATGGAAAATTCAAAAGCAAACAAATTTAATGATATCTCAAATATGAACTTAAACCTCTCCGTCTTGTGCTGCTTCCCTCCATATCCCGTAACTCCCACACATTTACTTGCTCAGCGTTGTAATGCCCGCTTTCCACTGCGAGCGGGAAATAGCTGAGCGGGAGCGGGAAATAGCTGAGCGGAGCGTAGTGAAATAGTTTTGGCCTTCCATTGCGAAAGAGTTTTAAAAAATAATGGTATTTGCCTTCCACAGCCAACGAGCTCGGCGGAGTGAGCTAGGCGGGAAATGAGATGAGTCAGATGAAAGAGTTGTTTGCCTTCCATCTACAGCTGGCTTAGCGGAGCCAACTAGTGTGTGACAGCTCGTTGCAGCCTACGCCCAGATCAAACGTTTTAATTATTAGTAAAAAAAGTTTTTTTTTTTGTTTCGAAAAATAAAAAGTAATATATTATTTTGCTTTAAACATAAAATGTAGATATTTGAAATAAAACATACATTTTATTATTTTCAAATTTATAAAATAATGTATGATGTGTTTTTGTAAATCATGTATGGTGTGTTTTATCGCTGTCACGCAACTGCGCGGGTTGGCGCGGGGGGCACGGGGGAGCTGAGTCAGTTGAAAACTAGCGGCCGAGACCATGACACAGCGGAGTCATTTTTACTCGCTCAGCCTGCTCCGCTCACTCCGCTGTCGGTGGAAGCACTTCTATGAAATTTACTGTTGCTAGTCGAGCGGAGTCCGTACGGAGTCCGCTGGAAACTCGCTCAACTCTGCGACCACTTTCGTAACTCTTTGTACTCGCTCAGTCCGCTCCGCTGACTCGCTGTCGGTGGAAGCACTTCTATGAAATTTACTGTTGCTAGTCGAGCGGAGTCCGTACGGAGTCAGCTCCGCTCGCAGTGGAAAGCGGGCATTAATGTTGTATGCGTGCTGTGGTATTCCAGGAGTCGCTCAGGCTCGTGCCGCATGCCGCGCCGCTCGCCCGCCGCGCAGATGGTGGAGGAGAAGGCGCGCACGCTGCTGCCCAACAGCGAGTTCCCCACGCTCATGTACTACCTGGACGAGTACAGCGGCAGACAGATGACCGTGGAGGCCTTCGTGACAGTCCTCCTCGAGCTGCTCAACACCTCGGAAAAAGTAACGTCCACAGTCTCAAGCATTCTTATGCTAGCCATCAGGCCTGGATTAAGGGCGGTTGGAGCGGTGCGACAGAACCAGGGCCCCCACGCTCAGGGGGCCCCTAAAGTGCCAAAAATACTCGAATATTTTTTGTCAGTGTCCAGGTCTTTGCAAGCATTTGCAACCAATATTTTTCCCCCTAGGTACATAATTAATAGAAATTAGTTCAAACGCATTACAACAAAACTATCTTTGCAGCTCAAATCCTATGAGGCATTCATTGTATGATCAAGGCTTTAAAAATATATTGTATAGAAAGCATTTAAATATTTTAATTTTATAAATTATATGTATCTTTGACGTTGTGAAAAAAAGAGGTGAAGTGGGCGTCAGGGGGGGGGCATAAAGGGGGCCTCGAGCATTTCCCTGCACCAGGGCCCCCAGAGTTGCTTTGACAGCCTGTAACAGTTCTACGTGTTTTATTCCTGCCACATTTATTTAATTGTCTTGATATAATAGCCTCTTAACTATAAACTAAGCCTGTGAACCTGTAAGCTAAGTACTTTTATGATTATTTTTAACAACGTCAGAACTTCTAAAATATAAAAACTTATAAAGTTAAAATATCTCAAAGTTCACTTACCCTTTTTTGAACGTATTACAATGATCATATCAAAATTACGATTATACTGATGACTTAAAAATGAAAAACATGGCCTAAGCATGAAGCAAAAATCACTTTCAGTCTTTTTTATTTATTTAATTTATTGTTGTATTGAAGGTAAACGTGTTCGATGTTATCTTTTTCAGTTTACCTTGATGACTGAGCTGAGAGAGATCATCTCTGCAGAAGACAGATCAAGATTCGATGAACTGGTTTATAGGAGAGATTTTTCTTTAGATCATCATGTCAGGGTAAGTGGTACCTACATTTCAGCCCTTGGAAACACTTATGAAAATATTGAAAATACTTGTAGATTGTAACTATATACTAGAAAATAGAGCACATTATCCTAACCTATAAAACAATTACGAAAACTGACACTGAATGCACATAAAATGTTTTTTTTTCGTCATACAGATATTCTAATTATGAATTTTCTTTTTAGAACCTCAAAAAAATATTAATGTCATATTTTGTAAACTATTATTAAACAAACCTCTAATAATTTTATCAAGCATTCTGTACACGTACTATTTTTAATTTTTGTTTTAAGTTTAAGTTTGAAAGGATTTACCTTAATTAAGAAGAATTGTGTAAATATTTTCTTTTGTAGAATCCTTTGAAATGAAAAGTATTAAAGCGTTGTAGATTTTTTATAGGGTAGAGTAACTATTAAAGTAAAATACGTTTTTTTCCTAGTAGCATGACGTTTTGAATACTACTTTTATAGCTTTGATATAATTGATCTTGCATCTACGATAAAAGCAACATGCATTTCTTCTCTTTAGTTTCATTATAGAGATGCTAACATTAAAAAAACCTCTCATTAAATGCACGCTATAAATGAATTAAGTAGTATTAAAGTAACCACTTAATAACATTATTAAGCTTAATTAATAATATTTAGTCTATTATTTCAGCAAATCTTAATTATAGAAATAAACTCTTTTTAGAAAACTAGTACATTAGGTGCATTTTTTATTCAACACAAATATATTTTTTATTAAACTAATGAATCTAATAGATATTAATATTTATGGTTTTATGTAATTAGTTTACTAAAAATGATTAAAATAAAAGGTTAATCGTGAAAAAGGCTAGCGAAGTTTTTGTAAATGTACATTTATAAGGTTAAGACTGTTTTCCATGAAGGCCCATAACTTTGTTATCATGGAAAAGTTCTTACTCTAAAAGATATAAAATGCTAATAAATAAAACCATAAATGTTTACATACTGCTAATAAATTTCTCATGTACATTTTTATCCATTTTTTTTATTTTCACGTAAGAATAAAAATCACGTGCAATTAATCTTCAGCGTCACTACACGCTTTTTAAAAATCCCAAAAAGTAACTCTTAACCATACTTAAGCAATATTTAGCTAGCTACTACATAACATTTACGATGGAGTTGGAACATTTAAATTTTCCCTCAGCGGTGTGACGTCACAGGTGTGTGTCTAGGGTCCTTAGCAACCAAAAATAAAATATTGGCTATCTATTTGCCGGAGACGAGGTCACATACAGGGTTGTAACAAATGTGGAAAAATGCATTTTATATTGAAATTCAATTCATTGTTTCAACTCAGATTTTTTTATGAATAGCAAAATGTTGATCATATAGACCTGCTATTTCCCTCGCAACCTAGCCTGGTGACGTCACACTTTTTTGTTCCGACTCCATTCTGCTTACATACACCATGCAAGACTTTATATATATGAATGCGCTTCCTTTTCCTCTCCTCACTGGTCACGCCACCACAGAGAAAAGGCGGCTTGGACAACAGTCACCACCACCACCACATGATGATGTCATCCACCATGCATGACCTGCAGTCGGCGGTGAGTCGACATCTTTATATTACTCACAACATCTCACAACGCCCACGCCCTTTTCAAACGGTCCGGTTTGTTTAAGTTTTCGGTCACGAAATATATGGAAAAACGGTGTGAAAGTAACATACATCCTCTTACACTGCTAGACTTCACCGAATCCTACACTGAACCGTTCCGTATGAAAAGGGCCTCATTTATATCCGATACAAAACATCGCACAGTGCTATTCCACAAATGTTCGATCCATAGCAGATCATCGATTTTTGTAGGGAAAAGTCACTGCGGGCTGCGGACGAATTTAGAAAAGAAAAACGGAACACGAAATTGTTAATTGATCTTAGTGTTCCTAGTATACTTAAGAAATATTTTGATAACGCCAAGTTTGGCTTTACCATGTGATGCGCGTGGGAGTTCAGTTCTTGAACCGCACTGGTTCTCCATAAACCGCGTTCGAGCGAACTGCCCAGCAAATCTGCCCAGGCAGCTAACCAAAGGAGCAAGGGGATATGAATCACGGAAATTATTCAGGACTCACCTTGATCTCCAATGGATGGCTTCTTCGCGGAGCACTGGTCGCGTTGTTCGTATTTTTCTTCCTTCTGTCGCGCGCGATGAATACTGCGATGGTGACAAGTCTGTGCACTACCGCGATCGAAAGAAAGAAAAATACCAGAAATATTTTCATATTTCTGGCAATCGTAGCCATATCGTAACACTAAACTCTCACTGCTAAACAGGATCATGTTTTAGTCCAGTAGGAGTTTTACATCAGAAATCACAAAACTTCACCATAAAGTTGCATCTTCATTATCATTAATCATCAAAAAGCGGCTAGGGCCCAAATTCATATTTCTATGCAGCTTGCAATTCCTACAAATATAAGTACAACACGCATTGTTATACTCACTATCTTGCAAAAACTACTAACATACCAAAGTAACAAGAGATGCACAAGCAAAAAGTTGCAATTATAATTTAATCTGTACAAGTTACAAATGTACTATTTACATTTTATAATGTCACTTAAACTAACAATGCCAAAAAAACTGTAAAAATTTGATATAAGAAAAGAGCAAAAGATCTAAGTCAAACAAATTGCTTAAATGGAAAAGGTAAATATCAGATTTCACGAACTACGTAAGTACCAACCTGCATTCCCTATTCCAGCCCCTTATTATAATTTCCCCAAAGTTTTTTCCTCACGATACTGCATATTTTTTATTCGTTGTGTTTTTTTTAAATATTATTTTCCTTTATTTTTAACTACAAAATAGATGCTAATATTTATTTAAGTACATAAAAACTCACATGCATAGCTTTATCAGCCGTACATATCAGCAAAATAGGAAAAACCTACTGCAAGTAAAGACTACGCATTTCCCGGATTGCCAAAAATCATAACATCGATCATTTTTATATCGTAATTATATTGCATTTTGATTTAACAAACTTTTTAACCAAGGTATATTGTTAAGCTCAAGATGACTTTAAAACACCATTAAAATTATTAGTAAAATCACTTGCATTTTTATTTGTAACGATGATTGTTCCTTGACTTATAGGTTGGTATGCGGCTGACCACCCATGCTGTAAAAATGGTTCACTTTGCCAATGTCACCCCTGTCTCAGGGAAGGACGGCAAGAGTTGCAGGGTGTATGTCCATTTGAGATTTGATTTTTATGTTGTAGGTTCACATGAGGCATGTGCAAGCGCGAACTTGTACGTGTCTGGTTGTGAGAATGCATGTAATGTGAATCTTCAATGTAACATATCCTTGCAACTTAGATTAGATTAGATTAGATTGTCTATATGTTTTTTTTATCGTCTCGACAGTAATGCATAGAAAGCAAAAATGTGAAGATTGTATTACACAGTGTAAATGATTAATTATTCATTTTTAGTTACATACGATTACAAGCTTCGGTTTCACTTTCTATTTAATCTACTAGCAAAAATATTCTTTTGTCATGCCCCATAGCTCATGACTTATAACCAATTCATGTGTTATAATCAGAACCATTAAAAAAATGTGAGAAATCGAGTCACCATGTACTCGACTTGCGACTCGAATTTTCTTTATTTACCCGAACCATTTTATGGGAGGAAAACTTTATGAAAATTATGAGTATATCCAATGAATTTTGTAAAATCGCCTAGAAAAAAAACAGAGGAAAATCTTGGATGACTATTTTCGCTACAATAAAAATTTGACAGAAGATTTTTCTATTTTTTTAGTTAAAAAATTATTACTTCGAAAATATACTACATTCTTTACGGATCTATTTTTCGTTCGAGAATAAATCGTCAAGTTACTATCAGTGAAAAGATATTTAATGTACTTACATCAATGCCTTGAAGAGAATCCAATACCTGTGATAATGTATGTAGAAATCGCGCTGTCATTACATACTTACCACACATTGCTTTAGCAAAATAATGGAGTTCATCGTAACGAGTAAGTTTATAGAAAATTACATTTACCTACATACCTACTATGACTGACAATATTAAGAATTTCTCTCGCTTTTTTACCTTCTGCACTTGTAAAGTAGACAATAAATTATGTACCTACCTAATGTAAAATATATTTTTACAATTTCTCGAGTATGCCTCTCCATCGCGCAACTATTTTTCGTAGACTTGATTGATTTCTCATCGCTTTATAACAATAACTTGTAATTATGCTGATTCTTTCATTCAAACCTGCATTGATTGACTTTTTCGATGCATTTTGTATGCTAGAGCTGCTAGTCACTTTTCAATATGAATTAATATTGTATCAAAACACTTGAAGATAAAATACCAAGAAAAAATCACATTACAGAATCGGAAACAATGAAACGGAAAGTGTCTAAAAATTCATGTGTTTTGATACAAAATTTTCTTTTATAATTTTGACTTACATATTAAGATACATATTACAGTCGTGATATTTTATTAAATTGTAAAAACTGATGTCCAAAAATGATAATTACATACTTTCTTTCGGACGCCTAGCAAAACTTTAAACTCCATTCCAATAATAAACTTCAATATTGGTCTTTCCAGAACAAAAATAGTTGACTTTTCAATGCCATTTGTGGTAAGAAAAATAAAAAATAGGATGATTAAAAATATTTGCTTTGAGTATGCACGCATGTCCCCCAGACTCTTTATAAACAAGTTTTCAGAGTTTCACGAATTAACTGATAATGATATATTTTTAATTTTCTTTATATGTGACTGACGAAAAAAATGTAAACAATACCCGTATAATGTGATGAATTATGTTTGTGAATTATTCCTATCTAAATATTAATCTTCAATTCAATAGTTTTGTTCTTGCACGAGCTGCAGAGTATTGCGTCTGTACAAACAAAATGTTCACAAAAATATTTACCCACTTAACAAACTTTGATAATAAAAAAACAAAAAATGTGTTAATTGAAAAAACAAATGTCACAGCTCGTATTTTTTAAAATTAATACTGTCACTTTGTGACTGTTTCGGAGGACTCTACAGTGGATTTGTTTTGTTCTTTTGCCATGTATGTAAGCTTACATGCAGGCTGACCGCCCACTTTTGGGTTTACATAGTAGACTTTAACCAATGCCACCCCATTTTAGGGAAATGCAATAAAAGTTGCAGAGTTTCTGTTGGTATGTGTGTGGCTCAGGTTTTATTTTGCAAAGATAATATGTGCCATGTAAATGTGGGTTTTACGCACATTTACGTGAGAGAGATTTGAGCATACTTTATATGCATGCATGATGAGTGAACTTCAAATTTGCAACTTACAACCACCTTCACAAACAATAACATGAGAATTCAAATGCTATGGGTCAATTTTATGCGTTTGATTTGTAAGGTTAAATTTTCAGTACCAATCAAATACTTAATTGACGCGTAGCATTTCGAGATGTCTTAGCATCGTTTGTTTATTAAATAGAGCGTTTAAAACAACCATAGGATTTTACCAGTAGGTAATGAAATGGAAACTAAAACAACGTTTTAACTTCTTTACTTTTTGGAAAACAATATGGTTGATTTTAAAAGTAACACTTTATTTTGGAGGTACTATAATAATAATCTATAATCTAAGTTGCAAGGATATATTCATTTAAAGCTCTCAGATGTATGCCCACAAACCAACAAGAGTAGTTCGCGCTTACAAATGCTGAATGTGTACTTACAAATAAAATCCAAACCTCAAATGAACATAAGCCCCACAACTTTTGCCGACCTTCCCTGAAACAGGGGTGACATTGGCAAAGTGAACCATTTTTTACAGTATGGGTGGTCAGCCTCATACCAACCTATAAGTCAAGGAATATGAATAATAAATTACATTTAAATATAAAAAAGAACAAAACCTTACAAAGAAATCTATACAAAAAAAGTCAAAAATTTCCTATGCAAAAAAATGTAGCAAATGAATACACCAACATTAGAAATCAACTGGGATTGAATTATATGTAGATCATTGAACGGAATGTATAGTTTACTTAGGGTGTGTTGTTTCAACAATAGCTTTTTTTATCATCTTAACTCTCGCTTGCCAACTACTGGACAAAAGCGTCACCACTTCTCCACCGCGGCTTTGTGTCGTCTGTCAATCGCTTAGCGACTTTAAAGTGAAAAAAATTAACAAACTTTCGAGAACCTCGCAGGTGGTAGTTTCTTGTTCGGCTTTAAGCCACCTTAGCTATTGATGATACAACGCGCCCTTGGCGGCGTTGCTTGACTGAGTTGTATGGCGTGTACATGGGCAGGACGGTAGCGAGGCGGCTCAGGGCGGCGAGGTGCGCGCCCCCGAGGAGGCTCCCCCGGCGGAGCCCGCGGCGCCCCCTGCTCCCCTTGGGGGGCAGCTAGTGAGTCCGCTAGCGCCGCAGGACTACCCCCCCGCAACCGCCAGGTACAACGAATCCTTCTTAAACAACAAGCGGGACATAAGACAAATATTTTTTTACACATTTCTTTGATGACCGAGATAAGGTCATTTTTTTTAGAAGTTTGATGAAACTGTAAATATTCGGAAAAAAAATTGGTCAGACAAAAAGTCTGACTCGAGTGAAGTAGTAGTACAATTCTTCGATTACTCGCTGGTTTATACGATAATGTTTGTACACCTAATAGATAAGAGGATCCATACAATATCTGGAATTCTCTCTTGCCAACTTACTTACGAGAGAAAAACGCACATTTTAAAAGGCGCAGAGACACGATGAGGATACAATACAGTATTCTAATAGCCACCAACTTGTGGAACTTAACCTCAAGGAATCGTGATGGATTATGCGGAACTTCTTATGATTTCTAACTCATGAAAAATGTCAATTCTTAGATTCCAGACTCACTTTATTTATAAACAACTTATTTAAAAAAAAAATCAAATTGAGTTTAACTTTGAGCAATCTCTAGGATGACCTGTGCGAGATGGATTCGAACGACACATTCGAAGAGAGAAAGCAAATCTCTCTTGTGCGCAAATTTTATGGAATGATATGTTCAAAGATTCGTAGAAAATACAGATTTAATCTCTTTGAAGTGTGAAGTTTCTCTGCAGTGTATGGATGTTGTTTTCTCCGTTGTTGTCTTATGGGGCATCCACACGCTTGCCAAGTCGAGCCAAGTCGAGCGTGTGGACGGCCGTTTGGCTCAGCTGGGGGCGTGGCTTAAGCCGCCTTGGCTCAGCTTGTCGCCGATCCGACCAGAGTCGGTTTTTTGACGCAAGTCAAAGGGAATTCACGCATGCGCATGCCAGGCACACACATACTTGTGCGCGCGCATTCTGGTGCGGTACGGTTTCTATGAATTTTGATCATCCACCATCGTCTTTGCCGAATTATTCGTTTCTTTTTAGTTTCTCTCTTTTTGTTTTGTTTTTTTTTTAAATAAAAATAAGTTTATCCAAATGTTATAGCTAAAAGCTGGACGTCCGCCATGCTTGCTTATTCTAACACACACAGACGCACGCACAAGCGTGTGGATGACCCTGTTTGGTTTTCCAAGAGCTTGCAAGCGCTTGCAAGCCCTTGACTCAAGGCGTTTGAGGCAAGCGTGTGGAAGCCCCATTACGGTTAATGAAGTTGGGAGTTTTGGGGTGGCAGGAGCGGATCAGCACGTGGCACCCTAAGCAACCCACGTGGGGCCACAGCCAGCCCCAACGCGGACCTGGAAGAAGGACAGGTGACTTTGAAACAGGGGTCATTCAGAGTCATTCAAGAGATGGAACTTTATTCCCAAAAATTTAAGTGAAATAGATTCATAAAAAGTATTTTGTAATACATGTACCGACGAGTGTGAATGATTTAATGAACATGTAAGGGCGGGCCTGTTGCACCAAACTCAAATCAGAAAAAAATCCAAATTCAATGCGATTTCACACATCAAATCAAAAATTTGGTTGCATGTACGTAAATCAGCTGATATACATCATCTTTCCTGTTCAAATTCCATCATATTCCACCAACTTCCGAGAAATATTTAACCGAGGTCCTTACCAGAATTAAGCAATCAAATTTGATGTGTCAATCAAATATTGATTGTAGGTTGATGCAACAGGCCCTAAATGTATATTGGTCAATATAAGTTATAATTAAAGCACGGAAAAAATGCTTCTTTGCAAAAATTATCATCCTTGTATATTAAATGACTCTGAATAACCCGCATCGTTTTTATCCTTTGAGTTTTGAGTTTTACCATATGATCCAGGCGATTTTTCAGCGTTTTCATGAAATACACCAAAACATATGAATAATTTAAATCCCCGAATAATAAGCAGATGTATTTTAAATGTAAATCGTAGACAGCCGTATTATGGTAGACAGCCGTATTATGGTTAAAAAAGTTGAACTCCGTTAATTTTAATTATAATTTAAATATTTGGTTCAGTACATACATGTTATAATGAAAGCTTTGTTAATACACAAAAAAGTTTTTGGCGCGTAAGCTATTTTTCGAATATAACTACCAACTAAAAAATAAAATCATCGTTTTTACTTACAAATGAAACACCTCACTAATATTATCCACTCAGCAAGTATCACAAATTGGCAATCATTCTTTTGCAGCGACTACTTTTTAGCACACTTAGAAAAAAAACACAAAAAATTGTAGCTATTTAAAAAAATTAAATATAATGAGACTTTACAAAGTACTTACTCAAGCACTTATATTTCCAATAAAAAATGTAGGTATACATTTCTTATTTCTTTTTTTATTCATTTAACATTTGTTATTATGTATTTTTGGTTTTCATCCTTTTCTTCCCAATCCAATCTTATATAATGATTTCAGATTTCAGTAAGTTTTAATAATTTGTAGTCTGTAAAAAAAACACTAATTCTAACCCATCCTATAGACTATGGAATCGTATTCCTGAAAACTTTCATGAAGGACACAATCTCCTATCAAAAATTAGAACTCATATATTTTACAAAATTCAAATGAATGTTTATCTAATCATTGATATTTTTATCGACTCTTTTATCTAGTCCTTTTCAATAGTTCTGAAAAAAAATAGAAGTATGTGAGTTTCTATAGTTGCAGATGGAATGTTTGTAAAAAAATATAATTTTAGAGCAGTTATATATATTGTATATTTTTCAGAAATATATTGCAATTTCCATCAATAAAACGAGACTCGATAAAGATCTTCCTCCAAGATACCAAAACATTAACTGCATTTCAAATCATTCTGGTAAAAAGCAAACATTTCACGAGGTCTTTAATTAATTACACAATCTATCAAGTTATCATATTATCACGTAAAGATATAATTAAGGGATATTATGATAACAAGGCGACCTTGCCCTCTGTGTTGTTGAAATAAAATATCCATATTTATGTTCTTTTTGATTTCCTCAGATCAAAGATGCAGAAGTGACAAGAATGGAAGCCACAGCAAATGTGTGGCTCTAAATAAATAATGGCATGATTATACTATGTATTGTTTTACTAAATACCGTGATTGTCTAAAATTAAAACTATCAGTTGTTTTTTACCAGAATGGATGAAAAGCGTGTAGTTTCAACAGTCGTCTTACCGGTCACATAAGATCCATCCAGCCTTGCAGCAACTGAGTTTTGCTTGAAAATTGGCGCATTCTATAGCTAAGAACAAGTTTGGAAAAGGATTTTGAGATTTTGATTCACACAAAAACAGCGCTCATTAAATAAATCATTGCAGTATTTTATTTGTTTTATAATACTGTTGAAACAACACACTCTGACCGCCTTTTTTATTAAATGGTTGGAATCCAAAACCATACTTTTTTGTGTGTAAAAATTGCCCTGTAAAATATACCTTTTTAATTACCCGATAATTTTTTACAGTTCAAAGCTTCGAAGACACTTTGAAGACCGTTGTCTTGCTGGTTGTTACATGTGTTTTGTGTCGTTAGGATTACTGCAGTGGGGATGAGATGGAGGGGGGGCGCTCCCGCCGGCACTCCTCCCCCGGGGGCTCCAGAGAGGGCAGCACCGCAGCCCTACACACAGAAAACTACGACGACTCGGTAAGGGACCATCAAACATCAAACCCTAGTGAAGCAATGAGCTCCGCTTATTACTTGACAAAGAAAAATTCCGAAGTCGCACGGTCGGATAAAAAATCTCTCTATATTTAGACATGTAACAAATTACAAAATCAGCGAAAGAGCTTACAAACGAAATTAAAAATTTCAAGTTTTTTTTTGCGAGCAATAAATCAATTTAGCATCTAATGACGTTAGATTTTCATTACGATATTTTTCTTGTTCGGTGGTTTTTGTATGGAGTCTAATTGTTATTCTCGCCGTGCAATATCCACCGTACATTACTTCTACACGAAATTTTACCGAAATCGTTGCGGTTCGTGATTAGCCACTGCGAAACGGCTGTAAAAAATTAAAGTCGTACAATTATTTTAATTGCCCGCGTTATTTTCTTCTCTTTATGTCGTGGCGAAGTAATCTGCGATTGCTCACTCAATCGAAACAAAAAAAAACCGCTCTACGTAATATGACCAAATACAATAGTTGTGTAAGGTGAATATAAAAAACAACACGTGAACATAATCATTGCACAATACCAACGTACGCTATTTCAATATTTTTCACAAAAAAGAACTGTTGATATCAACACTGTTATGAAAAAAAAACTTGGTTATGCACAAACACGTGAACAGAATAGTGGAACGGAATATCACTGTACGCAATTTCAATATGAAAAAAAAAACGGTTCCTAATTGGAAATTTCTGCATTGAAAGTCTCCCTGAAATCGAATACAATATTAGCTTTCCGTTTTTTTTTGCTTTTTAATTGCAATTTATGCATTAAAAGCAATTATGTATATTGTGTGTGGAATAAAGTGGGTGGAATGAAGGGGAGGAATTGTCTGTGTGGTGCACTTAGCGGGGAATGGAATCTCTGTGGGGGGTGCAGTTAGCTCAGCGGGGGGTGGGGAGGGGGAGGCAACAGGTTAGGGGTGCAACTAAACAAATAACAGAAAAACTAACCCCATAAAAATATTTTAAGTGAAAACTTGTTGAACATTGGTTTAACGATTTATTTTTATGTGTTTTATTTACATATTTGAAACAATCATTCATGATGAAAAATATAATCTATTATTGTACATGTTTTTCTATGTTAACGTTTGAATATTTCGGGTTTTAAAATGTTTAGTTTTCTGATAAACCTACAACCTACGTATTTTAAAGCCTAATTACAATTTATAAGTATTCTTCATAATTATTAACTGTTTTGTTCTTGTCTTAAAATGATTATTTTACTATTCATAAGAAATTACGTACGAGAAATTACTTATCATTTAGACAGATTTAAAAAAAAGTATGGTACCCATTACACACTGCATAATTAAACTCGCGATTGATTTACTGATCAAACTAGTAAACATGATTTCAGAAGAAATTTATTTTCTTCGTGTCTATGAACTTGTATCTATTTCAAATTATTTTAATATAAATAAGTTCCTTGACTTATAGGTTGGTATGCGGCTGACCACCCATGCTGTAAAAATGGTTCACTTTGCCAATGTCACCCCTGTTACAGGGAAGGACGGCAAGAGTTGCAGGGTGTATGTCCATTTGAGATTGGTTTTTATGTTGTAGGCTCACATGAGGCACGTGCAAGCGCGAACTTGTACGTGTCTGGTTGTGGGAATGCATGTAATGTGAATCTCCAATGTAACATATCTTTGCAACTTAGATTAGATTAGCATGCCCAGTTATTGTGACTTGAATAATCAGATGGTAAAATTTTTTTCATTCATATGATATCATCAATATTAATTATAACTTGAAACAAGTCTAGTTCAGATTACGTTATCTAAAAGATATACCTACTCTCAGCTAAAACTAAATGAGTGACCCAGTTTAATACTTTCAATATTAGAGATTAATAATTACTTATAAAGTTTGTTTAGTACTGTATCATTGAGTAAACGCTTATCTACTAATAAGTGTAAAAATACTCTACAGAATCTTGTTTTTAATACAAATAACTTTGTCACTATTCCGCTTGGGGTGGTCATAACCTCTGCAGAGTGGCCTACATTAAATAATAGTTAATATTAGATATCACAGTTTATCCTGTAGAGTTCTTCTGATCTCTTCTGTCGCCTTGATAAGCTCTTTCTCCATGTCGGTGGCATTTTTCTTGAGCTTGATGTCTTCATCATCGTAATAGTCTTTGGGTGGTTCGGAAGGGTAGCGACCCCCGAACTTCGGCCTTGGGATTTTTACCCTCTTAACGTCTTCCAACCACGTCTCCATATTTCCTTGAGATATTCTTCACTCCCGTGTTGATGAGGTAGCCAGCTACTGACGTTTGTTTAGTTGCTACCTGAAACAAGACAAAGAAAAATTCAATACTATGGATCAGAGTGTTTTTTTACTTTCTTGCTATAGCTGAAGGCTATAAAGAAAGTATTGATTTGGTGTGAAAATTTTTTTCGAGGTTTTCACGGAAATGAGTTGTCCTGGTGCAGGACATGCCAAAAAACACTATCTTTCAAAAACGTCCGTCTGTATGTGTGTGTGTGTGTGTGTGAGTATGTATGTGTCTCACTTTCCAAAATATTAGACCTAGAGATACCAAATTTTGGCTACTTCAATTTTTTTGGACATGTATTAAGTATGAATAACACGGCATTACACCAACTTGAAAATTCAAGATGGCTGCCATACAAAAAAAAACATAAAATTTCACTTTTTTCAAAAACGGCTCCAAAAATATTTTTGAAATTTGAAAGACTTGCGACGAATTAATTTTTAACTTAATAAATTAGTTATGGCAACACTCATGCTAATTTGTGTCTATGGGCTGCCATATGAAAAAAACAAACAATTGTGATTTTCTCGAAAGTCAAGGGGTTAACAAAAATATATTGTTCTACAATATTATAAACAACATAAATTTCTACAAAATAAAAAAAAAAAATAAAAAAATATTTTAAAGCACCGTTCACACGACCTCAAATTTTAAATCGAAAATATAGCAAAAACCCATTAATATGCAAGATATTTTAATTTAATAATGTTATACAATATTATAATAATTATAATTAAGCATAAATTTCTACAAAACTAAAAAAAAAATTTTTTTGAAAAAAATATTATAAAGCACCGTTTACACGACCTCGACCGAGAGGGTTAATAAAAAAATAATCTTGGACAAATTTAGATAAATAATGATAACTTATATATTGCCATCATTATTTTTTCCAAAAAGTGAATTAGAAGTATAGCTGCCATACAAAGTGAAAATTTTCCATACAAAATTTTTCCATACAAAAACTTGGTAGTCAAAGGGTTAAAATTAGATAAAAGGCTGCGATTCTTAAAATTTTATAAACACCAATAATAATCAGTCGTTACGTTTTCAAAATATAACTAAAAAGTTTACCCACCATACTAAGTCCTAGTTTGCATACAAAAGGGTTCAATGACCATCTATAATAATCTAGATTCTAGAATCTAAGTTGCAAAGATGCAAGAATTCTGGAGATGGGTCGGTGCCAATAGGAATAAAGATTCTGCATTGACCACCCCAGGAATCAAAAGTGCTGTTGGTGAGATGGTATGGGAGAAGGATGAAGTATGTAAGAGATGGAAAGAATATTTTGAAGGGATTTTTGGTCGGGGCGAAAGAATTTTGTTTAGAAAAATGACAGAAGAGAATGAATTTAGGATTTTGAAAGAAGAAATAAAAGTATCTATTGAATGTTTGAAGAATGGAAAGTCTGCTGGGTTTGATGGAATAAATGGTGAAATGTTGAAAGCAGGAGGTGAATGCGTGATAGATTGGATGTACGAATTATGTAAGCTTTGTGTGAATGCAGGAGTAGTACCGATGGATTGGAGGAAGGCAGTCATTGTTCCCATTTACAAAGGTAAAGGGGACAAAAAAGACTGTCAGAACTTCAGACCAATCAGTCTACTCAGTATACCAGGAAAAGTCTTCTGTAAGGTGATTATAAAAAATGTGATTCTGACTACTAGTGAAAGGATTTCCGATATACAGTCCGGCTTTATGGCCGGTAGAGGCTGTGTTGATCAGATTTTTACTCTACGACAACTTGTTGAAAAACAATTGTCGGTGAGGCGGAAGCTGTTCACGGCCTTTGTAGATCTGGAAAAGGCTTTTGACTCAGTAGACAGAGGTATGTTATGGGATGTTTTGAAAGCATACGGAGTGAATGGGGCTCTCCTAGGTGCGGTGCATGCAAACTATGAAAATAGTACAGCATGTGTTCGTATTGATGATGAGTATAGTGAATGGTTTGAAGTTTTTAAGGGTGTAAGGCAAGGATGTGTGATGAGCCCATGGCTATTTAACATAGTCATGGACAAGTGTGTTCGAGATGCTAGACTTGATGATTGTGGATTAATGATAGGAGAGAGCAAAGTGAGTGTTCTACTGTATGCGGATGATGCTGTTCTTGTATCGGACTCAGCAGTAGAATTGCAAACGATGCTCTCTAGATTGAACGAAGCTCTGCTAGGTAATTATTTGAAATTGAATGCAAGTAAGACGAAAGTTTTGATTTTTGAAAGAAATGAAGAAAATACGAACTACGAATTTAGAATAAACGGAATGAATGTTGATGTGGTAAATGAGTTTGTATACTTGGGAAGTAAGTTTGAGAAAGATGGAAGAATGACAGGTGAACTTGAAAGAAGAGTAATGAAGGGCAGGTGTGTACTGGGTGCCACAGCTTGTATCGCCAAAAATCAAAATATTTCTAAAAATGCTCGATTGGCGGTACGCAGTGGCATACTTTTACCCACCTTGATGTATGGAAGCGAGGCCTGGACGGTGAATGAAAGTGAAATTAGTAAAGTCCATACTGTTGAAATGGACTTTCTAAGAAGTATGATTGGGAAAAAACGGAGTGACAGGGTGAGGAATGATTTTGTAAGAAAAGAATGTGGTGCAAAAGAAAGTGTGAAAGTGAAGATTAAAAGAAGTTTGTTAAGATGGTTTGGGCATATGGAGAGAATGAATGAGGAAAGACTGACGAAGAAAGTATATGTTGGTAGAATAGATGGATGTCGTGGTAGAGGAAGACCGAGAAAGGTATGGATGGACCAAATATCCGAAATTGCGAATGAATGGAATATCCAGAGTCATAATAAAAGAAGAGCTTGTATGAAGAAGGTTATGACTCTGGAGGAAATGAAAGAAGTATGCAAGGATAGAAAGAAATGGCGGTTGATCTGTGATGTTGGCGGCTAGGGTTTGTTAAAGTGAATTTGGTTTTATGATTTAGTTTTTTATGTCCATGTATATATTGTTATTTTTATTCTTTGATTTTAAAAAATGTAATTTGTCATGTATGTTCCTTGACTTATAGGTTGTTATGCGGCTGACCACCCATAATATAAAAATTGGTTCACTTTGCCAATGTCACCCCTGTTTCAGGGAAGGACGGCAAGAGTTGCAAGGCTTATGTTCATTTGAGATTGGGTTTTTATATTGTAGGTCCACATGCGGCATGTGTTAGCGCGAAATTATACATATCTGCTTGTGGGAATGCATTTAGTATAAATCTTAAATGATATATATCTTTGCAGCTTAGATTAGATTAGATTAGATTAGAAAGATATAAACTAAAATTAAAAACTCATTAAATGCATGCCCACAAACAGACTCGTGTAAATTCGCGCTTAAAAACGCTGAATGTGTACTTACAAATTAAAACTAAATCCCAAATGACTATAAAACCTGCAACTCTTGCCGACCTTCCTTGAAACAGGGGTGACATTGACAAAGTAAATTATTTTTTACACTATGGGTGGTCAGCTTTATACCAACCAAGTCAAGGATCTTTCTTGTGTAATTGGCGCTTTTTCCAGAGAAGACCAACCTCGCAGAGGGCTCTTGAGGTGTGATTCACACAAAACGGCGCTCAACAAATAGATCAACCAAATATTTATATTCATTTAAGTATTTATATGGCTATATCTATGGAAGAAGTATTAAATATATCTATATATCCATGGCTATATCCATATTGTACGAGTATGCAGGTACACACCGCGGCCGCGGTGGAATAAAATTGATTTATTATTGATGTATTATATTTTTATTGAAACGGCATATTAAGCTGGTAGATGATTCTAGCTTTACAAACGTCATACAGTGGGTTAATTTTTGCAAGAAAGTCGAGTGCAGATTCTGTGCAATTTATTTGTTTGTTGTTTTACGGGTATATTGAACTGAACGGTAATTTTATTCAACACATGTTATTGTCTAACTTTCGCGCCGGTTTTATCATTCGAATCGCCTTTTCCACGCGAAGTTATATGCTGACTGATGCTGACAATAACACAACTGGAAACAGTTATTTCAGAATAAATTACTCTCGTTATGACTGATTCACATTTCATGGATTTTTATTCCTGTAGGAAATAATTAAAATCTTGTCAGTGATCTTTTTAATAGATTTTATGTTTATTTGGAAGACATAAATTTAATTATTTTTCAAGTTTATAACTGACAGTTATACGAAGTAGGATAAAAGAAAATTAAAGACAAAAAATTTGCAACTCAAATTGTTTATTATCTATTAATTGTTTCTTTCCCAATTGTTTATTTTTTTCAAATTCGAAATACAAGCAAAAAATAACAGTAGACTTTTTTGTCCTAAATGAAATAAATTTGTGAAGAAGAATGTCATTCATCAACCTATTTTAATTTGACGTTGTATTATAATTGAACATTTCAACATTCAACTATTCACAATATTCAACATTTTTATGAACATCAATTCATAATAACCCGATGACGTGTGTTCTATAATCTTTAATCAAAGTTCTAAAGTCATATTGAAACTTTAATTCATATTAAATGTTTGCCCACAAGCAGACACGTATAAGTTGGCGCTTACAAATGCTGCATGTGCAATGTGCATTTACAAATTTAAATCCAAACCTCACCCTGCAACTTTTGCCGAAATTCCCTGAAACGGGGTGGCATTGGTCAGCCTCCTACCAATAATAAAAGCCACAGTCAAGAGGACCTGACGTGATTCAAACTGGTGCTATATTACTTCAAAAGTTGGGTCAAATTCGTCCACTCGGCCATAGCGCTGATAACATTTAAATTATAATAATAAGTATATAAATTGAGATGGCTTTACATTTTCAAGAAAAACGAGGACAAAATGATAAATGATTTCGTGTCAACTTTCGCCAGGGCCTCTTTTTGTTTCTGTCACAATTGCGTTTGCCACGATAGAGGCGTATATTAGTACAGTACGCCTAACTGTGAATCCGGCTCCGATATTGGCGAATGTGTTACACGTCTCACGAGATGCATTCGATCAGTGGAGGACAAACTTCCTTAATGGGGGGCCAGAAAGCTTAACAAATTTCAAAGGAACCCATAATTAAAGGATAAATGCAGTTTGTGTTGGAGCGTTATGTCATATAAAAACAAAACAGCATTACACACTTCACAAATGTTAAAAAATATAATATAACTTTTATTCGAAGGCCATGCCATGGTAGACGTGTGATTTTCGAATGCAGGTTTGAGCTGTGACGAAGTAACTTGCAGAAGCGCGAAAAGGTATTCATCAGTACCTACCCTGAGTACGAGTTGCAAAACTTGAGTAAAGTAAAGTTTACGGAAAGTATTAATGAGTGGTTTTCCCCAAAATCTGCCGTTTTTGTTTGTTTGAACATGATTTTCTTCATCACTTCAACTCTTTTGCTAAGACCATAAAGTGTAAGTTTTGCAACTCATACTAAGGGTACTGTAAGTCGGTTTCTGACTAAGTTTTTCCGCAATTTCATGGTCGAATCATGAAATACTCGGCTAGTCTAATAATAAAGTATAATACTTAGTAGAATACTTTATACTTCTGGACCGCCAAAATATAATTGTCGCGGGCCATATACTATTATGTCGAAGGACCGTCGGCGGGCTGGATTAAATGCTTTTGCGGGCCGGAGATGGCCTGCGGGCCGTACTTTGCCCATCACTGCACTTGATAGATGCGCCCTCTTTCTGGAACACGAATCTGAACCTAACTGTACCCCAAGTAAAAACTTTACGTTTAAACTCCACCGTAGCGTATTACCAAAAATGTATACAAAACTTAAACCCGCTTAAGAGGCGCTGTAACATTTTTTGATCAAACGTTACAATTGAGTTTACACGTAATGTTTTATTCTTGCGGTACTGTATTCGCAAACAGTGTCAGTAAAACATTGACTTTCCATGTCAACTCGCAATAATATCAAACTATCATCTAACAAAACAATCACGCGTTTTTATATTATGCTGTACAGTTACATGTTCTCATAAATGCGTACGAGGTAAATGAAATATGTCTTTTTTTAATTTTTTTGGGGTCAAACAACGGCGAATGCAATGATAATAATTACAAAATGTAAGTTTTCCGTTAAAGGTATTAAACGTACTCTCCGTGAACTTGAGGCAGCTGAGGTCGTGTGCAGTGATAATATATTGTCGTAAACTGCGAACTGCGAACCTTAAACTGACATTATGGAATGAAAAAAATACGGTTGAAAACTAGACACAGAAATTACAACTAGAAAAGCAATGAGCCTGCGAAAGACCCGGCACAAATTTGAATTTATAATTTTTTCTCGTCGTGTAAACGTCACACTTGTATACCTAAGCGACCAATAACAATATGTGTGACGTCACAATTTTTTATACCCCAATTCATGTGCCTCATTGTGAATGTTCTATATTAACAGATATATTAACATTTAAAATCCATATTAAATACGTGTTTACAAACACACACGTGTGAGTTCGCGCTCACAAATGATGCATGTGTGCTTACACATTAAAATCCAAATTTCAACCTTTGCCGAATTTCCCTAAAAAAAGGGTGAAATTGGCAAAGTAAACCATTTTTTACAGTATGGGTGGTCAGTGTCATATCAACCTATGAGTCAAGGAATTGCTTTAAAAGAAATGAGTTGGAGACTCGTGCTAGACCAATTTCATTAAATTAAAATAGGTATTAATTATACTGATTCTTATTTTAATTGGAATGTCAATGGTCATTTGACATTTCATGAACTGTAAAATATCATCGGTTAATTAAGACAAATTTAAAATTTCTCTTAAAAATCAACTTTATCTAGTAGAAGATGACATTTCATTAATTAATTGCTTCTGTAATGCACGTTGAAGATTTCAGCATTTAACATTCATTATTAACATGATGCAAAGATGGACATCATTATTGAAAATGCTTACTTCATTTCGCCATGACAGGCTACTAACATTAAAAAAAATGACGATGAATCAGAAACTTGAATTTATTGTTCAATAAATCTAGCATTGGAATATTACTGTGAGCTATTATTTATTTTTTAGTTCTATTCAGTTTTTTTTTACAATTCGGAATTTATTTTAAAATAATAATTCTTTTCTGACATGAAATACACATTCTATAAATCCTTTACTTTTGGCAAAACGATACATTCGAAAAATAACGTCACGTGGTAAAAAAGATTGTAAGCTATCATAACATTTTTCCTGTAAATCATAAAACTTAGATGTCTTATCATTGTCAATGTAGTTCTTTACAAAAAATATTAAAACTGCATAGCATGACTTGCATTTCCACGTTAGTATACATTTTTATGAATGGAAATGTATGCGAGTATTTATCATTATTTTCGAAAAGAGCTCGTGTACATCGGATCATTGATCAACAAGCGATTTTATTCCATTCAAATAGTAAAACGTGGAGCTAATGCTCACAGCCTGTACCCCATTGAGTAAAAACACAGAGGAGCAAAAACTAACTTACTGCATGGATACATACTATAGCCCACATTTGTCCAGTCCTGTCAAACGTTGCAGTGGTAAAGTCATACGAAATAGGCCCATTTTGTTTAAATCCATTTTGTGTTTCGACACCCAAGTATAACACATGCCATAATGTCTTAAAATAATGCCTTTTCCCTTTTAAATTCGTCTTATTTTAGCAATCACAATATTTATCTGTCAATTCTAGCTGTGGTCAGACTGGTTCGACAGCCATTATTATTCGCAATAGTACCAACTTTCTAAGAACATTTTTACATTCGGAAATGCAACTGTTAAGCTCTTTGTTCTCTTTCTTACTAATGACCATTTTCGGAATTAAGTTGAAACAGATATTATATCGACTGCTCCAAGGAAGAAGGCAGTAACTCCGAAATTGAGGTTTTTGACTTATTTCCATTTCTGAAGATAACAAATCATTATCTTCATTCCAAGATGACAGCCGTGTCTCTTTATCTTTTAAATTCGTAAATAAATTAATGTAAAAAATAGTTGGATAGTGGAATAAATAACATTCAATTGGCTTTCCTGCAAAACTATATTTTTTGACTTAGTGCTGTCTTCCTTGGAGCAGTCGATATAATGCCTATTTTCGTTAAATAATTTGTAGTCCACAGATATCATAAGTCAATGCTGTACCCCAAGTGTAAAATATAAAGTTTAAACGCCACAATAGCATTTCACCAAAAATGTATCAAAGCTAAGCCAGCGTTTTTAGTGAGAGTTTTAGTATCGATACTTTTTGGTAAAACGCGATAGTTGAGTTAAATCGTGTATATAACTTGGGGTATTGAATACAACATGTTCCTTTTTTGTACAAGGCGGATAATAAATGTGAAGCCGGTCCCGGTTCCCACGCTTGCCGGCCTGTCCATCCACTCTGCTATTCACAGCCAGCCGGACACTAAGCCATCACTAACTCATTCCAGTTTAACTTTATTCGCCAAGAGAAAGAGATAAGCATCAAATCACGTGGTGTACCAGTAACTCTTGTCAACTCGTTTCCCTCTTCAATGGGATTTTGAGTAAGGCTTCAAGAAGAGTTTAGTTTAGTCTATAGCTGACTGTGAATAAGCACAGCTTGTGCCTGGTTTATGGTGGTCCACTGGCCACACCCTCCCTCCGCATCTGCACTACTCACACTTCAGTAACTGGCATAAGACATGCCTCTTCACTCCACAGTCCTGAGGCGATAGTCAGGACTGGTATTACAGTTACACCATGTGCGAATCGCCATTACAGGTCGACAAACTTTTTGACTTTCTACCATCATTGACAACTAATATCCTTTTCATAATCAATTGACATCCTGGCCACCTTGGCTATCAAAGTACTCCCAGCAGCTCTACAATTATCTCAATCGGAAATTTTATCTCGCTGTAGGTACTCATTAAATACAGTCGTCTTATTTAAAATTTCCCTAGACGTCACAGGTCAAGGATCCTTAATAATATATGTTGTAAAGATATACTAAATTTAAAAGTAATATAAATTGCTTTCCTTTTTTTTTTATACTTAAATGTTATTTATTACTCGTATTCCTTGACTTATAGGTTGGTATGAGGCTGACCAGTCATACTGTAAAAAATGGTTCACTTTGCCAATGTCACCCCTGTTTCAGGGAATGTCGGCAAGAGTTGCAGGGCTTATGTTCATTTGAGGTTTGGATTTTATTTGTAAGTACACAATCAGCATTTGTAAGTGCGAACTACACGTGTTTGTTTGTGGGTATACATCTGAGAGCTTTGAATGAATATATCCTTGCAACTTAGATTATAGATTATAGATGAGCAGACACATGTAAGTTCGCGCTTACACGTACCGTATATGGACCTAAAATATAAAAACCCAAGTCTCAAACGAACATAAGCACTGCAACCTTGCCGACCTTCCCTGAAACAGAGGTGACATTGGCAAAGTGGCCCATTTTTTACAGTAGCCTCATACCAACCTATACGCCAAGGAATACAAACAAACTTAGCAACCTAAAAATAAAAATAAAAACGTATTCAGTTGGTGACCCATAGAGTGATATCACCATTTTTCCATTGTTTTTTTCCGATTCATTAAAGATTCAAGTCTACAATGTAGTAGCTAATCGTCCATGTACTGGGACTTTATTATAATTTATAATATATATGTATTGGGACATTTTAAAGTCAGAAGTCAAAAAATCAGTAAAATGTTAAGGTTAGTTTTATTGCGTAAATTTTCACTGTTGCAACACTCGCAGCGTCTACGTAATATTTGATTTAACATTCAAAAGATTGATGATTTTTGATAAACTATGATGGTCAGGTATTGTCGATTCTGGCTCTACGCAAGTGCATACATTATGTAGGTAATTTATATGGACATTGTGACGATAGCAACCTCAAACGAAATCTAGAAAAATAAATAATTTAAACCTACGCTTTACTCTCCTTATTTTTTAGTTACATTATATAAGATTAGAACACTTCTTTACAACACAACTTGAGTTGAATAAATAAGTAGATACGTGACCGAATTAGTTTTATTTTTTAAAGTAAATTCCATTTTTTACGATTTACAATTCACTTTTATGCTATGAAAAACTACGCATGTGTTATTTAAAATTCATTTTATTTTGCATACTTTTTTTATAAAACTGTTTGCACAAATGTCACGATGACATTTTATAAAATAGTTTCTGAAAAACATTATAATTTTAACAGTAGTGTACAAAATATTACTTGATGCTTCGTTTGATCGACCTCTAACTCAATACCCTGAAACAGTACCCCAAGTATAATACATTACGTGCAAACTCAACCACAGCGATTTAATAAGAAGCATAGAAACTAAAACTCTCAGTAGAGGCTCTGTCTTATTTTGTATAGGTACATGTACTTTAGTTATTTTTAAAAGTAAAGTTTTTCACTCAGAGTACGGTTTATGAATATCATACTCACTGTGCCACACCGTTTTACATTATAACATAACAGAAATAATAATGTGAGCGATTGCAAAACTGCACAATTTGCGTAACGCCTTATTTAAAATTTTCTAAATTTATATAATAAGAATATACGATGTTTTTGTAAAACCCCTGACCGTAGACGCGGATTTCACTTTCCACTGAGCATGGCCGCGCCTGAGCTCTAGCAACCTGCTGACTTCCGCTTCCCCCAACACGACATCTTTATCTATTCCACATACAAGCTGAAATCTGAACAGATTACGAGTATCTATCAAAATAATTAAATGAAATATCGCTCTAACGTGAAATACAGTCCACGAATGATACGTGTCCACACTGAGTTGTAAGGTACTCGTATGTCATTAATAATAATGATTCACTTTACAAATGTCACCCCTGTTTCAGGGAAGGTCGGAAAACTTGCAGGGTTTATGTTTATTTGAGGTTTGGATTTTAATTTGTAAGTACACATGCAGAATTTTGTAGCGGTATAAAAAAACTAGATTGATTTGAATCAGGCTTAAAAAATGGTAATATGTATATCATCGGTCCAGAAAAAACACTTTGAGATAAGATGTTTACATAACAAACATGAAAAAACTCTTAATTCAACTTTCGATCGATAATTTTGTTAATATCACCTCATCATTAATAAAGTTACGTATTTCCTTACACTGAAGTAAACAGCCTCACATCAACCTTAACTAATAAATAAAAGCAATGTTCATTTGTTTGTATGTGTGTTCAGAATACAACTCACTAAACCGTCATACTATCCTCAGGAAAGTATGATGTGGAAATTTAAATGTCGGATGAATGGAAAGTACAAAGAGAACATTAAAATAATAGCACTAACGCTGTTCCATTATGGACATAATATTAAAGGTGAGCTGGCTGTCGGTAAAATAAGATCTGACCCACTTTTACAGGAACTATACTTTCTCCATTCGGACTCTTTAAAGAGTTCAATAGGAACAAACTAGCATGTATGTATATGCAACGACAATCTAACTCACTAAAATACAAACTCATCCTAAGATATTTTGGTTCTAGTATTTATTTACTTTAGAGGTTTAAACTGTTTTTCTTTTGTTTTTAAACAGATACACAAAATGTTAAATACTATTTTATTTCCACTACTTTTACATCATAAAATAACAGACGTTTTCGGTCATTCGGCCATCATCAAGTTAATATTTAAAATAAATTTAAACGTGTTTTTTTAATGAGTTGTCCAAATTTATATTTATTACGTAAAAAAATAAAAAAATTGACAGGTTTTTTAAAATCAAATATTAAATTTATTTCTATGGTGAATTTTATAAAGTTTTGTAGTCATTGATCGGTAGATGGTTTTCAATGAAATCTTAATTTTATCAAAAAGGCATTACCTATATATATACCTCTAAAGTATATATAAAATGAGTTATAAGTATGAATTTTGATTAGTTACCATCGAAACCGTGTAGGTACCTTTATTTTTCACAGCAACCAATAAAACTTTGCTTTCGTCATTTCTGGAAACTACTGTCAGGGAAATGTCAACAGGTACAACAATTGGTTTTTAATTTATAGTTCCACAGGTGACGGTGCAAACACAACCTTACGTAAGCCTTGTTCACCACCTGCTTCAATATCGCGCATAAGTACATCAATGCACCAACAAAAGCGAAACCTGCACTCGATACTCGCGAGCTCTGAATTTGTGCTTTGTAGATCTGTTGTACCAAAAACAAGTACACATTTATCAGAGTGAAATGCAGAGGACAAAGTTTCTTCTGTTTGAAAATTAATGTCGTTAATGTTTTTATTCCAGAACTTTTGAGTTTACTTTAAATTTGAAACATAACCTTAAATCTTAACAAATAAACACGGATGATTCATATTGGTTTACACTTACTTGTGCCTTCCAATGCTGTACTTTTTAAATGCTTATCTGAAGATATTCTCTAATTATGATGTTTCAAATCGTAATGTTTTTTTGAGTTGAGTTTAGTTTCAATAACAACCACAGACACTCTGCGCCCTGCCGTGCCAGCTATTCGGATAAACTAACTGACATGTTGTGTGTAATGCTTGTCTGTCCACCTCTCCCCTCACCTGACGTCTTCCACCTCTTCTGCTGCCGCCATCTCCTCACCTGGTGCCCCCCGCCCCTCGCCCCTGATGGACTGTTGAATAGGACCAGGTAAGTCGGAAACAATCATACCTTTCTTCTCTCACTGTAATCATGTGAAAGAAAATAATGACAACTTATCCACGACGCCAAAAGTAAAATTTTAAACAAAAGTGTAATTATTTTTGTTGATCATAAAAAAACGTTAGCAGTTAGATAAAACTGTTCAATTAAAAGTTAACTGAGAATGACTTCATGCATAAATCAACGGCAAAAAAATACGTCTATACAATTTATGTTGGTAGGTGGGTAAACATTGAAAAGTTTATTTTAAAATGGAAAATTTAAGAAATTTAAATAAATAGTGTAGAAATCGCTTTCATCATAATCAGGTGTACTTTGTAAGTGGTATATATTTTCGTACAGCTTAGATTTTGTCTAGTAAAAAATATGAACATCATCCATAAATATTGGTGCTTATTTTTTTACTTTCTGCGTTATCCTGAAACACAGCTGCTTTTTAATGAAAATTAATCTTTATTTCATCATGTACATCCATACCTAGTACCTACCTATCTACCATTATGGAATGTCAATCGGTGTAGAAGAATGTTTCGTGACATGTACATTTCTCTGTAACATTGCAAGAAAGATGGTAACTTCAAAATTAACTTAAATAACATATATAACGTGCATAAATCATTTAAAAAAGGTAGGTGGGTACATGCGCATCAAGATATTTTTAAATATTTTTTAATTTATTTTACCCTTCATTAAAAAAAACATGAAATATATAAACTGATCTGGAATTTTTTGTGAACATATTTCTCTTTTGGTTAACATGGAAAATGTTGATCATTCTTGATGTTAAACAATGCACAGGTATAAAATCAACACGAAAAGTAGTTGGTTAGCAATATTGTTATGTATTAAGTACAATTATAGTAAATCTATTATTGATCGTTTTCAAAACCTTTTCGCCTGCTTGGTTTAATAACTTAACCCTTTACATACTTAGTATTTTTATAGGTTACTTTAGGATAAATTAGACATTATTTAATTAGATTACTAATTTGATAATAATTAGTACCTAGGTACATAAATTTATTGGAATCATGTAACTACATTATTAGAAACCCCATTATTCTCAAAGTTGATTTTTTAAATTCATATTAAATAATTGATTTTAAATTAGGGGTAGAAAATAATCTAATTAGTTGTAAGTTGTTAATTTAAATACATTCTCATAGAGCAGATTTCCCGTATTTCCTGTTTCAGAACTTGAATATCTACTCGTAGATAATATTTTCTAAAGACTTGATTACTTATAGACTCCCTTGTTGATAACCAGTAGCTAACAAGGATACATTAGTTGGAACCCATGGAATGTGTTGTCCTGTTGGTTTTCTCATCACGAGCAACATTGTGCGCTGCTGGGCCTGATGGTCAGCAGGCTGTTAGTGAGTGTGGGGAGGAGGGTTGGCCCCCTGCCTGCCCCTGCCCCGCCCCCGCCCCGCCCCCGCCCCCGCCCCCGCCCTCTCCCGCCTACTAAGCGCCCCGCCATGTGGTTTCAGCACGGCTACCTGGACGGGCTGCGCACGTCGCTGGGCGGCTGGACGCAGAAAGTCAAGTCGTGGTATTGGGGCAGGCCTCTAGTAAGTCGCTCTCCCTGTCTGTCGCCACCGCCAGGAGCGCCCAGGCGCCCTGCGCGGCTGGGGCGACCATTACTCGCACCTTCATTCCTCCTTCATGCACGCCGAATAGTTGGAACTTGTCCTAGCTTCACTAATATGTTGACTTTGTTATTTTGCCTTCCTCGTGCGGTGAAGCATCCGTCGTGTCAGTTTCATGCCAAAATTAAGAAAATAGGTATTCTATTCCTAACATCACTAGCCTGTTTTTAAAATTTGAAAAAAGTTGAGTACGTTACAGCTGTAATTATTCAATGCAATCATTTTCTATCCTTGAAACGCTTAGATTTGTTATAGTCTTGAATTATTATAACTTTTGTAAAAATTTGCTGTCTTTGAAGTTCGGGAACTTGGCTCCTAACTTGTGTCATTTGAAAGTCTTACATTTCGCGCACCAGGGAGGCAGTAGAGTTTAGGAAGAAAATTTTGGAACCGTTCAATTCTTTTTAAGTAAATTTTCTAAGCACCCACAAGCATGATCATATTCTGGCTCACAATGTTGTAAACCCTCATTTTCACTGCATTTTAGAATTTTCAACTTATCTAAATGTTAAATGTAAATTTGGCTTCTTAGCACTACTTAACTGTAAATGTGTTATTCCTCCCGCTTTAAAAACACTGACAGAACTACATCGACGAACGGCAAACAAGCTTAGGTAGGATTAAATTCTCTGAGGAGAAACTAACGATTCAGATCAGATATTTGTATTGTTTTGTTACATCACGACTGTTACCTGTAACGGATTCTCGAGCGGGTATATTATTTGGTTCTGAGAATTAAGATACTGGGGAAAGTCGGTTTATTGAATGGCCACGCCAAGTCTCAGCTACACTGACAATGCATCTCAGTCCAGAGCACCTCATGAGAGACTTTCTTTAGTCTGATAGTCTGAAGGCTCACTTTCTCCACTGACTGGTCCACACTCTGACGTCACAGCGGAGGGGCGGGGCGGAGGGTGGCAGTTGCCCTTACGCACATCTACTCCTGAAACATTGCCTCTTGCTGACAACATCATACTCGTCCCACAGGCTTCCCTCACTAAAGGCTTTTAGGCACTTCTGGTGAAAAATACTATTGATCATAATCAGCCTACACTCAACAAGACTTAGAAAACAATTCTAATGTGAGATTGTTGTATCGAAAAATAGAATTATACACTCTGCTAACATGGTATCAGAAAGTATATGTTTACTTATCCACTTTTCTTTCCTTTTCTTTTGCAAATACATATTCTTATTTTCCCAAGTTTGTTTTCGCCCTCAACACTTTAATCCATTCTTACATTCACCGCACACGTCTGCGAAATATTTCATTTATTTTGCTATAGTTTGATTACTTTCTTAGCACTTATTAAAATAGTTTTAAAGTTAATTATGCATTTATACTATCGCATGTCAAGTTATTTGAATTTGATTAAAGTATATTTATTTTTAACGCTCTTTTTTACACACTTTTTCACTTTGTTTCTATTTTAATCGCAAATTTTATACTAAGGTACTAAGATTCTTGAAATTATTTAAAGTAGAGCCAAGTAAAATAATTATTCATGTAATGTTTATATCTATATTTTAAGGATCACTGTAGAAAAAGCTTTTATCCTTTTGGAAGGAATATAAAACATTGCAGTGACTTGAGGACACTTTATTGTACAAAAGTACTGGTATTTATGAGTAGATTATTTCTCATGTTTTGCATGCCGTGGTTTTAAAGTAATTCTACTTAGCTATAAATTTAATACTTTTAGTTCTTTGGTCAGACTAGAATTTAAGTTAGATAGAAAAATTAATTTATTGTTTTTATAAATTTTATGTGTTGTCTATTGTCTTCGATGTGTAAAAATACGTAATTCCGTATTTTGGATAAATCGGCAGAATAAAGTATGTACTTACTATGAAAATAATACTTTGACTCTATTTCATGGGGTCCCATTTGAACCACAGATGCATAGAAAAATATTAACAACACAACAATAGCATCAGTCTTAAAAGTGCATATATAGCACATTCTAGGTGATAAAAGTGCATATATAGCACATTCTAGGTGATAAAAGTGCATATATAGCACATTCTAGGTGATAAAAGTGCATATATAGCACATTCTAGGTGATACATGATAAAAAATAAACTATGAAAATACTTTGATAGGGTTTTTACCCACAAGTCTTATTTTACTATTCCTTGACTTATAGGTTGGTATGAGGCTGACCACCCATACTGTAAAAAATGGTTCATTTTGCAAATGTCACACCTGTTTCAGGGAAGGTCGGCGAGAGTTGCAGGGCTTATGTTCATTTGAGATTGGGTTTTTATATTGTAGGTCCACATGCGGCATGTGTGAGCGCGAAATTATGCGTGTCTGTTTGTGGGAATGCATTTAATATGAATTTCAAATAATAAATATCTTTGCAACTTAGATTTAGATTAAATTTAGATTAGTGCTGGTATTATTATAAGTAAATCCAAAACTAAGTATTTGATTTTTTCAAAATATTTTGACATTTGTCATTTAAAAGTCTATGTAATTTTGTGTAGGTAAGTAAGTAAAAATGTGTAATAGGCATTATGTTATCGTCATAAATACTGGACTGAGGATGAACTAATAAATAACTAACAGTTCATCCTCAGTCGCCGTACAGAGAGGATGTTCTCCTGAAGACGTCGGCTACGTCGCTGACGAAACGTCGAGAATGATGTAAGTTCTCTCTAAACGGTTCGTTAAATATCCGATTTAAATTAAGTTTTGAAATTGTTCAGTTTTAAAAATTAATATAATTGTCAAAACAACTACTTTGAATAGGCAGTCAATAAACTTAGTTTTCTGGTTACAAATGTAGAAGATGATTTTCAAAAATCAACTTTAAGGATGAATGCGGTAACCCTCAGTTGTTTTTTAAATCATTTTGTTGCCATGCACAACATGAATTTTGTTGCCATGCACAACATGACATTTTGTTGCCATGCACAACATGACATTTTGTTGCCATGCACAACATGACATTTTGTTGCCATGCACAACATGACATTTTGTTGCCATGCACAACATGACATTTTGTTGCCATGCACAACATGACATTTTGTTGCCATGCACAACATGACATTTGTTGCCATGCACAACATGACATTTTGTTGCCATGCACAACATGACATTTTGTTGCCATGCACAACATGACATTTGTTGCCATGCACAACATGACATTTTGTTGCCATGCACAACATGACATTTGTTGCCATGCACAACATGACATTTTGTTGCCATGCACAACATGACATTTGTTGCCATGCACAACATGACATTTTGTTGCCATGCACAACATGACATTTTGTTGCCATGCACAACATGACATTTGTTGCCATGCACAACATGACATTTGTTGCCATGCACAACATGAGATTTTTGCACCGAGTGCTCGACTGAAGCTCTTCCCCCATTATAGGAGCTGGCCCACAAGTTGTCCCGGAGCTTCGACATGAAGGAGGAGGGCGGCGCCCTGCTGGGAGAGAATGGGGGTCCCCTGCGGCGGCACCAGTCCATGCAGCGCCTGCCCCTGGGGGCGCCGGAGCAGCACCCCGCCCGCGTGGTGTCAGACCACCACGGCAACCTGCACATCACGGTCAAGAAGACCAAACCCATCCTGGGGATCGCCATCGAGGGCGGCGCCAACACCAAGCACCCCTTGCCCAGAATCATTAACATTCATGTGAGCGATGATTTTAAATTGGAAAACGGCCGTTAAACATTTATATCAAATAATAATAATAGGCTGATTTATTTGGTGAGCGCTGTTTTTGTGTGGATTACACCTCAAGAGCCCTCTGCGAGCGTGGTCGTCGCTGTAGAAAGCGCCAATTCTTAAGCAAGACCCAGTTGCCATAAGGCTGGATGAACCTTTAGTGATCGGTCTTTGGTAAAGGTATATGAATTTTTCACCCAGCGAAGAGCATATTTTGAAAATATAGATGGTATATTTTTTTGTGCTCCGCCGGGATTCGAACCCACAACCTTCCATCAGGAGACAGAAGTGTTAATCACTAGACTACGGACCGATAAATAATAAAAAAAAAATGGATTTTACGGTCAATGAGGCACGACCTAATCTGAGAATTCGTGCTTTATTGGCGTAGAAGAGACCCCACTCCAACGAAACCTTGAGAAATTTGTCCCTCTATATTAATAAATAAAATCTATTTTTTCCAACTAAAAAATCCATGCGACAACCATATAAGAGCTATTGCGAAGCAGTGGTAACTTGGCTAACTGTTTGTGCGCCTTGTGTTCCAGGAGAACGGCGCCGCGCACGACGCGGGCGGGCTGGAGGTGGGGCAGCTGATCCTGGAGGTGGACGGAAGGCGGGTGGACGGGCTGCCGCACCAGGCCGTGGCGCGCCTCATCGCCGAGTCCTTCGCCAAGCGGGACCGCCAGGAGATAGAGTTCCTGGTGGTGGAGGCCAAGAAGTCCAACCTTGAGCCGAAGCCCACGGCGCTGATATTTTTAGAGGCCTAACATCTACTTTCCCTCCCCGCCACCGACCCCGGCGACCGGACGGACCCGACTCGCCAGGGAGTCGACCTCACCGCCCACATCACGGAATAAGCTCCACACAGAGCAACGTGCGCTGCCACATGCTCTTCTAGGGCTCTGGATGTACAGCACGTACAGCAACAGCACGTACACCGTACAGCAGCAGCGCACAGGCCAGCGACCCTCTTACGCGCTGAACTTGTGGCGGGGAGCCACAAGCCGACACCACACCACTACTCGAGGATACGTTCTATCGGTTGGAGATGATACAAAACTATAATAATGTTACGTTACACAACATCCTGTAACTGTTTAAACTCAACTTTAAAGTATTTTCAATTCCATTGATTACTTTGAAATTATCTTGAATTCATAGAAACTATATTTCTAATTAAAATAGTTTAAAACCGTAGAAAAATTTAATAGAAAATAGATTTCCATAAAATTCAATTCTACCATATGTGCATAATACACTTTTTCAAATCATTAATAGAAATAATTTTATACTTTTCAAAATTTCTAACTCATAGACTATTTCGATCCATCGACTGCAGTCTACGCGGACAGGTCAATTGAAATAGTTTTTGTAAAATTGTAATACTTAATAAATTTCTCCTATTATTAACAATAAGTTAATAGTGTAACATGCAAGCTTGCAAAAATACTTGAAGTATATTTTTTTATTAGAAACATTATAATTATCATCAGTCATGAGCGACGGCGGGAGATCATAAAGCATTGAGTAGAGTCGAGAATAAGAGGGGCGGGGCTAGTTATTCCACGTGATCCTCTGAGCAAATTATCCCAAAAGGAGCCTTTTGGGAAAGCTGTAGTAGTCGGACGTTTGTACTTTCATTTGGGCAACACGATGAGTGCTCGTAGCAGGGAAAGCTCGTCAGAACTGTGGGCGTGACCTGTGTATGCAGGACACTAGTCAGGCACTCATCGTGTTGGCATTTGCATTGACTTCAAAGCTTGCAGTTTGCTTAGTGAAAATATTTTATTATATGCAAAGGGAATCTTGCTATAGTAATTTGCGGTGAGTTATTTGGAAGTTTTGGCGGAGAGGGATTAAATGCCCGACAACAATGTAAAATATAATTATAAAGTACGTAAAAATAATGTACGTAGCTTCCTGAACACTTCTGTAATATAAACAAACTGTGCAAAGACTTCACCAGGAGTTGTGAACGCTTGATGTGTTATATATTATATAATCATATAGTAACGTGTATTTGTATGAAGTGTGGGTACACCTTTCTGTCTGTCTCGCTAATATAAATATTCGTGGTACCTCTGAGTGTGCAAGGGAGGAAGTGATAATTCTAAAGTAATTTATAGGTAACAACTCTCATTGTTGTAACTTCGGGTGTAAGTAACGCAATAATCCCACCTTATCATCTGGTCCATGACGGGCAGGCACTAGTTACAAGAGCGCTTCGCCTGCCACATCCCATTCCTGATTCTCAAACAAATCCTTATATTTTTCTATTTTAAAATAGCTGCACACAATTTGGTTTCACTTATTTTGATGAATTTGTCAATTAAAATGATTTATACCCGTGTTTATATAGAATATTGAAAGTTTTTTAGACGTGTAAATTACTAATGATTTTTTATATGGTAAGAAAATTGTGCGAGGATAACAATCAATGTACCTACCCGAATTACTTTATCCACCTTTACAACTTTGTATCATTTCAAGATAATCGTTTTTCAAGCTTCATCACCATTTCCTCATGCAATTTTTTATTTTATCTTGAATGAATAAACTTCAACACAAACATCATAAACTATAACACTGTACGATACTCTGATGAGATTGTATTATTCCCGCTTATTATGTCCCGTGGAGGCGTAGCGGGAAATCTGCGAAGACTCTACGTAACAAAGCTCCCTTTACGCCGTAGAGGGAACTTGGTTTTCAGAAAAAACTACACGTTAAAAGAAAGGCGTACAGAAAACTACTCTCTACGTAGGAGCGCAAAAAACTGCGTAGAGGGAATCTGACGTAGAGAGAATTCTACATTGAGAGAGTTCCTGTTAGAAAAAGCTATGCCTAGCTGTCAGTAAATTCTACACACTTCAACTATTCACATTTATTTCAATTTTAAATTATCATTATGCTTATTTAAATTTATCTTTTTCTGATAAATGAATAAATTTAAGCGCAATCCATAATATTTAAACTAATGTAAATACATAATTCATTTTCATTTTGAAATCACAATGATTCCTTTGTGCTAACATTTCTGATAAGGTGATAAAATGGATAAATCTAAGATCGCTGCCTCTATATTTGACTTTATAATGCCATAAGTACATAATATTTTGGGATACACATGAAACATTCTAAGAAGTCGTGTAACCAAGGAAATAGTTAATGTTCCATTCCCTCGGAGATAGAGTGGAGGCAAAGGATTAGGTATAATATTATTATGTACATGTGTTATAACTTTTTAGAGAATAAAGATGTAAATATTTATATTTATAAAAATAAGGCAAATAAACTGTTGATTTAAGTTTGGAGAGTAATATTATTATCTGAAAAACAAGAAGGTTTCTCGAGGGCCTTAAAATACCTTAGTCTACGCGGAATCGTAAATAGGTGAGTTTAAAAATCTGAAAACGTAAAATATTATTCGAATGTTTATTAATAAGATTTTTAAGAAATTATTTGAGACAAAAACTGACCGGACAAATAATAAGTGGCAGATAATGATGGCAGATAAAAAAAATGCCACAAAACTTTGATGCAAGTAAAATATTTCAAGCCAGTTGAATCGTGCAAAGGCAAAAAAGCAATGCAGGAGCGTAAGAAGACCCGCGTACTTCCTGGACCGGATCTTGATACTGAGGTGCTGAAAAGGAAACAAAATATCGGATCACTCTTATTTGGCGCATTTGATGCTAGATGTGCCAGATCAACGCACACTCACCGTGAGTGAGCGTGGCAAGTGACGACTTGTTTTGCTAGTGTGACGTGAAGGCTTTATATAACTTGCTTCATTTCATCTTTATCTTATACGACAAGGACGATCACTTGTATACTTTCAGATTTGATATAAATATTCTCGCTATTATTTGTGTGTACACATCTTCTATAATACTATCTACATGAGGTCAACTTTTAGGTCAGAGTATGGTCAGATTCCGGTCAATACTGGTGGATAGCTGGTGCCCAATACACTTGCACTACAGTACCAACCCATAAACATCAAACATGAGACTGATGACCATGTACTTCGGACATGATATCGCCGTATCACAGCAAAGTAGATTTTGAACTTTGGTGTGATAATACGAGTAGGTATTATTAATGTACAAAACTAATCTGTATAATTTTATAAAACAGAATAATATTTATTAGCATCAAGTAAAAGTATTAAATAGTGTTTGTAAATAAGCAGGACTCCACCAAGAAATCAGACAAGAGATAATAATATTGTTCAATCAACGAAATGAAGACTTCGTCTAAAAAACAATTCAGTGAAGGGATATATAACGTAAAGAAAATACTAATTGTAACTGTTATCGAATTTCCGACAAGCCAGCAAGACGTGGGATTGTAGAAATACGTAGATGGAAAAAATAAAATAATGGATACACAAATTTGTCAAGTTATGCCTCGTGTGGTGAAGGAGACGTCTAGCCACAGGTTAACTTGCAAATAATTATAATGAATGGATCATACATTTTATTATTACACTTACTTAGGTACTTGAAAAAAAACTGGACACATGGTACATCTGTCATTTATATAACTACGCAAATACATTTTTTTATAACACGTATCAATGTCCAACAGTAGGTAATAAAAAATATCGATTACATCAGTCAATAACCAGTAACTTTATTTGGATGTTGAATCATTGCTTTGTAAATTAATTTGATATTTTCCGCTCTGTCGTAAATAAAACAAATCTACACCATTTAAAAAGATACTCATAAATTCTACGTAATGCGGAAGATATGTAAATGAGTATATTCTGGCTTTTCTAAGAATTTTAATTGAAAAAGAATTTACGTAAAAGTCCTAAGAAAAGGAAAGAAAAGTCCATTAGAAGTTTCCAATTTTAACTGAGTTACTAATATAAATAATTAAACGGTGGCCTGAGTAATTTTTCATGTGAATTTGTAAGATGTAATTTTAAATGTATAAGAAGCGACCACATATCAAAGAATAATATTTTATCTATGGAAAGGACTTGACCTGAAAATGAAACAAAACTGCAGAGCAAAAAAACGCAAACGCAACTAAGCTACACATATAGTGTAACTTCTTGCCGCGTTATCCCCGAAGGGGTCGCATGTGGCGAGTTGAACCTATTTATTTTTACAGGTAAGGGGGCCGGCCTTACGCCAACCACTTCAGTTGAAGTGGGAATTTCCCAGCTCCCGAGGGGGCTGGTACTCATTTCTTGTGAAGGCTGAGTAAACCTCGCCGGTATTTATATTATGGGGTTCGAAATACACACCGAAATAGGAAATCATTTCTGACACCCTCCTCGGTGGGATTCGAACCCGAGCTCACGGGGTAGAATGCAAGCACTCTACCAACTGAGCTATCAACCGGACAGAGCCTACCGCGGTTTATAAATACCGGAAAAATCAAGAAAACTTAACAGACAGTCGATTTAAATGTCACACAGAAAATAAAACACGTATTTTGTGGAAATATGTAATCTTAAAAATCCATTTTCAATGCATCATTACGTGCAATTTTATAAAATTGAATCAGAGCTCACTGATGCTGCTAGGAAAATATATTTTTATTGGTATTTTAGCAAGAGTAAAAATATTGACAAATTGCATGCCAGTATTTTATGATACATGGAATTCGCGTGAACTGAAAATGCGATTTATCGACTGCAATATGACTAAAAACATCATGAATAGTTAATGACAATGAACGAATGTATGTAGGTGTTCGCATTTCACTGTTTACAAAGCTATGACTAATAGGGACGAAGGCTACAACCAGTCATAATCAGGAAGGGCTGGAGGAAAGTGCACGCAGCGTTACAGAAAGGCGAATATTCAATTCGGCAACAAAAATGGAAGAATACGAAACTGAGGACGAAAGTGAATACCAGTCGTTGGATCAATTCTACATCAGCAAAAAGATTGGTCGTGGACAGTTTGCTGAAGTGTTTGAAGCAGTTTGTATCGAGGATGGAAAAACTGTCGCAATCAAAAGGATCCACTCTAATGATATGGTGGACTCGTCAGCTCGGATTGATTGTTTGAAAGAAATAAAATTGTTACAGGTATGTGAGTAATAAAAAATACTTTCATTTGAACGATAATGTTTTAGTTTTAGGTCCGGTATTTTCAACGTTAGCATGTGCAACTTTAAAGTGATAAAAAAAACACCCTCACGATTGATACAAGTGCGTACTTTTCCTTCAGTGTTGAAAATACTGGGCCTTAGTCTCTATAACTGAAAGTTTACTTGCACTAAATATAATCGATGTCATAAATTAATAATGGAGTACATAAGTACCTACCTACCTACAAATGTAGGTGCATAGCATGAGAAAATGTAGGCTTATAGTATATATATGCATTAATGTATGGTACGATGTTTGTTAAATGCCTGTTCACCAGACGTTTATGTTGCAAATATGTAAATGATTAATATTGCATAATTTGAAGTCGCAATCATCTCAAAATAATGAATTTTAATAAATCATTATATCAACATAGTAGGTTGGTATAAGGTTGACCACCCATACTGTAAACAATGGTTAACTTTGCCAATGTCACCCCTGTTTCAGGGAAGGTCGGCAAGAGTTGCAGGGCTTATGTTCATTTGAGATTGGGTTTTTTTTATATTGTAGGTCCACATGCGGCATGTGTGAGCGCAAAATTATGCGTGTCTGCTTGTTGGAATGCATTTAATATGAATCTCAAATGATACATATCTTTGCAGCCTAGATTTAGATTTAGATTAGGGCCTGTTCCACCAACCTTCTATCAATATTTGATTAACACATCAAATTTGATTGCTTAGTTCTGGTAAACACCTCAGTTTAATATTTCTCGGAAGTGGGTAATAATATATGGCTTCCGAAGAGCTGAAATTTTTAAATGCGATTTTCTCAAAAAACGGCTCCAACGATTTTTCTAAAATTTTCTGTGAATTTGTTAATAAAATAGTGCTATCTACCAATAATACTCATTGCTTCATCATAATCTTGGTTTAGGGAGTTGCCATACAAAAGAAAAAAAAATGAAAAATTCTCGGCAGTTAGAGGGTTAATAAAAAAATAATCTTACACAAATGTAGATAAATAATGATAACTTATTTATTGCCATCATTATTTTTCCCAAAAGTGAATTAGAAGTATAGCTGCCATACAAAGTGAAAAATTTCCATACAAAATGTATTAGCAATTTTCTTGGTAGTCAGAGGGTTAAAATTAGACAAAAGGCTGTGATTCTTAAAATTTTATAAATACCAATAATAATCAGTCGTTACGTTTTCAAAATATAACTAAAAAGTTTACCCACCATACAAAGTCCTAGTTTGCATACAAAAGGGTTCAATGACCATCTATAATAATCTAGATTCTAGAATCTAAGTTGCAAAGATATATTTAAATTAAAAACTCATATCAAATGCATGCCCACAAACAGACACGTGTAAATTCGCGCTTAAAAACGCTGAATGTGTTCTTACAAATTAAAACCAAATCTCAAATGACCATAAAACCTGCAACTCTGGCCGACCTTCCTTGAAACAGGGGTGACATTGACAAAGTGAATTATTTTTTACACTATGGGTGGTCAGCTTTATACCAACCTATAAGTCAAGGATCTTTCTTGTGTAATTGGCGCTTTTTCTAGAGAAGACCAACCTCGCATAGGGCTCTTGAGGTGTGATTCACACAAAACAGCGCTCAACAAATAAATCAACCAAATATTTATATTCATTTAAGTATTTATATGGCTATATCCATATTGTACGAGTATGCAGGTACACACCGCGGTGGAATAAAATTGATTTATTATTAATATATATTATATTTTTATTGAAACGGCATAAGCTGGTAGATGATTCTAGCTTTACAAACGACATACAGTGGGTTAATTTTTGCAAGAAAGTCAAGTGCAGATTCTGTGCAATTTATTTTATTTAAAAGGGAGAAATCACACATAATTTTGATTTTTGTCTGATTGGAGTTTGGTGCAACAGGCCCTTAAACTTTCTGAGTGAAGTAAATCATCTTCTATTTTGTGCTCTTACAAATCAAGAATACAAGTTAAATCTGTAAATATAGGCGTGCTAAAGGTAATCTGAGGTTACGAGGTTTTTGATTTTATTTCAAAGTTATCACCAAGAAACATCTTTAATTATGTCAATAAAATAATAATTACAGCATCTCGCCACTAACATTTATAAATAGTCACCGGGGATACAAACGATTAAAAAATTCATTTTTAAAATAAAATCACGGAAGTTAGATGGTCCATTCTGTATCTTTAAATTTTCTGGAAAAAATGTGTTAAAACTGCCTAATCATTTTCTTGAGAGTCTTGGGTGTGAATGTTTTACTATAAGCAGCTAATATAATAATATTTTGAAACTGATTATGCTGATACGTCATTATTGACACCAAAAAACTAAGTTGCCAGTTATAAGTGTGTCAAATTTGATTCGCCAATAATTACATACTTTTCATCAGTCCTGTTTTTTTTATAATCATGAAGCTATAAAAAGAAGACGCAAAAAGATTTTATTTTGAATTAAAAATGAATTTTCACTTTGGGAATACACAAACCCTAACAAGTTTAATGGGTGCTAGTGCAGCAAAAAAAAGTGTATTACTACAAAAAATTAAACTTAAAATGCTTACCTGTGCTCTTTAAGTTTATTTTAGGTTCATAATTTAGTATCATTCATTGACCTCATTGATGAGGCATACTTTTTTACCCTTCATTTTAATACCCTACATTTCAAAATATAAAATACATAACGCACGTTTAATAATAAAGAGCAATAACTCGAAAAACAAGAATGTTGGGAAATTACGTTTAAAGTTCAGACTCCCAGTACAACTTGTATGGGATGAAAAAGGCGGCCGATGTTTTATCTCGGTCACATTCGTCCAAATTGAACGGCTGTCGCATTTTACATATTCTTCTCGCATTGTTCTTGCGTTTTATTACAAAATCTCGATTTTCCCAATTTTCGAGTTATTTCTCTTTATTATTAAACGTGCGATAAGTTGTATGTGGTTACGGGGTGATATAACCACATAAATTTATTTTGCATATTTTTGTAAAATAATTTCTTCTTTGTTGGTAAATTTTAAACTTCATGTTTTTTTTCAATGAATCTTTTCAGCAACTAAAGCACGTCAACATAATCGGATACCTTGGTTCCTTCACCAGCTCCTCTCAGCTCCACATCGTCCTAGAGTTGGCTGATGCAGGAGACCTGTCGAGGCTCATCAAACACTTCAGACGTCAGAGGAAGCTTATCTTGGAGCAGACTGTTTGGAAGTACTTCGTGCAAGTGTGCTCCGCCATAGATCACATGCACTCTAAAAGAATAATGCACAGAGGCTAGTAGTATTACATAGAGACGATTCTCATTATTCTTTTATATTAAGATACTTGTATACTAACGGTGGTTAGCATCGCTCATTGTGTGTTGCCTAGTTGAGAGAAAGTTTGAGATCGTCAGACTTTAATCTCAAGTCACAATCTTAAGAAAACTCTTTATTATTTAAAAAAAAAATACGAATCCACACCTATCTGATCAGATTCTAGATCTGCTGTTAACGGCCTATGTCTGTGCAATGCTCTTATCCGTTTATTATTCCTAATATTTTTATTATTACTAAGAATTCATAACTGACCAGAGCCTTAGTTAGTCTACCATATTTCCAAAGGCGGATGAACCAATTCATAGGATTGTCAACATATGATGGTCAACATATGCCAAAGGAAACCACCTAATCAAAATATTTTAAAACCATGTCAAGAAAAGTTTGATCTTCAAATTATAAGAAGAGTAAGATTTTATATATAGTCTATTGGCTGTAGCATAGGGTACAACTACACTCGATATATTTAACCTTGATAACATCCGATTTTTATCTGCAGATATAAAACCTGCTAACATCTTCATAACGTCCGAAGGCATTGTGAAGCTGGGAGACTTGGGCCTGGGGCGATACTTCAGCCATAAAACCTTCGCTGCAAAATCACTGGTAGGAACGCCCTACTACATGAGCCCAGAAAGGGTCAGCGAACAGGAATACAACTTTGCCTCAGACATATGGTCCATGGGATGCCTGCTTTACGAGGTGAATAAGGCAAAACCACCTAAAGCAATTTTCATGGAAAATCAACTACATTGAAATTCTTGTATTCAGGAGATTTCTTTCCTCTTTTCAGCTAGCTGCTCTACGATCACCATTCTACGGATCCAAACTAAATTTGTTCAGTCTCATACAGAAGATACAGAACTGCGATTATGAAGAGCTGCCTACACACGCCTTTACTGACACTGTACAATTCATTTATTCCACTAATCATTCTTACTTACTTTACTTTACTTTTACTTTCTTCGGCTCATAAGCCTTGAAGGCTCAGGGCCTCCCGCACCACAATCCTCCAGGACTCTCTGTCTTGTGCTGCTTCCCTCCATAGTCCCCTCACTCCCAGAACTTCGGCGTCGGCTTCAACGTTGTCTGCCCACCGCATCCTGGGACGTCCGAGTGGTCTAACACCTGAGGGGGCACCATCCAAGACTGTTCTGATGATCCTGGAGTCCTCTGCACGTGCTACATGTCCGGCCCACTGGAGTCTTCTTGATTTCATTACCGACACTATGTTTGGATCTTGAAACACGGACATCAGCTCCGCGTTGGTCCGGATACGCCACCTGTCATCTTCAAATACAGGTCCGAGAATGCAACGAAGTATTTTGTTCTCAAAGACCTGGAGAGATTTTTTTTGTTTTTGAGTCAGACTGCAGGCTTCGCATCCGTACAACACAACTGGCCGAATAATGGAAGTGTAAATCTTGAATTTTGTGGAGCGGGATAGCCATTTTGGGCACAATAGCCCTCTAAGGCCAAAAAAAGCATTATTGCCGGAGTGAATTCGGGCATGTAATTCTGAGGATAGGATATTTTTGACATTTATAAGGTTACCCAAGTACTTGAATGAATTGCAGTTCTCAAACTTGTAATTATCTACATTTAAATCTTCTTGAATATCCCGCCGCGCCACAGGCAAGTATTCAGTTTTCCCCTCATTAATTCTCAATCCTATCCTCCTTGCCATTCTCTCCATTGGTAAGAAGAGCGACCGGAGCTGTGCAGCGTTCTCTCCCAGAAGCACCACATCATCCGCAAATCCCAGCAGCCTAATGGTACTTCCTATGGTGATTCCACCATACACAGATTTGGTTTCTCTCACGACCTTTTCCAAGGCTAGGTTGGAGAGCAATGGAGAGAAGGGCGTCACCCTGCTTTAGGCCTGAACTGATCTCAAAGGGATCCGAGACCTGTCCCTGCAGCAGTATTTGAACGAATCATTCAAGTAACCTAATTTTATAGCGACTGTAATAACGTGCGTTATCAACATCAGGTACTTAAAGATATATTTGCTGCATTTCAAAATCTGCCTGGGCTGATAAAATAAAATACTGATTTGAATTGATGTTCCCCTTACCACCTGATGGCTTCAATTCTAGGGATCAATATTTCATCATTATTTTACGTCAGCAATTTCCTTGAGCTGAAAAAAATATAGATTGTGTGAAAGTACCTAAATCAAATAATGAATAATCAATATACTATTGCAGCTGTAAGTAGCCAGTTAATTACATTCACGTGTATGTTGGTACCTACTGTTCGCCAAGTATGAAACTTTATGTTGGAACTCAACCTAAGCGTCTACCAAAAACTACAAATAAACTAAAACGATCACTAAAAACTCTTTTTAGTTTCCAAATATTTTTGGTGAAACGCTTTGTTTGAGTTTGAACTTACAACTTTACATTTGAAATAAAAATGCACAGCTTCGTTACATTTTAGTTGTTGTGTTTCAGTATCGGAGGTTGGTCCACGCCTGCATTCGCCCTGATCCCTTGGACAGGCCCAACATCACGCGTGTCTACAGCATTTCCAAGCAAATGAACAATCTATTCGCAAAGGGAAACCCACCATCTAATTACTATAGTCACACAAGTGAAGGCACATCAGGCAAAAAGCCATATTCATTCGCCAACCAATAAAAAAACAATACACCTAAAACTAAATTATTTCAAGATTTCACGAATAAATTAGAAATCAATCTGAAATTTGAATAACAGAAGAAATAATTGTGTAAAGTATTTTATTATAAGTTAAAATAAAAACAAGTTGTATCGACTCTGCAGTGGTTGACGTGAGGCCGGCTCCCCTGTAAAAATAAATATATTATCGCGAATCGCCACATGCGACTACTTCGCGAATAGCGTAGGCAAGAAGTTGTACTATTATGTCGCTGGGATGGTCGAGGGAATAAGGTGTTGGCACTCGGATTCGGCAAACGCCGGTTCGAGCCCGGCCTTGTCCTATTGACAATATCTTCGACCCTGGTTCAACAGATGCCATTGTATGCACACAAGCTTCTGCTTTCGCATGAAGACAATACTGTCCAGGCAAAATAGGTTGGTGAATTGCATTCCTCTTCACAAATCTATTTTTTTTTAATATATGTGTAGCTTAGTTGTGTTGCGTTTAGTAGGTTCTATTTAGAGAGCTTTAGAGAGATTTATTTAGAGAGCAATTCAATAACTATCTCAAAATACATAAAATATATCTAAAAACAAGTATTGAAAAAAAAAAACAAGATAACTTTCAAGTAGGTACTGGCTATTCTGATCACAGTTTATTTTTATTTTTAATGGGTGGGTGTTTAATAGAGCTGTATCTTTCGATTGGTAATTTATAAACAATAAAAAATAATCAAGAAAAAAAATTAAAAACAAAATTATTGCAACAACTATCTATCTTTTGCAATTAAATTTTTGCATGAATTCTTTTTAGTTCTTATTGTAAACAAGCTCGCGTGGAAACACGAGGTTTATCAATCGTTTCAAACATACATATTTTTGAACATAAAAGTAAAGAAGATTATGTTATAATGATTTCAATGTGATGCTCCCACAGCTTGACCGCGGCAAACCAACAAGATATTGATATCCAGGAATTTAAAGACCTACGTATCTACGTACCTACTCGTATATACCATCATGAGGATTCATCGCTTTATCGTCTAATCATTGGACGATAAAGCGATGAATCTCTAATGATTTCATGATTTGATTGTTGTCACAATTTGCATACGAGATATGTAATTGTTGGTCACATTGACAAGCCTAGTGAAAGCACAACTAGTGCGACTGCCGGTTGATGTGAGGCTGCCTTTCAGGCCAGCTCAGAAATGAAAACCTCGGACTTTCGACAAAAAACACTCAAATATTTGGAAAATTCTGTGATTATAAATTGTGACCTTCACCTTCGTGACTTGACCTTCAAATATCCACGGCACTTCAGGGATTTGTGGATCGCAGCCAAAGCCCAGCTAAAGTAAGCTAGTTTGACGAGAACAACCCACAATAGGGTAATTTTACCTTTTTTATTTCATAAAATGGTAGACTACATATTTAAAAATGCATCTGCGTTTATAAAAAAAATATTTCTAGCTTAGTTTTTAAATTATAGCTCTTTCAAATTCGCACATTTTCGATTTCCGGTAAAACAGGACATTTTTTTATTTAGGCGGATGTGACGTCGATGGATCTTCGGATCTATGGAGTTTATCGTTAGGCCCTCGAAGACTGATGAATCCATCTACGTCATTTTGACGTCACAGCGTGGCTAGCCGGCCGCGCTGCGTTTTGGAGGGATTAAAATTCTCACCCTTTTATTTTTGAAAATTATCAATGATATCTTTATTTTTACTACTTAAAAAATATATGGCTGTGATCCTTGAAATGTACTCTACACAACCATAGTATTTTAAACCGTTTTCTCCACCACTGCAATTACCCTATTGAGGCTTCAATGTGTTGGCTCAATAAACCCAATTCCAAAGAAAACACTGAAATATGCCTACCGTGCACTCACAAATCTAATTAAATGCATGAGATCTGCAATAACAACCATTGACCCGCATTTTTATTTTTAGAGACCACCATTTTTTCACTTTGACATGGACCGCTTCCAGGTTGTCTAAGACCCCTGGGGGTCGTTATATACAATTTTGGAATCACCGGTCAAATCAAATCATATTCTCATTCATTAAAAAATAGATGATCATGACCATGTTCCTATTCCTATTTTCCAAAACAGGTCACATGAGATGTAGAAAAACATCAGTGCAGATAAACAAAGGGATATTGACAACAATAATTCTCACATCAAAGTGATTTAATCTAACCACCAATTAAGACTTTGAAAAGATCAAAATAAAATAAGAAAAACAAAACGTTTATCAAGCACGTCATGAAAATTTAAAAAAGCGATAAGATTCTGAAAAATATTTTTTACATAATGGTGTGTTTGCTGACATCGAACGATTTTTGTTTTTTTGGCTTTCACGTCATTTATTCAAAATATTATTGGGATCCTCTCTACACACTGGGGTACAACTTTAAGCGTAAGTAAATAAACTTTACATTATATACAACTCGAACAATTGTATCATAATATTTATTTTATTTTTTATACACATGCCAGGGTCATTCATCAACGTTAAATCTACATCGTATTACTAGCTATAAAATTAAAGGGGATAGGTACTCGTATTCTACGTTTTATAAAACGTTGATGATGGTATTCTTATTTTAGTATCTCTACCCACTAGTCTGTACCCAATAGGTATTCTTTGGTTTTCTGAAGCGCTATTCTGCTAAATTTCTAACGACCTTAAGGCGACGAGATAGCGATTCGTGTCCAAAAATAAGGTGTACTGTGATTTTTTTTTATCTATGGAGCTCTTTCGCAAGCGCTATCAAGCTCCGACTTGTATTGATATCTGAAGTGTAAGGAATTTAGCAGAATAGCGCTGGCGTAAGTAATAAATATGTGAGAATTATTTACATTGTGTATTATATGTACATCTACTAGCGCTGACTAGCGCACTAGTTTATACCTATGTACCTGCATGAAATACGCACGTTGAGGTCATGTGAAAAGTAAGAATTGTGTCAGGAAATTAAATACACATTGAAAACAACTGTTTAAATCTTTTTAAATGGCACACAAGGAATGACGTAAAGAATAAAGAAATTATTGTTCAATATTTCACTATCGAAAAAAACTAAGTACCTACCTACCTACTACCTAGCCACCACGTGCGTCACACTTTATCTGCTCACAATAATTGTTGTTGAATTGTGGAATGAAAATAAGTGAGAGATTAATTTGGTATGGAAAGTGTAACTAATGTAAAAAGTGGTATATTATTAAAGCGACATCAATATTACATCAGAATAAGCCAGGGAGTATATATTTTGGCTCACTTTAGTAATAATCATTTTTTTATCGGCATTTTCTTCTGGTTTCGACCAGCCGGGCTCTCGAGCTGGTGATTTCTTTGCGCTGAGCATATACAAGCATATTATACTTCATTGGTTCACATGGTTCAGCCATTCTACCCAGCTGATAACACAATCAGAAACATTAAATATTGGTACAGTCCCCTGGGGGTGGAGGGTGAGGGGGGAGGGGGAGTGCCAATCAGCGTATATAAAACCAAATGTCGCTGGAGGAGACCATCATTCCTACAGTCAATACATACATCCGTGGAAATGAAATTCGTCTACTCCTCCAACAATAACTTGACTGGCTTGATAAAGAGTTTAATGCGGTGTGCTTTCTTCGGTTACGAAAAGCAAGCGTTGTTCATAACAAACAATCTCACATAAGACTGTCGATACAAAAGAAAGTGAAAATTGCGATATTGTTCAGTGCATCAGTCATCATTAGTGTGAACCTGCACAGAGGGCAGAGTGAGACCAAGTTTGATTTTGAGGTAAAGGGATTTTTCATTTCTTACTTAACCACATCATCCCATAGCACTTAATATATAATATAGAAGGTTTTCTTTTACATCTGAAAGCATTTTTCTTGCTAAATATGTAATTCAACCATTTATCTTTTAGAAAAACAAGTCTTCAGAGAAAGAAAGTGTTTGTTCTTACAAATCGTTTTACCCTTAGTACGAGTTGCAAAACTTGAGAAAAGTAAAGTTTACGGAAAATATTAAAGAGTGATTTCTCCCAAAATCTGCCGTTTTTGTTTTTTACACTTTATGGTCTTAGCAAAAGAGTTACAGGGATGATGAAAATCAAGTTCAAACTAACAAAAACGGCAGATTTTGGGGGAAACCCTCTTTAATAATTGCCGTAAACTTTACATTACTCAAGTTTTGCAACTCGTACTAAGCGTACAGCAAAGATACGATATCTGAATGTGAGACTTATTTTTTCGACGGCATCCCTGCTCGTAAGCAGGATGTTTAAATAATCGACGGTTAAAAGTAAATATACAAGTAAAATAAGCGACGTTTTGGTCAATAATGAGTTATGAATGCTATCCTACTTAAAATTTTCCGCTCTTTCTAATGCGCTAACTTCAATAGCACTACAATGATTTTTTTGCGTTTATGCCCAAGGAAACAACTGCGTTTTCGCAGTATGGTTTTGGTGTAACGGACAAGATTTTGACCTTTTTTGTCCTAAAAGCGCTTGTGAAAAAAATTGTCAAACATCGTAAAACTACATTTATAGGAATGCCAATAAATGCCTTTATTTTTTTATTTTTTTAGAGCTGTTTTGATTTTAACGATATGATAAAAAAATAAACAAGTTATGCCATTTTTCTTCAATCTTAAACTATAAACTGCTGTCCTGAACAATTTAGTTTATGTCGCTTATGTCCTATTGCCTTTTAACCGTCGATATACTCTTCAGTTTACTAAAATAAATTGACAGAAATATCGAACCATATTTTAACTAAGAGCCCAGTTTAGACAGGTTACATTTTTTCGTCACATTCTTTCATTAATTTTGAAAAGGAAAATAATTAGTGAAGGTATACCAGAATAGTTTTAACGCTGATTTTACCATTATTTACTTTATTAGTTTAGGTAAATATTACTTGCAGGCAATAATCGTAGAGATTTTCAAAATTGTTCCTATGGTCGTAGCTCTACGCGTACCTATAGCTTACCTACATAACTTGCTTGCCGGTAAGCATTGTGATAATATATTCCATAGATATCACATGTTTCTTTGAACTCACTAATATATTCAAAAGATCTGTCTTAATTTATACTAAAGATTATATAAATCTCTCGCCCAGGCCATTATTGGCACATAAGTACAGCATTAATATACATATTCTAAAAACCTGAATATTGGCAAAAAAAACCTGTTGTGCCAAGGCTTCCATTTTTACGCTCCAAAATTGTGCTAGAAATATAGAAATATTTGCGTATTGTGTTATGTAATCAGGTGATTAGCGTTGCCCTCGGGATGTTTGTTTGTAAGCAAAATCATTTGGAGCGCGTGTGTTGTGAAGTGCACTAGTAACCAGTGACTAGTTAGTATAGGCGCAGGAAAAGCCGTTGCCCAGTGCCCGCTTTCCACTGCGAGCGGATCTCAACTGACAGATCGTATTACATCGATAGTGAGTAAGTAAGCTGTATTGCTGAGTTACTCTAGCTGTGGGTAGAGGCGGCTGGTGGTGTAGCGTAGACGGCGACGACGTCCAGTCATGTGGAAACGGTAAACCGCTCACCGCGGCTAGCTCAGGACAAGGGCGGCGATAACTTACCTACGTCATATTGACTGTTTTGTTAAAAAAAAAAATGTAAGTAAAAAAAAGTTTTACGATATTGTACTCCCGGTACTTTGGTAATGAGAGTGAGAAATGTCTAGGTTAGGAGAAGTTTATATTTCTGGGTCCAAATTTGAAGGTTTTTGAGAAAAAATAATAAACGCGATTCTTACTAGCTAATTACGATTGCATATTTTCATTCATTTTGTTATACGAGGGGTACATTTTCAATGATACATGGACAATATTTACAGCTCCATTTAGTGGCACTAGCCACCCCAAGGGTGCTTAATAATATAGGTACCGGAATGAAAATAACAGTTAATATGAAATACATAATCTAAACTTATTTTTACTACTTAGCTAAAGTGAGATCATGTATAATTAAAATCCAACTGTCGTGCTAGAATAAAGTAAAGTGAAATAGTTGGAGGCACCTCCCTGTCCTCCCGGCGCGGCATCGTGTTGTTCCGCATTCATACGGTTTCATAATTCCACTTTCAGATCGCGCCGGCCAGAGCCGAGCAGTCCTCAGGCGTCCTCCACCAGAGACGCACCCGGCCACACCAGTTCCTCAGCAGAAGCTCCAGCTCTCCCAGGATGGCGGCAGGAGCCGTGGCCGTGCACGCGGCGCCCCTGTCCGAGGGGCTGCTGTCCCTCACCATGGCGGCGCTGCGCCTCACGGTGCCCTGGGCGCTCCCCGCACCCGCGCCCCCGCAGCCCCAGGAGCCCGCCCTGCGCCTCATTACGCTGGACGAGGTCTCCTGGCATGACCACGCCGGTGACTGCTGGATCATCCTATACGACCGCGTATACGACATCACCAATCTCCTCGACAAAGTGAGTTCATTCACACATCTATATATTATAGTGCCTTTTGCATTCTAGGTAGTTTATGATGCAGATTTTCATTGAGTGGGAATAATAGCACTTTGTGTAATTTCCAATTCCGTTTTACAAAAAATGCATGAAGACTGGACCCATTAGTCATTACACATTACTTACAAGTAAGGAAGACTGGACCCATTGGCCATTACACATTACTTACAAGTAAGGAAGACTGGACCCATTACACATTACTTACAAGTAAGTAAGCCTTAATGAATACAACGTCATTAAGAATGCATTATTCTAAATTGAACCCACACTCTCGTTCTTTGTGAAACAAAACGCTCCAGAATGTCGAACCTTGAGTTAGTGTAGCGCTTGAATTAAAGGTACCTAAGTACCTATTAGTACTTGAGTCAGTGTTGATCGAGAATACGGGGGTAAATCTAAGCTGCAATGATATGTATCATTTGAGATTCATATTAAATGCATTCCCACAAGCAGACACGCATAATTTCGCGCTCACACATGCCGCATGCGGACCTACAATATAAAATACCCAATTCTCAAATGGAAATAAGCCCTGCTACTCTTGCCGACCTTCCCTGAAACAGGGGTGACATTGGCAAAGTGAACCATTTTTTACAGTATGGGTAGTCCGCCTCATATCAACCTATAAGTCAAGGAATACAAGCAATTAATTACATTTGAGTTATATTATAATTTACAATACTTACTTACATGTTTTAATTTTTTTATGTTCACTTTTTATTTATTCAATTTCAATACATACTTAATATGAGGTTAACGAAGGCTGCTTATAGTTCCGTATATTGAATGCTAATTTATATGGCTACAATCCAGTGTGCTCATGTGTTTGTTTGTCCCCAGCATCCAGGCGGCAGCGATGTTCTCCTGGAGCATGCAGGGCGTGACGCTACAGTCGCCTTCCGTGGGGCAGGCCACAGTGCCGGGGGCCTGGCGGGCCTGCGCCCCCTGGGGGTGCTGCCCCCAGCCGAGTGCATGTACCGCTGCCCGGGGGGGCTCTGCCCCAGTGACCTGCCTGACTGACCCCGCAGCGTGTGTCTCCCCAGCAACACCAGCATCCTGCTTCCTCTCTGTGCGAGCAGCTGAGCTTCCACCCCTAGTACAAGAATCATTCCTGAGGACTCTTGCGGCGTTTCAATCTACGCTTTAATCAACAATGCTCAAGAAAAAAAACACTTGAATTTGGAAATACGTCCCCCCTCATATTTTCATTACCTTTTTTTTCGATGCTAACACCATTTGCTCATAAAAAATGTAGGTACACATTTTTTGAGTAAACTATAAGATCATATTTAACATTTCTCTATTATAATTATTATCACTTTTATAAGTTAAATTATTTATTTAAATCACCTAGTAAGTACCACATATTGGAGAGTATTATTGCGGAAGTACTTAATGATGGAGTTGATGAATAAAGTAAAGAAATAGTTAAGTTACTTTTTTAAATTATTTTTTGTTAGTATTTGCTTACAGTAATTATTATTTATAGTATTTTATACAAAACAAAATTTAAGTACCTACTTTACAATGAGTTTTCAAAGGCAATGGAGATATCGTTAAAAACATATATAATTTCACTGCAAAAACATATCTATGTGTTATCATCGAATGCCAAATCAAAAATCATAATTTTTACTGGCTTAACCTCAAAGTAAGTTCTCCGTAAATTGTTTATTATATCTTTAACATACCTACATAGGAAAATCGAGTTGTAAAACTAGGTACTTTGTAATCTGATGTAATCACTAGGTAATGCACAAGTCCTACTTTGCATATGCCAAACAATATCAAACACACAAGAAATAAAAAATCTTTTGACAAATCCATATATAAGTTTTATTTCAAAATTAAAAAGCAATTGTTGCATGTTTTCTACTTATATACTTATGTACATTGTTAAAACTTTTTGGAATACAGACTTACAAACACTTTCATTCAGTTTTATAGGAAGCTTTGGATGGAAATAAACAAAATTCTAAGCTACTGTCCAGATGTTATTAGTCAATGGTCCATAATAATATTACAGGATAAAAACACACACAAAAATTATTTGAAGAGCCGTGATGATCAGCATTACACTAATTACTCCTATTAGAACACACAACACAAGTTGTCCCGTAGTAGCAACATTTTCAAAAGGGGAATATTTTTTAATGTTTTTCTGCATTTATATTCCTTGACTTATAGGTTGGTATGCGGCTGACCCCCAAACTGTAAAAAATGGTTCACTTTGCCAATGTCACCCCTGTTTCACGGAAGGACGGCAAGAGTTGCAGGGCTTATGTTCATTTAAGATTGGGTTTTTATAATGTAGGTCCACATGCGGCATGTGTTAGCGCGAAATTATACATGTCTGCTTGTGGGAATGCATTTAATATAAATCTTAAATGATATATATCCTTGCAGCTTAGATTAAATTAGAACAAGGGGAATTCCCTGAATCCGGAGAACAGATTGTGCAGAAATTTAAGGGAATGGTTGAAGTAGATAATCTCATGTAATTAATATGTCTTGTGATAATCTGTGGGATATTTTGAATATTTTCTTTTAACATTGAGTCCAATGAATAGGACAAGGAATATTCCAAACGCGCAGTATAAAACAATGATGGTGCTTTCCTTGGGCATTCTGCATTTGCTTATTTTGTATTCATCAGGAGTGAAAACGCCCTGAAACAATTTTTGCATTCATTAGTATTTACAATAAATAAATAATAAATCCATCTCACTGAAGGTGATACAGTGTGGTACGACTGAAAATATACTTGAAAAAATTATCTCCATTATTAGTGTTTAAAATTGGTAATATGCTAACCTGCTACATCCAATAATAACAAATTAAAAACAAAACAGTTAATCTATTTTGATGAATTGACATTTTAAATCTACTATTTTATTTTTTAAACCGATAGTCCTTAAAAATGACAATAATAAAAATACTGGCATACGACAAAAATATGATTAAATACTGCTGTACTTACCAGCATAAAACTCGGATCATCTCTGTTCCTCCAAGAAAATGAAGGAATGGAATATTCAATAAATTTATCCTCTGAAGAATGCAAATTTATATTATGTTGTATGAAGCAAGAATGGTGTGTGTGCCCACCTAGGACAACTCTCGGGTGCAGGTTATCAACAAGATATTCTGTGGACTCCCGGGACAAGCAGTCGTATCTCTCTCGGAACCTGGTGGATCTCTCCGAGAGAGGAGCTGCATCAGACTCGGTGCACACATCATCAGACACTCTGTACAGAGGGAAATGCTAAAACAAGTAAAACATTTAATGCCACGATGAGTAAACAGCAATATAACTTGGGTTAGCAGACTCTTATTATAGGCATCCCAAAGGCATACATAATCCATAGAGCTATCTTCAGAGTAAAGTGATACCAACTTGAGAAAGAGCAACTTTACTATTTCTTAGTTAATTATTTTTAAATATTTTTTATTCACCTTAGAATTCAAAACAAATGTAAGTAACACTTATATGGGACAACAATCCTTGGCAACCAATAATAAGACATTTTATCTTTCCCCTAGCAACCTGGCCTTGTGACAACACAATTTTGTCTGTATGAATTCATGTGCTGAGTCCATTATTTTGTAATATCAAATCATTGTTCAATAGACACAGAATATTTGAAATTTGGGAAATATTTGTGATGTCATCTGGCCAGTCTAAACACAGCAGAATGTCATAATTTCAATACAATATTATGAAGGTAATTTGAAAAGACGGTAAAGTGCACCATACACCAAAACCACACTTTGCGTCGGGGTTACGTTCCAAAAAAACATAATGCAAATTGAAACGACGCAAAGTGAATGAAGATTTTCTATAGCAAATCATGTAAAGATCGAAGATAGGTTCCAGGGTTATGAAAATACTACTTTTTAAAAAGAAAATTGAACAAAGTAAACATTCAAAAAACAAACAAATAGCACAACACACTACATAATTGAAACTGAACAGTAAAATTAGCAAAACAAAGTGAAAATAAAACTGTATTAACCGCCCTACCTTTGGGTTATTATTCAAAAAGTATGTAAAAAAACATTGTACGCTCGCTCGTATGGGTACGGCGGTTAAAATTGCGCATTTTTAAGTAGAAAGGGAATCTCGATTTGATGGCATGGCGCAATTAGAAACAAAAGTGGGGCCATCTTTTAGAAAAAAAAAAAAATTAAAGACTCTGGCCCAAAACAACGCTACCTCAAAAATCTAACTACACACAGTGAAAATTAGTACTATAATTAAGCAGCGACGCAACTTTGAAAAAATGCAAAACGAAACGATGCAAAGCGAGGTATTGGTGTAAGTACTGCATTTAGTATTTCCGCCAAAAAAATATGGGCTGACAGTGCTGTGAACTAAAAAACCCTGATTATCAGGAATCCATTTTTTTACTATGGGTGAAGTCACATAGCCGAGGAGTATTTTTAATATTTGGAGCCTATTGTTCTATTTTTTATGAATTTTCTTGTAAATTATACTGTCTCAATGGTCACCAACACTGTTACTTTTAATCTGTAATATTACTTATAATAATGTTGGTTGACAAATTTAATACAAGAAATAAGAAAATACCTGAAGCAGAACCGGTCTACTATATTTATCAAGGAATTTTGTGTGCTGGCAACTTCCAGTCCCTCTGGAGCATCGTAATATAGCTGGAAAGTGAAAAGCCATTTATGACATTAAGTAACAATTCATCTATCTATACCTACTTATAAAACCAAAAAAGCGTTCGTTGGTAATGCGATAGAATGGCGAAGGACTAAACGGTTTTGGCTGTCTTTCGTTTCAGAATAAAGTACGTAATCTGGGAAGGGTTATAGCGTACAAAAAAGTTGATAAAATAACGCAGAACATGTTTAAATTTGTGAAATGCTGAACGTCGTTTTTATATGGGAATTGATCATTTCCAACTTCATCTAATTGACAGATTTTTGTTCCATATTCAAATTTCATTAAATGTGTTCGGTTTGAAATATTGTGAGAGGTTGAACAAAATCAAATTAATAAAATAAACTGGTAGGTACAAAATTTGAAAATGGAATAAAAAATCATATTATTCATCAACAGCCTGTACCAAACAGAACTCTTTTTTAAAAAATGGAATTTAGCTTTTCAACTGTCAAAGTCATGAAAAGCGTTCAAGATTAAATAAATAAGTCTTTAATCTCAGTTACAAATATATGCACACATTTAAGGTTCATATTGAATGGATGCCCAAAAGGAAACACATGTTAGTTTGTGCATACACATAATGCATGTATATTTTCAAAATAAGACCCAACTGCAAATCCCAAATAACAACGGTGCAATTTATGCTGACTTAACTTTAAACAGGCAGAAGTGAAACAATTTGTACACCAACTTACAAGTCAAGGATTTATAATCTAAGTTGCATAAAAACATATGGTGGCTCTTTCAACATTTCTTTGATCCGTCTAATCTAATCTAATCTAAGTTGCAAAGATATGCTACATTGGAGATTCACATTACATGCATTCTCACAAACAGACACGTAAAGTTCGCGCTTGCACATGCCTCATGTGAACCTACAACATAAAAATCAAATTTCAAATGGGCATACACCCTGCAACTCTTGCCATCCTTCCTTGAAACAGGGGTGACATTGGCAAAGTGAACCATTTTCACAGCATGGGTGGTCAGCCGCATACCAACCTATAAGTCAAGGAACATATACGACAAATTACATTTCAAAACATATAATCTAAGTTGCAAAGATATTTTGTCATTTTAGACTCATATTAAATACATGCCCAAAAGTAAGCACATTGTAAGTACATGCTTTCACATGCTGCATGTGTACATAAACTTTGAAACTCCTACCACTTTCTCTGAAACCAGGGGGGCATTGGCAAAAGTGAACCAAGTTTTACTACATACTCGATCTTCTTACTTAATATTCAACTTTCTATGTGCAAACTTGAGCTCGAATCGTCCATACGAGGTAACAAATCAAAGCTAACATGAAGAAAATATGAATTTTGTATCATCAATAGATCGTGAAAAAAGGAATTCATTTTTTCCGAATATAAGTGGCAAAGGTATTGGGGATTCACAAAATATGCATTCTCACAAGCTCACACGTATAATTTCGCGCTAACACATGCCGCATGTGGACCTACAATTTAAAAACCCAATCTCAAATGAACATAAGCCCTGCAACTCTTGCCGTCCTTCCCTGAAACAGGGGTGATATTGGCAAAGTGAACCATTTTTTACAGTATGGGTGGTCAGCCGCATACCAACCTATAAGTTTAGGAGCATAAACACAATGATCTAAATCTAAGTTGCAAAGATATGTCTTGATATGTATGATATTAAAGATATCATTTAAGATTCACATTGAATGCATTCCCACAAGCAGACATGCATAATTTCACACTAACGCATGCCGCATGTGGACCTACAATATAAAAACCTAATCCGAAATGAACTTAAGCCCAACAACTCTTGCCGACCTTCCCCGAAACAGGTGTGCCATTGGCAAAGTGAATCATTTTCTGCAGCATGGGTGGTCAGCCGCAAACCAACCTATAAGTCAAGGAACATACACAATAAATTATGTTTTTAAAATCAATAAGCAATAATATGGACATCCAAAACAATGATCTATCCTAAATTATCGTATTGATTTTATTTCTTCTAATATCAATCAATATGTATACAATATACATCAACGTTTGCAACTAGCTTTATTTAAAGCATCATTAAAACCTATAAATGATAATTTAATTATTTTTGAGATGTACACAGAAAACGTTTCCTTCTGCCCAATAGAACGACAGCATTCTTTTATTGGTATTAAGCAATGAAATTATGGTTAAAATACCAATTACAGTGTGAAAATGACAAAAGATATACAACTTTCATATACACCTCCTGAAATTTTAAAGGCTACAACATCTTTCATAACTGCAATCCATAGTACTTCTATAATCTATAATCTATAATCTAAGTTGCAAGGATATATTCATTCAAAGCTCTTAGATGTATGCCCACAAACAAACACGTGTAGTTCGCGCTTACAAATGCTGATTGTGTACCTACTTACAAATAAAATTCAAACCTCAAATAAACATAAGCCCCACAACTTTTGCCGACCTTCCCTGAAACAGGGGTGACACTGGCAAAGTGAACAATTTTTAACAGTATGGGTGGTCACTTCAATGTACTTCAATATCTTTAAATGAGCCCAACTTCATTTGATATAATGTCCATGAAGCTCAATTGTTTTAAGTTATTGGGCGATGCCGTCTCGCTATAATAGTTACAATGATCACTTCAAAATAAGATTTCTTCGCTCATCTTTTCCATTTTCTGAAGAACAGCCATTCCCAAATTTACAAATCCACAAAACTATTGAATCTCATTTATAAAAAAAAGGCAGGATAAAATCTGCGGGGTCAGCTAGTAATAAATATTAACACATATATAAAACTAAAAGTAATAAAATTAATCAGCTTACATGAAATATTATTTAACGCAGTCTCGGCATTATGGCAAAGGAAACATCCATCACCTTCCATTGCCATGGAGTTGATAAGGATGAAATGGTTGCCTCTAATTGACACCATCTGAACTGGCGGAGAGTTCAATTGTGAAGTAAACCTCTCTGAGAGATACGGCGTGATCCTTCAACAAAATATCACAATGAATTTCAGGGATTCATTGTTCATTTTTATTTCATTTAATAGAAATAAGTTTACCTGTAATGAAACCCTACATCGTGATTTCCCACAGCGATATACATTTTAGTGTACTCTGGGACTGCAAACAATGAGTGGAAGCGCTCCACATACGCCTTGAACTCCACACCACTGCACCACAAGCCCTCGTCAAATATATCACCTGAATACATAAGCACACCATTAGTGCTCATCAGCTAAGACAGCGGTCAGCAATTTGTTTTAACCAAAGAGTCAAAAAGGTGCATTGTAAGTAAGTACTACTTTTTTGTAGAATGGACTCAAGACATTGAAATGAACAATACTATGAGGTCACACGGCAGGGGTTCCTAGGAAAAAGGCAAACAAATATTTTGTTATGGTTTCTAAGGATGATAGTCACGTGCATGTGTGACTTTTGCCTACTAAGAAAAAACTTATAAATTACAATTTTGATTGAAAAAAAATTGTGAGAGTCAACTCTGTTTTACAATTAAGGAAGCCTTAACTTTGATTTTAGGATTTTACATTCAGACCTACTTGAATAATAGCAACTAATGATGTTGCTTACCTAAAACAAACACCACTTCAGGATGGTGTAACGTCATGGCGGTCTGGAACGCTCGGTGCATCTGCCACTCCCTGCGGAGCTTGTCAAACCAATGACCATTCCTATTCCCTAGAAGGTGAGTGTCTGCTAGAAACATGGCGTATACAGGCTCTTCTCTCTGGCGAATAACATCGTCATCTAATGATGGCCAATTGCACTGAAACAGCGTGATAAAACAATCAAATAAAGCACCTAAGTTGGTAAAATCATCAAGAAAATGTATCGTGTTTCACCTGTAATATAACTAAGTAATAAATAAAAAATTCACAGTAGAAAAATACAGCAAATATGAATGTAGCAATTTTAAAAAATATGTTTGTACGTAGAAGTCGCATTTCTACAAATTGACTTTAGAATAACTGACTAGAAAAAATAACAATCATTATTAAACAATTTTAATGACTACAATAGCTAATAAAGCATTTACGAATTAAATAAGCCCTTTTCGGCATTCAGCTTTTTGTTATTGACTTTCTGATTTTGGACGTTTTCAAATGTCAGTGAAAAAAAAATTGGTCTACCTACACCGCAGTCTACTCTCCCTTACCATCTTTGAAACTGGCGCTCCATCAGCACCTAACTAAAGTACCATAAAGAAAAAGAAAGTCATGAAAATATTGTTTTATCGTGTTTGACAGTTCCTTGACATTGATTATAATATTTTAAAATTAATGATAAAAGTGAATTTGAATTCTTTTCAGAAAAACTTGGTCGGTTCACAAAGTGCATAATGCTGTATTTTTTTTTAAATGTGGATTATTAGAATATTTGTAACTTGAAAAGCTTAAAATGACTTCTACATTAAACGTAGTCTTCATAAAAATATATTGATTTATCAAAAAAATAACTTTGAAACTTCTTCTCCATATAAAATTTGATCTTTCGGCATAATTTTTTGTTTAAAGTTTTCAGATCTTTTAAAAATAAACAATGACAGTCCACTGGAGCTCAGAATTATCCAAATGGGAGTTTCGCGATTTACAAGCAACTGCCATGGCCGTAGATTGGTCAGGAAACAATATATTGCTGGCTGGGAAGAGGTGCTTAGCCATTAAACAACTTGATGCAGACAACGCTGACACCATAAAGAAAATCATCAGGCAGAGCAAGTATGATGTTGCTGGGGCAGAGTGGTGCCAAACTCAACAAGGACAAAGACTGTGCGCCATTTCTGTAAGTCTCATGTAGCATGCATTATATGAACCATACTGCTCCTATTTAACTTTGTTTTCCTTTTTTTTTAGAGTAATCAAAGAGTAGATATTTATCATTGGAGGAATGGTGACTTAACAAACATCCACTCATTAAGTGGGCACACCCGAGTGGTCAGTGACACGCACTGGCATAGAGAAGACAACAACCTCATAGCTACGTGCTCCATTGACACCTTTACTCACTTGTGGGACTTGCGCGACACAAGGAAGCCTGTGCTGTCGTTGTCTGCTGTTGCAGGAGCATCACAAGTGCAGTGGAATAAAGTAGCCAGTCATCTGCTGGCCACTGCACATGATGGAGACGTGAAGCTCTGGGACAAGCGGAAAGGATCCGCCCCCATCCAGTACATATCGGCTCATCTGTGCAAGATCCATGGTCTGGACTGGAGTCCGCATCATGATTACCAACTTGTCACATCCAGCCATGACGGCACTATTAAGTATTTTGATATAAATAATCCACGGCGAGTGGAAAATACAATCACAACAAACTATCCTGTCTGGCGAGCTGTGTACACGCCCTTTGGTAGTGGTCTTATCACAATGGGAGTCGGCTGGGGCGGAGTGCCCCGGGGGCGCGCTGATCAAGCAGGCGTGGTGGGGGTGTGGGTCGGGGGGGCCCTTGTCCATCGCTTGGTGGGACATACTGATGTGGTTCTACAGATGCAGTGGAGGCCCAATGCCATGCAGTCTAACTACCAGCTGGTCACATGGGCTCGAGACCAGACCCTCAGGGTTTGGTCAATGCATCCCTCCTTGCTCAAGATGTGCTCCCACTACTTGCCCGATGACAATGACATGGAGGATGACACCTTAAGTGACAGTAAGCAATGTGAACAGCTTTCATTTCATATAATTCAAATATGATGTGTCTAATAATAATTGATTTGTTATCATTGTAGCCATGAGCTATGTTTCAACCAGTGAATATCCTGATCCTACTACATCTACGTCAGATAAAACCGAAGACAAATCAATAATCGCCTTAAAAAATGTACGAAAACTTTCCTTTTTATTAAATATTATCCTTCATTTAATTTGCTAATTTAAAGCATATACATTTTTTGTTTTCTAGATAAAATTGACAGCTTATGAACCTCAGCAAACTCTTCGAGAAGAATTTGATTCCATCAAAAATCTAGACAATTTGTCAATTACAGAAATGGACGTTGACCACAGAACTTGCACTGTAAAGACTGAAGTGAATGGATATGTTGCAGTTGTGAGAGTCTCATTCCCGACTTCATATTCTTTTGATTTGTCCATTCCGCGTTTTACTTGGGTGACTGGAACTAACATTGACAACAATTCCACAATTAAAATTCTTCAAGCCATGAACTTAGCAGCTTATCACAAAATTCGGCAACATTCTCCATGTCTTTTACACTGTGTCAAGTTATTAATAAATGGTTTGCAACAGGTGAGAATCAATATGCACAAATTCTTTAAAGAAAAAAAATGTAGCTGGGCTGCTAGGGAAATGCAAACTAATATTTGGTTATTGGTTGCTAAGGGCTCTAGTTGCAGAGACCTGTGACATTTGCCCAAGAAAAAATACATAATTTGTATTTTCTGTAGAGTCCATTAATTTATTTTTTATTAAAATTGGCATGACTGAATGGTACTAAAGATATTTGATATTGTTTCTTGAAATTCAAGTCACAATAATAATGCTGACTGATTATTTACAGATTCCCTTAAAATCAACAGAAGACAATTGCAATAGTAAATCTGATGAACATCACTCAATATCAGAAAGCAGTGACACAACAGGAAGTAGCGCTGGAGACCATTGTATCCCGTTTCCTAGAACATGTGGGGCTAAATGGTGCAACGTGGGGACTCTGGTGGTGTTCAACAGGCCTCCCAATGCCAAGAGGATGTCCCTTAAGCCAGAGAGCTCAACACCGCGCTCTCTGTTTTCCCTGTCTACTCCCGTGCTCATGGTGGCGGGCTCCGGCAGCTATAAGTCAGTTTCGCCGCACGCCACCTCCCCGTCTCCCACTAACCCATCTCTGCCTCACTCTTTCTCTCCACTGATCCATCGACCTCCATCACATTCTATAACTACTTTCTATTTTCAAGATAGATGGGTAAGTAACACTCTTACTACAGTATTACCCTATTAAATCCTAACATTACCACTTCAGACTACAAATATTAAATATTATCCCTTGAAATAGAAATTGACTTCAATCACTCAAACAAAAGTAATATGTTTATATCTGATAGATTGAAAATATCAATTACTTACTTTGGTTCTGATTTACAGCAATGTCACATTTAAAAATAAGCATTTATAAACAACTAGCAGTACCCGGCGTGTTTCACTACGCCATTTGGGCATGTGGTATCAATTTATTTCTACAGATAAAAGAGGAGACAACAGGATAAAAAAAAAGTGTGCCAATCGGAATCAAACTTCACACAATTCATCTCTAGGTTAATATTCACGTTTTCTAAAAAAATGGTCTACAACTGTTAAGCAGCAGAGCCAAGCATAGGGAAAATCGATTGCGGTGCTTCCATTTATATTTAAGATAAAAAAAAATTGGCTATGTGACGTCACTTATCTTATCTATTCTAATTTGCATGGATATAATTGTTACATTTGGAATTCACATTAAGTGCAGACACGTATAAGTTCACACTTGCACATTCTGCGTGTGAACCTACAACATAAAACCCCAAATCTCAAATGAACATACACCTTGCAACTCTTTGCTGACCTTCCCTGAAACACGGATGACATTGGCAGAGTGAACCATTTTCTATTTATAGTTGGTCAGATGCATATCGACCTATACAAGAAAAGAATATAAACAATAAATTAAATTTTATTATTATAGCTGTATTTTTTTATTTGTATTTTTAAACTCACTTTAGTTCTTAACATTTTGTTTTGTAGCAATGGCCACCAACAATAATTTTAAATCTGTACATTGTGGAAATGCCACCACTAATTTTCATAGAAAGAATGAATGGGTTTTCGGGACATGGAATGTAAGGAAGATGAATGATTGCAAGGAGAAAGAAATTATGAATGTAATGAAAGAGAAACGAATAAAAGTAATGGGTGTGACAGAAACAAAAATGAAAGGGAATGGTGAGAAAGTATTAGCGAATGGTGAATTGTATATTTGGTCAGGTGTAGAAGATGGGAATGAAAGGCAGGGTGTAGGTGTGATTGTGAGTGAGTGTGTGAAGGGATGCATAGCGGGTTACCGAAGAATTTCTCCCAGGATTTTGGTTGTTAAATTCAAAATTAACAGTTTGAAACTTTTCTTGGTGACCTGTTATGCTCCTGTTGATTCAGAGTGTATGGAGGTGAGAATGAGTTTTTGGAATGAGCTGAATGCGGTTGTGCATGAAAGGAAGAAGAATGAAAACATTGTAATTTTAGGTGATATGAATGGATGGATAGGTGCGCAGAGGGATGAATGTTTGAAAATTATTGGTCCTGGTGAGAGAGGTGTAGTCAATGATAATGGGCGACATCTGATTGCTTTGTGTGCGGAGCACAGTCTTTTTGCATTGAATACTTGGTTTCGGCATAAGGATGTGCATCTGTACACGAGGCAGATTGTGGGAAGTCGCACAATCATTGACTACATCTGTGTGGATGAAAGACTGAGAGGAGCCGTAAGAGATAGCCGTGTCTACCGCGGGCCTGAAATAGGCAGTGATCACTATCTCTTATGTGCTAAAATAATGCTTGGTGAAGTAAGAAAGAAGAAACGCAAGAAGCAAGTAAGAATGACTAGAATAAAAGTAGAAAGGCTGAATGAAGAAAATGTGAAAGAGAAGTATGTATCAGAGCTCCACAAAATTTTAAGTGTAAATGAACTTGAGAAGAATGTGTGTGGAAAAGATATTGAAAGCATGTGGAAAGATCTGAAGGAAGGAATGATTGAATGTGCTAAAAAAGTATGTGGGGTAACGAAAGGTGGAAAATTGAAAGGAGATGCCTGGTGGAATGATAGAGTGAAAGAAGCTGTGAAAGTTAAGAAAAAGTGTTATGAAAATTGGCTGAATGATAGAAATGATAGAAAGCTAGAAGACGAATATAAGATAGCTAAGAGAATGGCAAAGACTATAATTTATAAAAGCAAGATGAATGAACAAAGAAAGATTGATGAAAGGATTAACAAAAGTTTCACCGACAGTAAGAAGGAATTTTGGAGGTGGATCAATGCAGATAGAAATAAATCTTCTGCATTGACCACTCCGGGAGTCAAAAGTGCTGCCGGTGAGATGGTATGGGAGAATGAAGAAGTATGCAAGAGATGGAAGAACTATTTTCAAGAAATTTTTGGCCAGGGTGAAAGAAGAATTTATGAACAGACAGATGAAGAGAATGAATTGAAGATTTTGAAAGAAGAAATGAAAGTGTCTATTTCACGTCTGAAGAATGGGAAGTCTGCTGGGTTTGATGGTATAAATGGTGAAATGTTGAAAGCAGGAGGTGAATGTGTGATAGATTGGATGTTTGAATTATGTAAGCTTTGTGTGAATGCAGGAGTAGTACCGATGGATTGGAGGAAGGCAGTCATTGTTCCCATTTACAAAGGTAAAGAGGACAAAAAAGACTGTCAGAACTTCAGACCAATCAGTCTACTCAGTATACCAGGAAAAGTCTTCTGTAAGGTGATTATAAAAAATGTGATTCTGACTACTAGCAAAAGGGTTTCCGATATACAGTCCGGCTTTATGGCCGGTAGAGGCTGTGTTGATCAGATTTTCACTCTACGACAACTTGTTGAAAAACAATTGTCGGTGAGGGGGAAACTATTCACGGCCTTTGTGGATCTGGAAAAGGCTTTTGACTCAGTGGACAGAGGTATGTTGTGGGATGTTTTGAAAGCATATGGAGTGAATGGAGCTCTACTCAATGCGGTGCATGCGAACTATGAGAATAGTATGGCCTGCATTCGTATTGATGGTGAGTATAGTGAATGGTTTGAAGTTTTTAAGGGTGTAAGGCAAGGATGTGTGATGAGCCCATGGCTATTTAACATAGTCATGGACAAGTGTGTTCGAGATGCTAGACTTGATGATTGTGGATTAATAATAGGAGAGAGCAAAGTAAGCGTTCTACTGTATGCGGATGATGCAGTCCTTGTATCTGATTCAGCAGTGGAATTGCAAATGATGCTCTCTAGATTGAACGAAGCTTTGAAAGGTAATAATTTGAAGTTGAATGCAAGAAAGACGAAAGTTTTGATTTTTGAAAGAGATGATGAAAATATGAATTATGAATTTAAAATTAATGGAATGAATGTTGATGTTGTAAATGAGTTTGTATATTTGGGAAGTAAGTTTGAAAAAGATGGAAGAATGGCCGGTGAATTTGAAAGAAGAATAATGAAAGGCAGGTGTGTACTGGGTGCGACCGCTTGCATCGCCAGGAACCAAAATCTCTCAAAAAATGTTAGATTGGCGGTGCACGGTGGTATACTAGTGCCAACCTTGATGTATGGAAGTGAAGCCTGGACGGTGAGTGAAAGGGAAATTAGTAAAGTCCATACAGTAGAAATGGACTATCTAAGAAGTATGATTGGGAAAAAACGAAGTGACAGGGTGAGGAATGATTTTGTAAGAGAAGAATGTGGTGTAAGGGAAAGTGTGAAAGTGAAGATTAAAAGAAGTATGTTAAGATGGTTCGGGCATTTGGAGAGAATGAGTGATGAAAGATTGACGAAGAAAGTATATGTTGCTAGAATAGATGGATGTCGTGGTAGAGGAAGACCGAGAAAAGTATGGAAGGATCAAATCTCTGAAATAGCGAATGAATGGGATATCCAGAGTCATAATAAAAGGAGGACTTGTATGAAAAAGGTTATGACTCTGGATGAAATGAAAGAAGTATGCAAGGACAGGAAGAAGTGGCGGCTAATCTGCAATGTTGATTTCTAATGTTGGTGTATTCATTTGCTACATTTTTTGCATAGGGAATTTTTTACTTTTTTTGTATAGATTTCTTTGTAAGGTTTTGTTCTTTTTTATATTTAAATGTAATTTATTATTCATATTCCTTGACTTATAGGTTGGTATGAGGCTGACCACCCATACTGTAAAAAATGGTTCACTTTGCCAATGTCACCCCTGTTTCAGGGAAGGTCGGCAAAAGTTGTGGGGCTTATGTTCATTTGAGGTTTGGATTTTATTTGTAAGTACACATTCAGCATTTGTAAGCGCGAACTACACTTGTTGGTTTGTGGGCAGTGCCGGTTTAAGCACTACCAGCGCCCTGGGCGAGATTTTTTGAGCCCCCCCCCCCCCCCTATTCACCATTCGAAAATTCAAATTCATACGAAAAAAAGGAATGTACTAACCATTTATTAAAAAAATATATGACAATACAGTTGACAGCTAATCAAATGGTGGAAAATGTAAACTTAGAGAGTAAAAACCAAAAAAGTCCAAAAAAGTATTTTGAAAAATAATACATTATTTAATAAATTTCATCAAAAATAAAAGATGGACAAAAATGAAAATTTGACGAAAATACAAAAAATGAAACTATAAAAAAATGTACAAATGTAGGATAATTTGAAATTCAATATTTAGAAAGCTCAAATAAAAAAAATAATGGAAAAGACAGAAATAGTCTTACAACGTAAAAATTGAAGAAAAAAAATTAAATAAAAAATATGAAATCTAAAATTAAACAAAGAATTTTTTTAAAACAAAACAGAAACGAAAACGAAAAAAAGTCCATACAGAAAATTATTAACTGTAAAATAAAAATATAGTAGGAATGTAAAAAAAGAAAATAAGAAATATGAGATTAAAATATTGTAATTAAATTACTTTATTTTTTGCTAATTTATTCTTTTTGAAAATTTGTGTTTTAAACTTAGTAAATTTATACTTATTATTATATTAGTGTTCAGCCGTGAGTATTTCCACAAATAAAAATTTGTGGAAATACTCACGGCTGAACACTCAAAATCAATTTGAAAAATCTTTTTTTCAATAGTCTTTTTTTTCAACATTGATAATGCATTTATGTAACAGAATTCAATATTGCAAGTATAACAATGAGGTCCGCACATTTGAAGAAGACATTTAACTTATGAGTCCACTCGGCCGAGTTGCTTAGACGAAATCCGTTGTATTTAGTTAGCTGGAACTGTGAATTATGAAGATTTTCGGCAGTAACTTTGTGAAAGTCCATTATAACAGATTAAAATAAAATATCACAGTGAGTTTTATTTATTAAGAAGAACTGTGAAGCTTGCACGCTAAGAAAAATGCGAATTCGGATCATCCATCGAAAAATAATTTCCAATATTTTGCTACTGCGAATAAACCTCAACTAACAATGACACATAATGTCATTGTTATTTGACTCTTATCAGCCGAGACCAAAATTGATTTTTGAACTTCCTTTATAACTTGAATTATTTACAATTTTTAAAATGAATAGTGTGAAAATATTTCTTACAATAATATTTAATCTTTAATCTAAGTTGCAATAATATATTAATTTAAAAAGCTCTCGAATGCATGCCCACTCGACTGGTTTTTTCGATGTATGAAAAAAAAAATTTTGTTCGAATGACGATTGCCGCCCCCTAAAATGTGCCAATTGACTAAAAAAAAATATTCACAGAGTTTCAGGATCATAAAATAACGGGCCATTTGATGGTTACTTAGAACTAATAATTTGATGCGACACTTGGCCAATTAAATGCAAAATATTCTTTTTTTCGCTTAGATCGCAAACTTGAACTCTGATAAGCATGGCTTGTCGATGCTTTAGAACAGCGGTCGCCAAACTTTTTGACCTCACGGACCAGTTAATTCATAATTTAAATCCCGCGGACCACTAATAGGATTTTTTAAGTGTTAAATATATTTATAAAAAAAATTGTGATCGAAGAACACATAAAATGTACCTAGTTAATAGTTTTTATAACTTGTCACGTATTGTTATGAATTGAATCATGTTTTAATGCATCTTAAAACATAACTTAACATGATGAGTAAGTATATTCCACATTTTTCTGCGGACCAGCGAAATTTTCTCGCGGACCACCACTTTGGGAACCGCTGCCTTAGAAGACAGATGTTAAATAGAAAACTTTCAAAAACTTTATAATGTCCACTGTTTGGGAATTAGTCGTGAACTAAATCTGTTTCCTTTAGCTTACGAGTACATCATCTTTCTTTTTTTCAAAGCCTTGGGAAAAAAACAATGTATCCTAGATAAGAATTACAATAGTTTAGAATATTAGGTATTTTTAAAAGGTCAATTTTGTCAAAAATAGACCTTTGGTAATTAAACTATACCTTTTTTGTTCAGAATAATGTTAGTACTACTCAGGTACTCACTTACGCTAAAGGATAAATAAATAAAGGAGACAAAACAAGTTAAAATGGAATTTTAAAATTATCTCTGTTGGTGTTTCATTTTTCTAAGCAGGCCGATGAGGAATGTGTCAAGTCTACATAAAATGACGAATATCTTCAAAACTAAAAGTTCCATACAAATAATTGCAGGAATAAAACGTCAAGATAATCACATTTCCCATTTTATAAAATACAGTGAAGGTTTATAAAATACTTAAATGTTTTTTATTTTATTTGAAAAATCGATGATTTTTTAATTTTTCTCAAATATAACGTCGATGAGCCTCGCTTTCCCGTTATTTTATGATCCTGAAACTCCGTGAATATTTTTTTTAGTCAATTGGCACATTTTACGGGGCGGTAATCGGAAAAATAAAATAAAAAAATAGTTGTAACCATTCAAATGCCCACAAACAAACACTGTAGTTCGCGCTTACAAATGCTGAATGGGTACTTACAAATAAAATCCAAACCTCAAATGAACATAAGCCCCACAACTTTTGCCGACCTTCCCTGAAACAGGGGTGACATTGTCAAAGTGAACCATTTTTTACAGTATGGGTGGTCAGCCTCATACCAACCTATAAGTCAAGGAATATGAATAATAAATTACATTTAAATATAAAAAAGAAAAAAACCTTAAAAATAAATCTATACAAAAAAAGTCAAAAATTTGTTATGCAAAAAATGGAGCAAACTAATAAACCAACATTACAAATCAGCATTGCAGATTAGCCGCCACTTCTTCCTGTCCTTGCATACTTCTTTCATTTCATCCAGAGTCATAACCTTTTTCATACAAGCTCTCCTTTTATTATGACTCTGGATATCCCATTCACTCGCTATTTCGAAAATTTGGTCCATCCATACCTTTCTCGGTCTTCCTCTTCCACGACATCCATCTGTTCTTGCAACATATACTTTCTTCGTCAGTCTTTCATCACTCATTCTCTCCATATACCCGAATCATCTTAGCAAACTTCTTTTATTCTTCAATTTCACACTTTCTCTTACATCACATTCTTCTCTTACAAGACCATTCCTAACCCTGTCACTTCGTTTTTTTTCCAATCATACTTCTCAGATAGTCCATTTCTTAAATCATTTTACTTAAAATAATTTCAGTCATTCATAATCAAAACATTTAACGAAATAAAAAACAAGGTCGTGAAATACATAAGTACCTTTTTTAAGTAAGAAGTAAAAATAAATATACCTAGCAATAACAAAATAAAAATATTATTGTTTTCATTTCTCTTTCTAAGAATGTATCTAACAATTATTTTACCGGTTCAATTTTTACTGTTTACGAAAAATAAATATTTTTGAGTTTTAATGCCCCAAAAACTTCAAAATTACTAAAAAATATAAAGGGGCGCCGCAGGCGCCCCTTCATACCCGGCGCCCTGGGCGGTCGCCCGACCGCGCCCAACCCTAGCGCCGGCACTGTTTGTGGGCATACATCTGAGAGCTTTAAATGAATATATCCTTGCAATTTAGATTATAGATTATAGATAGATACAACTAAAAAACAATCTATAAAATTCACTATACTCTCTTAAGCAAAGTGAATAAATAAATGTATTCCAAACAATCAGGAATATTTTTCAATTTACCGCACTGTGAAACGTATGCAGTTGGGGAAAATGCTTCATACAATATGATGCTCTTTTTCAACTATCTCCATAAAAGTGTTTAATTTATGTTGAATTTTTGACTCCCTGTCCTGTCTTTATCCCGGTCAAGTGAAGTCACATTTTTTCCCCACATTTAAAATGTGCTCTATCCATTATTGAAAGTTTTAGGTAATACACACGGAACATTTTCTATTGACAACAAAATTGTTAGTCGCACGGGTTAGGGAAAAGGCAAACATTTTGTTTATCTTGGTTGCTTTGGATTATTGTCACATAGAAGAAAGACGTTTAACCGCCGAGAAAAAAACGATCTTTAAATTTGTGGTTAGTCTATTATTTTACAGAAATGCGTTTTTTTTAAAAAAACAACTATATTATGTATATTTTAATGAAAAGTATGAACAAAACATCTGGAAGGTTTCAATAATAATAATTTTAAATATGGTCTTCTAGTTGTGACCTACTAACTTTCGTTTATCGTATTTTTTATAAGTGCGGGATATAAAAGCTTTCTTACATTTCTAAAATTCAACTTGGAATACTTAATTTTATGAACGGATTCAGAACATTTTTTAATTTGGAACTTTTGTCTAGGCCAGGGGTCGGCAACCTTTTGAGTCGGAAGAGCTAAAAATTACAATTTACAAATTTCAAAGTTTGTCCTTGACTTACAGGTTGGTATTGGGCTGACCACCCATACTGTAAAAAATGGTTCACTTTTCCAATGTCAACCCTGTTTCAGGGAAGGTCGGCAAGAGTTGCAGGGCTTATGTTCATTTGAGATTGGGTTTTTATATTGTAGTTCCACATGCGGTATGTGTGAGCGCGAAATTTTGCGTGTCTGCTTGTGGGAATGCATTTGATGTGAATCTCAAATGATACATATCTTTGCAACTTAGATTAGATTAGATTAGATTTATATTTGTGTATGAAGCTAAAGAGCCGCAACTTCACACCCAAAGAGCCGCATGTAGCTGGTGAGCCGCAGGTTGCTTACCCCTGACCTAACCGATATCGATCCACCATATTTGTAAAAAGTCTGGTCTATAGCTTAGTTGGTAGAGTATCTGCATTCCATGCCGAGATCTCGAGCTAGAATCCCACCGAAGTTGTCAGAAATTATTTCCCGTTTCAGTGTTTATTTCAAACCCAAAATAAAATACCGGCAAGGCTTACTCAGCCTTCAGAAGAAATGAGTGTCAAGCCACTCAGGAGCTGGATAACATCAATTTCAAGTTGGCGTGAAGTAAAAGTTACTGGGTTGTTCATTTTAGATTTGGATTTTAAATTATAAGTAGGTACACATGCAGCATTTGTAAGCGTGAACTTACATGTGTCTACTTGTGAGCATGCATTTTAAATTAATCTTTAATGTAAATGTATATTTACAACTAAGATTATGTATTGTAGTTGAATATAATGGTCTTCTTCTATTGGGTGGTTTCAAAATTTACCGACCGCGTTGCTGAAATATTGAGAATTGAGAACCATTGTTTATTTGATTACCATCAAACTTCACAGGATTCATTCTAAGAATATGTTTCATGTTTCCTGAAAAATTTGTCAAAATCGGATGAGCGGTTTATGAGTCTATAGGGAATATACATACATACATACATACATACATACATACACACATCCTTCTTTATAGACATAGATTGCATAAGACAAACAATCTCATGTATCGCCTAGTGTGACATTATTTTGATTAACAATGCTGTTTCTAAAATGTGTAATTTATTAGTAGTAGCTAATTTTGTTGTTTTTGAAACACAACTGCTTGTTTTAGAAAGCTCCTTCCAGAAGAACAACAGGCAGCTTACGAAGTGGTGGTACTCAACATTTTACTCCAAGAATAACTCTTTACAATGCCGACAATTTGTTTTTCTTAAATAAACAATTAGCTGAGAAGTATACTCTCAGTGAGGCCTCTATTGCTGGTATGTGAAATATTTGACGATGATGATGATGATGATTTGTATAGCGCCGTTTCGTGACTACTGTCACTGCAAGGGCGCTTTCAGGCTTGACGCGGCTGTGAAGAAATGGGTCTTCATTCCCTTCTTGAGGCTCTCGATCCCTTCCTTGGCGGGCACTTCAGGAGGCAGCTGGTTCCAGGTGGACGGTCCCACAACGGCGAAAGCGCGGTCTCCGAACACTGTACTTCTTTTTCTGTATTGAGTGCTGACAGATGTAAGAGCACTGTCGGCAGATCGCAGAGTGAGCCCCCTCTCGCTCAGACTCCTCGGTAGTATCAGCTCCTGCAAGTACTCTGGTGCCACTCCATGCAGCGCTTTGTGTACCGTGAAGCCCAGCTTAAATTTAATCCTTTCTGGGATCCTCAACCAGTGAAGCTTCTGCAGGAGTGGAGTAATATGGCAGTACTTGCTCTGACCATAAATCAGGCGGGCGCTGGCGTTCATTACAGACTACAATCTGTTTAGCTGGCATTTTGGTTGAGAGAGCGCAGCAGAAATTCCTCACCAATAAAAAATCATTCTGGAGCTGGGTACGTGATAAAAACGAAAGTCGCGGATCAACCACCCCAGGCATTAAAAACGCTGAGGGAATCTTGCTGTGGGACGAAAGTGATGTAAGGAAAAGATGGAATGAATATTTTAAAAATTTATATGGCCAGGGCGAAAGAGACTATTATGATGTTGAATATAATGACAGCGATGAAGAAATTGTGAAAGAGGATGTGATAATAAGTATAAAAGATCTGAAGAATGGAAAAGCTGCTGGGAATGATGGTGTGAATGCTGAGATGATCAAATGTGCTGGGGAGTGCATGGTTGAATGGATGTTTGAACTGTGCAAGATGTGTGTGAAAGAGAGTAAAGTGCCGATGGACTGGAAAAAGGCGGTCATTGTTCCTATCTACAAAGGAAAAGGTGACAAAAAGGACTGCCAAAATTTCAGGCCCATCAGTCTTCTCAGTATAGCTGGTAAAGTATTGTGTAAGGTTCTCATAAAAAAAGTGAGACTGTCTACCGGTCATGGGGTTTCTGATATCCAGACTGGCTTTATGCCAGGAAGAGGGTGTGTAGACCAGATCTTCACTCTCAGACAGATTGTTGAAAAACATCTGGCTGTGGGTCGGAAGGTCTACACGGCTTTTGTGGATCTCGAGAAGGCTTTTGACTCGGTGGACAGAGGTATGATGTGGAAAGTACTCCTAAAGTACGGTGTGAACGGCAAGCTTCTGAATGGAATATGCGCCATCTATGAAAATAGTTTGGCGTGTGTAAGAGTGGATGGTAAATGTAGCGAATGGTTTGATGTTTACAAGGGAGTACGACAGGGGTGTGTAATGAGTCCGTGGTTATTTAACATAATCATGGACAATTGTATGAAAGAAGCAGAAATTTCTCATTATGGTGTGAAAGTGGGTGAGACGAATGTTGGAGTTCTTCTCTATGCTGACGATGCCGTAGTGTTGGCTGATACAGCGGAGGAGCTCCAGATGATACTCACCAAAATGAATGATGCTTTTAGTAAGAACGGTTTAAAAGTGAATGCCAGTAAGACGAAAGTATTAGTGTTTGACAGGACTGAGGAATGCGAGGAAATTGAGATAAGACTGAATGAAACAAGAGTGGAGGTCGTGAAAGAATTTGATTATCTGGGAAGCAAGTTTGAGTCGAATGGGAAATTGACGAAAGAATTGGAAAAGCGTGCTAGTAGAGGAAGAAGTGTAATGGGAACGATTGGAAGAATTGCAAGAAATAGGAAACTTACGAAGAATATGAGATTGGCGGTCCACAATGGCATATTGGTTCCGACATTGATGTATGGAAGTGAGGCGTGGACAGTTAATGAATGTGAGCTGAGTAAAGTATGTACGGTTGAAATGGCTTACCTGAGAGCAATGGCTGGAAAAACACTGAATGATAGAGTACGTAATGATTGGGTGATGAACGAGTGTGGTATAAAAGAGAATATGAGAATGAAAGTACAAAAAAGTACGATGAGATGGTTCGGACATCTCGAAAGAATGGATGATGAACGACTAACGAAGAAAGTGTACAAAGGAAATGTCAGAGGAAAGCGCGGAAGGGGAAGGCCGAGGAAAGAATGGTTAGACCAAATAGGTGAGATTGCGAAAGAATGGAACCTGCAGAGTGAAAATAAGAGAAGAGTATGTATGAAAAAGGTGATGAATATTGAGGAAATGAAAGTGGTTTGTAAGGACAGAAAAAAGTGGAGGCGCATCTGCTGAGGTACCGGCCACCCCTAGTGGAACGGCGGCAGGATACAGTAACAGTAACAGTTGGTTGTGCAGCATAGATTCCGTTGCAGTAGTCTACCTTGGAGATGACGAAGACATCTGTGTTTGTCAATTTATGTTTATCATGTAAAAGAACTTCACATTTTAAAAAATTGATTATTTTTCAATAAAAAATTAAAAAATAAAAGAAATTAAAAACTTTGTTTTATTCCACTTTTATTGTTTTTGAGTATGTTACAAACGTTTTCGGAATACCTTCCATCATCGGGTGATGGAAGGTTTTCCGAAAACGTTTGTAACATACTCAAAAACAATAAAAGTGGAATAAAACAAAGTTTTTAATTTCTTTTATTTTTTTTTTTTTTATTGAAAAATAATCAATTTTTTAAAATGAATTTCCACAGTGTTTCACAAAAATCTTTTCAAAATTTAACTTCACATTATTTAATGTTGTAGATATGTGTGAACATAACGCAAGCGTAGCTGGTGCAATGGGACGTCTAGATTTGATGCAAACATGGAAGTTATCCGGCCTGACTGCTCTCTCCATAGAAAACAAAAAATGTGATCACAAAACTACAACCATCACCAACAACTATCCCTTTTCAGCAGATACTGAAGATGGTATTAACTGGTCTCTCCATCCCTTTGGATCTAACATGATTCAAGCCTTGTATGTGCATTTTATATAACTTAACAATGGCTATATTAACTGTCAAAACAAATTACCAAATGTTATTTTACTTTTTAGAATCAACCACTACGCTAGAATAGCTGATATTCAAACGGCAGCGATGCTGTGTTGCACGTTTAGCGTTTTCTATGAATCTTATCTGACAGGAAGTGATCTGTCATCCAACTCGAATGTAAGATTTCTTATTAATGCTGCAATGGGTACCATTAATTACTTTACAATGTTGTTTATCAGAGGTTTTTGTCTTTATAGGGCAGCGGAAGTTCTCCTTATAATACTATACACAACATAAGTGAAATGAATGCAGAAGGTTGGACAGTTCCTATGTTAAAGAGAGATCGAACAAGCTCGTGGTCAGATTCAACTGACATAAATCCCAGCTTATATGAAGCGTCAATGCAGATGTTAGGGAAACTAGAAGATAGCTCTTCCTTGCCAATTATAGACTCAAGCACAAGTCGCCTTTATCAGTGTTACATGAGAGTCTACGCAGACATATTACATAGATGGAATCTCCTAGAAGCAAGAGCAGAAGTAAGTACACTCTTTTTAAATAGCATTGATAAACCCTTAACCTCTCAGGCGCCAGCGATTTTCTGCCTAATTTAGACACCCAACTCGTTGTTTTTTATATTAAATATCTCCAAAGATACAAAATATATCTCCTGTGGGTTTTTTTTATCTCAAAAAACAGTGAAATAAAGTTTTTTTAGGACCTACCAAAAAAAAAAAAACTTTGGTGAAATTATTATTATACTCGATTATAATTTAGATTACGGAAAAAAGATCGAAATTCTAAAAATAGATATACCTCATTAGTATGCGTAGGCACGAAATCCAAATACATCGCAAAAGATAGAAGAATTAATGACCCTTTTAATTTACACAAAGATTTTTTTTTGAGTGTTAGTGTTCTTATGTCAAAAAATTGTGGAATTCGGCTTTTTCAAGAGTCCGTTTTCAAGGTCAACTTTAATATTATATTTTAAATACCTACAAACAAAAATTAATGATTTGACTTTATTGGTGGATGGTTCTACCCAATAGCAGTACTTCACGCGATTTTCGATCTTATTGCTTTGTAAAAACACAAGAAAAATGAAAAAAATCGCGATTAGTACTATGTGACGCCTATAGGCGTTCCGGCACTTGAGGGGTTAATACCCCTAATGTCATGATTCATCTCTAAAAACCCAAAAGTGTAAAAACATTTTACAATTTTTTTGTGTTATTTTATATTTCAGGGTGAAAGGCTCACTATTTTTGTCCGAGTCTCACCTGGATGCCCTTGCCTGTTCCCATCTCTTATAATTTATAAATATTTCCTTCGCTTGGAAAAAGACCAAATGCATTATGATGGTATTTTAATTAGCATGATATTAAATTGCAGGTCATGAAGCGTGTCACATATGGAGAGGAGCCCAAACACAGTGGAGTAGAGATGGTGAGCGAGTGCTGCAAGTGCAAGAACATTGTTCGAGGCAGTCAGTGCAGCAAGTGCTCCCTGATGGCGCTGAACTGCTCCGTTTGCAACATCGGTGTACGGGGATCAGCCAACGCCTGTCTGGTGTGTGGGCATGGGGGCCATACCGCCCATCTGCACCAGTGGTTCACCAAGTTTGACATGTGCCCCACTGGCTGCGGCTGCCACTGTCTTCGTGAAACCTCTACACTTTTGGAGAGGTAACAAAACAATCAGCTGTGTGCTTGATTTTCTGGTTCCGGGTTTTGACCGTGGTCCATGAGTAGCGAGCTTCTCTCCGAACTCCGAAGAAGTCGCCCACAGAGGAGACGAAACGTAAGCTGAAAGTCTTCAAGAAAGAATAAAAAGAAAAAAGAAGAAGACAAGCAAAAACATGGACCACGGTCAAAACCCGGAACCAGAAAATCAAGCATCTAGATCCGGCCGTGAAAGCCTAAAAACATTTATAATCAGCTGTGTGATTCTGTAATTAATATATATCTTCAAATAAAGTCAATTTTAAATGTGCTGTTAAATTTATTGTTATGTTTTACTTAATAGAAAAACTGAAAACATTTTGCTGTCAAAAAATGGATCAACTGCAAAATTGCGACATTTCAGTGTTGATACTATCCGAACTTAGTACTGGTGCTCATATTTGTAAAAGACAAAATATATTAGATTCTTACATATGAAATTGGCGTTTTGCCGTACTGGCCACTTTGATCTCAAATATCTCCTCTTTGGTTAGGAATTCCCCGGACTCCCCGGACCTTGCTCCAACAGATTACCATTTTTTTTCGAAATTAGGATAACTTCTTTCAAGGGAAAAAATTCAACTCTGATGGGGCAGTCCAAACCGCCTTAAAGATTTTATTGATTTCCGTCCAAATGGTTTTTTTAGTAAAGGGTCAATGAACTACCTATAAGATGGCAAAAGTGCATAGATAGAAATGGTACATACTTTGATTAAATAAATATAACCTCTGTTAGCCTCTGAAGATGGACGGATGAAGTCCGATAGCGCTTAGGCATTGTAAACACAAAAAATGTGAAAATATAACTATGTTTTAAGAATGTTTTTTTAATTAAAAAATAAATATTATATTAAAAAATAAAATTATGTTCCTCCCATACAAAATGCCAATTTCATATGTAAGGACCTAATAGAATATTAATTTTCTTAAATCCACAGTCCCCGCTCTTATATAACTATACTTACAATGGAGCCGCTGAGAGAATGAATTTCTGACTGGTCGTAATTATATGAACAATGTAACTTTGAAGAATTTACAATAATTTTAAACCGAATAAAAAATGTCGTTCTAATGCATAATTATCTTTAAAAATAAATCATCATGTCAAATGGAAATATTTGTTATAATTTTGGGTCAAATGGAAAGTTAAATAAATTAGAAAACAACAATTTTTTTTAACTGTCAGAAATTCATTCTCTCAGCGGCTCCACTGTACTTATTTTGTCACATAATAATGGGTAACTCGCAACTCGCTGCACATACAGTGCAACTTCACACTGCTTTGCCTCCGAAGGATCACATGTAATCTAATCTAATCTAAGCTGCAAGGAAATATACCATTTAAGATTTATATCAAATGCATTCCCACAAGCAGACATGTATAATTTTGCGCTAACACATTCCGCATGTGGACCTATTCATTTCAAAGGTAAGGAGCTGGCCTTACACCAACCACTTCGGTTGAAGTGGGGTTTTCCCATCTCCCAGGGAGCTGGTTCTCATTTCTTGTGAAGGCTGAGTAAACTTTACCAGTATTTTTTTGGTTTGAAATAAACACTAGCAGTTAATCATTTCCAATACCCTTGGTGGGAATCGACCTTTAGCTCTCAGCATGGAATGCAAGCATTCCACCATGAGCTATTGACCGTGTTACGATTTTATTTTAGAAAATTCCTAACATTCTCTCTAATATTTTTATTCAGTAGCTTGATTATTATGATATATTCATTATATTAAACCTTCCAACAATTCTTTGGCTGGTGTCACAGGTGAACCTTTGTTTTAACCAAAGTATAAGACCTGTGAGGTCCACGAGTCACTTATTTTAAACAATCATGCCATGTTTTTATTTCATAGGGGGGTAAAAAAGTGATCGACAGATAGTAATATTTTAAAAATCATTAGTTTATTTGTAAAATATAAATGTTGCAAGTTGAAGCTTATATTATATTAGTAGCAAAGTCAGTTTGTATTACAAAAGGTTTTGTGTATTCTGTATTTGTATACAATATAAAAGTTTGTGCTAGGAAATGTGCAGGAGGCTCCTCCATTGTTGAACTACATCAGCATTTTGCATGAATACAAGCGACAGGGTAGCACATCTGTGTAATACATATGCGGCAAGTATAAATAATACTTAACATTTCATATTAAATTCCAAACTTAACACTTTATTCTCATTTCAGTACTAAAGTATGCATTATTTATGTGATGGAAAGTATTTCCATAAGTGCCTTTTCAAAAGAATAACTTGCGCCCAATAAGTAGTATTTATTATTTGATTGAAGGCGTATTGTATAGAAAAAACATATCAGTACAAAGGTGAAAGCTGGCAGATTAAATCCAAAGAAGTGATAAACGTTTGTGTTAACTTTTCTTCCATATTGAACATGCAATAAAAGCCGACTCGGCCCTGTAGGTGGGCATTTTCTACACACTCAAGTCTTTCTTTTACTATATAAGTACACATTATTAAGAAAAGATGTGAATTTAAAAAAAAAAATTCAACAATATCAAGCTGGTAAATCCCTTACATGTCTTAATAGTATTTTTTATGTAACAAATGGGGGATTTGAATTTAAACTTCAACTTTCATGAAGTTGACATATTTCTCACAGTTTGATTGTTTTTCATACATTTGCACGTGTGAATTTACTGTGAAAACCATTAGCCATCGTCCTCTCCACGCCACAATTGCAGCATAAGTCTAGAAATTTGTGCTCCATTTAACACGTTCGCGGACACACAAAATGTGAAGTAGGCTAGAAAAAACACACTTATTTCATCATCTCAAATTGTTTTTTTTATTATAAAATTATTCTTATTATTACTAATTTTTTTGACATTCAGGGACGCAACGGCTATTGCCGTGTTCTTTGAATTTCTGTAGGGACACACGAATGCTACATGTATGCAAGTTCTAATAGAAATAGTCGTTTCGTCCCTAGTAATAACATTTTATTACGACAACTATTTCTGTTTCGTCCAGTCCTAGACAAGCTCATAGAGCGGCTATAACCGTTTCGCCCACGAACGTGTTAACAAAGAGAATCGTAGCTGATGATGCACCCAATAAAATTAAGTGAAATGTATGCTGTATGCAACATGAAAAAAATGCAGCTTCTGAAAATTATTCAAATGGGAAATCATCTATTGCTCAAAATGATTTTACAGATTCAAAGAAGAAAATCACTAACATCACATTTTTTTATTCTTGCAGTAAGAATCTGAGAATGTAGAGGTACACACTAAGTATTATATAATAATAAAGTTTTTGTACTTTGTGCAATTGTCAATAACCAAAGAAATAAGCTTGAATTAAGTAGTAGCTATCAGTGTTCCTTACAAAACATTATCAAACATTATCCTTGTATCCTTACATTTAATTCACTAGTTCAGTTGAAGTAGAGCCGCCACAATGTGGGTTATAAATTTATTTATGAAAAAGTTTATAGGTACATATTTGAAGAAGTAACTTATCCTAAGCCAGTGACACGCATTAACCTGTTCTGTGAAAAACTCAGTGTCTTTATCATACCTATATACCATGGTCTTGAGTCATTCTGAGTAAATAATATTGCTTGATTCTGGACACATATGCAACGGTAAAGCTGAATATTTTCTCATTCAGCTTTGCCTGAGCAGGCGGGCCAAGGCCAACATGACCAAAATTATTTCACTTACTTTATTTACATGAAATCTTCACAGCATTGGTACAGCGGTACAAGTATATTAACTAATGTGATTGACATATTTTGAATGAAGCCGCTGCTATGATGTTTGGGGCCACCAACTATTAAAGTAAACTGTTATAATTCTGTTTTCTCTATTGAAATACTCCTTATGCTTAACACAACCTGACACCACATAACTTGCAGGATGTCAATTGTGTAAAACAACACAGCTCACTTAACGGTGAACTGTCAAAAGTTGCATCTTACAAGATGGTGGTGGTAGTTTAAATTTTGACCACATTCATTAATACCCATGCACGTCTATAAATATAGGTAGATTCTCAGCAGTTATATTTTCAATATAATTTCATTTAACAATGTAAATAGAAATAGGTAGATAAAAAGCTACATTTTTCTACTAAATATGAGTTTATTTCTTCTTTTTTACAAATTGACTTCTTTTTATCATTTCATTTTTCTTGTCAACTAAAGTAATAAATACCATTAAATGGAAACTATTGGTAATCATGTTTGTATTTGAAAAATAGCATACCTACTTCAATTAATACAAAAAATATAGGAGGGGTTCTTTAATCTACTTTGCAAATTATTTATAATTACAGGAATTTTAAGATCCATCTGCTACTAATCTCAACACCTCTAAAAAAATTGTCCTGAACAACAATGTCCCATTTGTAAAATGAGGTTTGACCGATATCTTTACTTTCTGCTTAAAGCCTCTTTTAGGAAACAAACTTTGTTACTTTCAATGTTTGGGAGAACGATTTTAAATGTTTCAAAAATTATTATTCCTTTCTTTGCAAAACCAAACATTATTTTCAGGACTGCCAATCAAACACAATATTATTACGATTAACTAAAGAAAATCATAATTTCCCCCAATTTTTTTTACAATAAGTGTAATTTTACAAATCACTAAAAAAAAGTTTATAATTAATTACCACTTTCATTCAATTTTTTTTTTCAAATTCTAAAAAATGACAGAAGCTTCCTACTTTGATAGGAAATTTCTATTTTTCTCAGTGATATAAATAAATAATTGAGTATTCAATCACATCTATTCATTTCTAAACTCTGTTTTTGAATGGGAAAGAGAATAAATAATCTCTAAAAGGAACTAAGTAACATAATTCAAATAATCTAAAAAAAAAATGCATTAATTTGGATGTGATGTTTCTCTTCATAGTCGGGTAGTTCTATTGTAGCAGCTAGTAAAAAAAAGTAGATTTTACTCATTTGCATTACACAACTCTTAAGTAAAACTGAAATCCAAACTCCAAATTCAAAGACTGTGCATACTTTGCACGAGACAAATGCTCCTGCATTTTAGTCATATGGAATCAAAGACAACTATCTAGGATTTTTCCTTAAAAGGAGATAAATAAATGGAAACGCGGACAAGCAACATTCTCTGCATTTCCGTATATCACATTTTTGCAAAAAATCCTAAATAGCCACCTTGGGTTTCTGTATGACTGATATATTGCATAAACAGGTGGAGCAATTTTAAATTCATAGTTATATTATGAAGGAATGTAGGGTTTCAATTTTAAAAGTACTTTTTTACTAAACTAATGACTAAAATAAGGAAATGAGAGTACATTCTACTTTGTGAATAACTTGTATAATACTCATTTCTCCAGTTGACTACAAAATATCTACTCTAACAACATCAAATCAAGCGCCCTTGGAGTGACTACATCACAAAACGGCGCTATAAACAAATCACCGACTCATGATCATCAATGCTGAATGATAGTTTTACAGACAATCACTGATATTTGAGTGCTGCAAGTTTCTAGAACTGGATGAAGATGAACAACTGAGGATGAACATCCTCATCCTCAGTCATCGTGCAGAGAGGGTGTCTCCTAAAGACGTCAGCTATGTATGTCGCTAACGAAACGTCGAGGATAATGTAAGTTCTCTTATAACGGTTCCTCTAATATCCAAGTATTTTTTAACTGTGTAGTTAATTAATACTAATATCAGACCTACTATGCCAAGATAATGGCATCGCTAACCAGCCCATCAAAAACAAATTTCATTTTAAAACTGTGAATTAAAAATACTAACTGTATTTTATCTAAGGGTCTTTTAGGAGTAAAAATGTAAAAACATTATTGCCATACCTTTCCAACAACCTCCGCTTCAGCTCTGGTGGATATGTGACGTAGATGTAGTGTTCATTCTGTCCGAGCTCGTTGAGATCCGCCACCGTGTAGTACTCCTCGTTGTACATGTTGCTACCAGCAGGCCCGTGGCCCAGGCCCCGCATGGGGGACGAATGAGCGGTGGCCGATGCACTGTTGCTGCCAAGACTCTTGTCATCACAACTATAATGCAAAATGAAAATTAATGATAATAAACGAGTACTCAGCTTGACTGAATATTGTGATTAATAGACAAACAATTCAGTAAATTGCTAGATATGCTTAGCACCTTCAAGTTTTCATTTTTTCAAAAGATCTGTACCCTTAGTACGAGTTGCAAAACTTGAGAAAAGTAAAGTTTACGGAAAATATTAAAGAGTGATTTCTCCCAAAATCTGCCGTTTTTTGTTTCTTACACTTTATGTCTTAGCAAAAGAGTTACAGTGATGAAGAAAATCAAGTTCAAACAAACAAAAACGGCAGATTTTGGGAGAAATCACTCTTTAATAATTGCTGTAAACTTTACATTACTCAAGTTTTGCAACTCGTACTAAGGGTACAGGTGTTTCTGTAAACATGCAAGAACAAGTGCATTGGTACATGAAAATCAAACCTCAAATAAAGATAAACTCTGAAATTTGTTTCCCAACAGAAGTGACATTAAGTATATAGTTGCAATATACACTTTTTGTGCATTACAGGCATTCAGCCTTTAAGCATGAAATGAACCTGGCAAAGCAAGTAATTTAATTGACAGACTACCAATTATATTCTATGGGATCTAAATCTAAATTTAAATCTAAGTTGCAAAGATATATACCATTTGAGATTCATATTAAATGCATTCCCACAAGCAGACACGTATAAGTTCACGCTAACACATGCCGCATGTGGACCTACAATATAAAAACCCAATCTCCAATGAACATAAGCCCTGCAACTCTTGCCGACCTTCCCTGAAACAGGGGTGACATTGGCAAAGTGAACCATATTTTTACAGTATGGGTGGTCAGCCTCATACCAACCTATAGGTCAAGGAATTCATGATGAAATAAAATAAAACTTTTTTCATATTCATCTTTGCATTGATAATGAAAAAAATATTATAATATGTAAATTTGAATATTTAGAACAATATGTGGAATATTTTAATACTTACTCGAAAAGAACCCATATGATGTAGTAGCACATGCAAATGCCCAACGTCAGAACAGTAGTGATACCAATCACTAATGGCCAGGGAAATGGTCTCACTGAAGTCGCGGCGTCTTCCCAATAGCGATCACAACTCAGATACCAACACACTGCCCTATTCATCTCCTCTGAAATATAAGATTACATTACTGGAAGACGGTGGTGTATGATCATGATCAGAGTCATGATCATGGTCAACTCGGGCAAAGATGAGATCTACTGTTAACTGTACAAACTTTGAAATCCATAAATTTATATTTACATCAATGTGTTTTTTTTTTCCATTCAAACTCAAACTCCATTCAAATCTCAGCACATAATAAGTTTTTTTTTACTTTGGAAAATAAATTCTCATGAAAATGTAAAGGTAACTTTTTTCTGATAAATTAGTGTTGATCGTAGGTACAAAAACAGTTTAGTTGAAAGTACATCAGTTTTCAAATAAGAAGTTTGATTTGACTGAAATAAATATTTTACCTTCAATTTGCTTAAAATCATGAACTGATAGGTGTATGATAAGTCCTGCTATGCAGCCTCTGACCAGAGACTCACATCTCATTTTGAGTTTTTGCAAATCTTCTGGATTGCAGTTGGCTTTAAGTTTTTGTAACTCTGATATTCTCTGTTGCTTTTGATCGACAGGAGGAAGTGCAGAATCCACCAGATCCTTGTCGCAGAGTTCAGCAGTGCTGTTTTGTTCCCCGTCCCCTTCGTTGGCTTTTCCTTCTCCATCATCTGTTGAAAATAATAAATCACAACTTACAGATGTGTAACTAAAAGCTGTTTAACTCCATTGCAAGCTTTTGTGCAAACCAATTAGGACAACAATTACCATCTAAAATGTCTTCATCTGTTTTAACAGGTTCTGATGTTTTTGGGCAGTTTCTTTGATCGTCAAGCCCAGATTTAGTTTTTGCTTTCTTAGTTTGTTGTTCATTACTTTTGAAGAATATTCTTGCCACTTCCCTGGGACCTGATGTAGCCAGGGCAGTACGGTAGACGGCAGTCTCCTGCCAGATCTCTATATCGGTGTTGGGCAGACTGCCACCATCTGTGCCCAAGGAGGCATCTTGAGAAATCAATACTTGACATCTCATTATATCGCAATAATCTGCCAAACACACAGCATCTTCCGCCTAAAAATATAAAAGTAAGTTTTTTACCACAATGGGATGGTATAAAAATTATATTATGTTATCAAATTTAAAAAATAATGATTGCAGTGATTCAAACAGAATTTATTATTTAATCATCTTATAGGTAGTTTTTTAAAATACTTATGCTCAATAAAAAATGTTAAGTTGGTTCTTGCTAATATTTATAGGAATAAGAAGTAATTGTGTTTGTGAAAATGAATTTTACTCCATAATAACACAGCGGTTGGCTCAAGAAGTAGGTGAAGCCTGTGAGAGCCCCCAGCTGCGGTAAGAAGAGACCAACCTTATTTATTTTACTACGATGTCTATTGTCAAAATGAATGTCCAAATATTTTTCTTCGTAGAAGGATTTCCCACAGAACCCGCAGGTCCACTGCGAGGAGCGGTGCTGGAACTTGGCTGCGTGCTGTGGACCAAAGATGTCACGTAGCGGGTGGAAAGGGCACTCCAGGGGTAGCTTCACTTCGTGCTTTTCTAACACGGGAATCCATTTACTTTGAACTATTTTGCGTACAATTTTAGCACTGTCTCGAGAACACGAGATTTTGAAAATTGTCGGGCCAGGCCATGGTATGAGAGTTAAAAGAAATAGTACTAATACCTAAAAATAATAAAAGCAGTTTTTAAATATATTTTTTTAAACATTATCCTAGTGGGCATACATATAATATTATTAGATTCTTTGAATGAGGCAGGCAGCTAATGAAGAAATATTCAGTGGATACCTCGTTTCACACAACCAAAAATTAAAAATATTTTTAATATTTTATTTTTCATGATGCTTAATTATATACGAATATTTGAAAACATTGAATTATTTATTGATATTATTACAGTTGATTTGTAAGGCAAGGTTATTGATTCTTTGCCACTTGTTTCATTTAACGACTCATATAAAAAAGGCTACGCACCTCCAAAGTAAATGATTTGGTCTTCATTCATATTACACTTAATTACGAAATGTTTTAATCCTCTGCAATACAACGATATTACGTAGCGTTACAGGCGTATTTTGATTTACTTTTAAAATAAAGTCTTTTTTGGCCGATTATTAATTTAATATTCGCAAGCCAAATCGCGTGCGGCATACACCCTAAAATCTATGCATGTGTGTATGTGCACGTAGGTATATTGTAAGCTTCATGGTATGTGTATATTTTCCGATTTCCCCTACTACCCGCTACGGTGCTACGAGCTACGACTGGCTACGGCCGCAACGATTTTCTCTGTCTATTATGTAGCGCATGGGTCGGCAACCTGCGGCCCACGGGCCGCATGCGGCCCTTGAGGCGTCTTGGTGCGGCTCGCAAGATAGTCGCCGCGTGGTCGCCGCAACGCATGTGCCGGACGATATCATATACATACACAATGGATTGGAAAAAAATACAACAAATATCGTAAAAATGGACAAAAAGCGTTTTATTTTTATAACTAAAATATTTTTATCCAACTAAAATATTTGGATACAAATATTTTAGGCAATGACATGTGCTCCAAGCGTAGGGGCGGATCTTAGACTCGAAAGGTGGTCAAACTTATCCAAAGGGGGGAGTAGAATTTGTGGGTAGATTTTCCTATGTAGGCCGGTGTCAGGGAAGTTGCAGTGGTAGGGAAAACGGTTGAAAATAATATGGTTGTGTAGAGTATATTTCAAGGATCATAACCATATATTTTTTAAGTAGTAAAAATAAATATATCATTGATATTTTTGAAAAATAAAGTGCGGAGAATTTACAACCCGCCAAAAAAGCAATTTAAACGGTTAGGGACGTGTGTCGTCATTTTGACGACAAACGTCGCTGTCAAACCGACTACCCAGGGGCCATTTGACACCTAAACTCCCAAGATCTGACGTCATATCCGCCCGAATAAAGCAATGACCTGTTTTAGCGGAAATGGAAAATACGCGAATTTTAAAGAGCTATAATTTAAAAACTAAGGCACATATATTTTTTTAAAAAACGCAAATGCATTAAAAAAAATATAGCCTACCATTTTATGACATAAAATAAAAAAGTGCAAATACCCTGCGGGATTCCCAAATTGAATTGGCGGGGATTCTACAATATGAGATTTATTATGGGGGGGTAGAATCAATATTGAATTTCATTTGTAGTTCGTACGTCAATTAATTAATGTTGTCATGTATGTTCCTTGACTTATAGGTTGAAATGCAGCTGACCACCCATACTGTAAAAAATGGTTCACTTTGACAATGTCACCCCTGTTTCAGGGAAGGACGGCAAGAGTTGCAGGGCTGATGTTCATTTGAGATTGGGTTTTTATAATGTAGGTCCACATGCGGCATGTGTTAGCGCGAAATTATACAAATTCTCCTAGCGTGTTGATGGCTGTGAGAGTGCGCTGTAAAAAGGGAAACCTGTTGCGCATAATTAAAAAAAAAAAAAAAAAAAAAAAATGTCTGCTTGTGAGAATGCGTTTAATATAAATCTTAAATGATATATATCCTTGCAGCTTAGATTAGATTAGATTAGATTCACGATACATGACGCGGGGGGGGGGGGGGAGGTCAGCATGTGCTGAAATGCTGACCGTTAGATCCGCCACTAACCAAGTGCGGCCCCCACTAAATCCCACGTACAATATTTGGCCCTTTTACAACAAAAGGTTGCCGACCCCTGATATAGCGCATGGTTTCCGGCCTATCGTAATTTTCCTAGCGACAAGAGAGCTTTTCTCATAATTTGCCTTTTTCTTTTTGCAATGTGATCTGAGTAGCATTCTTTTCTTCCAAACGCAATAAAATAAAATCGGAATATACATAAAAACTTTTATAAATATTTTTTAAATATAGCTATGTGATATAATAACGTGAATTATTGTTATTTGTTTCTTTGCAGTCCATTTTTGTGATTTTTGTATAATATTATTACGCTTTTTTATTAAATAACAAATCAACATTATTTTATTTACCTACTCACATTCAAAATTGATTCATTTTTGTACCATGGCCATACGTTCTTAAAACATACGAGGCTTGCTGTGATTGGTCAATTTCTTCTTCACAATCGATTCCAAAACGCCGTAAGTTGTCACGAATGGATGGCATTTCTTTGAATTTTTAAATTATTTTGTTTTAAAATTTCAAGATTATGAACCAATATGCAAATGTATTTTGCTTAATATGAAATATGACGTGCCGCTGTCATATTATGTAAATGATGTGTGTTGATTATCTCACTTACGTGTTCCCAACCTCATTGGTCCAATTTTGACAAGTATTCTAGTGTCAAAATCAAACGTTGGATGTGCGGTCGTAAGCCGGATATTTTTTTGTAAAATAATTAATTCCGTAATCTAAATAATGTCATCCTATAATGTATATAGTTTTGCTTTAGTTTATCTAGTTTTATTTACTTTTGCTGTTTTTGGCAGTAGAGACTTTTATTCAATCTTGGGGGTGACAAGGAGTGCTAGTTTAAATGAAATTAAAAAAGCTTATAGGAAGCAAGCCAAAGAACTCCACCCTGACAAAAACAAAGATGATCCTGATGCATCTCAAAAGTTCCAAGACCTGGGAGCTGCATACGAAGTGCTTTCCGACCAAGAGAAGCGTGAGCTGTATGACCGCTGTGGAGAGGACTGCCTCAAGAGAGACGGCATGATGAACAACGCCGATCCTTTTGCCAGCTTCTTTGGTGACTTCGGATTTCATTTCGGAGGTGGAGGAGACCAAGGACATGAAACTCCTAGAGGTGCGGACATCCACATGGATCTCCATGTTACTCTAGAAGAGCTTTACAATGGTAATTTCATAGAGGTGAGTGCTGTACACGAGGGATCACGAAACTAGCATTATACATATATTGTAGAATGTGAGTCGTATATAACTAAAGGCGGCAATGTAGGGTTTTTTTGAAAACAAGAAAAATATATAAGAAACGCAGTAAATGGGATTCTCTGTGTTTCCATAGATCTTTTTCTCATTTTTGGCGAAAATCCCAGATTGCTGTCTCTGATTCTCTAAGTCCTAAAATATTATTGTATGAAGTACAAGCATTGTACATTAAATTATTATCAAACAATTGAAAACTTTTCATTTTCTCAATATGAAAACAAAAACAGTTATAAGATTTGTTATGAAAAAAATGTTAACTGTATTATTTCAGATCACAAGAAATAAGCCAGTCATAAAACCAACATCAGGTACAAGGAAATGTAATTGTCGACAAGAAATGGTTACCCGAAACCTGGGGCCTGGCCGGTTCCAGATGATGCAACAGACTGTGTGTGAAGAATGCCCCAATGTCAAGTTGGTCAACGAAGAGAAAGTTCTAGAGATTGAAGTAGAAGCAGGTGCGCCGGATGGACAAAAGGTCAGCGTGCGAGGAGAGGGAGAGCCCCATCTGGACGGAGATCCTGGAGATCTGATTGTTTCTCTGCAAACTTCACCACATTCACTCTTCACTCGGAGAGGGGATGACCTCTACACAAATGTTACCATCAGCCTTCAGGTATTATGATGTTTTGCTCATAAATTCTCTACTCTTAATATTCATACGCTTTATACTTTTTTAGCTTGCCTGCGTTGTCCCATGTGGCGATTCCGAGCCTTTTTATTTTTACAGGTAATATTCCTTGACTTATAGGTTGGTATGAGGCTGACCACCCATACTGTAAAAAATGGTTCACTTTGCCAATGTCACCCCTGTTTCAGGGAATGTCGGCAAGAGTTGCAGGGCTTATGTTCATTTGATTTGATATTTTTTGTGTTCCGCCGGGATTCGAACTCACAACCTTCCATTCAGGCCCATTGGGAGCTTGAAAACCTAATATAAGTGGTTGACGCAAGGCCACCTCCACCCCCGCCCTCTCTTGCCCATTAGGAAAGGCCCTCTGCTGCCATTCCCTAATACGTGGTGTGATTGGCAAAAGTGAATTAAGTTTTTAAAGCATAGGGGGTCAGCCTTATAGAAACCTATTTTTTGTCAAGGAACTCAATAATCAGCCAAAACCATAAGCGACAATTCTCAAGCAAGACCTTGAGAAGACCAAGATTTTGATAATGTTATCATTAGTGCTACGGGTACCTATAGTCTAAAATAACAGGCATTTTTTGTTTGTTTTTTTTTCAATATTTTTTTTGTGTCCTGTATTGCATATTAATCCCAGTGTAATTGGAAAGTACTTTTTGTACTCTGTGTGATATGAACCTTCTTTCTTCATGTGAGGAGTCCGAGGTGTAACAACTAGATCTTGAACGATTTATATGAACTTATAAAACACACACCAATCTTTGTGGTCAATCATGGTGCGGCAGTTGTTTATCTATATTGGATAGTATGAAAAGGATCTGTAAAAATATCAAGCTTAGATATAATTTTTATACATGCATTATTGTATTAATATTAAAATTTCAAGTAGTACTCAAAAACATGCTAAAAAGTAAAATAGTTTGAAGGCATAATGTTTATTTATTGTTTTGCAATCACGAAAAATACAAAACCACTTATCAATAAGTTTTGATTCATAAACAAAAGTATGTTTATTCAACCCTGAAAATGAAAACAATATTATTTTGCTCAATATGGCATGGCAGACCATGTCCATGCCTCGTATAGTTGTGCTATAGTTGTATAGTTGCAGATGTGTATACGACATGGCTCAGAATTTTTATACATATACAGCTGATGTATTTAAATACATGAGCCCATTGGTCGGACTTGAAGTAAACTGTTTTATCCTCACTGTCGGCCAAAATATCGCAATTGGGGACACCAGCGCCATCTGTGTAACAAATAAAACAATAAACAAATAGAGAATTACAATAATTATTTAAAAATTAGGTGTTTAAGTAAAAGAAATGAAACTTTTACGAAAATAATTAGAAATATTTCTTTCATAAGATTACTCGGAGGAACTTAAAACGCGTACGAAAAAAAATTACGTAAATACATTTTCAAAAAAATTAATAACTCAGTAACTAAGTAAATAATGAATTTTCGGAAATCGTCATAATTTAGCTGAATAAATACTCTATCATTAAATTGAATATTTGGTTTTGAAATATTAATAAAAGAAACGTGAGTTGCCTTGGAAAATGAGCCTTTTTAAATTGGTTTTTTGCATATTTCCAGCTGACTTGAAGGAAAAAAAATAAAAAATATATTTTCATTTCTTTTAAATATATAGAAAGACAACCGTATATTTATTTTTTTGAACAGCCAAAGTTGTTTTGGGTCTCAAATCCCCCTTAATTAAGATCTGTTTATTATGTCCCTAGATAAATGTTTTTGTATTAATTAATTTAATTAATTTATGTTGACTCCTTGAGAATGAAGACTAATCTAAGTTGCAAAGATATTTAACATTGGGGATTGACATTATATGCATTTTCACAAGCAGATACGTATAAATTTGCGCTTAAACATGCCGCATGTGGACTTACAATATAGAAACCCAAATCTCAAATGAACATACACAGGCCCTGATTAAGGGCAGTTCGAGCGGTACAACCGAACCAGGGCCCCCACACTCAGGGGGCCCCCACAGGCCCAACAAAACTCTTATATTTTTATCAGTGCCCAGGTCTTTCCGGGCATTTGTTACCAAAGGGGTCCCCGATGACAGACTTAATGGAAATTAGTTTACAAGCATTACACCAAAATATCTTTGGGGTGTAAGTCTTATGAGGCATACGCTACCAAGGGGCCCCCCAAAAGCTAAAAAATATTGTATAGAAAAACTTCTACGTACTTTTTTTCGGAAAATATATGCATCTTTGAGGTTATGGAAAAGTAGTACGGAAGGGGGGGGGATTTTCATGGAGGGAGGGGCATATAGGGGGCCCTGAGCTTTACCCCACAGGTTTACCCCCCAGAGGTGTTAATGCGGGCCTGAACATACACCCTGCAACTCTTGCCAACCTTCCCTGGAACAGGGGTGACATTGGCAAAGTAAACCATTTTCTACAGCATGGATGGTCAGCTACATACCAACCTTTTAGTCAAAACTCATGAATGTTAACATTGCTACTGTTTAATATTCACATAAAATACTGTTTTCAGGATGCCCTGACTGGATTTGAAATGGAAATAACTCACTTGGATGGCCACAAAGTGCCAGTTTCCCGAGATAAAGTGACATGGCCTGGAGCCCGCATTCGCAAGAAGGGAGAGGGAATGCCAAACTTTGAAAACAATAATCTACATGGAATCTTACACATTACATTTGACATTGAATTCCCTAAGCAAGAGTTTACCACCGATGAAAAAGAAGGTACTTTTACTAAGAAGTATTTTTTATCAAAGCTTACCACATATGTTGCGACTCCGGAATGTAAAAATTAGATTATCATATTTTTTTGTCGTGTATTGAAAAACTACAAGTTTTGATGTGTGACAGTCTTTTAGCATGGTTGCAATATATAAATAACCAGAATCTCAAAAACATGCAATATCTATTCACGTCAATTTATGTTTGAATTTTTTTTTTTATAATTCATATAACTTGATACAAGCGCACAGTGGTTGATTTTTTATAATTAATGACCATAAGGCACATTTCATACACAAACTATTCTTCTCTAATTATTTAAGGTGATTTTGCTTTCACACTAGATTGCATTCTGCCTGGATTGTTTACCTGTCGTTTGATTGGTTACCTAGCGGTTGGGTAGAATGGGAATAGTCTGGAAGCTCCAATACAAGCCCATACACTACCGTGCACTGGGTAGAAAAACCATAGACAAATCTGGGCAGAATGTGTCTAGTGTGAAAAGGCTGTAAAGGCATAAGTGGATCAGCATTATTTTACTTATTTTGTAGAAGCAATTTTTGTTGTGAAAATCTTTTCATTACTTACTCCATGGAGTTATAATATAGGGGAGCGGTAACTAAAGTACTGAATTGGTTCATACTTTTTCCCTGTTGCGCACCTCATGTGTCAAACGTTGCAGTGGTACCCCGAATGTACGGCGGCAACAATTACAAATATTACGCATAAAATATCACAATGGTTATAATGAAATGAGTGATAAAATTAAAATATGATTATACACTTTGAAAATATAAAATACTGGCATCAATTTTGGCGATCACAATATTTATAACGCGTGTTATCTGTCAACTTTAGCTATTTCCGGTCAAATCGGCAGCCATTATTTGCAATGGTACCAACATTCAAGATTTTTTTTTGGGCTTTTGTTGAGTTTTTTGTACAAACGAAAATGCAACTGTGAAGTTCTTTGTTCTCTTTCTAACTAATGATCATTTTCGTAAGTAAGTTGAGACAGATATATATGTCTATTTTCGTTAAAATAACTTCTTGTCCACAGATGTTATTAGTCAATGACTTACTCACGAAAAACTCAGTATTAAAAAAAAATCTAACAAAATAACTGATGCATTACAAGATAAACACTTTATTGTATTATATTCAAAATTAAGTTCCTCATTTTTTAATGTATGTGTTTTATACAGAGAATAAGGGAATATGATTTTTTTACAATTAACTATTCATCCTTAACATATCCCATAAAATATTTTTTTCCTGTGTTTTACAATAACTTACTTATACTAAACTCTTTTTCCATCACCTGATTAATTGTTGATTATTTTTACAGCTCTTCGAAAAATCCTCAAGCAGTCATCAAACAACAAAGTGTATAATGGACTTTCATAATAATTTATGCTTTTTATTAAATAATAGTGTATTTGTCAAATAAATTGTGATCAAAATGTTTTATTGCTGATAGTTTTGAATTTCCTTCCCTTTGTAAATAGTGTAGTACACCACAGTGCCACATCTACTAAAAAACTAAAATAAGTGAATTAAAACTCTGTTTTTATCCATTTGAATTTTTAAATAATTAAAAATGGACTTTCACTGTGTAAATAGATTAACACTAAAAAATATTAAAAAAGTGATTTCGGTCACTCCCACGAACCCTGTTCAGTAAATAGCTACTTAAGTAAGTCAATTGGGGCAATGAGAGTCTCATCCGCTAAATTCAAAGGGCTGTAACTGTAACTCTGTCGCCATTCCGCCAGGGGTGGCCAGAGCCTCTGCAGAGTTGCCACCATTTTTTCCTATCCTGACATACCTCTTTCAATTCCTTCATATCCATCATCTTTTTCGTGCATTTTCTTCTTTTACGCTCACTTTGTATATCCCATTCTTTCACAATCTCTTCAATCTGATCACTCCATACTTTTCTCGGTCGTCCCTTCCCTCTTTTTCCTTTCACACTTTCTTTGTATACATATTTTGTCAGTCTATCATCATTCATTCTTTCCACATGCCCAAACCATCTCGTCACATTCTTTTGTACTTTAACTTTCAGATCCTCTTTCAAATTACATTATTTTTTTACCCATTCATTCCTAACTCTATCCCTCAAAGTTTTTCCTGTCATACTTCTCAAATGCTTCATTTCCACCGTACATACTTTACTCATTTCGCTATCATTCACTGTCCATGCTTCACTTCCATACATCAAAGTCGGTAACAATATGCCATTGTGTACCGCCATTCTCAGATCCATCGTCAGTCGCTTGTTCTTTGCTATTCTTCCTATTGCACCGACCACTTGCTTTCCCTTGCACACCCTATTCTCAAGTTCTCTTGTCATCTTTCCATTCTTCTCAAACATACTTTCCAAGTATCTAAATTCATCCACAATTTCAACTTTCGTACCATTCAACATAAACGTGCATTCTTCATTTTCATCCGTTCTGTCAAAAATCAGTACTTTCGTCTTGCTTGCATTAATTTTCAACTTGTTCACACACAGAGCATGTTTCAAACTAGAGAGCATTGTTTGGAGTTCCGCTGCTGAATCAGCAATCAATACTGCGTCATCAGCATAAAAAATAACCTGAGGCAGTTGAGATGGGTCAGAAACTGTTTGACATCCGAAGCTGCTAAGATTCTCATTGCGTCCTTTGTTGTGTCGAGACTGGATTATTGCAATGGTCTGTTCTGGGGTCTTCCAAGGTTTCAGCAGTCTAGACTGCAGTCCGTCTTTAATACTGCAGCCAAATTACTTTTAGGAGGACGAAAAACTGACCATGTCTCTCTTTTGTTGCGGCGCCTTCATTGGCTGCGGGTCCCAGAGAGGATTGAGTACAAAATATGTGTTTCTGTTTTTAATTCCCTCAGAGGAGTTGCCCCATCGTACTTGTGTGAATTGTGCAGAGTCGACCAGATAGGTGGAAAACGATGCACTCTTCGTTCTGCACAGAGTGACGCCGTAAACAGGCTTCAACTGCCTCTTCGACGGAACAGAACCGGTTTCGGAGACAGGGCTTTTAGTTCGGCTGGTCCATCCTGCTGGAATAGTCTACCACTGGAGTTGAGAACAGAGACCAGTGTTGGCAGTTTCAGGAAGTTGCTTAAGACACATTTGTTTAACAGAAGCTTCAACACGTAAAAGCGCCCTTGGCGTGGCTAGTGCCACTAAACGGCGCTGTATACAAATTGTCCAATTATTATTATTATAAAGCAGAACTCCGACTTTTCTCTCTCCAATTTGTATGCCATGTCCTTCCAGATTCGCTTGTTTAACACAATGATCCATGATTATATTGAATAACCATGGGCTCATTATGCAACCCTGTCTCACACCCTTGTACACATAAAAATACTCGCTGTATTCTCCATCCACCCTGACACACGCCCTGCTATTTACATAGATGGCGCGTATCGCATTCAAAAGTGCTTTGTTTACACCATACTTCTCTAGCACACACCACATCATACTTCTATGATGTGGGGCTGCCCGAATGAAATGGCATTGAGCATGTCACTAAGTAAATAAATTAAAGAAAAGTACAAAGTTTTTTTTTTCATTTAATGAGGAAATAAATTCAGCAGGGGCGCCAGTGTCAAGTTGTTTAATGTAGGGATTGGGAAAGATGGGAATAGCTGAGGAAGAGTAATTTGCAATCATATGCACAGATCATTCTTTAAACCTGCGGCTAGCGGAGGGACCGGCACGAAAAGAGGGATATCAACAAAGTAAAAACAGTAAACAAAAAGTGAAAGTAGGTAATTAATTTGTACATTGACGGGCAGAAGATAAGATTGAAATCAGACTGACTTGGATAAAATAGTGTCAAGTGTCAATAAGTCAATTATATCGTTCTGAGAAATGAATTTCAGGAGAATAAGGGTGATAGGTTTTGAATTAAGTGATAAAAGATAAGAAATATTAATGGGGTAATGTATGATAATGCTAGTTCTCAAAAAAAGAAAATAAAACTGGTTTGGATTGGTAGAAAGGGGACAGTTGAAAAAAATATGATCTAGATCGCCTATTTCAGTCTCGCATTTACATAAGGGGGAATTGATTACGTTAATTTTGAAGAGGTGGGCTGGAGAGCAACAATGGCCAATTCTTAGGCGACATATTATGGAGATTTGTTGTTTATTAAAAGATAATTTTTCATACCAAGAGGATACAGGAAGAGACGGCTGGATGCCAGCATACCACTTTCCTTTTGATTTATTTGTGGAGGACCAGAAATCACTCCACTCGTTTCGGAGTGATAATTTAAATGATGGGGAAAGATCAGTGGGAGAGAGAGCTGCCAGTCCGGGAATGCCATTCAGGGCAGCCTCCTTTGCCAGGCCATCGACAATCTCATTGCCCACAATTCCACAGTGGCTGGGAACCCAAGCCAGTGCCACCCCTGTACCCGAATGTAATATTTGATACATAAGAGATTTTATTCTAAAGATTAGAGCAATAGGAGGATGTCTAAAGGAAAAAGATAAAACATTCTGCAGCACACTTAGGGAGTCAGAGAAGATAACAAAATCTTGATAATGTGTCGAATGTTGAATAAATTTGAGGGTCTCATAGATGGCGTAAGCCTCAGCTGTGAAAATAGAAGCTGAAGCTGGTAATTTAAATTTATAAGAAATAGATAGCCCTGGACTATAGAAAGCTGCACCTACAGCTGGTGCGTTTGGCATTTTGGATCCATCTGTAAAAAAGGATGTCCAACCTTTCCAATTATTATCAATGACATTTTGAAAATTTTGTTCCTGAGGTGGGTGAGAAGTTTTAGAAAGACCTGTATTAATATTTACAGGTGGTATGAACGTGAGGTGTTCGAAGGGGGTTAGAAAGATAGGCGGGATATTGGAACGGTCTATATTGGCAAGTGAATTTTGGATTGATAATAGGCAGCTGATAAGGACTGGAGAAGATTTGTTTTTCCAGTATGAGTTCGTTGAATAGAGTTTTGACAAAACCTCTAATGAGTCTATAAGCTTGTGGGATATGGAGTAAATTCTAGTTATAAAGTTTTTTGCAAGTAAAGACCGTCGAAGACTGAGGGGAGGCTCACAGCTTTCCAGTTGAAGGGTGTTGGTTGGAGATGATTTCATGGCTCCTAGGATTATTCTAAGGCCTTGGTATTGAATTTTGTCGATTTTAAGAAGTAAAAATTTAGGGCGCTCGCCTGGAGTGGACTCTTTGTCTGCTATATAGACGTTGGCCGATGATTTTTTCATGTTTTTAGCATTCAAATATTAAATATTGTCATTTTTGACTTCAATTATACTTAATGTAATTTTACGTGTATTACGCGTGTATTTTTTTTAGCACAGATTGGGGAAGGTTAATATATCTTTGCAACTTAGATTCTAGAATCTAGATTATTATAGATGGTCATTGAACACTTTTGTATGCAAACTAGGACTTTGTATGGTGGGTAAACTTTTTAGTTATATTTTGAAAACGTAACGACTGATTATTATTGGTATTTATAAAATTCTAAGAATCTCAGTCTTTTATCTAATTTTAACCTTTTGACTACCAATAAAATTGCTAATACATTTTGTATGGAAAATTTTCACTTTGTATGGCGGCTATACTTTTAATTCACTTTTTGGAAAAAATAATGATGGCAATATATAAATTATCATTATTTATTTACATTTGTTTTAGATTATTTTTTTATTAACCCTCTAACTGCCGAGAATTTTTCTTTTTTTTTTTTCTTTTGTATGGCAACTCCCTAAAAAGAGATTATGATGAAGCAATGAGTATTATTGGTAGATAGCACTATTTTATTAACGAATTCACAGAAAATTTAAGTAAAATCGTTGGAGCCGTTTTTGAGAAAATCGCATTTAAAATTTTCAGCTCTTCAGAAGCCAAAAATCTTTCCTTATGAATTTTAGTGATAAACTTGTTATTTCTATTAAATCTAAAACAAATTGAAATATCTTGCATTTTAATGTGTTTTTGCTATATTTTCGATTTAAAATTTGAGGTCGTGTAAACGGTGATTTATAATAAGTTTTTAAAAAAATATATATATTTTTGTTAACCCCTTGACTTTCGAGAAAATCACGATTGTTTGTTTTTTTCATATGGCAGCCCATAGACACAGATTAGCAAGAGTGTTGCCATAACTAATTTCTTAAGTTAAAAATTAATGTGTGGCAACTCTGAAAATTTAAAAAAAAATCTTGAAGCCGTTTTTGAGAAAAGTGCAATTTTATGTTTTTTTTTTGTATGGCAGCCATCTTGAATTTTCAAGTTGGTGTAATGCCGTGTTATTCATAGTTGAAGTAGCCAAAATTTGGTATCTCTAGGTCTAATACTTTGGAAAGTGACACACATACACACACACACACACATACAGACGGACGTTTTTGAAAGATAGTTTTTTGGCATGTCCTGCACCAGGACAACTCATTTCCGTGAAAACCTCGAAAACAAATTTTCACACCAAACCAATACTTTCTTTATAGCCTTCAGCTATAGCAAGAAAGTAAAAAAGAAAATATAGAAATTTGGACAAGTTTTTAAACGGATATGAGATCTGCTTCTTCTATTTCCGGTGCTGTCACGTCATATGTTGACGTCACGTTCTTTTATTGACATTCCATACTCCGTTGACAAGTGTTGTTGACAACAGAAACTAATGAAAACGTCTTGAAGAAACAACAGCCGCAACGGTTTTAACATGAACAAGCAATGGTTGAATGACATAAATGTGAGGGCTGTCAGTTGATACGGCAATGTTTACAAGACCGTGACGTCACGCGAGAAAACTTCATCTAGTAGCGTTTTGGCGCGAAAATTCAAAAAAATATTTTAAAATGCTTATAACTTTGCTAAAAATAGAACTAAAATTAAAATTCAAGAAGTTTTTGGCTAATAAAGCATAAACAAATTTTAATCACAAAAAAAAGAAAAAAGTGAAAATACCCTAATTCCATCTTTTTCAAATTTACTACCCAGATATACAAATTCATCGACAATTCCGACATTAATTCCATTTATTTTGAACTCATAATTCATATTTTCATCATCTCTTTCAAAAATCAAAACTTTCGTCTTACTTGCATTCAATTTCAGATGATTATCTTTCAAAGCTTCGTTCAGTCTAGAGAGCATTGTTTGTAGTTCCACTGCTAAAATAAAATATTCTTCAAAAATTCTTCGTTTGTGGTAAAAAAGGGAGGCGCGAAAAAAAAATCTTTTTAGGGAAGCGTGGTAGCATAAAGTTTGGAAACCGCTGCTTTAAGGTGTCGATATAACGTAAAATAGCATTTCGGCGTGTATTTATATTTACACGAAAACATCGATGTATAGAAACATCGATATATTGAATATACTTCCATGCACGGAAACACACATTCAACTACTAATGCATTCACTAATACTTACATAGTGTGAACAAGTATGTTTTGCGGGAGTAGGTACCTAACCGCTATGATATTATCAAGAGCTGGCATCGTGTGTTCGCTAAATATTTTTTTTTCTGGAATCTCCAAGTGTTTTTTGCAATATACTAGTTTTCTTTTCTCTTAAGTATTGGGCTATTTTAATAAAAGTTAAATACATTATTATTTTAATATTGTGATGCTCGTACTATCTTAAGATATACGCATTGATATACGTCTATCGATTAGCGACGCAAGAAAATGCGCAAAGCGCCAATTTTGAATACGTTGAGAAAAGCAAAAAGGAAATTATTTTGTCAGATGCTGTGGTCAGATGTATAATATTCCAAGTATAAACATTAACCACCTTATCCCCGGCCTACCCCGATTTTTGTTTGCATCAGTTAATCCAAAAATACGTTGTTTTATTTTGCAATTTTTTATATGTAGATCATAACATGAATACGGGTTTGTAAAATGTTTTTTTTCTTAATCTCAAGTACCATGACTACAAAAAATTATTGAAAATAAAATTCAATACTGCAATTAGTGCTTGAAAATATCCTTTTTAATAGACCTATATTTTTTTAGATTGCGCTTTTTCTAGATTGTGCAACCCGTATCACCAGTAAAATATTAATTTACATTATCACAAAGGACTCACTTTAATAAAATTGTGTGTGTGTGTGCAATCATAACTTTTGCTCCTTATCACGTAGTAATTATATTCAATTAGAGTATGAGATGTTTTTTACAAACTCATTAATGTATATGAGCCTCGTTAAAAGCAAAATCCTTAATAATTATATGTTATATGTATAAAAAAAAATGGAACTAGCCAAAAAACATTATTGGAGATATTAAACAATAGGTGAGTGTTAATTTTAAAATATTATTATTGACTTAGATAGACATCAGAGAACTACAATAAATGTTTTTTAATTAAAATAAAATGGATTATGTGGGCGTATAGCTCAGTCATGAAAAAATATTGTACATTTAAGATAACTACTTATTCTAAACACAAATTCCATACTATTTGGTGCAACGAATCCCTATATTTTTTAAAACTCTTTAAAATTGGATGGTTTTGTCCGTCGACTGCCCCAAAAAAAACAATCATTTAATGTTTTCTTAACTTGATAATTATGTACTTACTTAGTGGTAAGTTACAATAGTTATTTTAGAAAATACTTACTGTTACAAGGCAGGTGAAGGTGTCAAACCAGAATTCCATTATACAAGAGTGACATCCTTGGGTACCTACACTTTCTTAAGTGGCGAAAAAATCTCTCAATGCAATGTTTTTACATTTTTCAATTAAAGTGTATTTTTTACAAGCAGTTATTGTGTAGTGCCTGTATCATACTGTTATGTTTTTACAAGCAGTTATTGTGTAGTGCCTGTATCATACTGTTATGTTTTTACAAGCAGTTATTGTGTAGTGCCTGTATCATACTGTTATGTTTTTACAAGCAGTTATTGTGTAGTGCCTGTATCATACTGTTATGTTTTTACAAGCAGTTATTGTGTAGTGCCTGTATCATACTGTTATGTTTTTACAAGCAGTTATTGTGTAGTGCCTGTATCATACTGTTATGTTTTTACAAGCAGTTATTGTGTAGTGCCCGTATCATACTGTTATGTTTTTTGTTTTCAGGATGAATGGAAGTTATTTTCAATTGTTCAAAGAAAAGAAGACTGCAGGTCCTCGGATGTTTAAAAGCAAATATTACCTGTTATTGTTACCAATATTAGCTGCAACACTCCTTCTACTGCTAGTCAATGTAGGCGTTGAAATTACTTTTGATTCCCGTGAAATACATTTTTCATGGAGTAGACTGAATAACTATAAGTATATTGATATTAGTGATAGAGGATTTTTCATAAAAACGGAAGGATGTACAATTCCTGCATTTGATCCTTTTGATTCATCCATCATCAAGTTTTTTCATGCAGTGAAGCCAATAGTCTGTTTCAATGAATCAAACCCTGCTTTAGTAGAATCCAATATCACTAGCATATGGATTGTGGAGAAGCATTTCACAAATTATGGAATACAAAACAAAAGTCATCTGATGTGTTGCTACCGACCATTCTTCAGACAAGATGTGAATGAGAGCTCCTCAGATAACCGTCATGAGTTTTATCGAGAATGCACATTTTTCAACGGACCCACTCAAGTTTCAAATGAGTTCATCAAAGTCGAGTGTGTGTACAATGGAACTGAAGTATACAAGGACTATCACTCATTTGTAACGGTGAAGTACAAGGATAAACAGAACCGCTCGTCACAGGCACCCTTCAATGTGCTCATCTTGGGTATCGATGCGGTGTCAAGATTGAATTTTCATAGAACAATGCCTAGAACGTTGAAATATTTAGAAGACATAGGCGCTACAGAATTAAAAGGATATAACAAAGTGGGAGACAATACTTTCCCCAATCTAGTTCCCGTACTATCAGGTCTAAGTGAAGAGCAGTTCAATGCAATATGTCTCATGTACAAGAACTCAACCTTTGATGACTGTCCGCTGATTTGGAGGAATTACAGTGATGCAGGATATCTGACAGCGTTTGCTGAAGACGCAGCTCCCATCGCTTTGTTCAACTACATGAAGAATGGATTTGCCGGAACGCCAACTGATTACTATTGGAGGACTTTCAACTATCTGGCCGAGTCTGAGATCGGTCATGAAAAACATTTAAATGCTAAGCTGTGCCTTGGACCAAGACTTTCATTAGATGTACTCTTATCATACATTAAAAAGTTCAGTTATGTTTTGTCTGAAAAATTGTATTTTGGATTCTTTTGGGAAACCGCTCTCACTCATGATTACTTGAACTATCCTCTGTTAGGAGACGACAAATACTTTGATTTATTGAAAGACTTGTATAACAAAGGTCTTTTAAATAAAACTATAGTAATTCTGCTCAGTGACCACGGGATGCGATGGGGAGAAATACGTACAACCCATCAAGGGAGAATAGAAGAACGATTACCTTTTGTTTACTTTGTGCTTCCAAAAATATTTCAAAAACGATATCCGATGGCTTCTAGCAATTTGCGTCAAAACACAAAAAGATTAACAACTCCGTATGATCTTCATGAAACATTAAAAGACTTGCTAAATTTAAATGAAATAGAAAATGATGTACTCAAACAAAAAGTAAATGAAAAGTCTTACATACATGCAAGAGGCATAAGTCTATTTCTTCCTGTCAATGAAGACCGCACATGTGAATCGGCAGAGATAGATCCTCACTGGTGCACTTGTCATCAGACGCGGAAAGTCAACGTGGAGGATGAAACTGTGCAGCAAGTGGGGAGAGTCATAGTGGATCATATCAACAGCTTGTTGAGTGCCTATGTGCAATGTGCCAAACTAAATCTTACAAAGATTATGGATGCGACCTTGGGAGAACCTTCAGACTCATTGAAAATGGATGGGGTTGCCCACGTGGTGCAGGACTACACGCTGATCCTGGAGACCAATCCCGGCAAGGGCTTGTTCGAGGCAACAGTGCGACACACGGTGACAGGCTGGAATGTTACAGGCACTGTAAGTCGAGTCAATCTCTATGGCAAGCAAAGTCACTGCGTCGACAACTTCCATTTAAAACTTTATTGTTTCTGTGATAATTCATTTTCCAAGTATAGCATATTTAGATAATCATTGTTATAATAATTATATTACCTATGATAAGTGACATGCCAAATTATATCACAAATAATTAGTAGGTACTTAAATGAAATATTGTTTTATAAAATAATACTAAAGGGCGTATCATGAAAATATATCAAGTAGACAACTCTACAAAAATAAAATCTACAACATGCGTGTTATTTATTGCCTGACATTTTTGTTGGGTCTATTAAAGCAAAATATGGCACTACTAGTGTAGCAAACAGAGTGCATGAAACCTCCTACTCCCAATCCTCAGGAGCATCTCTCAAGTGATCACATTGCTCTGCACCGATACAAGCACAGAGTGGCCTTTTGGAAAAATAAATGGATGTGAAAGCTAATTATCAAGCAAATGGCTGATAGCATTTCCACTTGATGATGAGGTCTTAGGATACCTCCTCTGTAACCTGATAATCACTTTAAAAAAACCATCATAGCTCTTGTGTACCTACTGTGATAGAATCTACCAGAATTCAAAATAATGCTACATTCACATATCAAACACAAGCCAACTGTTTTCTTTTGAAATATGACTATTGGGAAAAAAAACTGTAATATACTTCTGTGATCCTCTTCTCACACATTGCTACTTATTTAATATTACTAAAATAATTCAATTGTGCTTAGAGCTGAATGCACATTCATTTTCTTCTTCCGAGAGTACCTACATTGAGTTGTGCATAAAAACATAAGTAAAAGTAAACATATTGTAATCTCCCCTGACAACCAGTAAGCTCCACATTTTTATGGGATGGAAAAACAATCTTGTTAGTAAAGTTTCAAAAGTCATTAAACTAAAAATGGGGAGAACTATGCTTCATAAAACAGATAACAATATAAAGATTTATTCAAAAATATAATCTCTATGTGTAACAACAAATTTCAGTCAATGAAGAATACCTACATACAATAGAATAAAGTAATGAATTTATTACTTCATACTTCAAAAGAATAAACAATTATAATTATCAAGATTGTTTTAAATGGGCAAGAAATTAATCTTTAGGATTTTTGTTTTTACGACGCTCACTGCCTTTTAAGAGACTAAGCAGTTTTCTTGCTGGTTGCTTGATATATGAGAAGATAATGTAGTAGCACCTCCTTGCAGAACATTGTTAACAACAGCTCGAGCCAAATAGCCCGCAGAGCAAGAGAAGGGAGCTGCAAATATACTCTTCTCCATCTGAGACACGGCTTTACCGTCATTGGTGTCCTGAAAAAAAAACACAAGTATTTACAGAGTTTAAAAGCATATTTCTTTATCTTAAACAAAAACAAATATGTGAAAATTCATTACCTTATCATACATTTTTTCCGCATCAGAAAGTAATTGATCCAAATCGAGGGCATTCTGAAAAGTGAGTTCAGGATTTCTTCTAAGGATAGTGGAAATGATACAGATAAGTTCTACTGCCAGTTGCCTGTAAGCAGGTTGCTGTATGTGATTCAGCATCTCTTCAACAAGGACAGCAAAGCTGAGCTCTGATCTGCTCATATTGCACAGAGTGGGCTGAGCAGGAATCCAATGGCCCTGAAAGACATATCCAATCAATAAGTATACTTCCTTATCAGTTTTCTTGACAGGCTTTGTATATATTGGAAAATACCTGCACTGTTATCCCTTTAGGTGTCCTGGTAAGGACGTCCCACACTTGAATGTAGAAATGTTTAGGGACTCTGCACAGACAGCCGTCTAGTTGACGCCTCTGAAGAGCGTTCAATCTGAAAATCAAAATGATTGATTTATAGCAATTACAATGTAATAACTTCTAACTTTTGCTATGGATCGAGCGATCTTGATAAAATTTAAACAAATTTAAAAATACTAATGGCTGTATGTTGTGCAGTAGAATTATGAGACAGGTGATGAACAAATAAGTGACACTGGAAATGGAGCAGCCCAAGACTCCCCGCTGCCTTGTATGCACAGAATGATAGTGATCACGATGATAAATATTAACAACTTACTCTCGTTCTTGGGCCCAGTCGGATACAGTCAAAACTTGCTGCAAAAGTTGGCGGAGCTCAAATGGAGAATAGCATTCAATGGGTTTCACTTGACATTTTTCATTTGGAAACATTTGGTTATACAAGTTGATAGCTTCCAACACCCAGCCTACTCTAATCTTGAGAATACCCTTGAACATGTCAGGACAAGTGGCTATTAACCGGCCACAATATAAAACAACTTCCTGAAAATTAAAATTCAATGAAAAGTAATTATAAATATCAATCCTGTAAATATTACATCTCTTATAAACAAACCTGCTGCAGTACTGCTTGTATGACATCGTATGGTTGTATAGTTTGGTACATGACAGATTGGATTTCCCCGGGAGTCATGGGTTTGTCAAAAACAGTTTCTTTCTGACCTATTACACCCACAGTAATCTAAAAACCATTTGCATGATTATAATTTATTTATTTTTGTGTGCAAAAGACTTTATTCCAACTGTAATTTTACCTGTTTTCCATTGACTAGTACTGTGGTGATGAAAGGACTTATAGAATCAACAGTATGATGCAAAAGACTGGAGCAGTAGCGGACAGCCCGCCAGTAGCGCAATACTCCAGCCCTGTGGTACAGGGCGCGCAGGGCACTCTCTACTGTTGTGCCATTAACCTACATCATTTTAAAAAATGTTGCAATCAGTACCCTGACTATAAAAACATTATATGAATAAGCAACCATTGCGTAAACAGGAAATGTATGAAACACTGAGTAGAGACGCTGTTCTTCTTCCATAATCTATAATGCTTCCATATACATTTTTCTGCTGACGCGATGGTTAAATATTTACACAATGTTTTATACTCGGGGTAGAATTGATTTTATAGGTAATACAATTTCTAAGTACATGACTATTTTAAAACTTTTAATTAAAAAAATATATATATTTTATTTTAAAACAATTTTAAAACTTTTCAAATATTAAAAAAACTTCTCAAGCCACTCATCTCCACGGGATTTGAGCACTGAAGTAATTCTCAACATATACATCCAACACAAGTTTTACTTCCTTTTTTTCTTTCATTTCTTGTTTGATTTAATTTTAAACAGTTACTTAATCAAGAAGTAGATATAAACATTAACCCCCGTATTCACGATCAAAACTGATTTAAGTGCCTAACTCAAGCGCTACACTAACTCAAGGGTCGACATTCTGGAGCGTTTTGTTTCACAAAGAACACTAAAGCAGTAATCAGCCTAGTGCCCAACCCCCAGGAGATGTACGGGTTTGTCATTGGCTCTCGAAAAAACCCAGCTCTGTGATTGGTCAGTAACTTCCGACCGATATTCGGCGTACTTCACTCTTATCATTGCCGCTTCTTTCAAATTTCAATGTCATATCAGCTGTGCATAAAACTTGACAACAAATAAGTACGTATAACGCACTTACTAATTTAAGTGCACCGTAGGTACGAATTTGTTTGTTTACAATTTCTATTAGTTTTTAAAAATACATTTATGTAATATCCAATGTAAAGTGTTTTGATCGATTTCAGCACCAAAAAGATGTTGTTTTCTCCAGCGGAAAAGGAGCTGCTGGTGGCTCTGATTAAAGAAAAACCTGTAATAGAAGATAAAATAAAAGATCGAAGAAATTGTTGGCTTTGCAACCCTCAATGAGCAACGGCAAAACTGTATACAGAACGACGCATTTTTTCAATCAAAAACGTCTTCTAAATTCTTCCTCTTCGTAATATGTAAATGGGTCTTTACAGTCTCTGATACCTATATTTTCTTGGGACACTATTTTTGAACAAAACAATGTTATTATTCTCGTTGAAGTCAACTTCATCGTGAGAATTCATTATTTTATGTAAATAATTCACAACCAAACAAAAAATGTGCTGATGAAATGCGGCGGAATATTTTGACAGTTCATCTGTCATTGCAGTATAGTCCATACCGGAGAACAAACCCAATTCTGATGGTCAAGCAATGTAAATAAACTCGTCAAAACAATGTTAATACACTCGTAAAAATCATGTTCATAGTAAGAATTCATTTTTTCATGTAAATTCACAATCAAACAAAAAATGTGATAACAATGAAATATGACGGAATATTTTGACAGCGCTTAAGCGTTGGTTAATATACGTGTCGACCATAGAGTAATAATTACTATAGAGGGCGCGTGTGCGACGTTTTCCATAGCGCCTGGTGTAAGCAGATGTTCTATAGCTACTTCATTATAGATATATGCAGCTGTATGTTATGTATGTATGTATGTTATTGATACTTTAAAATCCAAGATTTTAATCTAGTATCGAAAAATAAACTAAAGTTGTAATAAAAGCCTTACATTTAGGTTTAAACAGATCATATGTATGGGGATTAAGGTTTTACTGAAATTCGAAGTGGTAGAAAAACTGTGTTTCGTGGATTGACTACTACACGACCATTTTTGTTTTTCCTTATATTTGAGTTAAATTGGTTCTAATGCATGTAACAAAAGTCTCCTGCGTACCATATTTACATGTTTATTATTTGTCAAAGATTTTAACACATTTCAATACAATATCAAAACAATACAATAAATAATATAACCAAACACAAATCTGTAAAAGACATTTAAACAAAACATACGCGGCTTTGAATATTTGGTGCCTAGTCAGTTTTTTTGATGGCATCGACCCACTTCCGTAAATAATGCGTATTTTGTGGAAACCTATAAAAATACAAATAAGTATGAAATATTCAGTATTTTTTATTATTATTGACTTATAGGTTGGAATGAGGCTGACCACCCATACTGTAAAAAATGGTTCACTTTGGCAATGTCACCCCTAGAGAATGCAAAATCCGGATTTTTTTGAAATCCGAATTTTCCAATTTTCCTTTGATTAAAATCCGGATAAACCGGATAATCCGGATTTTTCTAAGTTTTAAGGTGATTTGATAAATTGAAATAAAACAGAATTTAAAATCTGCATTTATTCAGACACGACAAATAAAATCAACTAAAATAATCAACAAAACTTTGGGTATCAGTCATCTTTCCCTTATATAGGTAAATTAGTTAACTAACATGATTGCCCTGGTCTTCTATGTCAGATTAATTTTCGCATACCAAGAAGTGCATCCCGTTCGTTACAAATATTTTCTCTGCCCAAATGTCGAACAAACTCAGGTCAAAGAGCTCCTATGTATAGAATGTGCAGTGATTTTAATATATATTTTAGTGATTTAGATATATTTAATAAAGTGAAGTACTCCTTTAGATCTGACCTATTAAAAAGTATTTATAAAATGTCCGTGCTATCCATTATATCTTGAATGGGTTTTCTCTTCTTTTTATCTTTTTTTGTATATTTTTTGTTTATTCTTAGTTTCTCTTTTCACTTTTTTTTTTTTTTTTCTTTCCTCTTATTTTTATTTCTGTTGTTAATTTGATTTACTTTTTACCTCATCGATTTCTTTTATGTTTTTATTTTTCGTCAGCTATTTTATTGTTTTTACATATCTGTGGGAATTCTTTAGGATTAAGGCACACTACTGTTTATGTTTACATTTTTCTTGTATTTGTTTTTGTGTCTGTATCTGTTTTTTCTCCTTAAAAATAAAATAAAATAATAAAAATAACATAGTCATAAACTGAACATAACATAAAATCAAATGCAACAAAACGTATTATTCATCCTCAAATTAAATTTGCCGTTGTCAAACAATGGTCGGTTAGAAATTTTCACACAAGATAACATTAATTTAGTGACATTAATTTATAGTTTATGACATTAATTTAGTACATATTAATCAGTCTTATTTAGAAAATGAGATCTTAAAAACATGAAAGCGTCAAGTGTCTCGGTGAGTGAGCGGGGCGCGGGGCGTCCGTCGCGCCCGCGGCACGCGCACGTCTCGCGTTGCTCGGTTTATTGCCTTATATGGGCATAAACAGAGCCAATCACGGATTTCGCGCCAAATTCGCTCAAACAAAGTACCTACAGCCTATAGCTAATCCTACCAATTCAAATATTGTTCGAATTTGCTTATTAGAGTAGGTAATCGAACTACTTAGAATGAAAATTTGTGGATAAATATAAAATATTATGCATTGAACTCAATTTTGGCTAAAATCCGAAGAAACCGGATTTGAGTTTTAAAAACCGGATTTAAAAAAACTCCAGAAAATCCGGATTTTTCAGTTATTTTCGAATTTCGAAGAATCCGGATTGCAATCTCTAGTCACCCCTGTTTCAGGGAAGGTCAGCAAAAGTTGTGGTGCTTATGTTCATTTGAGGTTTGGATTTTATTTGCAAGTACACATTCAGAATTTGTAAGCGCGAACTACACGTGTTGGTTTGTGGGCATACATCTGAAAGCTTTAAATGAATATATCCTTGCAACTTAGATTATAGATTGAATGCGATTTGATCGTCAACGAACGAACGTCATAGAGCCCAAGTAGTAAAAAAAAATCCACTTTTTGAAAATACTGAGGGGGCGGAATTCCATATAATTGTAAAATTTAGCAAAATTTTTATGATTCTCATTGAATTTTAGTAATATGAACGAAATGTGAAGCGCATATCGATATCACAAATATCAATATGCGCTTCACACAGCGCATCACTAGCAGAGCGGTGCTTAGCGGACGGGTAAAGGCGACGCGGTAACTCTCTCTCTTCACCCCCGCAACACAAAGTTTTAGATCGTTCGACTTGGCCAAATTTTGTACTCACCGGTGGAATGTTATGTAGCTATTCTGCTTTGTTTGCTTCCTTGTGTCATTTTTACAAGTTTTAACACAACCATTCATCATTTTTACTAAGATAATTGAAATACAAGTCAACTGTCAAAAAATGGGAGCGCCCCCCCCGCGCGCCTGTCAGTTTGCGATCACGTGATCGGGTTTGGACCAATGAGACGATGTTCGCACTTCGAAGCAAAAAGTGCTTACTGTTCGCACTTGGAAAGGCTCTCTCTATGTATATTATTACTCTATGGTGTCGACCTTACTTACCTAAGTGCTAGTTTTTGGAGCGCTTGAGCGCTAATTTTACCTTAAGTATTGTTCTTGAAATGAATTTCCCCAATCTAAGCGCTAGTTTGCCCTTAAGTTAGTGCCAGTTTTGATCGTGAATAGGGGGGATAATGTTAAACTAAGATCTCGCCCGACATGCGCACACGCTTCTGCTTCTGTGTGAGGGTAGAAAAAAACTGTTGTATGATTTTTTTTGCAATGTTTTACTTTATATTTAAAAAATAAGAGTATTATGCTTGTATTTCATAGTTTTCCTACTGTGAATGACTTGACAAAAGTGTACATTTTAATTCACACTAAGGGCCGGTATTTTCATATTTTAAGCTAAAGTAGTTTATATAGCATATTTTACGCCAGAGATATGCTATAGTAACACCAAAACAGTATTTTCATTCCTATTTTGCCTATAGGCTATCTGTAGTATATACCGAAGATACCCGAAGTAATTGCATTGCTACCATCATGGCTACCATCGTGACAAAACTTGAAAAATGTAAAAAAAAACCTCAAATACTGCATTTGGCCACATAAATAATATGGTCAACAGCCACGAATTCAAGATTTTTTTTGTCTATGGTAGTTTTTTATAACTGTCAGATGCCATATTGACGTCCGCCTGCAATGCACCAACAAGGATGGCGCTCTGTGATAATATGATATGATTTTAAATTATAAGTGCGTAAAACATTTAGTGAGGCATTTAAAAACGGATTTTACAAACTGTGTTGTAGATAGGTTCATAAATCCGTTGTGATTTGCTTGCCAATAATTTCAAATGTGCCAAGTGAATTCTTCCGCGTTCCTACCAAATACTCGGAGACATTGAGGGGGACGAAATATTTTCGATTTGCACCTGCAAACATAATCAGTAATTCTTTCGACATCTGACCCGTTGCTTTCCATGACAAAATTGAAGTAAATATTGTGTGTTTACTAAGGGAATAATTGCTAAAATTCGACCCGAAACTACATAGCCGCTGTAAATAACAGATGAGAAAAGACGCCATATTGGAATTAGCTATAGCTAGGGACTGGAAAATTTCGCGATCGCGATAAAACGAATTTATTCGCGAATTTTGGGATTTTTACGAAAATAACGCGAAATTTGAGGTTTTACGCAAATAACGCGAAATTTTAGGTTTTACGCAAATATCGCGAATTTTTGTATTTTTTGAAGGAATTGTGCGAAGTTTTACAACATATTTGAACAATCGTACCTAATCTTTGGAATTTTCTTCTTCATTATGCACATTTCTATTGTGATAGAATGACATTTAGGTACAACATTTAGGTGCATTGACATTTAGGTACCTACTTAAAATAAAAAAGTCTATGGTTGTTTGGTGTAAGCGTTGCCAACTTCATACCAATCAAACCCGTTGGCCACCTTGACTGCGCAGTTGACAGCTAACATACTCTGTGTTGCTAAACACGTGCTAACCTTAACAACGAATTCGCGAATTACTGAATTTGAGTTACAGTGAGCATTTCATCGATGGAGTTTGTTTGAGTGCCTATTTCAATAATATAGTTTATTGTATTTTTGCTGTGACACGGACCGTAATGCGTTTTTTTCACAATATCGTGACAGGAAACTTTTGGAGTGAATTTTGTTGTGTGGCTGGACATTTAATACGTTTTTTTTTCAATATTGTGACAGGACACTATCTTTGAGTGAATTTTATTGTGTGACAGGACACTTAATACGTTTTTTTTTCAATAGTGTGACAGGACACTATCTTTGAGTGAATTTTATTGTATGACAGGACACTTAATACGTTTTTTTTTCTTCAAATTGTGACAGGACACTATCTTTGAGTGAATTTAATTGTGTGACAGGACACTTAATACGTTTTTATTTAATATTGCGACAGGACACGATCTTTGAGTGAATTTGGTTTTGTGACAGGACACCCAGTTGTATTATTTTGTATTGTGAGAAGACACTTTTTTTTGTGAAAGTATTGTAGTATTTTCAAGATGCCTAAAGTAGAAATATCAGCATACGTTCGGGCTTCACAGTTTACTGTGCATGGTTTTTATGCAGTGGATGACAAAGTTGTCATGTGTCGCTTATGCAACGCAACAGTTTCGTGGGAGAGAAAGGATTCCTGCGAAAAACATGTGCAAGGTGCAAAGCACAGGAAAATGAAAGACAAGCTGAACTGTCCTGGATCATCCAAGCAGACTTCAATCCTGACATCGATGAAGGAAAATACTTCAAGGAGTGAAGCTGTTGCTGGATTGGCCAAGAGCACAGTTGAGGCTTTCATAAAAGCCAACATCCCTTTGGAGAAATTGGATAACCCTCATTTCAGAGACTGGATGCACCAAAATATGCAAGGTATGTACCTACATATATTTTAGCTGGGTTTAAAATACTAGTATTTTCCTCTTCAGTGAATGTATCAAGTTAAAAATATTTTAAGTATTATATTCAGATGATTCATTTGGTGAGCGCTGTTTATGTGTGTGTCACACCGAAAGAGCCCTCTGCAGGCTAGGTCACCATTATAGAAAGCGCCAATATTCAAGCAAGGACCAGTTGCTGTAAGTCAGGATGGACTTTAAATGACTGGTTTTAGGTAAAGGCAGATGCATTTTTTCAACCCAGCTAATAAAAGCATATTTAAATATAAATGATAAATATTCTGTGCTCCGCTGGGAATGGAACCCATGACCTTGCAATTTCTTTAAACTTGCTATAGTCTGCAGTGTTAACCACTTAACTATGACCTATCTTACTGGTGAGTTATACCCCGGAACTACTATCTCATCGATTAATGTAATTAATACTATGGTGTTGTATGTTTTCCAGGTGCTGGTGACTTGCCGTGCACTAAAACGTTGCGGGAGAAATATGTTGGAGCAGTAGCCGCAGACAGGATCATCCAAGTGAAAAACAAGCTCCTCAACAAGAAGATTGATGTTTACTGTGACGAAACGACGGATGCTGTTGGGCGTTGTGTTTTCGTTATTTTATTTAGATGCATGAATGCAATAAATACATGCACGGAAATCCATGTTGCGGGTGTGCAATTTTTAGAGGCAGCCAATGCCACTAATTGTGTGAGGGCAATTATCGATGCCCTCAAACTATATAATATTGAATACAATAATGTTAGAAGCATTGTTACAGATTCGGCGAGGTATATGACCAAATGTGTTGACACACTAAAAATTGTTGTTGGGGAGCATTTGTCCCATGTACAGTGCTGGGCACATAAGTTAAATTTAGTGGGAAATATATTCATGAAAGAGCTTGCAGAACTCAATAATGCAGTCTGCAAAACAAAATCACTTTTTTTGAATACAAGGAAGAGGAAGCATTTATTCTCTTCCTTTTTAAAACAAAGACGGGGAGTGGACTGCCCCATTTTTCCAGTCCCCGTAATAACCAGGTGGAACTCATGGTTTAAGAGTGCGTTCTACCTGGCAGAATATTTTAGGGACATTATTGAGTTCTGCAAGACTGATGAACTCACAGGAATACATAATTGTGGACTAGAATTTTTTACCGGCCTGACATCGGAAGAAATTCTGATAACAGAATGTCAGGCTACTTTTGTGCTCGAGCACTGTACAAAAATTGTAGAAACAATAAAATATTTGGAAGGGTCCTCATATCCAACCTCGCTCCAGTTGGTTGGCGTACTTGAGGAAATCAAAGGCGGTTTGAGTCACGTCGTAAATGGTGTATTTTACGACAAAACTCAAACCGCCATTAAGAGAGTTAATGATGACTCCCAAGTACGCCTTAAGCAAACTGGGGAGAAGGCCCTTCAAAAAATTAGGGATCTAATCCAAAATGATCCCAATAAAAAAAGTTATGAGGACCTGACAGTTTTGTGTCCACAAGTGGTCATATCCTCAGAAATAACCCCTGCGTTAGTGTCTCAACTAAAATTTATTTTCAACGAATTAAGTGTTGAGACGCTAACAACGGGGTATCATAATTATAAGAAATTAATTGAGAGACAGATTGCTTCGGGAGTCAAAATTGATGTCATCAAGGTGTTTGAATCGCTCAAGGTAACGAACAATGATTTTGCAAATCATTGTTTGGAAGCGATTTGGATGCCTTGCTCTAATGTAGACTCCGAGAGGTTCCTCTCTTCGTACAATACTGTGTTAACAGATCGAAGAAGGAACCTCAACGAAGACAATCTGTCAACAATGGCAATTTTTAATTTTGAAAATTAATTTATTTAAGTATGTTGCAGGGTATTTGGTGTAATATTGAAGTATTAAAACTTTTTTAAATCAATGTACTCCTTTTGATTCAGATGTTTTTAATTCTTTGTTTTTGTATGTAAATTTCATTGTTTTTATAATAAATTGTAAATATTAGTAATATCCATTGTTTTACAATTATATCAACCCTCATTTTGATCAAATCAACGCCAAAAAATAACACCGAACTTCCCTGTTTTTGATCAAAAATAACACCGAATTTCCCTGTTTTTGATCAAAAATAACACCGCATTTCTCAAAAAATAACACCGAAATCAGCAAAAAATAACACCGCTATTTTCCAGTCCCTAGCTATAGCATAAAACGTATGCTCCCCAAGATTGGCTAGCAAAAATATTGTTGCTATTAGACTATTTTCTTGCTAAAGCATATTTCAAAATACCGTTCTTAAGATTTTAAGCTATAGTAAGTCATTTTTATGCTATTAGGCGCATATGCTAACAATGAAACTACCGGGCCTAATGAAATTTATAATTTCTTAACCCATTTCGTACCGACCCCGTCTCTCGCGCGTGGTTTAAATACATGTCCAAAATACCGACCCCGCGCGAGAATCGGGTTGGCGCCTTTTTCACTAAAACATTATTTTAATGTTTCTATAGACATTTTCTAGATTATTGGTGATTTTTTTTAAACGTCTGTAACAGGCAATTAACCACATTTTTTGTTGTTGTTAGGTTTTCTACAATTGAATTTTTTTTTTTTAAATTTTAAGTGACACTCTTGTTCTAGCGGTCATACTGACATTTGTTCGCGCCAAAAATGGCCTGCCGACATGCTTTTCCCGTAAAAAAACACTCTGATAAGTTTTGAGATCTGAGATCTACCAAAGTGATTAAATTTGTGGATAATAAGTTAGGATAAAATATATTTAGGAAGAAATTGTAAATAATAAGGATTTTTTCACATGAAATAATGTTTTTTGATTTTTTATCTGAATTTTTGTAAAAATAATTAAGTTTATAATTTTTTACTACCTCTTTGCTGAAAAATATATATACAGATTAAAATGAAAATTTCTTAACTACAACTTGCATTTTTTTATTCTTTAAAATTTTAAGAAAAGACATAGTTACAAGGTGTTAAAGTTGTAAGGAAAAAATGGCAAATTTTGCGGTGAAAAGAGTCCGGTAGCTTGGTCCAAATTGAAGCAAAATGCATGTGGTACGGAATGGGTTAATGAAGCCTGGTTGAATTTTAAGGGTTGACTACAATCATTATAATTGAATTCATAATGAGGGCACACATGCGCACACACACACGCACACCCCCATGCTTACCTCATAGTGCAGCCCCATTTTCTGCAATAGTAAGCCCCACAGTTGACAATGAGCATATATATTGTCGGTAGAACGTAAAGCATCCAAAATCTCCCAGACTGGCTTATCTGTGTAATGTTTGAAGTTGATGGCGTTTTCATGAAAAGTGGAACTCTTAGGGACATCAGTTAAGCTCTGATATCCAATGTACTCATGCTCCAGCTGCTTAAACTGCGTAAACATATCCTCAGGCAAATCACCTTGATTCATGAAATCCAAATGTTCTGAAATAGCCAATATACTTAAGTAGATTGTAACTTTATTGTAAATTAAAAAAAAAACTGTAACAAAATTGATGCATTGATAGGAATGAAACCACATTATTATTGATCTTGGATGAGTATAAATTAGTCTCACAATTGGTTTTTCAAAAACACAGTTTGCATTAATAGATTCATGTCTGATAATTGTAGAAGACTCCTGATGATGTTGGATATGAATCCAACAAAACATTGAGCAATTCGAACTTCTTTACCATCACACTTTTACTATGCCTTTTTTTATTTAAATTTTATTTTAAAATTAAAATTTCATATGCAATGTTTTAAAAAAGATAGTGAGACTCAATAAGGTCGGAATATTTTTTAATTTGGAACTTTTTTCTTGGCGAGCAAACGTCTGCCGTCCTTAACAACCAATAACAAAATACTTGTATGCCTTTTCCCTAGCAACCCAGCCAGGTGACGAGATGATATTGTCTATGCCAATCCAGGTACGGACCTCATTATATTCATTTGTAACTTACTTATAATAGAAGTGATTGAAATCTTTAGATGACGGATTACAAATTCAGTCCCTCAACCGTTAATGAAACAGTAAATTATTTAAAAATGCAGGAAAGATTACCCATGCAGGAGCTGGATATGAGGTTCTGGAGTCTTCCTATCCTCACTTTTACACTGTCGCAATAGCCTTTTTTCAGCATGGCAAACAGGTCCAGCATTTCTTTGAACTGTGGATCTCGCATGTGCTCTTCTCGGATCAGTAAGCACACAGTAGGGCGACCTGATAATCTCCAATAACGCCCAACAAACTGAAGCTCAGTCTTGATGTCATCAATCAGCAGAGACATGTCCCGATACAGATAAAAATCTGAAACTTCAAATATGAGGGGATAGCAAAGGACAGTCATTCCACAAACTCTGTACACCTGGAAAATAGTAAAAAGTTATCAATTAGATGGCTTTCCTTTAAGGCAACTACTTATAAAACAAAATGAAATACATTTCAACAAACAGAAATAATAATTAAATTTAAAAAAACATTTTTACAAGAAATTGGCAAAAAAAAATATATGATAATGGCAAAGTGAAGTGGATGGAATGTAAATAGGGGAAATCTATTGGCATCCCATTTAGGAGCTTTTCATCACATACTTAGGACTTTAAATTTAAATTTATATTTAATTATTTTCAATTAAATTTAATGTATTTTTTTTCCTTGTCTTATATGTAACCTATAATCGCTTTTCCTGTTTTCAGTATTTTTTTATTCCTTGAATTATATGTTGGTATAAGGCGCTAATCCCAATGCTGTACAAACTTGGTTCGCTTTTGCCAATGCCACCCCATTTTAAGGAAAGATGGCAGGAGTTGCAAGGTTTTTATTTCTGTGAGGTTTGGTTTATTTTGTGAGTACACATGCAGATGTGTAAGTGCACACTTACACATGTCTGCTTGTGGGCGTGCATTAAATATGACCTTACATGTTAATATTGCAACTCAGATTATAGATATATCTAATCTAATCTAATCTAAGCTGCAAAGATATATATCATTTAAGATTTATATTAAAAGCATTCCCACAAGGAGACATGTATAATTTCGCGCTAACACATGCCGCATGTGGACCTACAATATAAAAACCCAATCTCAAATGAACATAAGCCCTGCAACTCTTGCCATCCTTCCATGAAACAGGGGCGACATTGGCAAAGTGAACCATTTTTTACAGTATGGGTGGTCAGCCGCATACCAACCTATAAGTCAAGGAATATACAGTCTTATTATTATAATCCTCCTTGACTGATAGGTTGATACGAGGCTGACCACCCGTGCTGTAAAAATCGGTTCACTTTTGCCAATGCCACCCCGGTTCAGGGAACGGCGGCAGGAGTTGCAAGGTTTATGTCAATGTGAGGTTTTCTTTATTTGTATGCACACATGCAGAATGTGTAGGCGCGAACCTACATGTGCCTGTCTGTAGGCATGCACTTCATATGAGCCTTAAATGTTAACATATCCTTGCAGCTTAGATTATAGATTATAGATTATTATAATTTATAATCTATGCTTTAAGTTGCAAAGATATATTCACATTTAAAGCTCATATCAAATGCATGCCCACAAACAGACATGTGTAGTTCGTGCTTACAAATGCTGAATGTTTACTTACAAATTAAAATCCAAACCTCAAATGAACATATACCCTGCAACTTTTGCCGATCTTCCCAGAAACAGGGATGACATTGGCAAAGTGATCCATTTTTTACAGTATGGGTGGTCAGCCTCATACCAACCTTTAAGTCAAGGAATATACCAACCTATAAGTTCACTTTGCCAATGTCACCCCTGTTTCAGGGAATGTCGGCAAGAGTTGCAGGGCTTATGTTCATTTGAGGTTTGGATTTTATTTGTAAGTACACAATCAGTATTTGTAAGCGCGAACCACACGTGTTTGTTTGTGGGCATACATCTGAGAGCTTTGAATGAATATATCGCACACCCAGAACAACACTGTATTATGTCGAAAAATTGAGAAATTGACTTTTTTCTATAATTTATTCAGCAATTTTTTTCCGCGCCAACCAATAAGACTGACGTATTTTTATTACCAAAAATGCCTAAGATATGGCGCGTTAAGTCTCTCTTAAGGCTGGTTCGGACAAGGCGAGTAATTTAGTCAAGTAACGAGTAATTTAGTGGCTAAACGTGTGCGAACCCCAACAATTTAGTCCAGTAGTTAAGTCAATGGTTTAGTCAAGCCGATCCATTTCATTCTATTTTTTCGGGCAAGTAGCGGCCCCGCCCACCGTCCGTGGGCGAGTGTTGCCGAGAAGCCACGGAAAAGTCCGAGTCCGAAGAGCCACGGAAAAGCCCGAGTCCGAGTCGAGTTTATTAGCGGCCGCGCCATTGGCCGCTCACTCTTGGCGGGGAAACGGAAATGCAAGAATGGCGGCAATTTAAATTGGCTGCAGTTTGAAAAGATAATGCCCGTTTTCAGCAAGAATATTTAAAGATAAAGTGCTGTTTAAAAATATTTAAGTACTTAAGAACTTCTTATATTTGCGAGCCCGATGTTCCGCTCCCTAAACTTAGCGACCTGTCAGTGAGGTTATGTCATGTTTAAACTGTAAATAAGTGGATATGCACACCGATATCCTTGGTTTTTTAGAAACTCTTGAGAATATAGAAGTTGCTAGGACTTATCTACTTCCAAAAAGTTTTGAGAAAGGTAATTTTTTTTCGATAAGAATAGTATGACATCGATTTTTGGTGCGGATATCAGCTGTCAAAAATACAATCATGTAGCTCCTTGCTGACAATAGAACTGTACAAATATAGTTTTGGTAAAGATGTTGTGGAAATAACTATTATCGTCCATGAATTTATTACGTATTTACAAACATCGATCTTTTACATTGATCGATGTTTATAGGTACCTACCATAAATTTGTCATATCACAGGCCTTATGATATCCTTCAGATGGATTGTTACTTATTGTTTTGTACAGAAACAATTCAGTGACACACGGGGATAACTTGCCACTGTAAGCCATCAGCTGGTATATCTGTGACAGACGTGAGAGGCGTATGTAGCAGGATTGAACAAGTTTCTCGCGGTCAGCCTCTGAAAAGTTGAACCATGTTTCTTCTTTAACTTGATAATTGATTGGTGACCGCCGTGTATTTGAAAATGCCGATTTTACATGTTGAATATTGATGTTAATTGTCAACAACGAAAAACGCAACAGAGAAATGCATCTGAATGCAGCTGCAGACTAGAGCCGTATTATAGTGTGTGCATACAAAATATACTTTGTACACATCATTGAAAAGATAAAAATTCAATTAAAAAATAATGTTTGCAGCGTAAATGGTAGATATTATTATAAACATCAAATAGTCATGTGTTGTTTTTATTTAAAATGTGTATATTATTTTATAAACCATAAAATACATTTCGAATTTACAAAAGTCGAGTTTCGAAGTTGTTTGCTAAACAGGCTCCTAGCTAGGTGGCCGGGCATAAATCAGTTAATATTACCAAACCATAGCCAATTTAAAGGGCTTTATAATAACATGATTTTAATACTCAATTAATATTTTCAAACTGCAGCCAATTCAAATTTTCCGCCATTATAGAAAGGGCTTTCTGCAGCCAACTTCGCACTTGTGTACTGTACTGGACCGTAATGCGAACGCTTCACGGGCGAGTAGCGCCCCGCCCACTACTAAATTACTCGTTACTTGACTAAATCAGTGGCCTCGTGCGAACTAGCCTTTAGTGAATGAATGAATGCAAGTCCATACCACAAACACAAATTTAATTCCAGTTGCAACTTGTCATCACAGGGAATGGTACGTACCGCCGTTTTACAATAGTGAATTATTCCGTGATAATTCGGTGTTGTTCAATACAATAAGAAAATTACTTCGGGTTATTTAGTTTTAATTCAGTGTTGGTGAATTTCTGAATGCTGTGTTTTGATACTATTTAGAAATACTTCTGTATTGTTGACGAAGGTATGTTAGTTTTTTTGTATTATTCCAAAATAGTTCAGTATTGTTTGATAAAGGTGAAAATTTGTTAAATGATGCACTATTGATGGTAGATTTAAATTATGGCCTATATTGTTCAAAAATCTTAAATAATAAATTTTTGATACTCAGAATTTTATCTAGTGTTCCATATTAAATGAAAATTATTTAAACTTGCATTGTTTTTTATTTTAATAGTAGATTTAAACCTTTTTTTGAGATAATGCACTGTTTGTGAATTAATTCAGTTTGTATTTTTTATTTGGCAGATGATGAATAGTCGTGGTCTTATGTTGCTCTAAAAAAGTAATGGAGGCCAGTTCAGAAGAAGCCTTGTCAACTGCTCCACATGCCAGTATGGGATGCTTTTCAGCACTCAAGGAGTGCTGAAAAGGACGTTGAAAGTTCAACCATATCAGCGTCAGCTATTCCATCAGAAGCAGTTTCACGATGCACCGTTATAGCCTCAGATCCTGGTTGAACAAATCCTGGACAGGATAGAGAGGAAACAGAATTACCACTTTCTATTTTATCGGATCAGAGTAGTGATATTATAGATGATTCGGATACGGATCCCACTTTTTCTTTGTTTGCCAAACAAAAAACTCAACCACTTGTAATTCCCGGAAGAATATCTACCTCTTCTACCACCTCGAGCTCCTCATCAGAGTCAAGCTCATCATCTTCAAGCTCCAATACCTCAAGCAGTTCATCTGATAACGAATCTAATAGACCAGGTCTTTCTGCAATCCATAGTCAAGTTGATTATGGCTCCACTCCAATGGATATACATATCCTCAACATCTGCTACCACTGACACTGCTCAAACAGCAAGCGATCCATAGTTAACCAAGAAAAGAGGACGAAACCCTGCTGGCTGTAAACTGTAAAAGTAAAGTCTCCTAAACAGACAATAATAAAAGTGATTTTCGTAATTTGTCTTTTATGTTACTCATACACTTTCAGGGAGTATTATTTCTGAAAACATAATAAATAGGTCAGTATACTCTCAACTATTCTAAACCAATAGTCTGTAGAATAATAGTGCATTATTGCAGCTTTAATCAGTAACAAGTATGTAACTCGAAATAACTCTATTTCATTTCACTAAATAATTCAACAATAGTGAATTAAGTCAAAAACATCACTTTTTAGCTTTGTATACGCTTACTTACGCAAATAAACTATATGATACTGATTCACTTTGGATTCATTTTAAGAAAAGTTCAAGAGCTTGGCAATATCTTCGGTACAACAGGAGAAAACCGTTTTTATATGATTCTGAAAAAAGCGTTATTTTGACTTAATGCAGTGTTGTTCTGGGTGTGCGATATCCTTGCAACTTAGATTATTATTATTATTATTATAAGTCAAGGAATAAGACATTAATAATATTTTCCCTCTTCGTCCAGGTGCTTTCACACTTCCTGTGAGACAATGTTTTTAAAGAAAGAAAGAGGATAGGAAAAAATGGAGGCAGCTCTGCAGAGGCTCTGGCCACCCCTAGCGGAATGGCGACAGAGTTACAGTCTATTCCATCAACAGAATATACGCAGCAACTCTTAATTTGTGTTTTAGTTAAATAGATGAACCTTGCTGGTGCCGAGGGAGCCCACAGGTCTGTCTGGTCTCCCAGTGAGACCGAGCTTTTTGCAGACACCGAGCTGCTGGTACACCCTGACCAGCTGGGAAGAGCTGCATATCTGCACCGGCTCCACTTCATGAGGAGTTTGTGTCTGAATGCCATAAGTTCCCATCATCGCCTGGAGTCTCATGGATTCTGCTATCAACACTATTTGAACAACTAAATCTGTTGCAGTTCCCTGAAAAACAAAAATAATATAATATGCAACTCATTCCTATTTTGTTAAAAAAACCATTAGAATCCATAACTGGATGTCTCTCATTCGATTTTCTAATCCAATATTTTTTTAACATATTTTTAAGCTTAAAAAATTATAATTTTATAGCTTATAAGCTTTTTAAACTTAATTCAAATCAATATCAATAATCCCAACCTGAAAAGCTGAATATCTTCCTGCCTTTCTTGGGCGGTTGTATGATGGCAGGTACCGCCTTATTGGGTCTAATTCATTAACGTGCAGTAGCCCTCCAGTCAACAACTGAGCAATCACAAACATCGCCTGTCCCCAGAGGAATAGGCCATTGCTCTCTGTAATCATGAAATAAAATAAATATCCGTAACGCAGGACACTTGTAGAATGAAGTCCGCACATTTGATATAAGCAAAAAACATTGTAAAGTTTAGCGACCGGGTTGCTAGGGCGAAGGTTAAATAATATTTAGTTATTTGTTGATAAATACCTAACTTACAGAATGCGACATTTGCCCTCTGAGAAAAGTTCAAATAAAGCAAGCACATGAATTGACATAGACAATAGTGTGTTGACCAGTGAGCATGACTATTCAGTCATCCTTACTCATCATTCATTCAAGTTCAAATACAAAGTATGCAACATTCCAGCACTTTAACACTGCCGCCTTGATGCGTGTTAAAAACCCTTCCTGTTTGACGAAGCATAAAGATGAAAAAGTATTCCATACCATCAGGTAGTCTTCTGGTTGAATTGGGCTCATTTCGTTCAGTATCAACACATTCTTTAGCAACATAAAAGTACCACGGAATCACAGGATCTATAAAAATAGAACAATATTAGCAAAGTTGAGAGCAAAAACATATACAAGATGTAAATCATCATATTGCATACCGCCGTGCTCATTTGTGAATATTCTAGCTTTAAGTAGTTTTTGGTATTCTTCAACTTGTTCCGGGAGTGTCCTGAATACTCCATCGATTATCATGAATGTATAGAACAATGGCCATTCACACTCAATACCTTCAAAATCCTTCAACTCTCCTTCCGTGTAAAACCTGGATCAGAAAATGATCAAAATAATCAAATTTATAGGAGCTTTAGAAATACATGAGAATTCAATTGATATATTTTATCTTATATACCTTCTGGAAGTGTCTTCCAAAACACTCTTGAAGCCATCTCGATTAAACCTCTTCATGCCATACCTGCCTGACAGTCTCCTGATAACATTACTCTTTGTTTGATTGACAAGATGCTCTTCATGAGAGGCAAATGCTGGAAATGATATGGTTGGTATCAGAGAAGCATCCACACCCTTTAAACACACAACAGCCATTAACACAAGACAATAAAATACATAGAATATAGCGACATAACTTGTGGATAATAGTTTACTTTAGAGCTGGATTCTTTCGGCAGGAGTGTTTCAAATATACTTCTATTTCTGTTATGTGCATCAATATCCACATAAATAACACTCCAAGACGCTCCTTTATCACCAAACAAGTTGCAACCATTTATTGCTTCCAGTGCAGATTTGGCCATGCCTGCAAAAGTAAAACAAACATCCTTTTCTATTATATATTATAAGGAGTTCCTTGAATTACAGGTTGGTATGAGGCTGACCACCCATACTGTAAAAAATGGTTCACTTTGCCAATGTCACCCCTGTTTCAGGGAATGTCGGCAAGAGTTGCGGGCTTATGTTCATTTGAGGTTTGGATTTTATTTGTAAGTACACAATCAGCATTTGTAAGCGCGAACTACACATGTTTGTTTGTGGGCATACATCTGAGAGCTTTGAATGAATATATCCTTGCAACTTAGATTATAGATTATAGATGTTAACACAAAATAACAGTGCCTCTAGTATAAAGCATTGGGTAAAACTCACCTCGATTATGTAAATTGAAAAAAAAGTATGAAAACTAAATCGTCTTCTAGGAGTGCCGTTGTTTATTTCATATATTTTTAATTTACGCAATCGAGATGAGTTTCACCCAATGTTACATGCTCGGGGCACAGGTGCTGCTTGTGGGAGTACATTAATATGAAACTTAAATGTTAAATATGCTTGCAACTCATGGAGGAAGTATTAAATGGAGGGGTCGTACATGTGATTTAGTACCAATCAACGTCTCGCTCACGACAAATGAAATGTTTTTCTCATTTTCTATGTAAGCAACGTGTCTCTACTCCGTCTTCAATCTATTTACAAATCACCAAGGAAACACATGAAATCACTATGGTAACGGTTTTGTTAGTAGTGTTGTTGCAAGTATGAAGATATCTGATAAATTCCGAATTCAAAAATGTTCCCACCTCATTGTGTACGGGATGATTTCCACAAGTATCTATTACCGCGAGCATAGAAGTTACATACTTTAAGAATCAAGTACCTATATATTTGAACATCACTAGTTCTAGAAATGGCTGTCACTTTCGCGAACAAAATATTTCGACAAACGAAAAATAAATTTTATCAACGTAATCATATAGAATAGTGATTAAAGTGAAATATTATTCCATGTTCTATAACACATTTACTCTCATTTGTTGGCACGTTTAGAAAATACCCAGTTTGGCATTTATATGTATTTTTTTTCCAATTAGGTAACACACCTGTTCACAGTTGGAAGGTTACCGATAGACTGAATTTGGATTTTTGTGTGATGAGTGGGGTAGCGTATTTCTAATTCTCAAAGGATTGATTTCTTAGCCCATCCAGTTCTATATATCCATGTTGCAACTTATATAATACATTTTTAAGCAGTCATTGAGTGTGTATGTCCATTTGAGTTTGGTTTTTATGTTGTAGGTTCACATGAGGCATGTGCAAGCGTGAACTTGTACGTGTCTGGTTGTGAGAATGCATGTAATGTGAATCTCCAATGTAACATATCTTTGCAACTTAGATTAGATTAGATTAGATTGAGTCATGAAGATTCCATCAATATTTCAAATATTCAAAAGATACTTTTTTCAGTATTTTTCTTAATTTTTTATTGTTAAAACAGTTTTTTTTCAGATTCTAAATATTACCAAACAATATTAATTGTAAATGTGTACTCACCTATCGAGGATGCGTGTATTTCTGGTGTTCCATCATTATACTTAGTCCCTCGTTCCCACATCCCAAAATCAGGGGTCCTGTATGCTCTTTCAACATAATATACCAAATTCTGAACAAATGCCACTTCATCCTGAAATATTAAAAATCAATTAAATTAATGGACTCCACAGTTTGAAATTTTTAAAAAATCTCGACAGGTTAACAACACAGGTCAATGTGACTTGGGTCCTTTGCAACTTATAAAATATTAGCATACTGTCTAGCAACTCGGCGAGGTGATTTTTTGTAAATGAAATTTTGACTCCATTGTGATTCAAGTTTCAATGCATCTAACAAAATGTCAAAATGGTGTCAGTCTTTTATTTTTGACTCATCTAAATCTAAATAAATCTAAATCTAAGTTACAAAGATATGTATCCTTTGAGATTCATATTAAATGCATTCCCACAAGCAGACACACATAATTTTTCGCTCACACATGCCGCATAAAAACCCAATCTCAAATGAACATAAGCCCTGCAATTCTTGCCGAACTTCCCTGAAACAGGGGTGACATTGGCAAAGTGAAACATTTTTTACAGTATGGGTGGTCAGTCTCATACCAACCTATAAGTCAAGGAATACAAGCAATTAATTACATCCAGTTATACAAACAAACACTAAAAAATCTACAAAACATCTATAAAAATGAAAAATTATTCTTGGCCTTAGCCGCCTACACTACAGATCAGCCGCCATTTTTTTCGGTCCTTACATACTTCTTTCGTTTCATCCTTTTTCATAAAAGCTCTCCTTTTATTATTACTGATGACAATCAAAAAGATAAGTAGGGCAGTTAGGTAAGATTACTTTCACTGCGATCATACAAAGAAGCGTTGGGAAAATATGTCATTTTATTAGCTGTCCATAACCAATAAAATGTGCTTGTGAAAAGAAAAGATTTTTTTTTTTTTTTTTATACAACTACATAAGTTCTTTTACATGTCAAAATGTATTAAGCATAATTTCTTGATATGAAATAATTCCAATAAAGAAATGGACTCAAAACAAATACAACAGACATAAAAAAGGAACATCACACAACCAGGTTGCTAGGTAAGAGGCAAACATATATTTTGTTTATAGATGTGTGATTTTGCCGGCCTAAAAAAATCTAAATTTAGATTTCTGCTGAGTTCATTGTATTACAGAAAGATTTAAATTTAATAGATTCAAATAAATCTGTGATATATAAAGGAATCTTTGATAATAAAAAAAACTACCTGAGTGTAAATAATTTGAAGCCCAGAAGTGATCATTTGCACTAAGAATATAAGGTAGATTGATACGACGTCAATCTGTAAGTGGTTATATTCATCATCCTTGTAGACTATTTCTCCCGTGGTGAGGTGGAACTTGCAGTGCAGAGAGTGGGCGTTGCACTGCTGCCTCTTGAACTTCTCTACCCGCGGAGACTGCTTCACCCAGCACTCCAAAATGCCCCGCATGCATTTCACAGCGCTTTGCCCCAGCTCATACGACTTGCCTCTGTCGTCGTCTATTCGCCTGCAACAAATGTTACCTTACATTTCAATACCTTCAAGGTGAAACTGAATAAGTGACAAATTAAGCTAACATGGGTTTCTCAGCTAAATAAACTATTTATATTAATAATAATATTAGGATTTTTTATTTGGTGAGCACTGTTTTTGTGCAAATCACATCTCAAGAGCCATCTGCAAGCTTGGTCGTCACTATAGAAAGCGCCAATTCTCAAGCGAGACCCAGTTGCTGTATAGCTGGATAGGCCTTTGGTGACTGGCCATTGGTAAAGGTAAATGAATTTTTCAACCCAGCGAAGAGCATATTTGAAAATATAAATGGTATATTTTTGTGCTCCGCCGGGATTCGAACCCACAACCTTCCATTTAAGAGGCCGAAGTGCTAACACTCAAAGAGCGAAAAATTAGTAGCTTAAAACTTTTTCATGAGCATTACCTTAGATTTAGTTCACTTCCTATAAGAAGTTACACCCAATCAAAGGTTTTATCCAGGATTTCTCAAATCAGTGAATCAGCACTTATTCAGTTTTACCTATAAGGTGCAATCTACTAATTTGTGACATGTAAATAAACAATTTCAACTACTGTTTTTGGTTACCAAGTCACCTTGAGCTGTGATGTTGACCCGCAAAGGGAAAGCAAAAAAAATAAATAATAATAAATGTTTATTCCAGCTTGGTCATGTGGAGGGTGCAATACATGACCAGCCATAAAAAAATACAGCAATAGAACAGTACATGGAAGAAAAATACAAAAATGCAGAAAACGCAAAAATCCAGAAATACACAAAAGCAGAAATATATGAGAAAAAAAAACAATATATCTAATTAAACAGATAGAATCGAAAGGAAAAAGAATACCAGGGGCGAGCATTCCATACAGGCACATATAGGCAAATTCTGAAAAAATGTGCATTAAACCTTGAAGTTAAGATTTAAAATTTGAATTTTTTGCTCAATTTGAGTTATTGTTAGCAAGTAAAATAATATCATGTGTGTTATTTTCAAGAAAAAAGGCAAAATATTTATTCTGAAATGTATTTGCCTATATCCTATGCACGCGCCTGAAGAATACATGTACATTGTACATAGGAATAGCAAGAACATATTACACAGGGAAGAAAAGGCTAGGTAAGCTTTAGGGGGGTTAATTAGGGGGATTTATTTATTTCGTTTTTATATACTCTTGGGATGATTAAAAGGATGATTTGACACAAACAATATGTTTAGTCTTAGTAAAGTGTGAACTGATGTGTCCATTCGCCGCATGCATAAGAAGTTTCACTATATGCGCACATTAGTTGCATTGCAACTAATAAACTCAGACGTGATTCAACCATAGAAATAGGCAATTTGAAAAAAATCATAAAGGAGATTACCTATAGGCTTGATATAGACTCCACACGGCAGCTGCACAGTATATGCTCTCCCTGACGCTGCCGACTTGTGTATCAGATGACAGCACAGGGAACAAGCCTGTGATAGGGCTTTGGTAGCGCAGCAACTGCCGCTTGACTAAAAACATATTACAATCAAAACACTGAAGCCTTCATTACTTACACTGTAAATAATCATTTCAAGTAAGTAGTTACCTATTCCATAATAAATATCCAACTGTCTCACAGTGTCTTCATAGTTAGATACCTTTAATAATTGGTAGGTATTTATATCATCTATACTTCCTTGCCGAACCATTGAATCCTTGTGCACAGGCCGCAGCATTTTACCTTAAAAAGTACCTAATAGATTATCTGCGAGCGGTAGGAGTGTGGGACTGAAAAGGACGCTTGTTCAAGGAGACCAAGACCTGTCCACCTTCCCAAATTGCCATGCCAGTGATGATGGCCAGAAGAGTTTCTCAAATCATATTTATTTCATAATCAATATGTATTCATTCTATATAGTTAAATTATATATGCTTTGATAGTAATAACATTCATCTCAATATATCAGGTCAAGTCAAGGTTAATTTTACCATTCATGTTGTTGCTAAAAATAATTTTACGGGTTTTCTTTTTGGTTGAGTAACAAAATAATTAAACTGCTGTAAAGAGAAAATACTTCCAAATTTAAACTTACCCTGAATTTACGAAAGGGCAAGTGGCTATATTCGACATCTACTGTCCTATCACCAAAGAGTATTATCCTATCACTGTCCAATCTTCAAGTGGGTGTACTTTTGTTATTGAACTTTGACAGCTCCAAAACACCTCCATGACAGATACAGGTATACACGGATTTAAACGAATTTAGATGAGATTTAAATGATGGACATTAAGGCCTTCGAAGTGCTATAATCAATGTTAATTACGTTTTTTTTTTGGACAAAACATTTTTTTAAATTTTAGCGATGCACGAAACGTCACGTTGAACTATCACAGCGACCAAAAGCGACGTAATTCAAGATGGTGGCTACGTCCATTTTAAGCTGTCTAGTTCTGTACATTTATCAGCAACCATAGACTTATTCTAGAGGCAAGAAGTATACGAGACGTTCGCGCCAGTAGGCTCTTGGCTGGGGAACCGGAAATACATGAATGGTGGTAGATTTAAATTGGCTGCAAGGCGGTAAATTTAAATTAGCTGCAGTTTGAAAATATTATTCTGAGTATTAAAATCATGATATTATATAGCCCTTATTATAATGCAGCAAATTTAAATTTGTGGCAGTTTGACAATATAAACCTTAGTATTAAAATTATGTCATTAGGTATTATTGCGAAAATGTCTTTCAAATTTAATTGAATTGTTTAATAATCAAATAAATATAATGTTTTAATTCACTTTTTTATTATTTTATTTTAAATATGTCTAACAGTTTTCGCCTAAAAAGGCATCCTCAGGACAATGACAATGACAATCAAAATTAAAATCCTCTTCTTCTTCATCTCCCTTCGCATTAAATAGAAATATAATTATTTAGGTATAAATGTAAAATCCAAATTAATAAACGTTAAATATACATGTTTCAACACTATTGTAAAATGTATAGTAAAATTATAAAATATATAGTAAAATTGTAAAATGTCAAATTAAGTCAAATTAAATAAAAATAAAAAACAAATATAATTGTCCACTAAAATTGTAAAATGTACAATAAAACTGTAAATTGCACAATTAATTGTAAAGCTCATAATATAAATTGTCAAATGTATAAATTAACCCATAAATGTATACTAATCCAAATTGCAAAAATAATATAAATTGTTCAATGCATATATAAACTAAAAAGCACTATGACAGTCAAATTTTTAAATGAACATAAGCCTTGTAACTCTTGCCGTCCTTCCCTGAAACAGGGATGACATTGGCAAAGTGAACCAATTTTTATATTATGGGTGGTCAGCCGCATAACAACCTATAAGTCAAGGAGCATACATGACAAATTACATTTTTTAAATCAAAGAATAAAAATAACAATACATACATGGACATAAAAAACTAAATCATAAAACCAATTTCACTTTAACAAACCCTAGCCGCCAACATCACAGATCAACCGCCATTTCTTTCTATCCTTGCATACTTCTTTCATTTCCTCCAGAGTCATAACCTTCTTCATACAAGCTCTTCTTTTATTATGACTCTGGATATTCCATTCATTCGCAATTTCGGATATTTAGTCAATCCATACCTTTCTCGGTCTTCCTCTACCACGACATCCATCTATTCTACCAACATATACTTTCTTCGTCAGTCTTTCCTCATTCATTCTCTCCATATGCCCAAACCATCTTAACAAACTTCTTTTAATCTTCACTTTCACACTTTCTTTTGCACCACATTCTTTTCTTACAAAATCATTCCTCACCCTGTCACTCCGTTTTTTCCCAATCATACTTCTTAGAAAGTCCATTTCAACAGTATGGACTTTACTAATTTCACTTTCATTCATCGTCCAGGCCTCGCTTCCATACATCAAGGTGGGTAAAAGTATGCCACTGCGTACCGCCAATCGAGCATTTTTAGATATGTTTTGATTTTTGGCGATACAAGCTGTGGCACCCAGTACACACCTGCCCTTCATTACTCTTTTTTCAAGTTCACCTGTCATTCTTCCATCTTTTTCAAACTTACTTCCCAAGTATACAAACTCATTTACCACATCAACATTCATTCCGTTCATTCTAAATTCGTAGTTCGTATTTTCTTCATTTCTTTCAAAAATCAAAACTTTCGTCTTACTTGCATTCAATTTCAAATAATTACCTAGCAGAGCTTCGTTCAATCTAGTTCTCGTTTAACAAATAATTTATTAAAGTTTATTATTACTGTAACAATGGAGAAACATACGGAATCTGCACATTTATCAAGTTTGCACTCTTATTTTTATGGATTTCTAATGCTTCCAGTGCCAAAAGTCTACTCACACTACACTCCGAATGTATTATCTCTACACTAGTAATGTCAAAAGTATGACCTTCACCAATGCAATTGTGGTGCAGTCTGTCTTCATATACATACAATGTAGCGCCACTGCGTTTCCCCCAGTCAACTACAACAGAACGCCACTGGTCACTGCCCGGCGAAAACAATAGACGGCCCGGAACAAAGGGATCTACGGCGATCTCTCATTGGCCGACACTAGCTAGGAGCCGACAGTGGACTTATTAACTGTAGTATAAAGATAGGCCGCTGTCGGCTGGGAGGGGAGTACAATCTCAACACTCGACGAATACACACGCCCGCCCGCTCGCTCTCGCCTGACGCCAACACTTCGCCTGACGACCGAACACTGCCAGCACCCCCTCCGCCACTCTTCAACCGTGAGAAACTCGGGGAACTGCATTGCTGCCTACAATACCTGGCCACCACGGCTAACTGCTCTCAGGATCGAGAAACCTCTCCAAACCCATCCTTTCCTTCCGAGCTCAACAGACGCAAGTTTCAATCCCATAGTGGACCTTTTCAGGACCACTCTTTCTCTCAAAAGTTCAAGCCTTGCGTCTAGCAGCTCACTCTTCTTTCCGCTAACCTTCACCCTCCTCCAAACTCTTCCGCACTCTCGGACATCCTCCGTGAGACCATGGGAACTATTTGGAAACCGGAGATCGACACGCCGCGACAGTCTCTGGAAACAAGACTGCCGAACGCCCTTCAAGAAATCACAACAATATTGTAAAAAAGCTGTACACAGAATTTTTCCAATAAACGAAGTTTCCACACAATGATCTGCCATCTCAGAGTATGCGGATAAACCCGTGAACGCTCTGGAATGTTCTTTAATTCTTGTTTGTACAGATCTCCCTGTCTCTCCAATATATACAGCATCACACTGATTACAATAATTTTTATATACCCCCCCCAATTCAAGTCTATCAATTTTGTCTTTATTGTTAAATAATAATTTATGTAAATTAAAGTTTGTATAAAAGGCCAAATTAAAATTATTTCTTAAAATTTTCTGAATTTTATACGACAAATTATTATTAACAAATAGGCACTTTCGCCAGGACTCATTGTTGCTTTTAGCTATGATAGGATATATGAATTGTTTATAGAGGTCCTGGCGATCATACTTGTTAATAATTTGTGCAACTATATTTTCTTTATAACCGTTATTAACAGCAATATCCATAATACAATTATATTCCTTTTCGTACTCATCTTTATCTAAAGGTAGCACTTTCATTCTATGTATCATAGAATGAAAGGCCGACATTTTTTGTGAGACTGGATGATTAGATGATGCATGAATTACTGTGTCTGTAAACGTAGGCTTCCTGAATATACCAAATTTAAACTTCTGATCTATGATTTGAATACTAATATATGAATAATATTTTCAAACTGCAGCCAATTTAAATTTACCACCTTGCAGCCAATTTAAATTTACCACCATTCATGTATTTCCGGTTCCCCAGCCAAGAGCCTACTGGCGCGAACGTCTCGTGATTTACACTGTATCACTGGTATGTACGAAGCAGAAAGTGCGCTATACTTGATTCTTGTTGTTGTCCAATAATATTGCACCATGGCAGCATTTCAAAAGAATACGCGCTTTTGGTGAGCTCGATTTTTTTACTTCGGTGATAAATTTATATCAGACTACGAAGAAAGATCACGGAAATTGATGGATTAATAATTTTGAACAATCCAATAAAAGATGTGTTAAAAACTGAAAATATCTGGAAGCCTTAAAGTTATTGTGACCTTTAAAAATGTCTGTTGCTTTTGCTCAGCGCGGCAATCGCCCTCCACCGAACAATGCTCAGATTCAGAAGATGCTTGACGAAAATTCTCATTTAATACAAACGATTCAAGAATATCAATCAAAAGGACAGATAAATGAGTGTATTCAGTATCAACAGACTCTACACAGAAATCTTGTGTACTTGGCATCCATAGCAGATTCATCGCAAAATATACAAAGTATTCTACCCGTAAGTCGTGCATCTTATGACTCACTTTTGAGAATTATGTAAACAGTGGCAATGTCAGCTAATAGGTTTTCTTTACTTATAGCCACCTCAGGTCCAAACTGGAGGGACTCAACCTAATCAGCCTCCTCCCCATGTGGCAGTTTCGGAAGCTCCGGGAAGTCAAAGTAATGCCAATAACTATCCACAACCGCAGCAAGCCTATCGTGGCGGTCCTAACGCTCCAGCACCCAATGCCCCTCGGCCAGCTGGAGCACCGCAACCCTACAATCAGAGGGGGTACTCACAGGGCCAATATCAATACCAGAACATGGCAGGCGGATCATACCCCCCTCAAACACAATCAGGATACATGAACCCGAATCAGCACTCTTATGGTCCAGCGGGATCCCAACCTCAGGGCTATCCTTCAAATTCCAACTATGGCCCTCCCAATACTAGTGCTCCTAACAGCAACTACCCAGGTCCAGGTCACCAGAGTGGCAACTATCCACCTTCACCATTACAGCAGTCTTACCCTGCTCCTGCGCCTGGAGGAGCTATGCCGGCTGGGGCGGCTCCCTATTCTGCAGCTCGTGGCAGTAACTCTCAAAGTTATTCTGGAACTGGTGGATTTCAAGGTCCTCCGATGGGAGCGAATTATGGCGGTCCTAGCGGAAGCAATCCTTCTTCTGCCAATTACAATGCCGGCAACAACCAGAACTCTTCATACCCATCTCAACAGTTTCCTAGCGGTGCCCCTCCCGCAGGTTATCCATCTGCCCCGGCTGCTCAGCCCAATCACTCTCCCCAGCCGGGCCCCGGCTATCCCAACCAAGCTCCCGGCTCGGTGAGCTACGGTCCACCTGCAGCTCAGTCTCCCACTTACTCCACACCTAACAGCAACCCTCAAAATGGTGGAACTCAGCCCCCTAGCACAAATGTGACTAGCCAAGCATATCCCCAAGGACAAGGTTCTGCCTACTCTTCATCTTCTCAACCTCCATTTTCTAATCCTTCTCAGCCTGGAAGTCCTGTGCCATCTAACTACCAGGCGCCAGTTTCTCAACCTTCCAACAGTACATCAACTAATTCTCAAGGTTATGCTCCTTCCACGCCTCAGTCGTACTCTGCTCCTGCAGGATCTTATCCCCCACATGCTTATGGCTCTCACCCACAACCTCCTTATCCACCTTCACAGTACCCCAATGCTTCATACCAGTATTCCAGGCCCCCTGCCCCCCAACCCCCTCCGCCGCAGGGAGCTTATGGGGGGTACAATTACCAACCGCCAGCTCAATAATTAATTACCATGTATGAACATCTTTTTACAATGTCCTTATGGATGTTTTTTTATTCTTTGTGATGTACAGGTAGCAATAAGCCCTCCTTTTTTATTTAAGTTTTATTTCACATTTCTTGATAGAAGCCCATTCTCAGTTTGGTCACATTCTACTTAGTGTAACTTCATAATTAAATTAGATTACAGTAATATTGTATTGTACATTTATAATTTTTTACAAGTGTATTTTTATTTTTTGTACGTAAGCTTGCTGTCTTATATCTTTAATAAATCCTTATACACTATACATTCTTGTATTATTTTTAAGTGTTGGGAAAACGTGAAGATTTTGTACCCAATAATACACCTTCAAGGTCAATGAGTGGGAAGTTGCTCTACATTTGCAGCTTAGTTGTGTATAAGCCTTAGTGTACATATCCTAAGCTAGCATTGTACATGTAGTTTTCCTTTTACACAAAGATCACAAGCAGTGCCCCTAGTTTAAAACATTACATAAACTGACATCGATTGCATAAATAAATAAAAATGTATGAGAACTAAACCACGCTCTAGGAGTGCCGTCGTATCTACCTCACATTTTTTATTTATACTATCGAGTTAGTTTGACGCAATGTTTTTTACTCAGGGCACAGATGGTGAGTACTAATGACAAAATAAATAAAACTTGTCGTATGACTAGGGACTGGAAAAAAGTGGTGTTATTTTTTGCGAAATTCGCATTATTTTTTTGGGAAATTCGCATTATTTTTTATCAAAAACAGGGAAATTCGCGTTATTTTCTATGCTAAACGGGGAGATTCGGTGTAATTTTTAGGGTTGATTTGATCGAAATAAAGGTTTATGTAATAGCAAAAAAGAATTATAAAATAAAAAAACTATAGATTTTACTAATATTTACAATTTATTATATAAACAACAATATGCACCTTCAAAAACAATCAATAAACAACATCTGAATCAATACGAGTTACACTTACAAAAAACCATTGATTGAAAAAAGTATTAATATTTGAATGACACTCCGAATACCCTGCAATATCCAAATTTAGTCTCTCTATATGAGGGTTATCTAATTTTTTCGAGGGATGTTGGCTTTTATGAAAGCCTCAAGTTGTGCTCTTGGCTAATCCAGCAGCAGCTTCACTCCTTGATGTATTTCCTATTTCATTGATGTCACGATTCAAGTCTGTTTGGATGTCCAGGACAGTTCTGCTTATCATTTCTTTTTTTAATAAAATAGATTTGTGAATAGGAATGCAATTCACCAACCTACTTTGCCTGGCCAGAAACAGGTATTAAGAGGGTGCTAGGAAATTTCTCGAAAACACAGTTTTTGACGTGGTTTTTTTTCAATAAATATGGACAAATATAAATTTTTGATAACTTTAAGTGTTAGTTAAACATTTCATTTGCAATATGCATCAAATAATATATGTCTATAAACGCTTTTATTACTTGAAAAAATAAAAATTACGAACAACTTCTTGCGGTAAGTGGAAAACCTACAATTTTTGAACCAGTTTTTCTGTAAATTGGTGGTGTTTTGAAATCTAAAAAAAAATTACAAATATACTTTATACCCTGTTTTAGTTCGTGGTGTGATTTAAAATGTGATTCAGATGAAGAAAACTGAATTAAAAAAAAAAATCTAGAAGCAAAAACGGACAAAAAAGTGTACATTGTATCTTCGAATAAAATCTCAAAAAATGGTTATTTGTGCCCAATTATTTTCAAATATAGAACAATATAATCTTGAGCTTAGTTGTATTTTTTTTCAAATTTTTTATTTCACAAGATGTATTTTTTATTATTATTTTACAAATGGCTTTTAAATGCGAGATTCGCGGGGTAAACCTCAGTCGAGCGCCAACGCTCACAGAAGGCGGGACCTGCGGCACTTTTTTTTTTTCGCTAAAACTATCTCATAACAAACCTTTGTTTCGTCGGCAAGTGATATGCAACATTTTCGAAGCGAGAACATTTACGATTTTCCATGTTACATTTTTACAAAAATATTATTTTTTGCAATCAACAATTTCTTAATAATACATTCCTTGACTTATAGGTTGGTATGAAGCTGACCACCTACTGTACAAAGATGGTTAACTTTGCTAATGTCACCCCTGTTTCTGGGAAGGTCGACAAAAGTTGCAGGGCTTATGTTCAACTACTATGTGTGTGCTTGTGGGAATGTATTTAATATGAATCTGAAATGATATATATCTTTGTAACTTTAATTTAGATTAAGACTTTGATACTTAACTTAGAAATTTATTATTACTATTTTAGAAATAATCGGTCGACATTCTACTTCCTACGGATTTTACGCTAAAAAATAATTTTAGTCATCAAGAAAGCGAAATTGCGAGAAAGGAAACGCAATTTTACAGTATGTAAAAACTAAATATTTACTAAGAAATTCTGCGTGTATGCACTATATTGACCACTTTTTTCATAAAATTCCTTGGAACCTTCACATATCCATAACATCTGTAGTTACGCTTACGAGTAACTAAAAACTTGTTTTTTTTTTATTTAATGTTTTTCAAAGTTCTAATGAATTAATAAAGTGGAAATACACAAACCATTACCAAGACCCGTCACCAAAGTTCATCCAGCCCTACAGCAACTTGGTCTTGATTGAGAATCGACGCTTTCTTTAGCGACGACCAAGCTCGCTGGGGGCTCTTGGGGTGTGATTTACACAAAAACAGCGCTCGCAAAAATCATCCTGATATTATTATTACTAAAAATATAATTTGCGAAACTATTGATTTATTGTTGAACATTTTTAGTTTTGATGTTGAAGGATGGAAAAGGTTGAGTCTATCTGACCGGCATAAAAAAATGGCTGCCAAAAAGTGTACTGCAAGCTACTATGAGTAATAACATAGAGGAGCGGAAACTAACGTGCTGATTTGATACATACTGCAGTTGTCATAAGAATAAAATTCTTCACAATCTGAGCTAAAATTCGTAATGTGAGAGTTGTTTTAAATATTTTTGAAATCAATTTCCTGTTTTCATAAGACACATTGGTTACAGTACACATGCAAAAATTGCTCATGTAAAATTAGCTTAATGGTCTCTACGGCAAACAAGAACAAAGGCAGCGACATGCTACCACTTGCGTTTCTCTCCTGTCACACGTTGCAGTGGTTATAATGAAATGAGTGATCTAATCTAATCTAAGTTGCAAGGATATGTTACATTGGAGATTCACATTACATGCATTCTCACAACCAGACACGTACAAGTTCGCGCTTGCACATGCCTCATGTGAACCTACAACATAAAAACCAAATCTCAAATGGACATACACCCTGCAACTCTTGCCGTCCTTCCCTGAGACAGGGGTGACATTGGCAAAGTGAACCATTTTTACAGCATGGGTGGTCAGCCGCATACCAACCTATAAGTCAAGGAACCAACCTATAAGTCAAGTGATAAAGTTAAAATATGAAATATGAAATATTGCCACGACTTTGGCGATCACAATATTTATAACGTGTGTTATCTGTTATTTCTCTAGTTAATAATTAATTCTCTAGTTAGTAACTCTAGTTATTTCCGGTCTAGTCGGCAGCCGTTATTTGAAATGGCACCAACATTCAAGATTTTTTTTTCGGTGTGCCGAGTTTTTTGTACACATGGAAATGCAACTGTGAAGTTCTTTGTTATTTTTATTACTAATGAAATGCAACTGTGAAGTTCTTTGTTATTTTTATTACTAATGACCATTTTCGTAAGTAAGTTGAGACATATATATATATGTCTTTTTTGGTTAAAATAATTTCTAGTCCACAGATATTATAAGTTAATATACGTACCTTTCAAAAACTACAAAATAAGAGCTCGGAGCGCGCGGCTGTGGCATAGATAGGTATTAAGCGAACGCAGATTTTAAAATTAAAAATATTCGAGAGCGCTCTTAATATCATTAATGAAAAATTCCTTACGAGTATTGTTCATTTTAATTATTATTCATTTATAATTACCTAATTACATCTGTTGAACCAGGGTCAAATTTATGGTCAAATGACCCAGGCGGGGATCGAACCCCGCGTCTAGCGATCTAGCGTGTTTCAACGTTGAAAGATCAGCCCACTTGGCCCCTCGGCTATAACACCGACCATTTATTTTGTGCTTTGCACCTTGCAAAGGGTTTTCACAGGAATCTTTTCTTTCCCACAAAATAGTTGCGTTGCAGAAGCGACACATAACAACTTTTTCGCACAATTTCTACCAAAAGTACGAAAATTCGCGATATTTGCGTAAAACCTCAAATTTCGCGTTATTCGCGTAAAAACATCAAAATTCGCGAATAAATTCGTTTTATCGCGATCGCGAAATTTTCCAGTCCCTACGTATGACTCATGTTCTTGAGATGGAGTAGCTTAAAATAATTAATTTCACAATGGATTTTTGAATGTATATTCTAAACTAATCTAAGTTGCAGAGATATGTAACACTAGGGATTCATATTATATGTATTCTCACAAGCGGACATGTTTAAGTTCGTGCTTGCACATGCCCCATGCGAACCTACAACACAAAAACCCAAATCTCAAATGAACATACACCCTGCAACTCTTGCCGACCTTCCCTAAAAGAGGGGTGACACTATGATAAAAATAAAAATAGATTTATACTTCAACAAAGCCTATCTGGTTTTTCTTTAGTTCATTTGAACTATCTTCAAGGGCCATTGTTGACCTGTAAGAGAGAAAGATGCACTGAAATGTTCTTTACAGCAAGAACAAGAAGAAGTTATTTAAGAAGTTTATGTAGATGGAAGGTTAATAATTATTTATTAATTGAAAAAAAAATGCTGGGTCTTTAGAAGGCAGAAATATATTTTTAAAATGCATTTGCTTTCACATACCTTCAAAATAATATTTAATCCTAAATATTCAGAACATCTACTGAAAAATAATTGTCTATTGAAAACCATGGCCAGTCAAATAATGAATTCAGTAAAAAAAAAAATAGTTGGCAATTCAACGCAATGAGAATACAATTAATTGGGTGATTACAAGGGTGAGCTTGCACATACACAATTTTGTTGCATTCATCTACATTTTACACACATGAAGAGATGGAATATGGCATAGAGCAATTTTATTGTCTACTAGTATTCCCTAAATAACTATTCTGTATGCACAATAGATGGTGACTGAAATGCATGAACACTTTCATGATAAATTTCTTCTGGTTCATCACCATTTTCCATGTAAGTTGGGAACGCTGGTGAAGTCTGCAATTTTCGGAAAGGTAAAATGGTGTCATATAAATAACACAATCCATTATTTGGTCCGGGAATCGCAACGCCCTTTACCCAGATCACATTGTATTTAGTATTCATCCGCATTATCTGGATGCCCTTAATAACTCGCCATCTGAAATAGTGCAGATAAATATCAAATTCAGGACATATATGAAATAATTTCTTAAAATTAGATCTGCAATTTTACTTTTCTGAATATAAGGAAGGATTTTTTTTTAACTACATTTTTTTCTGGACAGGCAAACGACTCACTTCTATATGATAAAAGTGTCTATAACAACATATCTATAATCTAAGTCGCAAAGTTGTTGACAATTAAGGCTCATATTTAGTGCACCCCTATAAGCAGATATGTTTAAGTTTACACATGCTGTATGTGTACTAACAAAATAAAACAAACCTCACACCAACATAAACCTTGTTATTTGTGCCGCTTTTCCATAGCAACCCTACCGTTATAATATGTTGCAATTTTGTTTTACAGAGTCCATTGTACATACTTTCCCAAGGGATAGGAAAAAAATCTATCTACCTAGGTAGTTTTTATTTATTTTTACCTACAAGATTTTTTATTTCCAACAAATTTATTTTGTGGAGCTATTTACCTAAACATTGTGATTTATTAATATTTTATTTATTTAATTGAAGGATTCAAATCAAAACACTGTTTTGTATTTTCACGATTATAATTATTTAATATCATTAATTGATGAGGCATTCACTTTGTAACCTTTCATTTTAAAAAAAATAAAATTAAAAATAAAAAACAAATTGTATAAGGTTACGGGGCGAGTAAAATTTAATAATGTACGACCGGTTTCGGAAACAATGTTTCCATCGTCAGGTACAAAATATTACTGACTAACAAAATAAAATATAAATTAGTGTAACATTCTTTTAAGGGGTGGGAGTAGTGGAGGGGGGGAGGGGTGAGGAAGGAAACAGAGCGCTGGGATTGTTGGTGACAGATTTATTATTATTTCTAGGAAACAAGGTCAGGAGAGGAGATGGATTAGGGATCAAAAAGTTATTTAGTAAGGAATTGACAGTACTTGAATTTTTATTAATTTCTATGGTCTCGAGAGCTGTTAAAGTCGGTCTGTATGTGTTTGTATGAAGAAGTTTGATTGTATGTTTATTAAAAGTATGTCCTGATTCTATAATGTGGTTGGCAAACTCGGAGAAGTTATTATTAGATAGACAACGCCTGTGTTCGTCCATTCTAATTTTTAAACTTCTACAAGTCTGCCCAATGTATACTCGATTGCAGTCGCCATTTAATTTTACTAACGTTTTCGATAATATATCATTGTCAGGTATACAAAAATTTAAATCCGGAAAAATAAGGATTTAAATTGTTGTATACCTGACGATGATATATTATCGAAAACGTTAGTAAAATTAAATAATTATAATCGTGAAAATACAAAACAGTGTTTTGATTTGAATCCTTCAATTGAATAAATAAAATATTATTGAATATGAATTTTCAGTGTTAATACACAAACAATTCAAAATATTGTGATTTATTGTTATCTATGTCGGTTGGAAAACTCAAAAGCAGTTTATAGACAAAATTTTAGTGGGTTGATTTAACAATTATATTTGCCTATTTATTAATTAGGATGCCTATTTCAAAGATTGTCAGTATTTTATACAATATAAAAAAATTGTACTAAATTAATTGTTCTCATGAAGAAGATTCCAAATTCAATCTATTGAACAGGTGAGAGATTTTACATAAAATTAAATATACAGTGTAATATATCCGCTCACCTGTTTCCCATGTGGCCAGGCAATTTAGTTCCAGGCCACACTCGTCCTTTCTCTCCACCTCCTCCAATGTTGCCGGGCCTCCTGTGAGTTTTGGTTACACCATGTGAAGCGGGCATTCCTTTAAAACCCCACCTAGTCATGACCCCTTGAAACCCACGATCTATGCTGTAAATGAGAAATATGTATTATTCAATCACAAGTAACGGGATTATAGGTGAAAGATCATTTCATGTAATTACAAATTTTAAATGTGGTATACAAGTAAAGTAATCATCAAAATGCATGTGAAATTAAATAGTATGAAAAAATACTAAATAACTTCAGTTGAGTTGCAGGAAAGATGGTTTTAAAAATTATAGAATAGTATAAAATGTGTTTACTGAATGATTATTTCATTAATTAATCACACTTGAAGCAAATATTCCATTACTTAGAATAAAAATCGAATAATGAAGTCTGCACATTTGAATCGGGGAAAAATGTAACGTCTTTGGCCAGGTTGCTTGACACTTACGATTAATTGAATAGTGGCTAAGGACCTCAGTTAAAAATGTGACCACCATCATCTTAGCGCTGTCATCCAAACAAAATTATATATATTACACCATGACAGGACATAGTCACAATTCGATACAATATTATGTAGGCAGACGCTAAAGCACTACATACTGTATTTAGCATATCTGTCATTGGATGTCTATGTATAGACCTACATGGCTTAAATTGAATGTGGTGAAAATCGGAACGAACACTGCTATCTTATAAAACATCACTCTTGATAGCTCAACGTGAAGTCAGCTGAGTTGTTTAAAAAGAGTATTTTGTTGAATAAAAACAAAATAACGCTCATTGATTTTATCAGTTTGTCTGGGTATGCCCTAACATCACAACAGTGCCAACCTCCAACTATCATCTATGTTCAGTTTAAGCCATGTAGGTCTATATGTATATTTCACAATGCTGTAAAATAAAATAAAAACCCTAATTATAGGGAATCCATTGAGGTGGCAACCTGAGCTGAGGAATATTTTGAATGTGGGGACTACATTATTATATTCTTATCCATAAGTTTGTGTATTACAAAATTGAACATACGTCTTTCCTCTGATGTCTATATAATCACCAACTTTGAAATGAGAAGCAAGAAGTGGTGTGCCAGGAGGCAGGGCGGCTTCAGGTGATATTATAAATCTGCATATATTCCTCTTAGGAGCCACACCACTTTTCTCAAACAATCCGTAATACTCTTTCGTCAGAAGTGTTGGATCCACTGTTTCCGCTCCCACAAGCAAGCACCCCCATTTTCCAGCACTGCGAATGGCAGCACGCGGTTTAATTGGTGGGTCCCACTCCTCGGGTGGAGTGTACTTTACAACATGATTATCAACAACCTGCAACATTTGTAATAATTTAACATGGATCATCTCTTATTTAAATTTTATCTGTTAAGAAAGGGCAATTGTAAGAGATTGATTCAAATTAACCTGCAACAGGGATGTGAGAATCCTGGTACCATTATTTAGCCACATCGGATAAGTCCCAAGTTTCCTGGCAATGACACCAGTTCTTTTGATTTTTGGAGACCATTCCCCTGCAGGCAGTACCTCTTGAGCTAATGGCGATTCTGATGCTAGTTGAAGTTTTTTGGCAGCTGCGCTAGCTTTCAGACGATCCTGTACAACTTCTCTGATAAAATTTTGATTTTCCGCAGTAATGTAATCTTCATGGAGCTAAAAGGATACAGAATGAAATCATGCATTGGGTAAAAAATACAACATGAAACCTTCTTTCAATCAGACGTTAATTAAGAATCATTACAAATAGTTCTAGTATTTTCTCCAGGTGCACGATAAAAGTACTCACCACACGTTTCTTGTGAACATACCAGGAAGGGAAGCGTGGTCTTGGAGCTTGAGAACTTCCTATAGCTCTGACTGGTAATGAGCTGTTAAACCTGTAAATATAACCAGTAATCTTGAAGCTTTGCTTGATAGTGATAGATCCATTTACATTTTGAAATTGTGATCAGTTGCCGACACAAGTATCCTACTGGCACATACAGAACTATTATTTGAGAAAAGTTTGAATATTTTTTAGCTATGTAAAACTATAAGATTAAAATTTTAATCCTCGTGTTATTTACATGCAATCCTACAAATACGTCAGACAATAACCGACATATAAAAAAACAAAATAGCTCTCAACTAATAGGTTGGTATGAGACTGACCTTAAAAAACGCAACTAAGCTACACATATAGTATAACTTCTTGCCTGCATTATCCCTGAAGGAATTGCATGTGGTGATTAGGGACCGATTTATTTTTACAGGTAAGGGGGCTGGCCTCACACCACTTTCAGTTGAAGTGGGGGTTTCCCAGCTCTAGGGGGGCTGGTTCTGATATCTTGTGAAGGCGTACACCTTGCTCATATTTATTTGGGTTTTGGTAATGCAAGCATTCCACCAACTGAGCTATCGACCGGACTTTTTACGAGATTGTTTGTGGCTACAAAGCGCGAATTCTCAAACAAGACCCCAGATGCTGTAAGGCTGGATGGACCTTTGGTGACTGGTTATTGTTAAAGGTTTTTATGAATTTTTCAACTCAACAAAGAGCATATTTGAAAATGTCAATGGTATTTTTTTGTTCTCCGCCGAGATACGAACCCACAACCTTCCATTAACGAGTCCGGAGTGTTACCACTGGACTAAGGACCGGTCCTTGATACTTGAAAAAATGATTTACTTGTGCCAATGCCACCCCTGTCCTGTCTACCAATTCCCTAGGAAGGGTGGCTGGAGTTGCACAACACAGTATAAGGATTCCTTTGAGGTTTGGGTTTGTAACTACACATACAGTAAACGTAAGCGCAAACTTCAATACGTCTGCTTGTGGGAATGAATTAAATATGAATCATAAAGGTTAATATTTTTTGCCACTTCGATTATGGATTTACCTATGAAAAAATACTTACGTGAGTCTTAGAAGCCTTTTACATAAAATTTCATTTACTATGGGTAAAGCCATGTTGTTAAAATGTTTAAATCACCATTCAAACTGTATTTCAATAAATAAAAACAGAAATATTTAAATATTATAAAAAATATCAATTCAAATTTTAGGTTATGTCACACACAATTGACAGGTTGCTTTTTGAAATGGCTGTAATTTCTAGATGCAGAAAGAGCGTATTAATTTCAAATCGTCAGACAAAAACAAAAGTAGGTACCTATACCTAGTGGAGATAAAAATAATAATATCTTATGATGCTAATAGACTCGGTACAAATTGCGACAAAAAAAAAGTGGAATTACATGGAGGGGTTGCAGGGGAAAAGGCAAACTAATCTTTTGTTATTGGTTGCTGGGATCTTAGGGACCATAGTTTTTAGAAGAGTGATGTTTGCCGGCCGAGAATTTTTTTTTCCGGAGACCGATTTATTGGGCACCTTTTTTTTTTTTAATAGATTTGTGAAGAGGAATGCAATTCACCAACCTATTCTGCCTGGCCAGAAATAATTAATTATGAATAGGGTAATTTCACTTTTTTATTTCATAAAATAGTAGACTATATTTTTAAAGATGCATCTGTGTTTTTTAAAAAAATATATCTGGCTTAGTTTTAAAATTATAGCTCTTAAAAATTTGTGTATTTTCGATTTCCGGTAAAACAGGCTATTTTTTTAGGTAGTGGATATTCACACAACTCGTTGTGCCAATAAGATGGGAATGGCTATTCGCCCAATTGATCCGTGAACGGAACAAATTGATCCGTGCACAGAACGCGCGTCCCCCACCTACCACCCTTCCCCCACACTCGTGACGTCACACAACCACAACTGACGCGCGGCGTGGCCGATAATTTGTTCTTCGCCATTCTTCGCTTTATTGCTTTGAAACGTGTAAAAAGTGAAGCGATGAAATAAAAGGCTGCTGATTTGTTCTAACAGGTATGTTTTTCAGTCTCAAATGCTGATGTATTACTCATATTCGTGTATATCGAAATATAAAATGTATTGTACCTGTCACGATGCATCCCTTTTCTCATCGCCTGCTGTTAATGCATTAATTTTGAAATGACGTTTGATTTTCAGGTATTTGACAATGTCCGGCGAGTCAGGTGGAGCCTGGCCTCATTAGGGACAGAAATTATCAACTTTCGCCGAGTTCAGAATTGCGCGGACAAACATTGATCTATGTCACACTGGGAGCCAGCTGCCCTTCCGAATACATTGGGTGCCTTAAAAAGACTCGTTGGTCTTCAAGCACGTGAGATACACGTGCAAGCTTGGAAGAGTCAAGAGGATTGAAAGTGGTCGAGGCATTCACCCGCAACAATTGTATGTATTATTGTTCTAAAAATGTGTAAACTATTCTGTAAGTCAGGTGTGTCTAACTCAAATGGTATTGCGGGCCACATGATCTATTTTGCACTACATTCAGGGCCGCATGGCTGTACTGTACAAATAAATACTGTGCTGTAAAAATCGGTTCACTTTTGCCAATGCCACCCTGGTTCAGGGAACGGCGGCAGGAGTTGCAAGGTTTATGTCCATGTGAGGTTTTCTTTATTTGTATGCACACATTTTTTTTTTTTTTTTTTTTTATTTTAAAGAAACACAACAGCACATACAAAGCATAAACTCGCAAAAGAATGAAAAGAAAAATATTTTAAGGCCAATAACAGGTTTCGTTAACTTAAAAATTTCAAAGATACAAACAATCCATATCTACAAATAGCAATACGAAGAGAAAAAAATAAACAAAATAACAAGGTTTAAAATAAAACACAAGAAAAAAACCAACTAACAACAAATAATCAGAAAAAAACAACTAACAGAGAACAGGTTTAAGAAAAACGAGAAATACATAAACATATTTATATATATATGCGCAAATACACAGAGAGATGAAAGGATGTTTGAGGAAAGGAGGAAGGATGATAAAAGGGATGAGAAGGGAGCTACCTTGATAAAACAGCAATCACACCGTCGAGAAATTTACTTTTTGATAATAAAAATATGTCTAAATCGTTAAAATTATCATTGTAAGTGCTGAGCAATCTGTTCATTATTGAATTTTTAGCATAATTTGAATGATATGTATTAGAAAAGAATAGAGAACCAAGTCTAGTGCGTCTAGAGTGTGGTACACGATAAGTGATCCCCCCACATAGAGAATTAGAATCAATATAGCCATGAATGAGCCCATATAAAAAACTCATGTCTAGGAGAATCCGACGGGATTTCATTGGCATCATTCCATGATGATGAGCGGCAGCACGATGATCATTAAAGTAAACATGTGCCCTGAAGTTTAGATGCTTAAGAAATTTGTTCTGGATACCTTCTAGTCGACGTATATATGTATCATACATGGGGTTCCAAACAGGAGATGCAAATTCAAGAATACTGCGAACATAGGCAAAATACGGTGATTTAACTGCATTCAAATCCTTAAAATCACTGCAAGCTCTCAAGACAAATCCTAGCACTTTGTAAGCCCTCTCAGTGATGGAAAAGATATGTGAATCGAAAATTAGTCCAGCGTCCATATAAACTCCAAGGTCCCTCACTCCGGTTACGGTCTTCAAATAATTATTATTAATCTGATAGTTGTAAGTTAAGGGAATTTTCTTTCGAGTGAAAGTTATTTGTTGACACTTATTTACATTCAGAGATAAATCATTAAGGATACAGTAATGCGAGAGCCTATCAAGGTCGCTTTGCAGCATTAGGCAGTCCTGATAATTATCTATCCTCATATACACTTTTGTATCATCAGCGTACAACAAGCATTTCGCGTGTTGAAAACAACACTCAATATCATATACATATGCATTAAATAAAAGAGGACCTAAGTGGGAACCCTGGGGGACCCCAGAGGGAATTGTTAAATAATTGGACCTACAGCCACCGACGACTACCGCTTGAGAACGCCTGTTTAAATATGAGGAGAACCACCGCAAAAGATTGCCGTGTACTCCGAGTGTATGCAATTTTTGTAATAACACACGATGATTGACTCTGTCAAACGCCTTAGAGTAGTCCGTGTACACGACATCAATCTGTCCACCTCTGTCCATTTCCTTGAAGACGCAGTCAGTGAAAACTGCCAGATTAGAAACAACCGATCTCTTCCTTAAGAAACCATGTTGAGATTCAGGTACTTGAGAAGATATCAAAGCATATATGTGATTGTAAATTATCTTCTCAAAGAGTTTCCCAAAAACTGGTAGGATTGATATTGGTCTATAGTTTTCAGCTTTGTTTTTAGATCCAGTCTTATGTATAGGGACAACGTGTGCCTTCTTCCACACACGAGGAAACTCACCTGTAAGGAGAGAACTATTGAATATGATTGTCAATGGGACTGAAAGTTCCTTGGCACAGTTAACAGCCAAAAATGAGGGGATTCCGTCATGACCCGGACCTTTATTGGAATCAAGCGAGTTCAAGTATTTGCATACAATTGCCGGTGTAACAGTCAGACCCCTAGTCATCGCTTTGGAAGAATACACACCATTAAGAGTTTCGTCCCAAGCATCCAAGTGACCATTCACAAACACCGATCCAAAGTAGTCAGAGAGCAACCCTGCCATATCAGCAGCATTAGAAGCCACACGATCCCCAAAGGACAACTCCCGAGGCAAAGAAGAAGAATTTTTCTTTCCCTTCAGAAAGGACCAGAACTTTTTAGGATCCTTGGCTACAGAATCCTCTGTACGCCTTATAAACCTCGTGTAGCATTCACGTTGAACTCGTTTCTGACGAGCACGCAATAGGGAGAAAGTTTGATAATCCAACGGATCACCGAGCAGCCGCCAACGTTTGTGGAACTTGTGCTTTTCTCTAATAATTTTAATAAGTGCAGCAGAAAACCATGATGGGTAAGTGCCCGATCGAATAGTTTTGCTTGGGATGTAAGTGGCGATACCGCCATTGATTATCCTGTAGAACTCATCCACTGAATGATTCACATTGCTGTGATCAAGCACCTTCTCCCAATCAATGTCAAGTAAGAATGTTTTGAGGCCAGCGTAGTCGCCTTTCCTAAAGAAACGTACCAAGCGCGGAGGCTCAACTATAGATCCTTGGGGGATAAATTTAATATTTAGTTCAATGGATGGATGGTGTGAGTCTTCAACCACCATCGGAAAATCAGCGCGAGAAGCTTCTATAGTGACATTAGAAAAAATCAAGTCTAGAACCCTATCATTGGCATTAACAACGCCATTGTATTGGGCCAACCCAATTACAGAGTAATTTAAAAATAAGTCCATCGTATGACGATCAGCTATGAGTGGGCTGAGATGGTCATTAATATCATCCTTTACCCATGTTATATTCGGTAAGTTAAAGTCACCGATAACTAGGAAAGTATCATCTGGGAACAGGTTTCTCAAACTAGTAAGTACAGAAGCAAAAGACAGCACCATATGTTCGTGACAAGAGCCACCAGCCATATATATGCAAGCGATATGTAAATCAGCAGTGTTCCTGTTTAGAGACTTACCCGATACAGTAATCCAGACACACTCCAAATCCGACTGCCAATCCACTCTATGTCGGGCATTCAAGGACTGGCGAGCAGCAATCATGACACCACCACCGCGTAAAATACCAGCACTACCTTCATTTCTATCTCTTCTAAAAATGTCGTACCGATCATCACACAATTCTTTATTCAAAATGCCATCGTTCAACCAACTTTCTGAGATTAAAATTACATCATAATCATTTAATAAAACATTTTGTAGAAACGTGTGTGTTTTTGTACGAAGACCTCGTACGTTTTGATAAAACAGTCTTAATGTCATTAAAAAGTTAAGAAAATATACCTACATGTACATGTATATCAAAAAATAAATTAGAAAGAGAGTACCGTAATAAAATGACAAATAATTTATAAAAGACTTATCAAGCACGCTGAGAAACAGCTTTCTGTAGCTTAGGGAGGGAGAGAGAGAGAGGGAGAGAGGGAGAGAGAGGATGAAGAAAAAGAAGGATATTAAAAAGTAAAAATAAAAAGGAAGCGGTTGCACTGAATATGCAAAGTGGTCGAAAATAAAGGAAAACAAAAACAGTGGTCGTAAAAAACAGCATTCGAAAACTGGCCACATCAATTTATACGCAGCAAGTCTTGCTCCGATTCGATTCGGATGGCTGGCATAACATCGTTTTTTCTCATATAAATACAACAGTTTCGCGTCCATACGTATGAAAAATTTTTGAGTTTTGCAGCTTCTTTGGCCCTTTTTAGCAGAAATTTTGTTGCTGCTGTTAAGTGTTCATTGACATAAATCGCTCTTGATTCCCCCTGCATACCCAGATCAGTCGTCGTTAATCCTCTCTTCTTTCGGATTGCCGCAATCAGCTTATTCTTCGTTAAATTGCTTTTAAATTTTGCGACAATGGCTCTAGGTCTGGAACTCTTGACGACGTGTGAGGCACGAGAGACGTAGATCACATCGTCCCTCTCCAGTTGCACCCCCAGCCCCTCTGCTACCTTGGTGAGAGCATCCATAGGGCCTGCGGAGCCCTTCTCAGGGATCCCTACGATTTCTAAATTATTTTGCTTGTCCCTTTGTTCAGCGAGGGACAGCTTAGAGGACAACGTGGAAGTTAATTTATCCAAGCACTCCACCTGCCCCTTGTATTTGACCAGCTTGTCCTCACAAGTGCATTTGAATCTTTCAGCCTCAAGTACCTCACACCTCGTCTCCAGTGCAGCACATCTACCCTGAAGTTCCTCGAGTGCCTTTAAAACCCTGTCATAATCCATCTTGGGATCCGATTTAAGACCCATTGAAGTCTGAGTCGAAGCCACGGGAGATGGGCTAGGGCCCGGCTTCAACGATCTTGGGTCCTCCACTTTGCAGCTTCTGCACATCCACTGTGAACGGGTCCTAGTGGTCTGTTTTTTTAAAAACTCAGTAGGTAATTGCTGACATGACACGTGGAAACTGAGACAGCATCTGGAGCATTTTAAAGTTTTTTTTGGACTAATTTCATCGCTACAAATATGGCACTTCATGGTTGGCGCTTTTTATTATAAATATCAATAAAGTGGAGTTTGATCACACTTCTCTTCTCTTTTCTCTAGCTCAATTTGATTACCTTTAAATTTTAATAATTTCAAGTTTCTTCCCCAAAAGATGATATCTATCGGTCGGTTGCAAAAGCTTTATTGTTAGCAAGTAATATTGCAAGTTCAAAATTTTGGAAAGCGCTGCTACTTGAACGGTAGCGAAAGCTCAACGTTCTTGTGAATAATTACTATTGTCTTCTTGAGTGACAATGATTGTCTACCTTTGTCAAACAGATTTGTAATTCAATTTTTTCTACAAAATACGCTGAATCTATCACGAACCCTCACTCCAAGCACTCACTAAACAGCAAAACCACTTGTTACTTCACTTAAAATTGAAATTATTATGTTTTGTTTATTTTTTTGTAATTTTATAAAAGGAGCAGAATTCTATGCGTGTTTATGATAGGTATATGGATAGGTATGATGCAGAATGTGTAGGCGCGAACCTACATGTGCCTGTCTACAGGACAGCTCGACGACTAGTCGCGGCGACAGGCTGCGGCTGACAGTTTTCATATATTTTGTTCAAAGCTCCGCACACTTGTCGCCGAGTCGCGCCGACAAGTCGTCCAGTTTGCGTAGCGCCTAAGGCGCATCCACACTACGCCGCTGTTGGTCTGGTTTTGGTTGAGCCTTTCCCTCTCGGTTGGGGCAGAAGCAGTTGAGGTGTGGCCCTGAACAGTGCAAACATGACAGCGTGTTTCCTTGCTGCCGTTGGCTTGGCTGTGCCTGCTATTCTACTTGTGAATGCCTTTCTGTCTGATGGTGGTAGGCTGGTTGCTGGCATTCCTCGTACCGCTGCTCCTAGGCTGGCCGTTGCTTTTCTTTCTGCTGCGATCAGGGGAGCAGTTGGTGGACATAGCAACTGCCCCTGCAGCCGGAAAAAAATGGATCGGGAGATTCAGTGATGCCCTAAGGGAGCGCTTTGACCGCTACGCCCAGCAGGGTGTAGCGGGTGCAGGGGGATGAGACCATTGGTCGCAGTGCCCCCCCCCCCCCGTGGGGAAACGGCAAGATGGTGGAGTCCAGAGCTCTCAACTCTTCGAGACGGCGTCAAACACGTTAGACGCAAGCACCAAGCCGCCGTAGCTGGGCGATACTGCCCATGTCACCTCCAACCCATGCAACTGTCGCAGCTTACGCAGGGTGCCGGCCCCCTCCCCGTGGACATAACAAACTTGGAACACAGTTCCGGGAAACTGCTCGCGCTGCAACTCGACCGTGATATCGGGCGCCTATAGAATGTTCCCCGTGATCTTCCTCAAGCGCATTCTCTTGCGTGTTCTGTCGCATTACAAAAAAACTGTTCTCTGCCGGAAAAAAGAAAAGTGGCGCGAGTTAACACTGCCAGTGCAAACCCGGACCCATGGGGCGCAGCATACCGCACAGTAACGTCCTGCGTACGCACGGGCGGGATCTTGAGCGGAATCGCTGCGCCCAGGGGGACTGGCGTCACTTGCACGCTGATGGACACGGCTACCACCTTCCTTCACGCGCTTATAAGCGTAGATAGACCAGCTGACGACACCACGGCTAAAACTGATCAGCGAAACTGCCACGCTGCCTCTGGATACACCCGTGTCGTCACCCCCCTACCGCTGCCGAAATAGGGAAAATCATTAGCCAGCTTTCATCGCGGAAGGCACCTGGCATTGACCGGATTAACAATCCCATAGTAAAAGCAGTCTGTGCCACGGCCCCTCACGACCTGACTGCCGTGCTCTCATTGTGTATCCAGCAAGGCATCTTTCCCGGTTGCTGGAAGGTTGGCCTCCTCAAGGTCATCCCTAAAGCGACCACCAAACCACCCACTGACCCCAAAGCCTGCCGCCTAATCACTCTCCTACCGACCCTTGGTAAGATACTCGAGAAACTTCATGTTAATCGAGTGGAAGCCCCTCTCCTCTCAGATGCCGTTGTCTTCCCACCAGTATGGTTTCCGACCGGGCGTCTCGATGGAGGATGCCATCACGTCGGCCCTAAAGGTGGCAAGGAGCTCGGCGTCAAAACACGTTATGGCGGTACTTTTAAACATTGCAGGCGCGTTCGACAGCGCTTGGTTCGACAGCGACGGGACCAATGGTTCTGTCCAAGCTTAGGCTCAGGCAGATACCGTTGAATATCTATAACTGCATCGCTTCATATATCTCGGACAGCTGCGTCATTATGGAAGCAGGCCCCACAATTGTTAACAAGGTTGTGACGGGAGGGTGTCCGTAGGGCTCAGTCCATGGGCCGACCTTCTGTCTATTCCCGTACTGCCTGGCTGCGAACTTAGAGCCTACGCGGACGATGTCCTACTGACCGTAGAGGCAAAATCTCGCGCTGACATTGAAAGCACATCGCATACTCTGCTGCCATCGGTATCCTCAGACGTGGTCTCTCAGCAACGTTCCTCGATACAATTGTCGAACCCCACGAGGGGCGCGTCACGCGAGCCGTTAAAGACTCCCTTCGCGACATCGCGATACGACACTGGCAGCGAGACTGGGATCTCTGTTCTGAGTGGATAGCTTACCTCTTCTTCCCATGTATTAGGTCCCGCGTGGAGGCTATATGGCTCACCCAGATTTCTATACGAGTCAGTTTTTCACAGGACATGGGAATTTCAATTTCACCCTCTTCAAGCTTTGTATCTCGTCCACGGCGAAATGCAAGTGCGACGAGGTCACGCAGGATATGCCTCACATACTGTGGGACTGCTCGCTGCGACATTTTGATCAGAATGCGCTCTTTGCCGCGGTAAGCCCGGGCATAGGCCCGATAGGCTACGCCAATTTTGTGTCCACAAGGAGTAACCATCGAGCCTTCAGGCGCTTTTGCGCCTCTGATGTAGACCCTGGACTGGACGTTCATTCAGAGTGCACAAAATAGCAAGGAGCGCATCTCATGTCCGGTCGATAGCTCAGTTGGTAGAGTGCTTGCATTCACCCAGGGAGCTCGGGTTCGAATCCCACCGAGGAGGGTGTCAGAAATGATTTCCTATTTCGGTGTTTATTTCAAACCCCATAATAAAAATACCGGCAAGGTTTACTCAGCCTTCACAAGAAATGAGTACCAGCCCCCTCGGGAGCTGGGAAACCCCCACTTCAACTGAAGTGGTTGGCGTAAGGCCGGCCCCCTTACCTGTAAAAGTAAATAGGTTCAACTCGCCACATGCGACCCCTTCGGGGATAATGCGGCAAGAAGTTACACTATATGTGTAGCTTAGTTGCATCTCGATGCAGTTGCATCGAGTCTGTAACTTCGGATTTTGCCTTGTTTTCTTTAGTAGACGAACAGGTAGATCTAGAATCACTGCTGGGTCGGGTCACGACCATCTGGAAGGCCTTCCACCACAAAAAAATATAGCATTGCATGAGCGCTCTGTGATACGCTTCCCCGGATGGAAGTGTACAAACGGAACGGGTATGAAGATGGGCTTGCGCAACTGCCCCTGCTATCCCCATAGCCTGCTGCAGCCGCGAGCAGCTTGTTCCAAGAGGTGCTGTCTATCTGTAGCCTCGTTTGGCACTGCAGTGTCAATCTGTCTGTTCCGATTTTATTTTATAGATTTCTTTTGTTTATTGTAAGTGTATTAATATTTTTGTTTTTTAACTTATAGATTGGGATGGTGGACTTGGTCCAGCCGCACTATCATCATCATCACTAGCTGGACAGCCCTGGGTGGGCCTTGGCTGAATCCAGGATTCTCCTCCACTCTCACCTGTCCATCACCTTTGCTCTCCAGCTACATATGTCTGCCTATACCGTCCATATGAAAGGCATACAAAATGAACATAAGCCCTGCAACTCTTGCCGACCTTCCCTGAAACAGGGGTGACATTGGCAAAGTGAACCATTTTTTACAGTACAGATGGTCAACCTCATACCAACCTATCAGTCAAGGAATCAATATATATATATATATGTAATCAATATATATTATATACAGGGTCCGTTATGAAAGTAATGAGCATTTTATGGGAAAAATAGATTTATTCCTTGATTGATAGGTTGGTATGCGGCTGACCACCCATACTGTAAAAAATGGTTCACTTTGCCAATGTCACCCCTGCTTCAGGGAAGGTCGGCAAGAGTTGCAGGGCTTATGTTCATTTGAGATTGGGGTTTTTATATTGTAGGTCCACATGCAGCATGTGTAAGCGCGAAATTATGCATGTCTGCTTGTGGGAATGCATTTAATATGAATCTCAAATGATTGCAGCTTAGATTTAGATTTAGATTTAGATTCATTGTAACGGTACAAATTCTTAATATTCTTCAAAATACTCTCCCCCCGCATTAATACACTTGCGGAGACGTGTCTGCCATGCCACCCTGAAACTCCTCGACGGGAATGTCTCTTAAGACCGTTGTTACATGATTTTGGATCGTTTTCACGGACTCCCAATGCTTACCTTTCAGTTCTCTCTTCAGTCGGGGAAACAAAAAAAAATCGCACGAAGCCAAGTCGGGACCGTAAGGGGGCTGCGGGACCATCGAAGTGTTGCTCTGGGTCAAGAATTTGGTGATGATGAAGGCCGTGTGGCTAGGGGCATTGAAATGGAGGAGCCTGGTCGTGCGTCAACACTTTCGGCACCAACTTCACACAGACCTTGCGCATTTGCAGATCCTCGGTCACTATCCCATGTACCGCAAATGTGGACATGTTTAAGGTGTCAGCGTTTTGCTGGATGCTCAATCGACGGTCAGAATGCAAAATTTCTTGCACACGATTCACGTTTTCGTCGGTTCTGGCCGTTGTTGGGCATCCGAACGTGGTTCGTCGGCGATCTCCTCCCGGCTCTCTTTGAACGCCCTGTGCCATTTCCCGGACTGTGATCTTGAAATGCAGTCCTCTTCAAAGGCCTCTTGAAGCATCTGGAATGTTTCGGTTGCATTTTTTCCAAGGCGCGCACAAAACTTGATTGCGTATCGCTCTTCAAGCGAACGCTCCATCGCGCCGTGTTACAAAGTTGAAAAACAGACTTCACGCGGAGGTATGTCTTTCCACTCAGACTACTTGCAGCACACTGGAGACCACCTGCATGGTAAGGGCAGATCCCCCACCACATTTCCCAACCCTTTCTCCCCCACTACGATGGATAGTCGCGTCACAATAAAATCATGCTCATTACTTTCATAATGGACTATGTATGTGTATATATATTAGGATGATTTATTTGGTGAGCGCTGTTTTTGTGCATCACACCTCAAGAGCCCTCTTGGGTCTTCGCTGAAGAAAGCGCCAATTCTCAAGCAAGACCCAGTTGTTGTAAGGTTGGATGGGCCTTTCAGTGACTGGTCTTTGGTAAAGGTTTATGAATTTTTCAACCCAGCGAAGAGCATATTTAGATATATAAATGGTATATTTTTGTGCTCCGCCGGGATTCGAATTCACAACCTTCCATTTACGAGTCCGAAGTGTTGCCACTGGACTACGGACCGGTCCAAGAAATGCCAACACGCGGTGTACCTTAATGGTCACCCATCCAGGTAGCATCCGCGCCCAATGTTGCTTAACTTCGGTGATCTGATGAGAACCGGTGCTTTCAACATGATATCGTCGTTGACACAAACCTTTATCATCACTGAAAAGTAATCTCTACTAGAATTTAAATCATATTTTGGTCTGTAATATTTTATCTAATCTAATCTAAGCTGCAAAGATATATATCATTTAAGATTTATATTAAATGCATTCCCACAAGCAGACATGTATAATTTCGCGCTAACACATGCCGCATGTGGACCTGCAATATAAAAACCCAATCTCAAATGAACATAAGCCCTGCAACTCTTGCCGTCCTTCCCTGAAACAGGGGTGACATTGGCAAAGTGAACCATTTTTTACAGTATGGGTGGTCAGCCGCATACCAACCTATAAGTCAAGGAATATATAAGTCATTATGACGTTTGTATATATTATTGTATTCAAGTAAAAACATGTTTAGAAATAAATGTAGAATAAAAGAGCTTTTTTATCATTGATTATATGTTTTTTTAATAAAATGAGAAAAATAGAATTGATGGTTTTATTTATTTTTCTGTTGATGCTGTATTGTCGAATATATCGCACGTTTAATAATAAAGAGCAATAACTCAAAAAACATGAATGTTGGGAAAACGCGTTTGAAGTTCAGACACCCAGTACAACTTGTATGGGATGAAAAAGACGGCCGATGTTTTATCTCGGTCATATTCGTCCAAATTGAACGGCTATCGCATTCTACGCATTCTTCTCGCATTGTTCTTGCTTTTTATTACAAAATCTCGATTTTCCCAATTTTCGAGTTGCGATATTTCCCACTCTGAAGCTACACGACTACACATGAAGTAAGTACATTTCATTGCCATTTAGTATATTGGCATTTAATGCATGCCCACAAGCAGGCACTAAATGAACATAAACTTTGCAACTGTTGAAACCGGAGTGGGATTGGAAATAGATAAAAAAGAAAAGATGGGAGCTTATAAGAAAGATCAATCATTTGAACGCAACTAAGTTATACAATACACATATAGTGCAACTTCTTGCTACGTTCTCCCTGAAGGGGTGGCAAGTGGAACCTATTTATTTTTACATAAAAGGGGTCGGCCGGGGGGTGTTTCCCAGCTCCCGGCGGGCTGGTACTTACTTCTTGTGAAGGCTGAGTAAGCCTTGCCGGTGTTATATTTTGAGTTTAAAATAAACAGCAAAATGGGATCCTAACCCGAGCTCTCGGCATGGAATACAAGCACTCTACTAACTGAGCTATAGACCAGACTTAATTTGCGCTCAATGTAAACATCTACTTTCACTGGATAGCTTTCTTTCTTGAACTACTAAAACATATTAGCTAAGCACCCTATAAAGTCCTCCTAAAATGTAACATCACCAGTATTTTTAAACAAATGAACATAGCAAATACAATAGACCGTCATCTATTGCTGAAATATCCATTAATTTTACCATTAAAAATTCTATATACCTATCTATGTTGCAAACATGATATTAACATTTAGAATTCATACTAAAGTATGCCCACAAGCAGACACCTGCAAGTTCCCGCTCACATATGACACGTATGTGAACTTAAAACATAAAAACCCCAAACATAAGCCCTACAACTCTTGCCGACCTTATCTGTAACAGGGGGGCCATTGGCAAAGTGTGCCATTATTTTCAGTATGGGTTATCAACCTCATGAAAACAGGCATCTGCATGGGTTGTAGGTAGGTACACAAGCTGTAGCCTCTGTGGCTTGCCAACTCGAGCCTTGGTACTCGAGGAAGCATGGCTGCCTGAACTACCGGCTCACGCAGATGCTGAGTGAACACGGTTGTTTCGGATTTTTCCTACAACGTATAGGAAAAGAAGCAACTGCAGCATGCTGGCACTGCGACTCAGAAAATGATGGCGCGGAGCACACGCTACTGTCGTGTCCTGCCTTGGCGGACCACAGGGGGTCATTAATGGCAACCATTGTGGTTGACCGACTAGACCTGGACATGGTAGTACCGTCAATGCTCCAATCAGAAGAGAACTGGCGGGCCTGGGATACCTTTGCCTCTCGCGTGATCGGAGAGAAGGAGGATGCCGAGTAAGTAAGGCGAAGGATGAACACGACCCGCCAAAATGTAGTTTCTGTTGATAGTAGTGTAAATGTAGATAGTGTAGATTTGCCAATTGACGCAACTGAAATGTGAAGACATGCTGTGCAAGGAGACACACCACACTCGGATGTCATGCTTGACGGCAGTTCCAGGGTGTGGCAAGATGTAGAGGGGGGTTTTTAGTGAGTAAAAATCTCATATATTCTAGGAATCTTTTGAAGATTTTCCCCTCAATGAAAAAAAAGCCTCTGTGGCTGTAGCTAGAAGTCGTTAACCTTACGTCAACCGCTATCAAGCAGAGACATGGTTAGGCACGTGGTCTGTGTCGAGGTAGGTTACATGATTTTTGCCATTTGTGTTGACCACAGGTGCAGATGACCCCTCAATGAGGTGACCACTAAAAATTAAAAAAAGTCATCGATTGCCAGGCATCTTGTGTAAAGTACTTAGGTAGGTACCTACACGCTTTTTGCACAGGGTTGACTTTTTAGCCCTGAAACCCCTGAAATGTTTTGGATGCGACCATTTTTCGTCATTTTGGTTTTTGAACAATGAAGTTTGAGTATACGCACCATTGATAGGAAGAACAATCGATAGATACTTACGCACCATTACTTGCCTGTCGTTTTAATAATTTGTAATCATCTTAAATTGCATCAAATGGACTCGAAACATTTTTTACTTGAGAACTTATATTTCGACGAGCAAACGTCAGCCTTATAAGTTATTATATGGGATTGCCCACATTGCCGTCCTTAGCAACCAAATATTTTTTTTTATCTATTTTCCGTTTTCCTAGTAACACAGCCGCAAATCAGCTAGCAAATTGTTTATTTTCTCGGATTTTTCAATACGTTCCACTTAGAAACATTCAACTAAAATATTCAATGAAATAATACAAAACACAAATTATATACGCAACGCAACTATAATGCTATAAATTGCAGTATTCATATTTAACTTTAAATATTGCATTATTTTATATAAATTATATTATTAGATTAAATTAAGAAACAGATGGGTTAGGTATGATGTGTGCGCTGTGCGAATAGGCATCGCCGTTTTGTTCAAACCAGTTTTGTACAGTGTAAATAGCAATCCCCGTATTGTGTACACAATGCACAAGAGCCGTGTGGCGCCATTCAGATCATTTCCCAGATCTTGTACGCAAAAATCACCGTTTTGGGCGAATAGCCATTCCCATCTTTTAGGCACAAATGACTTGGGCGAATAGCCGTTCCGACGCATATCGCACAATTTGTGCGAACAAGATGGGAACGGCTATTCGCACAATTTGTGCGAATAGCCGTTCCCATCTTTTTCGCACAAGTTTGTGCGAATATCATTTATCATTTTTTTATTTGGGCGGATATGACGTCGATGGAGCTTCAGATCTTCGGAATGTAGGTATCGACGGGCCCAGGTAGACGGTTTGCTAGCAACGTTTTACGTCATTTTGACGTTAAACGTCTCTAAGCAAGAATTTTACGAAAGAAAGAAAATTATCAACGATATCTTTATCTTTTAATTTAATAATTAAAAAACTCTTTTATTTAAAAAACACATAGTTTTTATTTTCACGTATGAGTTATAATGCTTCACTGCCTCACTTATAATGCCTCACTTATAATGGATCACTGTATCGAAAACGACCATTCGTTTGATATAACAGGACTCAGGAGTAAAGATCCTTCACTCGGGGTGCAAGGGTAGACAACTAATGGCTCTTGAAACTCTAGAAATTCAAAAACATTTGAGCCATGTTGTTAATAAACAAATACCTACTCCTTCTCCTCTTCTAACAAAGCCCACCTTTAAAAAAACCCACCCACTTTCTCCTCTCTAAATAAATACGCATTCCTTTCTAACAATACCTACCTACTTAAAAACCCACTTTCTCTTCCCAAAATGTATTTGTTCTAACCCTTGTATTTTAATTTTAAAAACTTCAGTTAGCCTCTGATGATGAACTGAGCAGGTTCGACAGCGCTTAGGCATTATAACTCATATGTGAAAATAAAAACTATGTGTTTTTTAAATAAAAAAGTTTTTTAATTATTAAATTAAAAACGAATTTTCACTCGGTGAATGTGCAAACATTAGAAAATTTGAAATCTTTATCTTTAGTAAAAGCCCCAGTAGATGGCCATGCACCAGTAGATGGCCACTTTTTAGAAAATGCTGAAAAATAAAGAGATTTGAAGAGTTTTTTCCACCCATTATTAGCTTATGACCTTTTGTAATCATCTGGCAAGAGTGTCCATAAAACGCATGCATGTTGGAAGCCCTGAGTTTCGAGATATATCTTGACTTGTAGCGCATCTGTGACCACAGCCAATCAGGGTAATTTCTTAAGTGATTAAGTAAGGAAATAGGTCTAGTATGTTAAAATTTTTGAAGTAGGCTGTTACTTTTCAATGAAAAATTATTTTGTCTAACAATGTGTGGGATTTTTGCAAACAAAGTCAGTAAATAAAAATGCATTTTTGTTTACTATGTCATCTAAGGGGGGGGGGGGGGGGGGGGGGGGGAAATATCTAAGGGGGGCAGTCCGAAGGACTGTTATAAAGTATTGTATTCGTCCGAAAAAAAAAAAATGAGGTTTCAACGGAAATGAGTTGTCCTGCACCAGGACATGCAAAAAAACCTAATTTGTCGAACCTGTCCGTCCGTCCGTCCGTCCGTCCGTATGGATGTATGGATGTATGTATGTATGTCCCAGCCGGAACTACTGATCGTAGAGACACCAATTTTTGGATTTAGAGAATTGACAACCACAGATTTTGATGAGCCGACTGGCATGGCACCACCCTGAAAATTCAAGATGGCTGCCATACAAAAAAAACATAAAATTGCACTTTTCTCAAAAACGGCTCTAACGATTTTCTTTAAAATTTCAGTGTGGTCGTTGCTTAAATTGTCGCAAAGAAAATTTGTTATGGCAACACTCTTCCCAACCTGCGTCTATGAGTTGCCATATGAAAGAAAAAAACGATTGTGATTATCTCGGAAATGGCTGGGTTGACAAAAAAAAAAATGTTCTACAATATTACGCGCAATAATAATTTCTACAAAAATTTAAAGAAAACTTTAAAAAATTTTTTACTTAAAGTACCGTTTACACGATCTCAAAATTTTCATCGAAAATATTAAAAAGACCCATAAAAATGCAATTTTGTACAACTTTTTTTAGGTTCACAAGAAAGAAAAATTTATAAACTTCTTTGCACTATAATTTGTTTTTCACTATTTTGAGAATTCAAGATGGCTTCCAAAGAGGAGAAAACTTCAAATGCGATTTTCTCAAAAACGGCTCAAACGTTTTTTTTTAAATTTTCAGTAAGGTAGTTGCTTGATACATTCTTACCAAATTTTGTTATGGCAACATTTTTGCTAATCTGTGTCTATGAGTTGCCATATGAAAAATATAAACAATTGTGATTTTCTCAGAAGTGAAAGCGTTGACAAAAAAATAATGTTGTACAGTATTATACGTAACATCAAATTCTATATAAAAATTAAATACAATTTTTGAAAATAAAAACAAAAAGTGCCGTTTACATGATATCAAAAATTGAAATTAAAAGGCTACAAAAACCCATCAGAACGCAAAAAACTTTTATGTTTCTTAACTTTATCAGAAAAAAAATTTTTATCACTATAATTCAAAGTGAAACATTTTTCAAATTTTAGAAAATTCAAGATGGCTTCCGAACAGCTGAAAGTTTCAAATGAGATTTTCTCAAAAACGGTTCCTACGATTTTCTTAATTTTTTCTGCATAATCGTCATTTTAATACTGCTATGTAACAATAATAACCATTGCCTCATAATTTTCATTGCCTCATAATTTTCTTTGTTTTGGGGGTTGCCATACAAGAGAAAAAAAGAATGTTAAATTTTTCGGCAGAGAAAGGGTTAACTAAAAAATAATGTTCTACAGTTGAAAAGCGTTTATATATACCTACATACTTGAATCATTACTTTTTTCAAAAAAAGATTATAAAGTATAGCCACGATACTGAGTGACAAATTTTCATACAAAAAATTATTGTAATATTTTTGGTAGCAAAACGTCTAATACCCATAAATAAACCTACATAACAATTCGCTCAATCAATTGCTATAAAACAACTATAAGCATTGCCTCTTAATACTTTTTGTTTTGGGGGTTGCCATACAAGAGAAAACAATATTTTAAATTTTCCCGGCAGAGAACGGGTTAACTAAAAAATAATGTTCTACAATTGAAAAGCTCTTATATAAACCTACATACATTCATCATTACTTTTTTCAAATAAATATTATAAGGTGTAGCCACCATACAAAGTGACAAATTTTAATACAAAAATAATTGTAATATTCTTGGTACTAAAACGCCTAATATAAAATACTAGGCTAAGAGTCTTAAAATCTAGTAAGTTTTACCCATATAATAATCAATCATAACTTTCCAAAATATCAATGAAAAGTATAGGTACCCACCAAACAAAGTGTTAGTTTTGATACAAACGGGATCAATTATAATACTGCAAAAAGACGATTGCTTAAAAAGATTAGCTTCATTACTTACACACAACTAAATGTTTTGTTATCAAAATTGGCTATGACCTAAACATGACCGTATTTTGTGCTATAAAGTCCTGTGCAGTCCACTGTACAATTTATTTACTTTATAGCAGTCCGAAGGACTGTTATAAAGTATTGTATTCGTCCGAAAAAAAAAAAATGAGGTTTCAACGGAAATGAGTTGTCCTGCACCGGGACATGCAAAAAAACCTAATTTGTCGAACCTGTCCGTCCGTCCGTCCGTCCGTCCGTCCGTATGGATGTATGTATGTCCCAGCCGGAACTACTAATCGCAGAGACACCAATTTTTGGATTTAGAGAATTGACAACCACAGATTTTGATGGGCCGACCGGCATGGCACCAACCTGAAAATTCAAGATGGCTGCGATACAAAAAAAACATAAAATCGTTATTTTTTAAAAAACGGCTCTAACGATTTTCTTTAAAATTTCAGTGTGGTCGTTGCTTAAATTGTCGCGAAGAAAATTAGGTATGACAACACTCTTGCCAACCTGCGTCTATGGGCTGCCATATAAAAGAAAAAAACGATTGTGATTATCTCGGAAATGGCTGGGTTGACAAAAAAAAAAATGTTCTACAATATTACGCGCAATAATAATTTCTACAAAAATTTAAAGAAAACTTTAAAAAATTTTTTACTTAAAGTACCGTTTACACGATCTCAAAATTTTCATCGAAAATATTAAAAAGACCCATAAAAATGCAATTTTGTACAACTTTTTTTAGGTTCACAAGAAAGAAAAATTTATAAACTTCTTTGCACTATAATTTGTTTTTCACTATTTTGAGAATTCAAGATGGCTTCCAAAGAGGAGAAAACTTCAAATGCGATTTTCTCAAAAACGGCTCGAACGATTTTTTTTAAATTTTCAGTTAAGTAGTTGCTTGATACATTCTTATCAAATTTAGTTATGACAACATTTTTGCTAATCTGCGTCTATGAGTTGCCGTATGAAAAAAATAAACATTTGTGATTTTCTCAGAAGTGAAAGCGTTGACAAAAAAGATATGTTGAACAATATTATACGTAACATCAAACTCTATATAAAAATTAAATAAGTTTTTTCAAAATAAAAACATAAAGTGCCGTTTACATGATATCAAAAATTGAAATTTAAAGGCTACAAAAATCCATCAGAACGATAAAAACTTTTATGTTTCTTAACTATATCAGAAAAAACTTTTTTATCACTATAATTCACAGTGAAACATTTTCAAATTTTAGAAAATTCAAGATGGCTTCCGAACAGCTGAATGTTTCAAATGTGATTTTCTCAAAAACAGCTCCTACGATTTTCTTTATATTTTCTTCATAATCGTCATTATAATACTGCTATGTAACAACAATAACCATTGCCTCATAATTTACTTTGTTTTGGGGGTTGCCATACAAGAGAAAAAAATTATTAAAAAATTCTCGGCAGAGAAAGGGTTACCTAAAAAATAATGTTCCACAATTGAAAAGCTTTTATAAATACCTACATACATGAATCATTACTTTTTTCAAAAAAATATTATAAAGTATAGCCACCATACAAAGTGACAAATTTTCATACAAAAAATTATTGTAATATTTTTGGTAGCAAAACGTCTAATACCCATAAATAAACCTACATAACAATTCCCTCAATCAATTGCTATAAAACAACTATAAGCATTGCCTCTTAATACTCTTTGTTTTGGGGGTTGCCATACAAGAGAAAACAATATTTTAAAATTTCTCGGCAGAGAACGGGTTAACTAAAAAATAATGTTCTACAATTGAAAAGCTCTTATATATACCTACATATATTAATCATTACTTTTTTCAAATAAATATTATAAGGTGTAGCCACCATACAAAGTGACAAATTTTAATACAAAAATAATTGTAATATTCTTGGTACTAAAACGCCTAATATAAAATACTAGGCTACGAGTCTTAAAATCTAGTAAGTTGTACCCATATAATAATCAATCATAACTTTCCAAAATATCAATGAAAAGTATAGGTACCCACCAAACAAAGTGTTAGTTTTGATACAAACGGGATCAATGATAATACTGCAAAAAGACGATTGCTTAAAAAGATTAGCTTCATTACTTACACACAACTAAATGTTTTGTTATGAAAATTGGGTATGACCTAAACATGACCGTATTTTGTGCTATAAAGTCCTGTGCAGTCCACTGTACAATTTATTTAAATAGTAGTTGGCTACTATACCTACCTATATTTTGAGTGTTAATTTTATTTTTTTCAAATCCTTTTTTTTGGGGCTGAAAAAAATTAAGAATTGATTGGCTTGACAATGTTAGTGGTTGCTGTGGTTGCAGAAAGAGATGCAAAGATGGGAAAAAATAATGTGGGAAAAAAGCACTCTGGCTTACTGAAGAAACCAAAACTGCTAAGGCTAAATTAAAGTTTCTCTTCTGCTTTTTCTGAGTCAAAGGCCACTTCTGAATAAAATAACATAGAAGATGAAGAAAAAGAGGATGATGGCGATAGGAGTCAGAGGAGTCAGACTCCTCTAAAAAAAAGTAGATGGTGAATTTATCATTGTTAAGTATGACACTAAATTCTACCCTGACCTAGTTGTAAAGGCGTTTCTATCAATATGGCTTTAATTTCTACCATAACACCAGTGGGGAGGCTATAGAAGTGGCCAGATCCACCTGACATTCTAGATTATGAGTAGGAAGCAGTTGTAACACGCATAAAGGAGCCACAGAAGACAAGCAAAACCCGAAATCTGCTCAATGTGCCTGAAATGATTAATTATTTTGACTAAACTATAACAAGTATGTTAAAATAGAATTTGTTCTTTGTAATGAAGCATTTCTAGAAAGATTATTTGAGTAAATACACAAAATATAGCATTTAAACTGGGTGGGCAATTATTGGCGCAGTAAGTGGCCATCTACTGAGTTTTCATTATTTTCAAGTGGCCATTTACTAGTTTTTTTTTTTTTTTAATTTCCTACTCGTGCACTTTTTGAAAATGAAGTAATCTGTTTATAGACCGTTTCGTAGTCCAGGTGGTAACACTTCGGACTCGTAACTGGAAGGTTGTGGGTTCGAATCCCGGCGGAGCACAAAAAATATATACCATTTATATTTTCAAATTTGCTCTTCGCTGGGTTGAAAAATTCATAAACCTTTACCAAAGACCGGTCATCAAAAGGTCCATCCAGCCTTACAACAACTGGGTCTTGATTGAGAATTGGCGCTTTCTACAGCGACGACCAAGCTCTCAGAGGGCTCTTGAGGTGTGATACACACAAAAACAGCGCTCACCAAATAAATCAGCCTAATTTAATTTTTTTTAAATTTATAGCTATTAATTCATTGAGGATTAAACCATCAAAATACATTATCATCTAGTACATACACCGATAAACAACTTAGGGAGAGCTTAGAAACGGAAAGGAGCCGTCTTAAATGGCCATCTACTGGGGGTTTTACCTTACTTAAAAAATATATGATTGTGATCCTTGAAATGTACTCTACACAACCATATTATTTTCAACCGTTCTCCCTACCTCTGCAATTACCCTATTAATAATTACTCAGTAACATCTGTTGAACCAGGGTCAAAGTTATGGTCAAATGACCCACGTGGGGATCAAACCAACGTTGTTCTATTCCAAACACGCTAGAAAGATCAGCCCTCTTGGCCCTCTCGGCCATAATATCGACGCTTTATTCTACAGAGGTGGTATTTGCATATAGACCTATTTATTTACTCAAGAAAGATAGCTAGTCAGCCGTTTTACAGAGTAGTTTACCTGTTTCTGTCTAATTTTTCATATGTTATTAAAGCTGAGCAAGCCTTGCTGGTATTAAAATTAGAGTTGAAAGACTAGAGAGAGAAGAAAACATTAAAATAAAATATTGTTTCTGATTCCTTTAGATTCTAAAGCTATGTGTGTACTGAAATGCTAGCTGAATTTGAGTCAACCATTTTAATAGCCGCAGGCTGCGGTTGCAACTGAGGCTAACTGCATAGCAGCTAGCCGCAATTTTATTGTAGCCAGTATATGCGGTCAAGCAGCTGTTATGATCTGCACTTTCATCATCTCATTTCACGACCTGATAATGAAGACATGACATTGAAGCGATTGAAGAGAACATGACATTGAAGAGATTGCATCTATTTTAGGGGAATAAGAAGAAAAATAAGAAATAGAGAAAAACTACTGGGTGCAACCTTATTTGCAAAATAGATAAGAAAAGCAAGTAACCACAAACTAAACCACAAAATGCATTAGGGAAGTGCCTGTCTGGCGGCAGTATTCAGAGACACCGTTACTGTATCCAACCGCCATACCGCTAGGGCAACCATACTCAACCTGCGGCCCGACAAGCTTTTTTGTGCAGCCCTAAACACATTTATTATCAAGGACGAGATTTACAAAATCAGGCATTTTATATAATATTTTTTAGGGTGGATTTATTAACACAGTGAAAGTCCATTTTTAATTAGTTAAAAATAAAATGGGTAAAACATAGTTTCAATTCCCTTATTTTGGCATTTTATATTTTGTATACCGGAATCAACTTACTGGTGACTTATCTTGATGACTTATTGAGGATAGCATGCAGCAATTATACACCCTATTTGTCTAAAATTGTTGAACATTTATCTCAATGTCAAAAAGCACACTACTTTTGAAATAAACGCTTGGATACATATTATTTTTATGAGTTTTATTTTTTTCACTACTGTAATTTTTAAAGAACCGTATATGCTGATAGTGATAAGTGATAATATGTACTATATTATTCTGTTTTAGTTCATAATTTTAAAATCTCAAATTGTTTTCTAAAAAAATGGGGGGTGGGGGGTTTCATGTTTTTTTTCATCATACCAGTATAGTGTTGTGGCCCGCGTAGCTTTTCAAATATATGTATGTGGCCGGAAGACAAAAAAGGTTGAGTATCATTGCGCTAGGGGAAGCAAGTGCTTCTGAAGATGAGTTTCCACGTATTTGAACTCCTCTTTTTCTCACTCTGCATAATTCACTTATTTGTAATCTTGCTTATTTGATCAATACATTCTTCCATGCTAACCTTTAACATCACTTTTGTACACTCTTTTTGTCAGTCGTTCATTTTTTATTTGACTGAACCATAACACAGTACTCTTTTGTACATTCACTCTCATTTTCCTCATAATCCGAACTCCAGTAGGAAAATAAATCCTGAATGCAGAATAAATAGGTCAAAGTACTTACTATGTTATTTCCTATTCTGGGGATATATTATGTAGACCAGGGGTGGCCAACCGGTCGATCATGACTATTAGTCTAGTCAATGAAAAGCAAGGCAAAAAAAATATGTCGGGGCTCGAGCAGACTACAAGGAGAGTCGCTCACACTAATATAAATAAGTAAATTCTAAGAATAATTTTCAGTTTAATGTTTTCCCTCATAACATAATTGTGTAGTAAACTTATAGGTTGGTATGCGGCTGACCACCCATGCTGTAGAAAATGGTTCACTTTGGCAATGTCACCCTGTTTCAGGGAAGGTCGGCAGGAGTTGCAGGGTGTATGTTCATTTGAGATTCGGGTTTTTATATTGTAGGTCCACATGCAGCATGTTTAAGCGCGAACTTAAACGTGTCTGCTTGTGAAAATGCATATAATGTGAATCTTTAATGTTAGGTACATATATTTGCAACTTAGATTTAAATTTAGATTTAGATCCCATAGAATATAATTGGTAGTCTGTCAATTAAATTACACAGGGTTTCGTCAGTAAAAACAAGTAAATAATAAAAACTATAGACCAGGGGTGCCCATACTTTTTCTTGAGGAGATCGACATTTTAACTGTTGTGGGGTGTCCAATTTTTTTTGTCATACTTTTATCCATAATAATTCTGTTGAATGGGGGGGGGGGGGTGGTAGGCACGCAATTTTAGAAGTTCATTTTGTTCAAATGTCAAATCTGTATAAAATTGTTGATCTCTAACATTACAAAAATAAATTTTCTTTTTCAAAAAACTACAGTTAAGATCGATCACTGAAAAATTTCAATATCCTCGGCGATCGACTTTAAAACCTTACGCGATCGACCGTTTGGGCACCTCTGCTATAGACCAATATCTGTCCTACCAGTTTTTGGGAAACTCTTTGAGATGATAATTTACAATCACATACCTATATGCTTTGATATCTTCTCAAGTACCTGAATCTCAGCATGGTTTCTTAATAAAGAGATCGGTTGTTTCTAATCTGGCAGTTTTCACTGACTGCATTTTCAAGGAAATGGCCAGAGATGGACAGATCGATGTCGTGTACACAGACTACTCTAAGCTATATATATATATTTGGATGACTTATTCTTCTTTTGGGCGCCGTTTAGTGGCTCCAGCCACCCCAAGGGCGCCCACCGCTCACTCTCTTCTTGTGAAGATGGTGGTCTTCAGCTCCTTCCTGAAGCGCTCCTCGCTGGTTTCCGTCCTCAGCTTCAAAGGCAGCCGGTTCCAGCACAACGGTCCCGCCGAACTGAACGCCCTATCCCCAAAGCCCGTTCTGCTCCGTCGAGATGGCATTTTCAGCTTGTTGATAGCATCACTCTGCGCCGAGCGAAGAGTGCACCGCTTATCAAAAATCTCGTCAAGCTTACATAATTCGGCTAAGTAAGAAGGGGCCGTTCCTCTGAGTGCTTTAAATACCAACAGGCACATTTTGTATTCCACTCTCTCCGGGACACGCAGCCAGTGAAGATTCTGCAATAGAGGAGTGACATGGTCAGTTCTACTGCCTCCCAAAATCACTTTTGCTGCGGTGTTAAAAACGGACTGCAATCTTGTTAGTTGCACCTTAGGAAGCCCAAGCATCAGGCTGTTGCAGTAGTCTAACCTTGAGACCACCAACGCATTCACCAGAGTTCTTGCTGCATCAACAGGTAAGCAGCTGCGAATACGCCTTATCTGCCTCAGGTGGAAAAAACTGGAGCTCACAATCCCCGATACCTGTTTTTCCATGGAAAGTGCCCCATCCAGATGCACACCTAAGAATTTGAGAGAATCCTGGGGTTTAATGGTCTCACCCATAATATTAAAAGACTCTATATCCAAAAGATGCTGTCTTCTTGGGGATGCAACCCACATGAATTCTGTCTTCTCTGGGTTCATCTTCAGACGGTTTCCGTTCATCCAAGCAGCCACATCTTCAATACACTTTATAGTGTCCAGCTTACATTGTCCAACCCCTGCAGGTGAACAGAGTTTAAAGATGAAGATATCGTCTGCATACGAGTAGTACTTCAAGCCTCTGGAGATGACAAACTGCTCTAAATCATCTGTATACAATGTGAATAAGAGCGGGCCGAGGACGGACCCTTGAGGCACGCCACACTCCAATGGTACTCTTGATGACCTCTTTCCTTCCACTTGCACAGTTTGATATCTACCATGTATATACGAAGACAACCATTGCAACAAATCATCGCACATGCCATATGAGGTAGTGAGCTTTTGTACAAGCAAAGAGTGATCTACAGTGTCAAAAGCAGCGCTCATATCGAGCACTGCCACCAGAGCCAGCTGTCCACCCTCAACTCCATCAATTAAGTCTGATATTATGCGAAGCAAGATTGTCTCCGTTGAGTGATGGCGTCTATACGCTGATTGAAATTTTGCCAAGCACCCAGTCTGATCCATGTACTGCATTATTTGAGAAGCAGCCAACTTTTCAAGGACTTTCGATAAAACTGGGAGGCCTGACACTGGCCTATAGTTATCTACCAAATCTTCTGGAAGAGACGCTTTTTTTATGATTGGAGTTATTAGCGCTTCCTTTAAGGGTTCAGGGAATATGCACTCCTCCACCATTGATTTATTTGAAAGTGCCATCAAGAATGGAGCCACATCCTTACAACATTTCTTCAGGAGCCAGGTTGGAACAGGGTCATTAGGACATTGTTTATTTGAGCAAGACATCAATGTTTTAGCGACAGTTTCACAAGAAAACGATGAAAAACTCAGCAACCGATGTTCACCACACCTATTGGCAGGCGGTATCAAAGGAACTAACGTGCTTGCCTGCCTGATAGAGTTGATTTTATTTGTGAGGTGCTGTATAAACTCATCTGGCCCTATACTAGCAGGGCTCATGTGACCCTCTCCACAGACAGCACGAATCGATTTCCACAGTGACTGAGGATTCTTTCTTTCTGATTCCAGTTTCTGTGTCCAATATTGGGACCGTTTAATCCTCACAATACTGTGATACTCCCTTTGTGCTGACCTCCAACTTGCCTGAGTCTGATCTGAACGGGAAGATCTGTATATTCTTTCTTGTCTACGCATAGACTTCTTCATTTCTCGACACTCCTCATCAAACCAATTCTCTGAGCGTCTTTGCTTACGTAATGTTGTTCGTAACGGAACATGCTTGTCAAGAAGAGCGCTCATCACCGTATTATAGGCTTTAACAAGATCCTAGGCTAGGCGTTTGACAGAGTCAATCATCGCGTGTTAATACAGAAATTGCATACACTCGGAGTACACGGCAATCTTTTGCCGTAATTCTCCTGATACTTAACCAGGCGTGCGGTGGCTGTAGGTCCAATTACTTAACAATTCCCTCTGGTGTTCCCCAGGGTTCCCACCTAGGTCCTCTGTTATTTAACGCATATGTGTATGATATTGAGTGTTGTTTTCAACAAGTGAAATGCTTACTGTACGCTGATGACATAAAAGTGTATATGAGAATAAATAATCATCAGGACTGCCTAATGCTGCAAAGCGACCTGGATAGGCTTTCATATTACTGTATCCTTAATGATTTATCTCTAAATGTAAATAAGTGTCAAAAAATAACTTTCACTCGAAAGAGAATTCCCTTAACTTACAACTATCAATTAATAATAATTATTTGAAGACCGTAACCGGAGTGAGGGACCTTGGAGTTTATATGGACGCTGGACTAATTTTCGATTCACATATCTTTTCCATCACTGAGAGTATTCTTAAATTTGCATCTCCTATTTGGAACCCCATATTGTATGATACATGTAATACATCAACTAGAAGGTATCCAGAACAAATTTCTTAAGCATCTAAATTTCAAGGCATATGTTTACTTTAATGATCATCGTGCTGCCGCTCATCATCATGGTATCATGCCTATGGAATCCCGCCGGGTTCTTCTAGACATGAGTTTTTTATATGGACTCATTCATGGCTATATTGATTCTAATTCTCTATGTGGGGGGATCACTTATCGTGTACCACACTCAAGACGCACTGGACTTGATTCTCTCTATTTTTCTAATAAATGTCATAGGTACAAATTATACTAAAAATTCAATTATGAACAGATTGCTCAGCACTTACAATGCTGTACCTTAGAGCATAAACAACGGAAGTCCACTTTTTTGCATTTTTGAGTTAATGATGAAGAAATTATTATAATTAGCTGTTCTATAAGTGGTAAAAATATTGGAGTCCTCGGACTCTTGGTTACTGAGATATCAAGTGTAATAAATATGGGATGCACATAAAAGTGCGAGCATAAACCACGGAAGTTCCACATACGTTGTTCACATTACTTCATGTTAAATAAATATCGATAAAAGAAGATAAACAGTTTTTTCAGATCAAAAATATCTCGTCTAGTTTAGAAGTTATGATGGTTTAAAAACGTGCACATTTTCACTAAAACTCGTCTCCTGCACATTTTACTAAATGTAACTACCGTTGTAAATGCTCTAAGGTACAGAATGATAGTTTTAACGATTTAGATATATTTTTATTCTCAAAAAGTAAATTTCTCGATGGTGTGAGAGCTGTTCTACAAGGTAGCTCCTTTCTCATCTGTTTTATCATCCCTCCTCCTTTCCTCAAACATCCTCTCTCTGTGTATTTGTGCATATATACATACATTTCTTATTTTTCTTAAACTTGTTCTTTATTAGTTAGCTTTTTCTGATGTTTTATTATTAGTTGTTTTTTTCTTGTGCGTATTGCTATATATAGATATGGATTGTTTGTATCTTTGAAATTTTTGAGTTAACGAAACCTGTTATTGACCTTAAAATATTTTTCTTTTAATTTTCTTGTGAGTTTATGTTTGTATGTGCTGTTGTGTTTCTTAAAAAAAAAAAATATCAATGAACTCAGATGTTCGTTACTATACAACAATGCAGCCTGTAACTCCATTACAAGGAGTGTCCATCATTCTAAGGACTAGTGTTTATCCCAAGAATCATGATTATAATTGTAAAGGAATAGTACAGCTATTTTTCAAAGTTTTAAACTTTCACTAACACTTTCATGGTCGGTATTATATATATTGTAAGTATTTATTTTTCTTGAACTATGTACGGTAACTATTGTCAATTACTGTGAATAAAGCTAAAACAAAGAAGTGAAAATTGATTGTTTATATAGTAATATATTTTTCAGTAAAATGTCTACATTTTCTTAATAAAAATATTGCAAGTAAGATTATTCGTAATTGAAAATAATAAATAATGATGGAAATAAATAAAACATAGAACCAACCCTTCCCAACTACTTGCCAAAGTATAAATTAATTCCCATTACCTTCTTCAAGTTAGCAACATCACAAGTTAGACTTAGTGTGGGCATGAACAATGCCTTCATCGTGCAGTCGTTGTATCTCTATTAGAGAATAGTTTAATGCAGTCAGTACTTCCTTTGTATGTTCACCGTGATGAGGAAGACGTTTAGCAGCAAGAGAAGTTGCAGGAGTTCTGCTCAAAACAGGAGCTGGAGCAGGAACCATTCTCTGATCATGACTGCGGATGAAAGACTTCCTGCTGATGTTATGTGGATGTTCTGCCGCTTCTTCTAAAGACAAGACAGGCGTGATGCAAGCATCCAACTTGTCAAATATTTTACACCATTCAGCTTGAGTGCGTTTTTTGAATAAGTTGCTTATAGACACTTTTTTCTCCTCAAAATCTAAAAACTGATTAGAGTCTGATATTCCTAAGCCTTTCATGAATTCCAGGTAGAACTGTGGCTCCAAGGCACCAACTGCCATATATTTTCCATCTTTTGTAAGATATGTATCATAAAAGTGTGGTCCTCCATCCAGCAAATTTTCTCCTCGTGGGTTTCCCCAAATGGGTAAACTTTTTGATCGGTTAATCCAACTACTGATGTAAGACACACCTTCCACCATGCTGCAGTCAATCACCTGTCCTTTATTCGAGGACTGTCTTTCAAAGAGAGCCAATACTATACCCAAGGCACACATTACACTTCCCCCAGCAAAGTCAGCAGCAAAATTGAGTGGAGGAAATGGGTTGGTACCTTTTTTGCCTAACAGTGATAAAATTCCAGAAATAGCCACATAATTTATATCATGGCCAGCTTTATTTTGTAATTCTCCATTTTGACCATATCCTGTAAGTCGAGCATAAATGAGACGTGGATTATCTTTCATTAGTACTTTTGGACAAAGTCCATTTTTTTCCATAACTCCAGGCCTGAATGGCTCTATTAAAACATCAGAAGATTTACAAAGATCGCGGAAGATTTTCTTTCCGTCTTCATTTTTCAAATTGACACTTATGTTCCTTTTTCCACTTCCAAGGACGTCTGGTACTGATGGAGTAATCTAAAAAAATTACAAGAAAACGCAAGATTATTTATCATAATATTTATATCAGAAACCATAATTTACATTAATGCAGTCCCAGAAGGGCGTAAAGAGATGTTACAATTGTCCTTATCATGCGAGTTGTAAAAAAATAAACCGACATCTCTAACTTTACTTTGAAAACTTCTTCATCTCAAGAATAATTGTTATTTACTGATTAACAAAAAGGAAAAATTAAAGTTACAATAATGAAAAAAAAACAATCTGACCCTTTCCACAACAGTAACACTGGCTCCAAACTCTGCAAGTAGCATTCCACAGAATGGCCCCGGAGCCAATCCCAGAAGTTCAACTACTCCAATGCCTTTGAGAGCCATCTATGGGAAATATACATATATGTACTTAAAAATTATAAGGTAATTAATTTGAATCCAAAGAGTTATAAATTGCATACAATGTACACACACAGTTTTTTGTGAATTTAAACTGAAGCACTCAAGTTGTGCTTTCAAAATTCTTACAAAATTAATTCCAAAAGGAAAGGCGTTTAATTAGTTACTTATTCACAGATATGAGAGCTTTATGCCGGTATTGAAGAGAGCACTGAGGTTGCATTAGGGAAGCGCACTTTAAGTACGCTCACATGCTATGCACTCACAGCAAATATTCCAGATCGTGACATCATACCTGACGTCGCGACCATTTGCTAATTTTGCTTTTTCTACAGAAGTAGGGCTGTATGAGTTTGTGTACTACTTTACTGACAGTGGAGAGCCAACTGCAACAACACAAATATTAGCCAAAAATATTTATGATAATTCATTGTTTTGAGTTACCATAAGCACTTCAACAATAGGGTAATTGCAGTGCTAGGGAAAACAGTTGAAAATAATATGGCGGTGTAGAGCATGGAAGTATATTCAATGGAGCGGCTATGAATGTGATTTAGTACCAATCGACATGATGCAACGTCTTTGACAACATACATTGTTAATAGTAGGTACTATCTCGCTCACGACATAAGAAATGCCTTTGTTATTTTATATGTAAGCAACGTGTCTCTACTACGTCTTCAATCTATGTACATATCACCATGGAAACCTATAAAATCACTAAGGTAACGGCAGAGGTGGGCATCATCTTATCTAAAGATGACAGATGACGGATAACAGATAACAGATGATCATCTTTATCTTATCGCAGATGATTTTCTGGCGTCATCTGTTATCTGTTATCTGTAGATAACTTTTTGGCTGAAAATTATCTTTTATCTAAAGATAATTTGAAATGCATTATCTACAGATAATAGATAATATAGACAGATAAAAGATGATTGTCAAATTGCTCAATGAATTCCATGAAACGCAAGGAGAACAAAGACAGATTTTTTCACTTTGTTTGCCTTCAAACAATAAAAACCTTTCAGACGCCGCACCGACCCTACAACTTATATAACAATGAACATGCCTCCTCTATTGGAATACATATATCTATCTTAAATTTTTCAATGACTTAATTTTTTTCCAGAATTGGTGTTGTTTTAAAGCTTGAAATTATAAAATAAAATTTATGAGCAAATAATAGCCAACTTATGACCGGTCCGTAGTCTAGTGGTTAACGCTTCAGACTCGTAATTGGTAGGTAGTACCAAAGATCGGTCTTCATGGATCCATCCAGCCTTAAAGAACCTGGGTCTTGCTTGAAAATGGACGCTTTCTATAACGACAATCAAGCTCGTAAAGGGCTCTTAAGGTTTGATTAACATCTTATCAAATAAATCCTAAAATAATAATTATTATTATTATCATTTTTTTAAGAAATCCTGTGCGGGAGACTCCCTAGATTCTAGAGACTCTAGGGATCTATGACACTTGTTGTAGTGCTGCAGAAGTGTACGAGCTTGCTCGTCGCTACAAAGCGCCAATACTCCAGCAGGACCCAGTTGCTGTAAGGCTGGATGGACCTTTAGTGACCGGTCTTTGGTAAAGGCTTTATGAAGTTTATCAACCCAGCGAAAAACATATTTGGAAATATAAATGATATATATTGTTTGTGCTCCGCCGAGATTCGAATCCATTACCTTCCATTAACGAGTCCGAAGTGTTGCCACTGGACTACGGACCGGTCTTACCGGTGACACCCTCGGTGGGATTCGAACCCGAACTCACAGCAAGGAATGCAAGCACTCTACCAACTGAGCTATCTATCGTTATATAACAAATATCGGAATATAATAAATTAGATAAATATTAAACGCGGATGGTACTTGGATGGGTTACCGCTCAGGTACACCGCGTGTCGTTGGCATATTAGACCGGTCCGTTGTCCAGTGGCAACACTTCGGGCTCGTAAATGGAAGGTTGTGGATTCGGATTCCAGTGGAGTACAAAAATATACCATTTATATTTCCAAATATGCTCTTCGCTGGGTTGAAAAAAATTCACAAAGCCTTTACCAAAAGACCGGTCACTGAAAGGTCCATCCAGCCTCACAGCAACTGGGTCTTGCTTAAGTATTGGCGCTTTGTAGCGACGACCAAGCTCGTACACCTCTGCGGCACTACAACAAGTGTCATAGACCCCTAGAGTCTCTAGAATCTAGGGAGTCTCCCGCACAGGATTTCATAAAAAAAAAACATTCTCACTTGCAGACAGGTATAATTCGCGCTCACAAGGAATCATTATAATATTAGGATAGTAAAACTGTCGAGGGCGGTTCCTATTTCGGCATTTATTTCAAGCCCAAAATAAAATTCTGGTTTACTCAATGTGAATGAATGAAAACAGGTATGCAAGGATGTTAAAAATGGAGGCAAATCTGCAGAGGCTCTAGCCATCCCTAGCGGAATGGCTACAAAGTTACAGTTACAGTTGCAGGATTAGAAGAGCCAGCATTGGCTTGGCATTCCGAAATAAAAAAAAAAGTATTTGTTATGAATGAATATCATAATTCACTTCCTGGAAAGGGTTTTTTTTCATCAGGTGTTTTATTAGTTCCTAGGATTTCAGGGTGAGTTTGGAAGTTTCATGACTTGTTTCTCTATTGTTTCATTTTATTTCGCAAAACAAAAGTTCCCAGTGCAATGTGAGTCACCCATGTAAGAACATTTCTATAATGTGAAATCTAAGTTGTGAAGATACATTACAATTAAGATTCATATTAAATGCATGCTCACTATTGAACACATATAATTCACGCTTACACATGCCGCATGTGAACTACAACATAAGAACCCAATCTCAAATGAACATAAGACCGGTCCGTAATCTATTGGTTTTAACACTTCTAACTCGTAAACGGAAGTTTGTGGGTTCGAATCCCGGCAAAGCACTAACAATATAAAATTTAACGCAAAATGCAACTAACGCAACTAAGCTACACATATATTGTAACTTCTTGCCGCATTATCCCCAAAGGGATCGCGTGTGCCGAGTTGAACCTATTTATTTTTGCAGGTAAGGGGGCTGGCCTTACGCCAATCACTTCAGTTGAAGTGGGGGTTTCCCACCTCCCGAAAGCGCTGGTACTCATTTCTGGTAAAGGCTGAGTAAACCTTGCCGGTATCTTATTTTGGGGTTTGAAATAAACACCGAAACGGGAAATCATTTCTAACATTCTCAGTGGGATTCGAACCCAAGCTCACGGCATGGAATGCAAGCACTCTACCAACTGAGCTATCGACCGGACAACATTTTCAAATATGTTTTTCGCAAACGCAACGCAACTAAGCTACACAAATAGTGTAACTTCTTGCCGCGTTATCCCCGTAGGGGTTGCATGTGGCGAGTTAAACCTATTTATTTTTACAGGTAAGGGGGCCGGCCTTACGCCAACCACTTCAGTTGAAGTGGAGGTTTCCCAGCTCCCGAGAGTTCTGGTACTCATTTCTTGTGAAGGCTGAGTAAGCCTTGCCGTTATTTTATTTTGGGGTTTGAAATAAACACCGAAACGGGAAATCATTTCTGACACCCTCGGTGGGATTCGAACCCGAGCTTTCGGCATGGAATGCAAGCACTCTACCACCTGAGCTATCGACCGGACTTTCGCTGTTTATAATATAAATGGTAGCTCAGTTAGTAGAATCCTTGCATTCTATACCGAGAGCAAGGGTTCGACCCCCACCGAGGGTGTCAGAAATGAGATTTGATGACCCGTTTCGGTTTTTATTTCAAGCTCAAAATACCGGCAAGGTCTACTCAGACTTGAGAATGAGAAAATGAGAACCAGCCCCCTCGGAAGCTGGAAACTCCCCACTTCCACTGAAGTAGTTGTTGTAAGGCCGGCCCCCTTACCTGTAAAAATAAATAGGACCCGAATCACCACATGCGACCCCATCGGGGGTAACGCAGGCAAGAAGTTACACTATATGTGTAGCTTTGTTGCGTTACTCTTTTTTTTTCTTTAGCTTCTAATTTTCAAAATTTTTAATGAGAAAATAACTGCCTACTTATAACCGGCCCGTAATCTAATGGTTAACGCTTCGCACTAGTGACTGGAAGTCGGAAGATAGTTGGTTTAAATCCCAGCGGAGCATAAAAAATATACTTTCCGCTGCGTTGAAAAATTTATCTACCTTTACCCAAGAGCGGCCACCGTAAGTCCATCCAGCCTTATACGTACAGCAACTGGATCTTTCTTGAGAATTGGCACTTTCTACAGCGTCGACCAAGCTCACAGAGCGCTCTTGAGGTGTGATTCGCCAAAAAAACAGCGCTTGCCAAATAACTCAATTTGTAATTTTTGGTGTATTTGATTTTCTGTTTGTAACCTTTTTCTTGTATAGCTGGTTGCGTAATGCACCCACCGCGTGACCATGCTGGAATACAAATTAAGCCCTTCTATAACCTCCATAAACAGCGTGTCGATGGCATTTATTAGACCGGTCCGTAGTCCAGTGGCAACACCATGAATACTTCCAAATATGCTTTTTGCTGGGTTGAAAAATTCATAAACCGTTACCAAAGACCGGTCATCAAAAGTTTCATCCAGCCTTACAGCAACTGGGTCTTGCTTGAGTATTGGCAGCAATGACCAAGCTCGTAAAACAAGACCTTAGCGGCACAAATGCAACAGAGGTGTACGAGCTTGGTCGTCGCTACAAAGCGCCAATACTCAAGCAAGACCCAGTTGCTGCAAGGCTGGATGGACCTTTGAAACAAAGAGAAACAAAGTTTTTAGGTAAAAAAAGTAGGTATAGGGAAACACAGATATCCAATGCGTATTATTTTATGACACCTGTACGTGTCTAATACAGAACTTCTAGGATAATAGCTAGCTAAGTCCACAGCGGAAAGGTTCAGACGGTTTTACAACTATTTATTTATTTATTGTCATCGACGCCGAGAGTATAAACCTCGCAAATTTAGACAATGAATGTTCTGTTGAAGAAAGACAGTGTCGAAAAAGAATTTAAATTTGGTTGATGTACCTAAGGATGTAAGATTGTTTTGGAGCTTTGATAGTGAGGGCTCTTGAGGTGTGATACACACAAAAACAGCGCTCACCAAATAAATCATCCTTATATTATTATTATTAATATTAAATTACTTTACGATGAAAATTGTGATTTCATGACTTATAGCCTATAGGTTGGCATGCAGCTGACCACCCATACTGTAGAAAATGGTTCACTTTGCCAATGTCACCCCTGTTTCAGGGTAGGTCGGCAGGAGTTGCTAGGTGTATGTCCATTTGAGATTGGGTTTTTATGTTGTAGGCGGCAAGCGCAAGCGCGAACTTGTACGTGTCTACATACTTGTGAGAATGCATGTAATGTGAATCCCCAATGTTGCATATCTTTGCAACTTAGATAAGATTAGATTTATGTAAATTTTTGGAGGAACAGGTGACAAAAGGCCCTGACTAGACAAAAGTAACATGAAAAAACGACAATTACCTACACGTGACGCTTGTGGGCGTGCATTATGAACCTTAAATGTAAATATACCTTTGCAACTAAAATTACAAATTATGTAGTATTTAAAAATGCATTTACATATTTAATTACATCTATAATCTAAGTTGCAAAGATGAATTAACATTTATGATTTATATTTAATGCATGCCTACAAATAGACACGTGTACAAACATGAGTTCTATAATAATCTATAATCTAAGTTGCAAGGATATATTCATTTAAAGCTCACAGATGTATGCCCACAAACCAACAAGTGTAGTTCGCGCTTACAAATGCTGAATGTGTACTTACAAATAAAATCCAAACCTCAAATGAACATAAGCCCCACAACTTTTGCCGACCTTCCCTGAAACAGGGGTGACATTGGCAAAGTGAACCATTTTTTACAGTATGGGTGGTCAGCCTCATACCAACCTATAAGTCAAGGAATATGAATGAATAATAAATTACATTTAAATATAAAAAAGAACAAAACCTTACAAAGAAATCTATACAAAAAAAGTCAAAAATTTCCTATGCAAAAAATGTAGCAAATGAATACACCAACATTAGAAATCAACATTGCAGATTAGCCGCCACTTCTTCCTGTCCTTGCATACTTCTTTCAACAAATATTTTATTTATTATTTATTATTTTATATATTATTTTATTTTCACTAAAATTTATTTAGAAAGATTAAAATCTTTAAAACAAATTACAAACGCGTTTTCGACCTAGTAGGTCATCATTATGTATCATACCTGATGATGACCTACTAGGTCGAAAACGCGTTTGTAATTTGTTTTAAAGATTTTAATCTTTCTAAATAAATTTTAGTGAAAAGAAACAGTGTTTTCTTTGAATTCCTTCAAAAATTATAAATTAAACAATATGAATTTCACAGTGTTAATACACAAACAATACAAAATATAAATAATAAATTGCACAGAATCTGCACTCGACTTTCTTGCATAAATTAACCCACTGTATGACGTATGTAAAGCTAGAATCATCTACCAGCTTATGCAGTTTCAATGAAAATATAATATATCGATCATAAATCAATTTTATTCCACTGCGGTTTGTACCTGCATACTCGTGCAATATGGAAATAGCCTTATAAATTCTTAAGTGAATAAAAAATATTTGGATGATTTATTTGGTGAGCGCCGTTTTGTGTGAATCACACCTCAAGAGCCCTCTGCGAGGTTGGTCTTCTCTGGAAAAAGCGCCAATTACACAAGAAAGATCCTTGACTTATAGGTTGGTATGAAGCTGATCTCTGTACTGTATCCTGCCGCCGTTCCACTAGGCGTGGCCGGTACCTCCGCAGTTGCGCCTCCATTTTTTTCTGTCCTAACAAACCACTTTCATTTCCTCAATATTCATCACCTTTTTCATACATACCTACTCTTCTTAAATTTAAACAAAGAATTTTTTTAAAACAAAACAGAAACGAAAACGAAAAAAAGTCTATACAGAAAATTATTAACTGTAAAATAAAAATATAGTAGGAATGTAAAAAAAGAAAATAAGAAATATGAGATTAAAATATTGTAATTAAATTACTTTATTTTTTGCTAACTTAATCCTTTTCAAAATTTGTGTTTTTCAAACTTAGTAAATTTATACTTATTATTATATTAGTGTTCAGCCGTGAGTATTTCCACAAATAAAAATTTGTGGAAATACTCACGGCTGAACACTCAAAATCAATTTGAAAAATCTTTTTTTCAACAGTCTTTTTTTTCAACATTGATAATGCATTTATGTAACAGAATTCAATATTGCAAGTATAACAATGAGGTCCGCACATTTGAAGAAGACATTCAACTTATGAGTCCACTCGGCCGAATTGCTTAGACGAAATCCGTTGTATTTAGTTAGCTGGAACTGTGAATTATGAAGATTTTCGGCAGTAACTTTGTGAAAGTCCATTATAACAGATTAAAATAAAATATCACAGTGAGTTTTATTTATTAAGAAGAACTGTGAAGCTTGCACGCTAAGAAAAATGCGAATTCGGATCATCCATCGAAAAATAATTTCCAATATTTTGCTACTGCGAATAAACCTCAACTAACAATGACACATAATGTCATTGTTATTTGACTCTTATCAGCCGAGACCAAAATTGATTTTTGAACTTCCTTTATAACTTGAATTATTTACAATTTTTAAAATGAATAGTGTGAAAATATTTCTTACAATAATATTTAATCTTTAATCTAAGTTGCAATAATATATTAATTTAAAAAGCTTTCGAATGCATGCCCACTCGACTGGTTTTTTCGATGTATGAAAAAAAAAATTTTTGTTCGAATGACGATTGCCGCCCCCAAAAATGTGCCAATTGACTAAAAAAAAATATTCACAGAGTTTCAGGATCATAAAATAACGGGCCATTTGATGGTTACTTAGAACTAATAATTTGATGCGACACTTGGCCAATTAAATGCAAAATATTCTTTTTTTCGCTTAGATCGCAAACTTGAACTCTGATAAGCATGGCTTGTCGATGCTTTAGAACAGCGGTCGCCAAACTTTTTGACCTCACGGACCAGTTAATTCATAATTTAAATCCCGCGGACCACTAATAGGATTTTTTAAGTGTTAAATATATTTATAAAAAAAATTGTGATGGAAGAACACATAAAATGTACCTAGTTAATAGTTTTTATAACTTGTCACGTATTGTTATGAATTGAATCATGCTTTAATGCATCTTAAAACATAACTTAACATGATGAGTAAGTATATTCCACATTTTTCTGCGGACCAGCGAAATTTTCTCGCGGACCACCACTTTGGGAACCGCTGCCTTAGAAGACAGATGTTAAATAGAAAACTTGCAAAAACTTTATAATGTCCACTGTTTGGGAATTAGTCGTGAACTAAATCTGTTTCCTTTAGCTTACGAGTACATCATCTTTCTTTTTTCAAAGCCTTGGGAAAAAAACAATGTATCCTAGATAAGAATTACAATAGTTTAGAATATTAGATATTTTTAAAAGGTCAATTTTGTCAAAAATAGACCTTTGGTAATTAAACTATACCTTTTTTTGTTCAGAATAATGTTAGTACTACTCAGGTACTCACTTACGCTAAAGGATAAATAAATAAAGGAGACAAAACAAGTTAAAATGGAATTTTAAAATTATCTCTGTTGGTGTTTCATTTTTCTAAGCAGGCCGATGAGGAATGTGTCAAGTCTACATAAAATGACGAATATCTTCAAAACTAAAAGTTCCATACAAATAATTGCAGGAATAAAACGTCAAGATAATCACATTTCCCATTTTATAAAATACAGTGAAGGTTTATAAAATAAATGTTTTTTATTTTATTTGAAAAATTGATGATTTTTTAATTTTTCTCAAATATAACGTCGATGAGCCTCGCTTTCCCGTTATTTTATGATCCTGAAACTCCGTGAATATTTTTTTTAGTCAATTGGCACATTTTACGGGGCGGTAATCGGAAAAATAAAATAAAAAAATCGTTGTAACCATTCAAATGCCCACAAACAAACACTGTAGTTCGCGCTTACAAATGCTGAATGGGTACTTACAAATAAAATCCAAACCTCAAATGAACATAAGCGCTACAACTTTTGCCGACCTTCCCTAACACAGGGGTGACATTGACAAAGTGAACCATTTTTTATAGTATGGGTGGTCAGCCTCATACCAACCTATAAGTCAAGGTATACAAATAATAAATAACGTTTAAGTATAAAAAAAGAACAAAACCTTAAAAAGAAATCTATACAAAAAAGTCAATAATTTTCTATCCAAAAAATGTAACAAATTAATAAACCAACATTACAAATAAAAATTGCAGATTAGCCGCCACTTCTTCCTGTCCTTGCATACTTCTTTCATTTCATCCAGAGTCATAACCTTGTTCATACAAGCCCTCCTTTTATTATGACTCTGGAAATCCCATTCATTCGCTATTTCAAAAATTTGATCCATCTATACTTTTCTCGGTCTTCCTCTACCACTACATCCATCTGTTCTTGCAACATATACTTTCTTCGTCAGTCTTTCATCACTCATTCTCTCCATATACCCGAATCATCTTAGCAAACTTCTTTTATTCTTCAATTTCACACTTTCTCTTACATCACATTCTTCTCTTACAAGACCATTCCTAACCCTGTCACTTCGTTTTTTTTCCAATCATACTTCTCAGATAGTCCATTTCTTAAATATCTTACTTAAAATAATTTCAGTCATTCATAATCAAAACATTTAACGAAATAAAAAACAAGGTCGTGAAATACATAAGTACCTTTTTTAAGTAAGAAGTAAAAATAAATATACCTAGCAATAACAAAATAAAAATATTATTGTTTTCATTTCTCTTTCTAAGAATGTATCTAACAATTATTTTACCGGTTCAATTTTTACTGTTTACGAAAAATAAATATTTTTGAGTTTTAATGCCCCAAAAACTTCAAAATTACTAAAAATATAAAGGGGCGCCTGCGGCGCCCTTTCATACCCGGCGCCCTGGGCGGTCGCCCGACCGCGCCCAACCCTAGCGCCGGCACTGCCTACACATAATCATTGAATTTTGATTAAAATCTTCACGGACTGGATCCATGATGATAACATGATTATGTTGTGAATAGCTGTTACTAAGGATGATTATTATGACAACTCAATGATTAAAATATGCTAATTCAAATTTACAAGAAAGTAATGCACTTACTTCTGAAGTACCTACTCAATATAAAATTAAAATAAATACTATAGGTACACAATCACAGGCTTTGTGACACGGGAATGACAAAATAAACGTCGGTGACGCTGTTTTAATGAGTATTTTTAATATTCACAAATCTTTGACACTTGAAAAATTGTTGATAAGAGATCTTCTTCTTTTATATTAAACAAAACGCTTTCTTTTTCTTCTTTATGGCGAATTCCCACGGAGAGCAGGGGCGCCAGTGTTAGGTAGACCTAAAGTCACTCAATACGAATACCTACCATTTTTTTCTTTCGTTTTCAAGGAATAATTAAAAAAAAAATGTCTCCGCAATGACGACTGAAATCCCTTCTGGTGGTGGTAGGGACAGCTTGATTATCCGGAGAAGAGTAGGTATTGCAAAGAATATTAGGCACTTATTAGCCTAATCTCCTCAAGAAATGTTAAGACACCGACCAGATCAACCGTAGTCAAGTGCATGGAGAAGCCTCGATTTCCAAAAAGATACTATTTATTTTTCAAAATTACCTACCTTTCGCTGAGTTTAAAAGCCATATGTGGAAATGTGGTCATATTATTTTTAAGAAACTGTCGCGCATTGACCAAGCATAAACAGCACCTTGAGGCGGGATTCAATATAAATATTTGATATTTCGCGTAATCAATTACCTCCTCTATGGAAGACTGACGAATATCATTACCTTCCGATTTCTCAAGTCACCACTCTAAATTGCTCCCCGTGGTGATAACAAGTGATTCATATTTTTCAGCCTAGGCATGATGCTCTATAGACTATAGGTGGACTATAGTAGACAGCATCTCTTAAACCTTCAATGAGGTCCGCAACTTGTCTGCCGGGAAAATGAGAACAATTTTTTTGTTATTGGTTGCTAAGGACAGCAGTCCCATATAAGATTAGCATATTGTTATGTAAATTTAAGTATTAGTTATATAGGAACTCTTTATTGTATTGGTGGGTAGGATTAATAATTGTGTGTAAATAGAGAAGTCACTAGATTACTTTAATTATGTATGTGCTTCGAGAACAGTCTAGCAACAATGTGTTCTCAACAGTTCCATCTCCTTAGTATAAAAAGGGTGCAAATTGCTTGCACTAGGCAATTGTTCTTCAAGCTCTCAAATACATACAGTCAGTCATCTGTGAGCTTCACCAATACATCGAACAAATTTGACCAGTGAACTAAAACCAGTGTAATGGAAAAATCGAGTGTCTTTGCAAAAATAAATATAAAGGTGTAAAATAAATATAAACGTGTAAAATAAATAAGTAAAAAGAAGAGTAGTGTTTTATTTGAAAGTATCCGAACCAAAAATCGTAAAAATATAATCATGGAAAAAATAGTTCCAAATTCAAAAATGTTCATAGTCCATTTGTGAACTCAATTGATACACATTTTTTATTCTCGGCGGGCAAATGTCACAGCTCTATATGACTTTGGTGGTTAGCAACCAATCTCAATTAAATTTAATTTCCATTTTCCTAGCAACCACACCATGTGACATCACAGCTTGGTTGTCTTAGGAATTTGTTTCGAGCCCATTTTAAAATTCTTAACTTTGATAAACAAACAATATTTAAGGATAAAAGAAAAACAGCTTTGTTTTCGATTGTTGTCTCTCGTAATCGAAAACAAAGCTGTTTTTCTTTTATCCTTAATCTAATCTAATCTAATCTAATCTAAGCTGCAAAGATATATATCATTTAAGTTTTATATTAAATGCATTCCCACAAGCAGATATGTATAATTTCGCGCTAACACATGCCGCATGTGGACCTACAATATAAAACCCAATCTCAAATGAACATAAGCCTTGCAACTCTTGCCGTCCTTCCCTGAAACAGGGGTGACATTGGCAAAGTGAACCATTTTTTACAGTATGGGTGGTCAGCCGCATAACAACCTATAAGTCAAGGAACATACATCACAAATTACATTTTTTAAAATCAATAAATAACAATAGATATATACATGGATGAACGATGAACGATTACAAAGTTAATGCCTCTAGAATCAATAAAAAAAAACATTATTAGTTTGAAACATTCACTTTCATGGCTGGTGTTGTTTAACAATTTGTTTTTGTCCTTTTTCAGGTTATACCACGGTCTTTTTGCAGGTTTTTTTTATCTGCCAACGTTTTGCTTGCACGAACAGAAAGTACTCTCAAGGCGAGTTATTAAAGTGATGTGATGGTTTTCATTGTCTTCACATTCCACAAAACAGTTTGTTAAACAGTATTTAGGTTTCACATAGATTTCAGGTAGTCACAACTCTAAGAGACATTTTTAATAAATAAAATACATACCTACTATAAGATATTTGAAATATTAACAATCAATTCTTGCAATCTTTTTCCCATATTATTATCAGCAATATTCACAGAATTAATTTCTTCCAGAATTACTTTAATAGCATTTAAATCATACAATATATGATTTCTTCCAAAGCACCACTTGTCAAATGATATTGTGTAGTTATTAACAATACCATCTACACGTTTTTTTCCTAAATGAATCAAAAACTCAAAAAAATCATTGTGATTGATACCAAACAGAGATTTCAGCATAAGCTGGCAGTGCTCCAGCCAGCCCTCTGTTCCTTTGTATTCGTTAATCTCATGTTTTACTAAGCTGAGGTTGTCTTGCAAGGCCTTCCACATGATGTGCACATTTGAGCCATTGACCCAGTTATGGTTGACTGATATTGTGTCTTCTAAATTTTGGACTTGATGAAACCACCCTGATGGGACAAAAATAGCTTCACCTTGTTTTTGGATAATTTCATAATACTTTTTGTCCTTAAGCAGATTTTCAACATTTGTAGGATAATTTCCTAAAGAATCCGCAAACTTTTTTTCTTCTCCCGGAGGGAATAACAGCCATCTTTTTTTCCCCACTATGTTGGCTGACCAGCTAAATGATGAGAACACGTCAGCATGGAATGGCGTCCTGTGAGATAAGAAACAATATCATGATAAGTTTGGCATTGTATAAAAGCACACTTGGGGTGGCTAGTGCAACTAACCAGCTCTATAAAATTGGCCAATTATTATTACTACTGCACAGTATAGGCAGAAGTACAGATTGGATGTACAAACATTTGCTATTTATTCAGTAAATGAAGAGGGTTATTTTATTGTACCTATAAAGGATGAACAAAACAAAAGTATATCCCCCTCCAACTATGTATGTGTGCGATATGAAACAATCAACTTCTCAATTTAACGAGCGTTTCCCTCGTGGGTACAAAATTTGTTTTTATTTTACTAACCATGATCCTTGGGGTCCCATGTAAACAAACATGTAATCATCTTTCCCAGTATCTATTGAATACTCGTTAAGCCAATCGGAAGCAAAATATTGAGGGACTTCATAAAATTTATGTTTATGTTCCCGTCTTAAGTGCCAGTCCTTCAGGTATATGACTGGTTCCTTCAGTTGACTGCATTTTTTTAAATGTCTCCAATGACTCATAAACTCCTCAAATATTACTTTATTTTTACAAGGAGCAGAATTATCTGAAAAGTCACAAACTGTGGTTGGCACTTCATATGAACCAAAAAGTTTTGATAACTTATTCAAATCGGGTTTTCCTTGAGAAACCCAGTTTGAAGAACACTCCCATCCATGTGTAACATTTTCTACGACACAGGGAATGTTTTGAATCAAAAATGATTTGAAAAAATCGGTATATCTTAAATTAGACCCGTTATTTATGTGCTCAATTGAGTTGGGTATTTCTTGAACGTAATTACGACACGCTTTAAAATCTAAGTCAAGGGTCATCTTTATCCTTGATCTTCTTCACAGAATACAGAATCTTCTTGATGTTTTGACATTTATTAATTTCAAAAAATATTTTTCTTCTTTCATGTGGATATTTTATATTTAAAGCTTGACTTGGATTGAGCTCCTTTATGAAAATAGTACCTAACGAAAAAGTCAGTTGCTTGCATAGATGTAGATGCTTGCACAGTCGTCTGTGACAGTCACCAAGAAAAAGAAGACTTAAAAGTTTGACATCGTATTGTGGGTATTGTGATCGTATTCAAAACAAAGAAAATAATTTATGTATTAAATTATATTATTAAAGAGTAATTTACAAACAGTGCCAAAGAAAAATGAAGACTTATAGTATAAATAAACTGTGTTCGTATGTTTTGATTATATGGCTCAAGTTACTATGTAACGTCGATGCTAACAATGTTTGGGGTCCTGGATTATCTCCTGATAAAATAGTTATGCCAGCTAGGTATTTCTTCATTGATTTAAGTGAGGGAAGCCAAAATAATACAGCGTAAGAAATCAATTTTCTATATATTTTATGTTCTTTCATCATGAGCTTTATATCCTAATCTATTTAAACTGTTTTAAATCATTTTTAGATTTGTAGCAGATACATCAAAGCTGACTGTAAAAATTAAAGGAGATTCTCTCTCAGGAAGTTGTCGATTATGGTTGGATATATTAAATAGAAAAGATAATTCATTCATTATCCGCTATAGACTTTACGAGTCCTGTCACAATTTGAGAATATCGACAATGTACGACAATCACCATATAGGCTCCTCTCCTTATATTTTCAAAGGTAATTAGGACATGGAGTATATGGCAATTTCAGAACCTTCAGGAATTGGAGAAAGTATTATCCAGTCTGAAAATCTTAGAAGATGTAGACAATGTTTGTGGGGTCAAGCCCCCGAAAAGGCAATCATGCAAAATGTTCGGGGACCACGCTTTCTATACTACTGGGCCAGCTGTGTGCGGACCTCATTGTTATTAAAATATTGATGTCACTGTGTAGAAAAAATGCACTTTTCCCTGCAGTATTTTCATTATTTCTCGAGTAAGAACACCATCACACCTAATTATCACCATAATTTCTTTCATGTGAAAATCATTTTTTATGCATACAGGTAAAGATTTGTCTAGATTTAAATCCTCTACTGAAACACCACTGTATTTTAATTGAAAATTTCAGATAATATTCTACATGATTCCTGTGATCATCCAGAAAGCAACTATGACATCTGGTCCAATGCTTATGACTGCCCAAATCAAATAGAACAAATAAGATCAGACTTGAGTCCATTTAAAAATGTAAATATGAGTTTGGTTTTCTCAAAAATGCTAGAAAAATATGACCGACCGGGCAGTATTAGCCTGTGCTATTATGCTATAAAAAATAACAAACTGTTCAGAAAATGTTTTGGACAACACGTCGGCTTTCATATGTTTTCGGATGCAATACTTCTCTCTGTACTACGGAAAGTGAAACTGCCTGATGTGTCATTCTTTATCAATCTGGGAGACTGGCCCCTGATCAAAGACACGTCTGATCCTTTACCTTTATTCTCATGGTGTGGAAGCGACGACACTCTTGATATTGTGTTACCTACTTACGACATCACAGAATCTACATTGGAAAATATGGGAAGGTATTGCAAATTAATATTACTATTAGAAAAATGTGTAAAAATACTTTTGACTTCCGTATTAAGCGCTACTTGATTTAATTTTAGAGTCATGTTGGATATGCTATCGGTGCAAGGCAATATAGATAAAAAATGGGAAGACAAAATTGGTCAAGGGTTTTGGCGTGGGAGGGATTCGTGCAGGGAACGACTTAACCTTGTTGATATTTCACGCCAACATCCACATCTCTACAATGTTTCTTTGACAAATTTCTTCTTCTTCAGAAATCAAGAGAAAAAATATGGCCCCAAAGTCCCACATATATCCTTTTTCAAGTTTTTTGATGTGAGAATAATAAAAATACTTATATTTACTGGAAAAATAAATTATTATTATTTGTGAATATATAATTTGAAAAATCCTGTTTATTTTTAGTTCAAATACCAAATTAATGTGGATGGAACAGTTGCGGCGTACAGATTCCCCTATTTGCTTGTGGGAGATTCTGTAGTTTTGAAACAGCAATCTCAATATTATGAACATTTCTACAAGCAGCTTATGCCTGGAGTGCATTATATCCCTGTGAAAAGAGACCTTTCAGATTTAACAGAAAAACTTCAATGGGCTATAAACAATGATGCTGAAGCTCAAAAAATTTCTAAAAATGGACGAGAATTTGCAAGAGAACATCTTATGCCAAAAAACATTTTTTGCTACTATGCTTTAGCTTTAAAAGTAAGACTATTCTGTTTATTATTTATGTCATCTTTTAAATTAAAAATAATATTCAAAAACTGTTTACCATGAATATTCAATAATGTTATCTTTTAGGAATGGTCCAAACGATTGATTGGAGATGTTTATATTGTTGATGGAATGGAACAAGTATTGCAGGAAAATGATCAAATATGTCCCAAGTTCAAGAAAAACAAAAGCCGAGAAGAATTGTAAAAAAAACATATTGTTATTCTAAAAATGCTTTTAGGCCTTCTCATTATTATTGAAGATATTTTAAGTGTTATACAAGAATTAAACTTTATTAAGATGTGCATAATTTATTTAGTTAAAAAATAATAATTTTAATTTTGACTCTGACCTGCGTGTCTGATCAATATAAATGGTTGTTTTATTGTTATTCACAAAAACATCAATGATCTACCGATACATACTGACATCTGGGCTTTGATACATGCACATGTAAGCATCACAAAGTAACCTCTTGGCATGTTCTGGCAACATCTTGTCACTCGGAGCTGCTTCATGTAAGGAACGCACTCCGTCTTCACTTAACCATAAGGAAATATCTTCAATAAGTACAATTTCAGGAATGTTATAGCCATTCTGTTCACCTGGAATAATCATCTGTATTAGCAATCATTTCCCTTGATGCATTACAACTTATTTAAAAATAATAATATATTACCTTTCCTGTCAGCCATTGAGTCAAAGAAACACCAAGGTGCTTCGTGACCTGACCCTGCCTTGACAAAGGCTACATAATGAGAGGTTTCAATACAGACTACTGCAAACAACTCCATATACAATCTTGGTACCGGACAATGCTCAGCCATTATAGTAAAATCTGACGGAACTGACAAAACTGATGGCTGAAAATAAAATAACAAAACATTATTGAAATTGCCTAGGAATGAAAAAAATAATAATTAGGTTTTTAGAGTGGATCTAGACAAAAAAAAAACAAATATCATCCTACTTACAATAGAAGAGTATGATGACCAAAGGTATATGATTATACAAACCTTATGATTAGCCCTCTTAACATGAGTGTGCGCTGTATCAAGACATGGTTGGCAAAATGAAGTGCTTTCTAGTCCTACCCCGCACTGACCAAAACATTCCTTACATTCAAATGCTGCCAACTTCCCACAAACTGTGCATTGCCTGGGAGCTACAATAAAACCTGATTACAATATTAATTGTAAACCAACTATTGTAATTACTTTAAAAGTAAATCTAATGCTTACCATCTTCAATGACATCAGTTACATCTAATAATTGTGATGGAAGTATTCTTGGATACATTTTGTATGATTTCCCAAATCGTGGCATTTGTATAATAAGAACAGGTGGTACTTCTTTCAGTTTGATATTAGAAGTAAGAAAACTTTGTTCAAACAGCTGCTGTACACTGGGAAATGTAAGTTTTTCATCCTTTTCAACAAATAATTGATAATGAAATGCTTCTTGTCCAGAATTCAATTTTAAGAAGGGCTCTGCACGTAATATCTGGGCCACTAAACTATTAAGAAATTCTTCTGGATCCTTTAGGAAAACAAAAAACAAAATAAGGTACACAATAAAAAAAATACCAATTCCAGTTTATAATTTAAAGCCATTAGAATACCTTTTCTTCAGATGTCAATCCTGATATGGAACTGAGCTTTTCTAGAAGCTTTCTCAGTTTCATGACTCTATCAGCGCGCACATAAAGATTCTGCCTCAAAGGATTGACTATTTCCTCTCGCAAAACTCTCTGGACTTCTTCATAATGAACAGAATCCTGTAATATTCATTATAATACATTAAACTACTTAACATTATCCTACAAAATACATAACTTTTACATAGTGCTATGCAATTTAAAGAAAATTGTGTATTTAAATGGAAATATAAAAAATACCTGTGAATCAGGTGGTCTGAAGAGAAGAGAGTCAAAGACGCTAGTAAATGTGAACATCGAGAAGAGAGTAGCATCCAAATAGCATGAATTGTGGTGGCCTTGAATGCCTCTGAACTTTCCACACAACCCTTCCAAGTCTGTCGTATAGTTGAGGGGAGGAATACAGCCAGGTACTACTGGGCAATCCAGCTGTAATATACCAACAATACTTCATATTGCAGAAACAACAAATACGTATTTGTATTATTTTCCAAGGTATGAATTACAGTTCTTAGTAATATCTCTAATAGCATTTGTTTCACTGTTAGTTCAATAAACTGAGGAGTGCCTAACCTGACCAAAGTCGGGAGCTGTTAAATCAGGTTGAGGAGTAACTGGGATATCTTGGAATCTGCCATCTTTTCGACACAATGCCAAGGGAACAAAAAGTCCTCTTCCTTGGGGACAGGTGAAGAATCGTTCTCCTCCATGAGTACCATCTCCTAGACCTGACTGTTCTTCCTCTAGTTCAATTCCAGCATACACCGTTTCTAAAAAAATAATAACATTTGTAGAACTAACAGTATGACATTTATTTGGTCCAAAAAAATTTAAAAAAAATCTGATTAGGGTCTCCTTAATCACCTAGCTGGATGAAATACACTTGTTGTCCAATTCTCATGCCTATCAGATATGCATACACAATTTCATGCCGTTTCGGAGAAGTGTGGCCACAAACACTGTGAATTGAGAATTACATATATATAGATATATTTAAATAGATTTGTGAAGAGGAATGCAATTCCCCTATTTTGCCTGGCCAACAGTGACAATTTTGAAAGTTAAAAAGAAAAGCTGTCTTTCAAACACCAGGCATTACAGGGTGTGCGGAAAAATTGACAAATAGAAGCTCAGCATGTCATTTTTGGATCTCGAAAAGCTTACAAGCAAGACAGAAAGGATACTATTGTTAATAATTATATGAAATACTATCGTTATAAATTTTTAAAAATGTAGAATAAAAACCTTTAGCAAAACAACACAGCTAACTTCACATTTAACTATCAAAAGTGACATTTTACAAAATGAAACGGTTAGTTCTGATTTTCACCACATTCATTACGTTTCCTTGTAATGCATTAACTTTCTCTGTAAATATTACCATCAGGGAAGCCAATCCAGCGTACGACTCCGTAGTATATGTTAGCTGAGTCCGCTACCACCTCCACCATGGAGCCCACACCTATGTCAGAATTCATTCCTAGATTATCCGAGAGTGATATAGAGGGAGACTCAGCGGTGTCGTATTGGTGCCTGGGCTCACTGCCGCTAGTGCTCGGCACAACTGCAAGTAAACCAACAGTCAACACACATCGAACTTATTAGTAAACATACTAAATGACAAATAACCTAGATAACTAAATACTTGGCTTTGTTTCATTTCCAAATTCAAGCACAAACACAGGAATATTATCAATAGATGCATTATCATCGTAATTAGAATAATAATCCATAATGATGCCCTGAGAAATATTATTTTTTGTGCATTCTCCCATGTCAAAAAAATTGCACTACAGAAATTGTGATAGCAATGGAGTAAATCTAAAAATAGATCCAACCTACAGGAATATTGCCAGCAACAGGATAGGAATCTGGGAATTATAGCTAGGTACTTAAATGAAATTTAACAAATAAAAAAATCAACAAATACTTACCCATTTTCCTCCTTGTGTCTGCGATACTTGTAAAATAATCATTTACCATGTCATTTTCTTGGTATACATTTCGATCTTGTCGTTTTTTGCGATTGAGAGTTAGATGATCAAGAAGATTCAATGATTTATTTCTGTTACTTTTATTTGGAATTTCATATTTTTTTAAAAAACCTTCATTTCTAGAATATGTTATTCCATTCAGATTCCTACTGTCACCCAGTCCATCCTGTTTCCACAAAGTTAAATGAATATTAATGTTGTCAAAGATCTTACTTAGCTTTGTATTTTGATTCTTAATGCCTCATTTTTTTTATTGGTTAATAATATTTACAACAAGAAGCCTCATCCTACAAAAAATAATCATTAAACGACGTAAAAATAATTATTAAGCTAAGAGTCATGTTTGTGTAATTTGATTGAATGGTGGAATAGTACGCCATTATTTTATTTGTTATCTTACTGAGTAAAAAAGTAGTAATTACATATTGATTTAACAAAAAATAATGGAAGTGCCTTACAATTTTTATTGACTTTGGTTCTATGTTCATTACGCACTGTAAAATTAACGTAATATAAATATAACAAAAACCTTCACAGAAAACTAACAAAAACAAAAAGATTTGTAATGCACGATTAACCTACACATAGTTCAGAGCTTGCATCTCTTATCTTTAAAATACAGTTTGCTTTTACGATAAGCTCTCATTATATATTTTAAAAGGAGGAACAACAAATCATATCACTGGTCACAACTTTTTTTCTTTTCACAGGGCATTCTCATGGGGCTTCCACACGCTTGCCAACCCATCACAAGTCAAGCGCACAGTGTGTCGTCTAGAACATGCTAGCTGGACAAAATTTTGTCTAATGGACTAATTTTGTCCAGCTAGCATGTTCTAGACGACACACTGTGCGCTTAGCTACAAGCCAAGTGTGCAGTGTGTCGTCTAGAACATGCTAGCTGGACAAAATTAGTCCATTAGACAAAATTTTGTCCAGCTAGCATGTTCTAGACGACACACTGTGCGCTTGACTTGTGATGGGTTGGCAAGCGTGTGGAAGCCCCATCAAGGAATATGAGGAATACGAGTTGGAGCACCAGTACCAGCCTTACTAGAGACGCAACGAACCTCATAAAGGTGAGCAACGGAAAGTGGAAAAGATTTATTTTCTGTTTATCTCATAGATATAGTAACTCGGTTTACCGAGTTTATTTTATGCAAGATCAAAATCTGCTTAAAATTAAATAAGAAAAGATCTAACCTAACAAAATATTAAGTTTGTATTTTAGCAGTTGCCACATTTAAATTATTATTCTTCCAATATGTGACTACTTGCAAATGGCGATGCTTGTGTTTCGCGTTTCTTCTTGTGATTTTGATAAGTTTCGTGTTATGTGTAAAGCCTTTCATTGCTGCCTGAATAAAAACTCAATTTTCATGACAGTTTTTGTTCATATATTGATTATTGTGAAATAATTTCTGTAATAAAAATAGAATTCGTCCTGTAAACAAATATTGTTTAGCTGAAATGTCATCGTCAATATTGGAAAAACATTTTTTTTATTTATTGCTTTGAAAATTTAAGTTTGTAGACATTTTTTTTGATACAGGAAATACTTATATGCCAGGGGATGTAAGTACTTAATTTGTTACAGTATCTGTTTGCGCAAATTAATTACATCTTAACTCCCGCCTTTTTCGATACGAATATCTTGCATTGAAAATGAATGAAGTGAGGGATAAAGTGGTCGCTGGATCATCAACATGGGATTCCCACACGAGCAACAATGACAGCGCACCAGAATCAGCGGGATCTCCGTCCAAGCCCGCGCCAACCACCGCGCCCCCCGTGCCGCCCGTGGCCGTGGCTATACCCGCCAGCGGGGACGTGAACTCCTCCCCTGGGCCCGCCATGCCTCTGACGCCGCAGGGTCCACCCAACACCAGCACTAACTTCATGGAAGATCTCCATCCTGAACTGCTACACCAAGGCTGGAGGAAGTATTGGTCAAAGAGGGAAAACCGACCATATTTCTGGAACAAGCTGTCTGGAGAAGCCATGTGGGAGATGCCCATGACCAAAAGGGAATTTGATCCCATCACAGATCCTCTTGGCATCTGTGGACCAGGCCCCATGAACCCCAATAACTCCTGTATGAATGTTCCTAAAAGACGAGCCTCCGAAGACAATGGTCCTCCTTTGAAGAAGTTCATGCTGGCAGGTCCTTGGGACTTGGACATCCCCACCAATGTTGTGATCTACGAGCGGCCGCCCACGGTGTCTCCTCATCCTCACCCTGAGATAGAGGCATTTCGTTATTCTCTAGCTTCCAAGCTACGTCAGTGCTACCAAGAACTCTGTCACACTAGAGAAGCAATAGATGCCCCCAAGGACTCCTTTAACCGATGGCTTATGGAACGCAAGGTCAGCGATCAAGGCGTATGTGATCCTCTGCTCCCCAGTCATTGTTTTCCAGAAATATCCAAGTCCATGTATGACGAAATCATGAATGATATTCCCATCAAACTGGGTCACCCTAAGTTTACTGGTGACGCTAGAAAACAATTGACAAGATATGCTGAAGCAGCGAAAACCATGATAGAATCCAGGAATGCTTCACCTGAGAGCAGGAAAGTCGTCAAGTGGAATGCTGAAGATACTTTTCAATGGCTGCGTCGTACAGTCGGAGCCACTTATGCTGACTTTCAAGACCGCTTAGCTCATTTGAAGGTACTGAATGCAACATTTCTATACAATTACTTTCACTTCCAAATTAATCACAAATTTTTAACCTGAATTGTTTTATTTTGTTACAGCGACAATGTCAGCCACATTTGATAGAGACTGTGAAGGTTTCAGTTGAAGGGATCTGTCTGAAAATCTACCATCTCTCAGCAGAATACTCGAAGAAAATAAAGGAGAAGCACAGTGCGCTGCTGAAGGAACACGGAATCAATGAGCTGAGCGCCCCGCAGCAGCAGGCTGCCCTGAGGAAAGTGTGGTGCTACCCTGTGCAGTTCGCCATCCCCTCTCCCAGACCTCCACTCGTGGAGCATTTCCTAGACCGTGACCAAGCAATGCTGCGCTATCAAAATGATAACTTGATCATCAATAGTTTACATTTGCAAAAATTGGTGAGCTTATGTTTTCTTTGAAACGTTCTAATGGCAAAACGGTCATTAAGCATTGATAGATATATTGAGGGATCAGGTGAGATTGACACCAAAATATTATCTTTCAGTAAATAAAAATGTAGGCAAAATAAGGAAGCCGCTACCCTAGAGATAAAAATGAAAAAAAATAAGTTCCTGCATTCTTTTATTTTCTCAAATCTTAAAAAAACTATCTTAAATAATTTACTACAAACAATATAACTAAGTAATCTGTAATTTTCCCCAAAAGATGATGTAAAAACGGAACTCTCGAGTAGTAAATATAAAAATTGTGTTTTAAATATTTTTAATGAAGTTTGCACATTTCAAATTATCAACCAAGTTGTGAAGTCACATGGCTAGGTTGCCAGGGCAAAGGCTAACTAATAATTTCATATAGGTTGCTGAGGACCCTAGATACTAATACGTGGTGTTTGCCCTAATCTAATCTAAGCTGCAAGGATATATACCATTTAAGATTTACATCAAATGCATTCCCACAAGCAGACATGTATAATTTCGCGCTAACACACGCCGCATGTGGACCTACATTATAATAACCCATCTCAAATGAACATAAGCCCTGCAACTCTTGCCGTCCTTCCCTGAGACAGGGGTGACATTGGCAAAGTGAACCATTTTTTCACAGTATGGGTGGTCAGCCGCATACCAACCTATAAGTCAAGGAACAATGAAAATAAAAACGACTTTCACACTGTTCACATTTGTTTTTAACGAACATCCATGCAAAAAATGCTCCAACTCCATTCGGTCATTACGATTAATTTGTTACTGCATAAGATAGATATTTTTATCCTTGAAGTTCAAAAGTCAAAGTGTTAAGACCACTAGATACCTGAAAAATATTTTACAATTAAAAATTAATACAGTATACCAGTCAGAGGCGGCTCCTCAATAAAAATGTTGGCAGTTCATAATTTCCGCAAGTTCATTTTTTCTTGTATTTTTTTTGCTTTGAATGGAAATTGCAAGAAATACGTAAATATATATTGTTTTATTTAGTTATTAAAAAATCTGTTTTATTTTCACTTGTTATTATTATTTTTTTAAAGGACACAAACGTTTTCGACTACACAGTAGTCATCATCAGGTCTGTGTCCTTTAAAAAAATAATAATAAAAAGTGAAAATAAAACAGATTTTTTAATAACTAAATAAAGATAATTTTCACAGTGTTAATGCACCAACCATCCAAAATATATTGTTTTATTTACGTATACACGAGTAAGTACCTACACCCGTTTTGTTGCATAACAAATAAGCGTATTTTAAGCTCGTACTTACAGTTACATATTTGAAATGGAAATCCATCCGTCGCTCCTTTGCTTGAGCGAAAGCCTCAATCAAAGCCAAATCAGCACAAAATTTTACACAATCAATTATTCTAGATATAATTATTAATCTGTTTGAACGCACTTCGTCATTGAACTTTTTACTTGATTGTCTATAACTAACATCAAGCATTTGTCGAAGATCTGTTCGGCCTAATAAATTGAAATGCATTACAAGCTCAACTTGAGTTTGCGAAAGTGCATGCTGTTTAACTTTGATCTTTTTCACCATCTTTACACACTTGCGATGCTTTCAAATAATGTTCTTTTTCAAATACTATTCAACTATGATTTTTTTTATAATGTCCACGTTTACTTTATTATTAAAATTTATCGTCAGGAAATTAGTAAAAAACAAAATTGTAAGTTGTTTCACGATAAATTAGAAAATAATGGAAAAAATCTTCACGTTCGATGAAAAAACAACCAGCAGCTGTTTATTTTAACGTCAACTGATGACGGAATGGAGGTCAACCAAATTCGAGTTACTGGCTTATATTATTTGTAATCAATGTCCTACAAGGATTTCATTGTTTTCGAATATACACGCACGAATAATTATTATATGCCGGCAATGCACGCAGTTCTCCTTGTCGCACGCACAAAAGGCCTATAATTTATCAGCTCTCTCCCTCTATACCACGGTTTCTAACTGATCTCAGAAAATGTAAAGGAATTGTTCATTGAAATCCGTTCACTGGGACAAATGCACGAGGAGTATAACTAAACAATAATATTATGTATTATGTACGGCGGCTTTGTATGTACTAGCGTAAACCTCAGGCGCTCCATATAATTATGATTTTTAACTTCAGCGACCATTCAAAACATCTGCCACACAATATACTTTTATATTTTAAAGTTTATACAATTATTTTGTTAAAATTATTACAAAATCTAGGCAGTGCACTGTCCCGTTGAACTGTAATGGCGAACCGCCTCTGATACCAGTTATAACTCTGGAATTACAAAAAAGCTTTAAATCACCACATGTTAGGGATTTAAATTAAAATCTAATCATATTACTGATGCAATGATAAAAATGTTTGCAGGAGCACCTGTACCGACACAGTTGTTTCGATGACAAGAAGTTTGAGCTGTTTCTTCCTCGAGTTTGGTGCATGATAAAGCGGTATGCTGCTTTTCTGGGAGCCGCCACTCCTGGATGTGACAGCCACATTACGCAGTCTGCATTGCCCGTCACTGTGTTTGAATGCCTCAACAAATGCTTTGGGGTGACCTTTGAGTGTTTTGCTGGACCCCTCAACTGCTACTTTAGACAGTATTGTTCAGCCTTTTCTGATACAGACTGTTATTTTGGCTCCAGAGGGTAAGAATCAATAAATTGTCAAATTATTTATTTAAAGTGGGTTGCCATATTAATAGGGACACTTCAAATATTTCGTATTTTTTGTGTTTACATTGCTATAGCTTCTAAATAACGGTCATGTGATGGCCAAATCTTTTTTATTTTTATTACTGGTAGCACTACTGACTCATTTAAAACGTAGTAACACATGCAAAGTGTCACACCTTTAAAAAATGTAAGGTTGATCCCATGCCGTCATCATTTTTGTGAAAACGAGCGATCAAGAGCGTCATAAGTAAACATAATAATATAATAATAATCTAAGTTGCAAGGATATATATTTATTTAAAGCTCTCAGATGCATGCCCACAAACCAACACGTGTAGTTAGCGCTTACAAATGCTGAATGCGTACTTACAAATAAAATCCAAACCTCAAATGAACATAAGCCCCACAACTTTTGCCGACCTTCCCTGAAACAGGGGTGACATTGGCAAAGTGAACCATTTTTTACAGTATGGGTGGTCAGCCTCATACCAACCTATAAGTCAAGGAATAACCATACATTACAATTAATTTGGTGAATTTTAGCAGCATTTTTATACGAAAACTTAAGTAAATATTAACTATGGATTAGATTAACTTAGTTTTTTGATCATTACTAATTAAAATTAAGAGTTCTCCAAGGTTGAGTAAAAAATAGTGTTTTTTCAGTATGGACTATTTCAGTCCTAAGACCCGACTCCTAGAAAATATGAGGAAGTAAAATTTTTTTTTATACACTGAACATTTTTTAGGCGAAATAAAAGACATTGTAGGTGTTTTTAAGTGTTTTTAAAACAAAATTTAGAAAAAAACCATCAAAATCTTGCATGAGGTTGGAAAAAGTAACAAAAAACGAGTCACCACACGTCGTACTGATTAACAAATCAGAGATAACTGTCTCCAAAATCGAAAAAAAAAGTGTGTCTCGTTTCACCTTGATAATCAAGGAAGAAAATCTTGAAATATCTTAGAAGACAGTCCAGAGGAGGCTGGCTGAGAAGAGACTCATTGGTCATGGTCGAGCTGCAAAAACTCACCTTTGGTAGCCATGAAGAAAAAGTGATAGCAATGGGCCAAAGCACATCACCACATGACTACAAATGAGGGCAGAAGTTAGGTGATTGATATTTTGATGGGCTTAAACCCATTAAAAAATCCTATCGTGCGATTATCTCTTTTATGGGTGTGCTTCTCTGATGAAGCCATTTTTCAAATTTTGGTTAAAAATTCATCATCCGTTCGATGGCACCTGGGAGAGAAATTTCATAAGGAGTGCCCTTTGAAGACAATCGAACAGATTACCAATATCATGGTTGTGATCAATCATCGCTTCCAAGTGGATGGGTCACTTCCACATCAAGCAATGGACCATGAAGCAGGATCAGTACAGACAAATACTGAAAAATTGACTGCTACCTGAAGTCACAGAATGGTTCCCTGACGGCCAAGAGTACATATTTATGCATATTTCCGCATTATACCATATAACCAGTAGTGCCACTGCATTTCTGTATGAAAAAAAACTGCAGGTTTTACCTTGGCCAGGGAATTCTCTGACAGAACCCAATCGAAACCCTGTGGGAGCTCACGAAGAAGGCGATTGCTCAGGAGGTGATCACAACCAAGCAGCAGCTCATCAAAACCCTCACTCAGGTGTGGTATCATACCCCTGAGATAAAATCCAGTGCACAAAAATTGCATTGAGAGCATGCCACGACTCATATAAACCATCAACGCAGCTTAAGGCAATGTCACAAAATATCGATTTTTTCATCAAAAATGTTTAAATATGATATAGCAATCAAAATAAATGACAATTAACAAGAAATGCGGTGTCAAAATGTTTCCAATAAAGTGTTTTTGTCATTAAATAACAAAAAAATCACAATTTATTATAAAAATATATGTTTTCTGAATACCAATGTGAGATAAATATATTTTTCACAAGTGTCCCTATTAATATGGCAACCCACTGAAACATTACCACTTACTTTACATTATTATAAATCTCAATGTCCGGTCTTCCGGTCGTCCGGTCCGGTCCTCACAATGTCTCAAATCTCAATGTCCGGTCGATAGCTCAGTTGGTAGAGTGCTTGCATTCTATCCCGTGAGCTCGGGTTCGAATCCCACCGAGGAGGGTGTCAGAAATGATTTCCTATTTCGGTGTTTATTTCAAACTCCATAATAAAAATACCGGTAAGGTTTACTCAGCCTTCACAAGAAATGAGTACCAGCCCCCTAGGGAGCTGGGAAACCCCCACTTCAACTGAAGTGGATGGCGTAAGGCCGGCCCCCTTACTGTAAAAATAAATAGGTTCAACTCGCCACATGCGACCCCCTCGGGGATAACGCGGCAAGAAGTTACACTATATGTGTAGCTTAGTTGCGTTTTTTTGCGTCAATGACTCAACATGGAATTGAATTTGATGAAATTTTTAATTGGTCCCTTCTGTGGGTTATAGTTCTTAAGGCTCTTTTTCCCCTAAATCTGCCGTTTTTGTTTCTTACACTTTATGGTCTTAGCAAAAGAGTGACAGTAATGAAAAAAATCAAGCATGTTTATTAATTTTTTTATCTTAATTATAAAGTTTGAACAAAATATATAACTTAAGAATTGCCACCACAAAAAAATATTTTAAAAAACACGTTTTTTTCACTTCTGTAGCTACTTTCTCGTGTGTGCTATGTTTTGGAATTTTTTTTTTCTTTTTATTTATAGAACCATACATTGTTTAGGCCCGGTATTTTCAACGTTAGCATAGCGACTTTGTACTGAGTGAAAAGGACGCACTTACGTCAATCGTGTGGGTAGTTTTTTTTATCAGTTTAAAGTCACATAAGCTAACGTTGAAAATACTGAGCCTTAGTGTAGTATCGGAACAGTTTTTTTATAATGTCAATAGTTTTTGAGTAAATGTGGAAAAACCGTGTTCTTCGATTAAATTAAAATTTAATTCATCAAGTAGTTTCAGTTTTTCCATATTTTCTCAAAAACTATTGACATTATAAAAAAACTGTTCCAATACTACACTAAACAATGTATAGTTCTATAAATAGAAAGAAAAAAAATATTTCCAAAACATAGCACACACGAGAAAGTAGCTACAGAAGTGAAAAAAACGTATCCTTTATTATATTACTCCAGACCGTCGTCATTCGGTTACAATTTCAATTTTCAAAATTAATGCCATCACAGCAGATGAAAAACATTCCTGATCTATGGCAAATTATTTTTTGTATATATGCTGCAAAGCTGCGAACTTTTGCGTATGTGTTTACAACCTACTGAAAATTTCCTTCAATAAATCTGTTTGTTCATACTGAAAATGTATGGAACTATATTGACATCTAGCGGCAAAACGTAAAAGTTTTTTTTAACATTTTCTTTTATTTCATGCAAATTAAAAAAAAAAAAAAAAACAAAAAAAAAATGGATTTAAATCTGTAATCTAAGTTGCAAACATATATAACATTTGAGATTCATATTACATGCATTCTTACAAGCAGACATGTATAAGTTCGCGCTTACATATGCTGCATGTGTATTTACAACACGACTTTTCCTCAAACAGAGATAAAATTTGCATACCTTGACTGATAGTTTGGTATGCGACTGACCACCCATACTGTAAAAAATGGTTCACTTTGCCAATGTCACCCCTGCTTCAGGGAAGGTCGGCAAGAGTTGCAGGGCTTATAATAATTTGAGATTGGGTTTTTTATATTGTAGGTCCACATGCGGCATGTGTGAGCACGAAATTATGCATGTCTGCTTATGGGGAATGCATTTAATATGAATCGCAAATGATACATATCTTTGCAGCTTAGATTTAGATTTAGAATTAGATTTAGATGGTGAACCATTATTTACAGTATGGGTGGTCAGCCACATACTAACTATTAGGCCCGGTAGTTTCATCATTAGCATACGCGCCTAATAGCATAAAAATGACTTACTATAGCTTAAAATCTTAAAAACGGTATTTTGAAATATGGTTTAGCAAGAAAATAATCTAATAGCAACGAAATTTTTGCTAGCCAATCTTGGGGAGCATACGTTTTATGCTTTAGCTAATTCCAATATGGCGTCTTTTCTCATATGTTATTTACTCGGATATGTAGTTGTGAGTCGAATTTTAGCAATTATTCCCTTAGGAAACACACAATATTTACTTCAATTTTGTCATGGAAAGCAACGGGTCAGATGTCGAAAGAATTACTGATTATGTTTGTAGGTGCAAATCGAAAATATTTCGTCTCCCTCAATGTCTCCGAGTATTTGATAGGAACGCGGAAGAATTCACTCGGCACAATGTTTAAAATTATTGTCAAGCAAATCACAACGGATTTATGAACCTATCTACAACACAGTTTGTAAAATCCGTTTTTAAATGCCTCACTAAATGTTTTACGCACTTATAATTTAAAATCATATCATATTATCACAGGGCGCCATCATTGTTGACGCATTGCAGGCGGACGTCAATATGGCATCTGACAGTTATAAAAAAACTACCATAGACAAAAAAATCTTGTATTCGTGGCTGTTTACCATATTATTTATGTGGCCAAATGCAGTTTTTGAGGTTTTTTTTACATTTTTCAAGTTTTGTCACGATGGTAGCCATGATGGTAGCAATGCAATTACTTCGGGTATCTTTGGTATATACCAAAGATAGCCTAAAGGCAAAATGCGAATGAAAATACTGTTTTGGTGTTACTATAGCATATCTCGGGCGTAAAATATGCTATATAAACTATGTACTTTAGCTTAAAATGTGAAAATACCGGCCCTTAGTCAAGGAAATTATTTTGTTTAGTTCTATAATCTAAGTTGCAAAGATACAAGCACACACTTATAAGTTCGCGCTTACACATGCTGCATGTGTCCTTACAACATAAAAACACAATCTCTAATGAACATAAGCTCTGCAACTCTTGCCCATCTTCCCTCAAACAGGGGTGACGTTAGCAAAGTGAACCATTTTTACAGTATGGGTGGTCAGCCTCATACCAACCTATAAGACAAGGAAATTATTTTGATTTCTATTCTTTATAATCTGTAATCTAAGTTGCAAGGCAAACAGTGACAAAACGATACATGACCAAACAACAAAGTAACAAAACAGCACAGTGACAAAAAAGCACGGGGACAAAACAAACAGTGAAAAAACAGGAAGGTGACAAAAGAGCACAGTGACATAACAGCACAGTGACAAAACAGCACGGTGATAAAACAGCACAGTGATATAACAGCACAGTGACAAAACGGCATATTGACAAAAAAGCACGGTGAGAAAACAGCACAGTGACATAACAGCACAGTGACAAAATAGCACGGTGACAAAACAGCACAGTGATATAACAGCACAGTGACAAAACGGCACATTGACAAAAAATCACGGTGACAAAACAGCACAGTGACATAACATCACAGTGACAAAACAGCACAGTGACAAAAAATGACGGTGACAAAACAACACAGTGACAAATCACCACAGTGACCAAACTACACGGTGACAAAACACCACAGTAACAAAACAGCACAGTGACAAAGCAGCACGTTGACAAAACAGCATAGTGACAAAACAACACGGAGACAAAAAAGCACAGTGAAAGAACAGCACAGTGACACAACAACACGGTGACAAAACAACACGGTAACAAAACAGCACAGTGGCAAAACAGCACAGTGACAAAACAGCACAGTGACAAATCAGCACAGTGTCAAAACAGCACAGTGACATAACACAAGTACACTAGCAGACTCGTAAAAGTTCACGCTTACACATGCTGCATGTGGACTTACAACATAAACACCCAACTCAAATGAACATAAGTGCAACTCTTTTTGCACTTATGTTCATTTGAGTCAAAAATTTTAATATTTGCATACACTATCGATGTATTTATTATATTAAGGTATAACCGTTTACAGTGCGGGATATTCCCAGTATTATTTTGTAATGGCGGATTTTCATAAATTTATTTTATCAAAGCCTAACACTCTAAGTAAATGTTCTTTTACAAAAACTGAGTGTTTTTATTTTACATGTTTTTTAATACTACGAAGTTTAACGCGAGGAAACTTTGTGCAAAATACACATTTCACAAATGTTAAGGGGTTGGGCTGCGAAGCAGCCAGGGGCAACGCCCCTAGTTTTTTTAAATATTTTTTTGTGTTGGCAATTCTTAAGTTATATATTTTGTTAAAACTTTATAATTAAGATAAAAAATTAATAAACATGCTTGATTTTTTTTATTACTGTCACTCTTTTGCTAAGACCAAAAAGTGTAAGATACAAAAACGGCAGATTTAGGGTATATAGGGCTCTTAATGTATGCGTTTCGAGGAGCTGTTCATAGGAATTCATTCTCTTAATATATAATTATTTAAACTTATAGGCCTTTCCTGGACTTCAAGCCAGTCTCTGGTTCATTTGAAGTGAATCCTCCATACTGTGAAGAGTTATTAGAGGCCACTGTGAAGCACATTGAACGCTTACTAGCAGACTCTGCTGAGCCATTGAGCTTCATTGTGTTTCTGCCAGAATGGCAAGAACAGCAGCCCAATGCTTTGCTGAAACTGGAAACCTCCCACTTCAAGAGAAAACAAGTAGTTGTTCCAGCTCTGGAACATGAATATCGCCATGGTTATCAGCATGTTATGCCCAAGTAAGATATTCCTTTAAACATTATAAATCTTTAGTCGTAGTTATTAATAGTTGCTATAGATGTTCATCACTTATTATAAGATACATTAAAATGTTTGCCATATTATGTAGAGATAAAATAATAGGTTAACCTCCAGAATGCCGGAATGCGGATTCGCGCTCTTAGTATTACAACAATTTAAGACTTAAATTGTTTCCTGAAGATGGAGGTTCTCCCCCGAAAACGTTAGTAAGGACTCAAAAAAATAAAAGTGGAAGAAAACAAAGTTTAATTTAAAAAAAAAAAATAACACCAAAATTAATGATATATATATATATATATATATCAGGCTTATTTATTTTTAATTATACATGATAAGAGAGCTCCGTTTTTGTGTGTGTCACACCTCAAGGGCCCTCTCCGATCACGGATAAGACTTTGAAAAGGTGCGTCTTAAGAGCTCCGCGAAATATACCCATAGATTTGGAGTTCTTCACTCTGGGTGGCAGTCTGTTCCACTCCACCGGACCCGCAACACAGAAAGCACGGTCTCCAAAATTTGTACGGATCTGACGGTGCGGCTGAACCAAATTGATTACACCATCGCCCCGCAGATCCGAGTGTCTGCCTCCTCACACCCATCTCAACAGGCGAAATCATGTCAGTCAGATAAGGTGGAGCCAAGCCATTGATGGCTTTATATTGTTATTATATTGAAATGATCTATTTTTTTGTGGGTCATTGTACTCCCACACCGACTTACGGTGGCTATGTTTAAAATGGAAAACTAACTTTAAGGCCAAATTTAGATTCTCGGGTATTAATTTTATTATGCTTTACGGCTGCTATCGGTTCACATTTTCTGTTGTCATCATTCTACCAGGATACACTTGTAGGACAGTTTTGATAACTTTGCAGATCGGAGATACACTTCCGTTCGGCACATGGAACTCTGGTGGTTTGGCTTCAGAATGCCTCAGGCTACAGTCGCTGGGGCCCCACGGATGAGCGTGTGGAGGCCTTGCTGGATGCCTGGCGTCCCGGGCGGGAGAGGGAGCGGGACCGGCGGGAGCTGCTGAGTCCTCCCCCTGCCCCCGCACCTGCGCCCACCTCCACCCCAGCCCCCCTCACCCCTCTCCCTCCCCTAGCCCAACACACCCCGGCCTCAGCTGCTGGGGTTACGTGATCTCACACGTGACCCTATAACTCTGTAACAAGGAAGACGGAATCCTGCATCTCCTTTATTTTGACATTAATTATCATCAGTGTATTTAAGTGTGAACCTAGGACACTTTATTTACAAGTAAGTATTTTTTGTTAAAGATACAGTGAAAAAAACTTTGTTTCATAAAACCAGATTGGGTGTTCTGCTAAGCCCTCGTCTAGTGCAAATTCCTTGATCTGTGGTAAGTTTTAATCATAGAAAATTATAATATATAACATTACGATATGTAGTTTTAATTTTGAGCAATGTGATAATTTAAATGAATTAAGATTATTGCCGAAAACATTCTACATTTGCAGTGAAATATTGGTAGAAATTATAAAAATACTGCAAAACTTACAATTACATGTAATATATTTGTTGTGTGTGTGTGTGTTTCAGAACACTAAATTGTGGCACATGACTGTTTAATAAAGAAGTTGTTGGATTATAGCTAAATCCATTATACAAAACATAGTATAGATACCTACACAACAGTGGCGAAGGGTCCCAATAACATGATTTCCATCGGCTTCCCTTTTGAAATTAGGCAAAAAAGTACTTTGAAATGTATTTAAAGAAAAGAGAAGAACATAGATTAATTTTCTTTTTAAAGTTGCAGCCCCGTGCGCTGAGCTAATATTTTTTAAGTTCCCGCCGCGCACGTACTTGCTAGTGTTCTACCAATGTGTTATATTAGTATAATTCCCGGTGTCACAAACCGAGTTATAGGTACAGCGAAGTGTTTGTGGAAGCGGTAAGAAGCTGGGAATAAATCTGACGTAGAGTTATTGGTGAGGGGGGGGACACGGAGAGGGGATTTTTTTGTAAACAGCCTTATCGACTACATCTTGTTTTTTTTTTACTGCACGCATTCCTTTTTTTTTTTTTTAAACAGGGCGCTTTGATTTAAAATGTCATAACTAACCAGTAATATTTGAATTTATGAGAATAGCATGTAATGTCAATCTTACATTTAAATTATAAATTTGTGTGTGCGTTTTGTGTTTCATGGATTAGCTGTATTATGTGTAAGTCCTCAGTTAAATTAAAATATGCCCCTTATTCAAATAGGTTAAACAGTTTTTTTTTTCAGTTTTTTCTTTGCTTACTTTTTTTCAATCCATCTCAGTATGGAATACTTCGGGTTTGACTGATATTAATAACTTTTCAACCGGCTTCCCTTCTGTTGAATGTCACCCTTTGCCACTGCTACACAACTTTATGAATGTTTTTTGTATATCTTTCAAAGAAAACAATTAAGGACATTTTTCAATGCTCCTTTTATTTTAATATATTTTTAACCGATATAAGTAACATTACATAAGAGTAATTGAATGAAAAATATTTTTATGTAGACGACATCCCTTTTAAAAGAGGTCTCAAGACTCAACTCTTCGTCCAATCATAGGGACAAGCGCCTTTGTAGTGACACACTGTCATAAAAGGCGCTATACAATTTTTGTCTTATCTATCTATCCCTGTCCAACCTTGGTATTGCTATAAAACGCTAACCCAACAAGGTCACCACAATAACTTTTCTGATACATTTTGAACTTGATATTAATATTTCACATTATTTGAAAGGAAAATGGCAATTGTTGAGCTGTATCAAGCATTGAAATAATAAACTCCTATTTTATAGAATGAAAAAAAACAGATTTTACTGATCGTGCAAAAGAGAAAAACGATTTTCTCTACGTTTCGTCGGAGTCATATCCGACGTCCTCAGGAGCGTGTCTCTTCTACAAAGAAGAACCACGAACTGATGAGTTTATCAGGATATGACTCCGACGAAATGTAGAGAAAATCGTTCTTCTCTTTTACACAATCAGTAAAATCCGTTTTTTTTCATTCTAAAAATGTCTAACGACCGTAATCATAATTTTAAATCTTTAATAAACTCCTAACCAATTCTGAGATTTTAACTACCAAACCATGGACCTGTGCAAGGGTCCGGATGTTGCTTTATCTCCCAGCTTGTTTAAATACAAGCAGCCAGGGCATGAATGATTGGTAGAAAGAATGCTGTTAATACTCATCTTTTGGTTAGTTATTAATCTTATTTTCATTCCAGAAATTATAAAAGGACTCGTCATTTTCCAATCATGAAAATCTTAGTATTTTTAAAATATAACTTTTTCATGTTTTTGGCATACAGTTACATTTATTTGTAAGGTTGTGCTACTTTCATGCTAAGAAATAGTTAAAGGGTTTAATTTTAATATTTAAATTATGGACTGTAAAGTGTAGCTTGCTACAAAACAAAAACACTTTCCACCATCTTCATTTCTTTGTTATTCAAAACTCACTCAATTTTTAATTTTATTTATTCAGTTAGTGAATATATATAAAATGGAATATATAATAAAGAAATGCAATAGTTCGCAATATCTCATGTTGGGGGATATTAAGAGTAGACTTCACTGTGCTGTCATAGAGGCTAGCAAAAGTCATGTGTGTAAAAACTTATTGGTTAATATGTATTTAGCCTGAAGATTGTGTAATGTGCATCAAATTAAAGTAAAACTAAGACAAGACAATCTTATTCATGCTACTCATAATTCTTGTCTTGATTATCAAGCGCTGGATGTTCAACACCATGTTCATTAATATCCTATTGCTTACTTATAATCTTCTTAACACTTTTCATGGAGTTGGCAATTACAAAAAAAAAAAATCTCGACAGGAAAACGTCACCCTTGTTTGTGACTATATAGAATCCTTAGCAACAAAACAAAATATTTGTTCGTTTTTTCCTCAGTAACTCGGCCTTGTGTCCATTTTTTTGTCTATGGAATTTGTGCTGAGTCCATTATTTTTTGTACTTTCTTCAGAAGAAATAATACTAAATATTTTTTTATTACACTGATTGTGAGACCATTAACAGATTAGGTTTTAGGATAACCTTAATATGATCAAACCCTATATTAAAATATTCAATTTGATAATGAATAAGTACTCAATGTGACAGCTTGTTGTTTTGTTTGAAGTTTTCCTATTTCTGAACTTTATATTAATAAAAATATATTAATACTTGGATTAAAATATTTGTGAAGTTTTTGTATCATTCAAAAAGGTCAAACGTTGGTATGTTCTTACCATTTCATTTAACTATTTGTTTCCCCATCCAGTTTAATGTCACCGCTTATTGCTTTATGTGTGGATACTCCAGAAACCCACATGCTTACCTACTGTCTTGTCAAAGTGAATGAAGAATCTCATTGCAAATGTGAGCAAAATGTCTGAAAGCTCCAGCCGTGATCAAACACAGCAACAGATTCCGGAAAGCCATTGTTCGGTATCAACTGCCGGCCGTGAAAGGCTAAAACTTATATTCAATGAGTGATTTCACCAAAATGGATATAAAAGTATATATTTGTAACCTACAGGATATCAAGTGGAATGGTCAGAGAATTATGCAGTATCTAATGTATTTTTCAATTGATTTCTACCAACAGTTCACAAATGAATATCCAGCACACATGTTTCTATTGATGTTTTGTTTTTTATTTTGTTGTAGAAAATGATAGAATTGTTACTATTATTAAAAAAGATTATACATTGTATATTAAGAACTGATGAAATTTGCTTTGTTTACAAAATCATAAGAAATTATTAATTTCTGAAGATTCACTTTGAAAAACCTTATTAATATTTTGATAAGTTTTTTTCTTTTTTAAATCATATCCACATTGCTATTTGTATCAGCCATAAATATAATTAATGTTAAACGATGTTAAGTGTATATTGTAAATATTTTGTATGTAAGCCCTTAAATGTAAAACGTTAATATTATTTTGTAAGAAAATAAATAAATTATGAATTTAAATTAATGTTCTTTCTTTTATTGTGGTAAGTTTTTATTGCATGTGATGGGAAAAGGAACAGCAGCACTGGAACCATTGACTTATGATATCTGTGGACTAGAAATTATTTTAACAAAAATAGACATTATACATTTATTTCTGTTTCAACTTACTTACGAAAATGGTTTTTAGTAAGAAAGAGAACAAAGAACTTCACAATTGCATTTCCATATGTAAAAAAAACTCAGGTGAATGTGAAAATGTTTCTAGAAAGGTGGCAACATTGCCGCGTGCGTACTATGTCCGAACATAGGACGCATGCGTTATAAATCTGTTAAAATGCGTTAAAAAACGTGTTTTGTATGTCTACACCTCTGCAACGTTTGATGGAACTGAGACAATGAATGAATGAAGTACCGAATTTACATAGCACCTTTTATGACAGTATGTCATTGCAAAAACGCTTGTCCATATGATTGGACGAAGAAGTGAGTCTTGAGACGTCTTTTGAACAGTCTCTCTAAATCCAGTTCCCTCAGTGAGGCGGGAATAGCATTCAAAGTTATTGGAGCGGCCGTCTTGAATGCCCTGTCTTTAAAAACAGTGCGGGGCTTTCTTGCTGACCTCAGTGTTTGTCCGCGCGAGGTTGTAGTTGCTGGAGACACAGCTCCAGGTAGCCCGAAGCACTCCCATGCAGTGCTTCAAAGGTGAGCAAACAGACTTTGAAGGTGATCCTCTCAGGGATTTTCAGCCAATGGACACAAATGTGGGCTTATAGTATGTATCAATGCAGTAAGTTAGTTCTGCTCCTCTATGTTATTACTTAACCTCTAAGGTAGTGAGTTTTGGTATGATGTAAATACCTATAGGGAGTGAGTTTTTATATAAAGGGCGCCCATACCTGTTTAGTGCGAGATTTTGAGAAACCAATTTAAATCTGTACCAGCCCGCTAAACCAAAATAAATAAAAAGGTGATTCATTAGCGAAATACGTACATTTTTTTTTTTGGTTTACCGAATCCTGTTTAAACAGACTTCCGGTAGCTTTTTCTGTATGAAAAAATACGAAATGCTCAACATTTATGTAGGTATTTTGGTGTCTATGAAATTTTTTGAGGTTTTTGTAGGTTTTTGCATGGTTGTTGACAACTTTCGGAGACGCTCGGAAGAATTCGGGTAAACGCCTCCCGAACGTTTCTCGACACTCCAGCTGTCAAACTCATGTCTGCTGCAACTTCGAATGAACTAAAAATGGAAACAAGTATTTTTCAAAGCATGACTTCATTGTGGCTTGAGGTTTTGGCTGTAGGCATCACGAAGAAAATCTCAAAGATGGGCCTGCATACTTCATTTACAAGAAAATTGGCGACTTGAAAAATAACACGACGCGGCATCTGTCACTTTTTTTCTTGTCACAGTTTTTATATTTGTTTCGTTGCTGCATGCCCTCAATTTGTTGTTAAAGTGTAAAATTCAATTTTTTTAAAGTTACTGTAATTGCTGAAACTCTTATTTGATTCATAAATCTTTTATTCTGAAAGTTATCTCGTACATTACGATCAGCTGGGGAATGAGGAAGATCGCCATTTTGCGTATGTCGATCTAGTTTAGAAAGAAATAAACCTACTCGGAGGTGGTTTACAAATGTGATCATGTTTTGAAACACGTTTAGTGTTAAACTGAATTATAAAGTTTTTATGAATCACCTTTTTTGTAAGAGATTAAATCGAGAAATTAAACCAGATCTCTAAAGAAATCTGGTTTAAAAATTCTAATGCATAACACTGTTTCCCCCTTATTCATAAAAAGGTTTTAATTGTAAACCAGTATAAAGTTTGTTTTCCTGTACTTATAAACTAGTTTAACTCTGTTTTTGGGTACAAACAATGTAATGAATAGGGCAGATGTTTAACGACTTCAACACAATAATCAAAAATAAAACTTACCATTTTTCAAAAAAAAAAAATTAAAACTTACCATTTTTCAAAGTTTTTATTGAAAAATCCTATGTTTATTTCAGGTGTCGTCAACTATTGGTTGCGGTGTCAAAATATTCGTACACTAGTAAAATAATCTTCACTTCACTAAAAGTAATTGAAAACTTACACTTACAAAATAATTAAAAATACACATAAATACATAGATGAAACACAAAACATGACTAATAATGTTTTTTAGTGTGGTAGGCTTTGAAGCATGGATGTATACACAAAGCGACGTTGCACACTTCACACATGAATTTTGTGTCTTTTCGACACTTTGGTCGTACAGTTGTATGACTGCACACGTGACACTTTCTTTGGGTCCTGCTTCCTTGTGCCTGTGTTTGGGGAACAGGGAAGGGGAAGTGCCTTTCCGTTAGTCGTAGTGGCACATCCTCAACCCTTCTTCCTCCTGATGCATTCGGTTTACGCGCTTCTTGTCTTCTACGTTTAGATGTAGACGGCTCAGGGTCATCTTCTACCTCTGACGATGAAGATTCTTCAGAAGAGCTATCAGACTCAATAGGTAAATCGTCGATATTTTCGTATAACTCTTCATCTTCGCTTTCAACTAAAGCATCGAAGATGTCCTTTTCACTAACCCTATGCGACATGATCGTAAATTGAGGGACAGATAATTTATAAAAGAAAAATTACAGCACAAAAATTCCACAACACAAAGTTACGAATGGGCTTTCGTTATCAAATAGTACGTAAATAAAGAACAAAATACGTTTTTTTTTAAATAAAACCGTGTTCAAAAAGTGATCACCAAACAATTTAAATAAGAAAAACTATATAAAAATGCAATTTTCGCGGGAGAAATATACGTATACGCGATAACATGCGCGCACGTGTTCAAACTGGTTTCGAACACCACGAAAGATGATTGTGACGTCACACTTACTTTGAAATCGCTTTTGTAAAGTCGATAATACCGCTAACTTTGTTTAGTTTTTAAAATATTATGGGGGAAAGCCGCTAGATGCTGTTGGTTAATCCATTTCTGACGTTTACTTATGAATAAAGCCTGTATGACCATAGCTGTACCGGTATGGCCATACTTCGATTTGCAATGACATTTACCGCCGTACGGGTACGGCCATACTACCTTAGAGGTTAATGACTTGAACCTTTACAACAATCATTGATGCTCATCAATGAAATTGATTGCAATGGTTATGCTTCATTTCTTTATTATGTCTCAGGATCATTTAAGTCATAGAATAAAAGTCCTCAGTCCAATATGATCCAAAATATATAAACATAATCCAAACAAGACTTCCCAAAAATGAGATAAATTTATGAAAATACAGTAGCATTCCATATATTTCAGATCATTCTCATTTCCTACATTGCCCTTTTTAATTTAAACTCATTTCTTGGTCATTCCTGGGGTACATTAAAGTATTGCTACACAAGTGTGAAGCGTAAAAACATGTTAAGATGTCTTTTGAATGAAGTATGCAATAGCTGATAATAGAAATGAAAAAAAACGTTTTCATAGTTAATTTTATTAATCCTTAGTAATTACTACAGTGAATTTTAATTATCTACCTACTTATCTGAATTAGAGGTTGTATTTTGTATTATAACAAGTGTAATAATATCAGTGCATAATAGTAATAATATTTAAGTAGTAATTTGTATCAGACAAATGTATACTAAAAGTAAATGACAAAGTAATGCAATAATTAAAATATAATCATCTAGCTGGGTACAAACTTGTTCATACTATTTGGATGAGGCCTAAATCATTCATTACTTCGTATTCTACAGTAACACAATATCTATCATTTATATATTTAAGTGCCTGTCGAGTTCCCACAAATATACAAAGCCTGTCAATTTCTCATTTCTAGCCTAAATATGCCGACACAATTGAATTTTAAACATTTGATCAGATGGAAAATATACAAAAGCTTGAATATCCTAATTCACAAACAACCTTTAATGGGAAGCTTTGAAATATTATGTTTTCAACAATCATTTTTTCATAAATGAGTATTTCGGCATTCAAATTCTAGACCCAGTGACAGAAAAATCATTTTAGGAAGCAAGAAATATCTAGTTTTCCGTAATGACAGCATCCAGATTATCGGTTTTGGCCAGCTTCAGCCTTAACTTTAATGTATCACAATTACAATAAGACTTATTAAATAAAATATAATGAAATATACTTTTTCTCTCTTATGTCTATGACTAAATTAGTTGTTTGTTTTAGTAATTATTTCCGATGAATAAGTTAATAAGACAGCTAGTGTATGAACGAACCCAGCACTCTCGTCACAAGAAAACTAGACAAATCATTTATAATAATAATAAAGAATGTTCCATCATCCTTCTGTCATTCTTTATCATCAAATGAAAAGATTGTCTCACGTTGCATAACAAGATTGCAATCCTGAAATTCATATAGGATAACTGATTTAGCTCTGCCAAAGTTTGTACGTGAGCGTTCAAAAGAAACACTTTCCACAAGCTCCAAATGCACCGGTATACTAAACACAATCTATAAAGCTATGTTAGAAGATGTAATGGAAATCTTAGTATTATGTAATACAATTATTTGTTGACTTATTTCAAATTTACAATAAATTATCAATTTTACACAATAATGATTGACATTTACAGAAATGAAAATTAATTAACCATAGTGAATATTTAAAATTATTCAATTTGAAAAGACATTTAACAAATATTATTAAGTATTTTCCTAAAATTACTTTGTACCCAGGTCCCAAATGTGTTCAACGAATATAGTGTAGTTGTGTAATACACACATAATATATTACTTAACTACCATCTACATAACAAAACTTTATCGTAACTGGAGAAAGACAATCTTATGGATATTATTTTCTAATGAGATACCTGCTATGCATTACTTACAATCTATACTGAAACACAGTTGCAATCCTTCTTCATTGCAATATAGAGAAAAGCTAATTGTTCAACTATTCCTTTACTATGTTATCTCTCACATGTTTTGGTACTGTTATGCTCCGACAGTACAGACAAACTTACAGCCCACTCGTTAACATTCAATATTTTTGTATTGCTTAATACTATAAAGACAAAAAATGTAAAGTTCTTGGAAAGAAAAAAGAAAAATTAAACTTATTTTTTCCACAAGTTATCTTAAATGAGATTGGGAATAAATCAGTAAATAAGATGCTTCCTTACGCATGATTGGCAGATAGGATGCAACTGTCTATGGGGCATTATAGACACTTGAAGCCTCATACAAATTATAAATAAAATCAGGATAAACTCTATCTGAACCAAATGAATGTTATACTGGCCCTATGAAGTACAAGCTGTGGCCGTTTTTTTTAAGAAAAAATATTTAACTTTGCTGTTAGCAAGAAAAGCCATTTAGTAATAATATATCGCAAAAGAGCTGGAATATAATTTACATACACAAAAATGATCTTTTCATTAACGTGGTAATTATTTGAGAAAAAAACCAACACACATTTTACTGTAAAATTAATAGACATCTTCATCCTCATCCATTGCAAAGTCAACTCCAGAATCGGCAGCATAAATGGGACTGAAATAATAGAATTACCATTAATACATTTTTTCAGACAATGATTTAGGTTAGTGACTGTGAAAACCAGTTGTGGTGCATAATTGGGGGATCGAGTGGATCATCCCCCTTGGGCGAATAGGAAAAAAAGTATTTAACCAAATTATCTCCAAAATTATTCAACTTCAATAAATGTCCGCCACGTATGGAGGAGGGATAAGAGAAGTAAGGAGAAGGAATCTCTTGATTTTGAGCCGATATTGTACTCGGAAGAACGGGGATCTATGTAATAAATCTAAAAAGTAACAACCTATAGTTGACAAAAGTGAAACAATGACAACTTCTGTTACGCTGGGAATCCCAGACACAAATCTTAAACAATATTATTATTTGTACCTACATAGTTTGCTCCGACGTCACATACGGGATCGGGAGAATTCCCATGGGCACTCTGTGAACGTTTGAAATACTCATGCGCGATAACGTTGTATGTTGTATTCTACAAGAAATCTCGGTGATCGGAAGAAATATCTGATCACTATTCACTACATTATTACGCGTAGGTATATATCATGGTAAATGGCTACTCTCCCGCACCGCCATCATGAGGACGTGACAAGTCTCCGCTTGCTGCTCCCGCGCACTGCCGCTGCGCTGGTGACATTCTTGTCCTGTTGTGCGGCCTACCCACAGTTGACATAAGCTTTCATATGCTGCAGTGGCTGCCTTGCTCGCCCTTTCCCTTTCGTTGCCATCAACAAATGCGGTGATTGGTCACATCTGGTACGGAACTTTGTTCTTTACAAAATCCATTGACTTATGATAATAATATCTGACAATATCGGTAAAAAGAACCTGCCCATGTTGCATTTATGTCCTGTGTTCCTGTCAACGCAGAATCGCACGTTAAGAATCTGACGGGAATCCAGGAAGGAAATACCTACAAATGCGATACCTATGTATTTGCTATATACTAATGTATATACTACTAATTTTATTCAAAGACATTACAAAGTATCAGTTGTTAATTGCAATCAGTACCCTTAGTACGAGTTGCAAAACTTGAAAAAAGTAAAGTTTACGGAAAATATTAAAGAGTGATTTCTCCCAAAATCTGCCGTTTTTGTTTCTTACACTTTATGGTCTTAGCAAAAGAGTTACAGTGATGAAGAAAATCAAGTTCAAACAAACAAAAACGGCAGATTTTGGGGGAAATCACTCTTCAATAATTGCCGTAAACTTTACATTACTTAAGTTTTGCAACTCGTACTAAGGGTACAGGTGACTCAAAATATCCATTAAGGGGTTAACTGTTCCAATAATTATCATTTTTAACCTATATTGAAATTATGAATGAATTTATGAAGAATGTAAGACAAATCATTCAAACATTTCTATTTTATAAAACGTAAGAAGGAATATAAACGTAAAAGTATAAGATGGACCAATAGTTCATGGCATGCTGCATAAAGCATTGCAGGGCCGCTGTGACAGTTGCTAACACCATTTATAGCTATACCAAGAAACATTTTTTAATCTGATTTATTTGAAAATCATAATGAACTTACTTAATGGCTCTGCAAGTAAAGAATACAATCCGCTTGAGTTTTCTGTTGTACAGGAAGTAGTTGAATGACCACAGACAGCCTGGCTCTCCGAAGGGGTCAGATGCGAGGTCTGGATTGTAGCTGTAGATGTCGCACTCTGCCATAACAATCTCATCATCAATGGCGGCCCAGAGCGCGCCTCGAAGGCTGCGGTACTGCTCACTTGCTACAGCACTCAAGTTAGCGTCTACTTGCTGCATCACCCATTGTAATGACGGCTCTTTACTGAACTCAGGACTCTACAAAGGATTATCAAATCAACACACAATACACCGGCAATGCACGTCTTGAAAATTTCAATAAGGTATCAGGGTTTTGTTTGACTCTTTTATCTTCTAGATTTATTTCCATTTTAAACAGGAGTGCAGCACAGGAATTTGTTGCAGGGATAGAAAAATTACTTAATGTAAACATTGTACTACAACATACATTTAAATTTATTACTAACCTTGGCATTGGAGAAATCATAATCATGAAATGCTGAATTCAGTGTTGCAATCAAATAAAACAATGTTTTTCTTGATATCGTATCACAAAGCATTCCTTCTTCATCACCAGATAAACTGCGACTGAAAGTCAAAAATGTATGAGAGTGGGGTCGATAAAAGTAGCAGTAATATTAATATAATAATAATAAACACTGAATTTGTGAAAATAAAACTCTGTGTTTTTATAATTTCTTATTATAAAAATGGGGTTTTCACTGTGTGAATACACAAACTCTAAAAAATCTATAATCCTAGTTGTAAAGATATATTAACATTAAAGGCTCATATCAAATGGATGCCGACACGTGTAGTTCGCGCTTACAAATGCTGAAGGTGTACTTACAATTAAAGTCCAAACCTCAAATTAACATAAACCCTACAACTTTTGCCGACCTTCTCTGACACAGGGGTGACATTGGAAAAGTGAACCATTTTTTACAGTATGGGTGGTCAGCCTCATACCAACCTATAAGTCAAGGAATACAAATAATAAATAACATTAAGTACACCATATAAAAACAACAAATAAATCTATACAAAAAAAAAGTCAATACTTCGCTATACAAAAAATGTAACATAAATGAATAAGCCAACATTACAAATCAACATTGCAGATTAGCCGCCACTTCTTCCTGTTCTTACATACTTCTTTCATTTCATCCAGAGTCATAACCTTTTTCAGTAGCTTCCTTAAAGTGTGTTTGCGCTTTTCTATACAAAAGCTCTTAAACAAAACGATTAGAGCAGCATCAGTACAAAGCAAATGTTTGATTTCTCAGCAGGTAATCATCAAAGATACATGAAACTCCTTAGCAAATGACAACAAAATGTTAGTTGAGTCCCTAGAAACAGAGCCATTTGTAATGTTACAACTGTTTTGTCTATGGCATTTGTGTCGATTCCATTGTAAAAAAAATCCCTCGCCATTCAGCAGGTGATTTTCATGTCATCAATGGTACATTAATGCTATTTTGCTGAAGCTACAACCTGACTAGTACAAGTAGACCAAGTGTCATAACTTCAAACTTAATTACTGTTAGTCTTGCAGTCATAATATCACATGGAGCTCTCTTTGTTTGATAACAATGTCAATACTTGGAAGACATTTTTATTTTCTTATTCAATGCATAATAATAATATTAATAATTCATATAATCTATAATCTAAGTTGCAAAGATATACTTCTTTCATTTTGTCCAGAGTCAAACCGTTTTTCCGTTCAAACCGTTTTCATACAAGCTCTCCTTTTATTATGACTCTGGACATCCCATTCATTCGCTATTTCAGGAATTCAGTCCATCCATACATTTCTAGGTCTTCCTCTACCACGACATCCATCTATTCTTGCTAAGTATACTTTCTCTGTCAATATTTTTTATTATGATTTTTTAAATCAAAATTTGTTTTCTGTTAGTTTTTGATGTCCATCTAAATCTAAATCTAAGCTGCAAAGATATGTATCATTTGAGATTCATATTAAATGCATTCCCACAAGCAGACATGCATAATTTCGCGCTTACACATGCTGCATGTGGACCTACAATATAAAAACCCCAATCTCAAATGAATATAAGCCCTGCAACTCTTGCCGACCTTCCCTGAAGCAGGGGTGACATTGGCAAAGTGAACCATTTTTTACAGTATGGGTGGTCAGCCGCATACCAACCTATCAGTCAAGGAGTACAAGCAATTAATACAATAAAATATATAAAACAAATAAATTCTAAGCAATTAAACAGTAAAAAATTAAAAAACTACAACACTAATTTTTTTAATTTAAAAGCCTCAGCTTTAAGCGCCAGCATTACAGATCAACCGCCATTTCTTTCGATCCTTGCATACTTCTTTCATTTCATCCAGAGCCATAACCTTTTTCATACAAGCTCTCCTTTTATTATGACTGGATATCCCATTCATTCGCTATTTCGAAAATTTGGTCCATCCATACCTTTCTCGGTCTTCCTCTTCCACGACATCCATCAATTCTCGCAGCATATACTTTCTTCGTCAGTCTTTCCTCATTCATTCTCTCCAAATGTCCAAACCATCTAAGCATACTTCTTTTAATCTTTACTTTCACACTTTCCATACATATGTATTATAATTTAGTGATTTTAAAAATGTAATTTGTCATGTATGTTCCTTGACTTATAGGTTGGTATGCGGCTGACCACCCATACTGTGAAAAAATGGTTCACTTTGCCAATGTCACCCCTGTCTCAGGGAAGGACGGCAAGAGTTGCAGGGCTTATGTTCATTTGAGATGGGTTATTATAATGTAGGTCCACATGCGGCATGTGTTAGCGCGAAATTATACATGTCTGCTTGTGGGAATGCATTTGATGTAAATCTTAAATGGTATATATCCTTGCAGCTTAGATTAGATGAAAAACTATTGATGATTTTCTTTGTTTAAATTTTTGTTAATTTTCTCACTTTGAGAACAATGAAAGAACAGTGGGTGTAGATTATGCAGTTAATGTTGCAAGGTAAACATTGTTCCATAGGAGATGCATTTGAGCAGGAATGGACAGAACTTTATGAAACGGATATGTTACCTATACGAGCCGCAGCCTGTGGCGGGCGACATCCCCAGAGAGGTCTGCGGGGGAGACAGTGCCTGCAGGTCATGCGGAGTGCCTCCCTCAGAGGTAAACCTTTTGTACAGAGCTTTGTCCCCACCTGCCATCTTGCAACTGTAGCTTTCAATCCTACCAGATATGGTACAGTCCCCTGTTTGGATAGACAAAGCGCTGTTGACAGCCTCGAAGCGACTGCTTTCAAGAAGCTTCATTTTGAGAATTATTTATCAGCCAAATGCAAATATGTGATCGAAAAAAAACACTTTAATAAGTTAAAATGATATTATATCACTTGTATGAAAACTTCGTCTTGTTCTGACTGTTGCTGCATAAAAGTTTTTGAACATCGTTGTGGGATGTATGAATATGCCTTTTCGTTTGGAATGTATTAGGCTAGCACTGGGATACAAAGATAATTTGCGATTATTTTCCACATTAAAAAGATTTGATAACATCACAATAGAGATCTAGAAGAGAAAGTGTATTCAAAACTATCGTAATGAAAATGTTTATAAATAGTCCAAAGCTTGGCTTTGTTTCAAGGGCGAGTCCAAGTTATAGAATTTTTTTGGGACGATAGCTAAGCCACCTCCTTTAAATCACACATGATATATTTTCTTCCTTCACGAAAACCAGAGAATTATTTTTGGAAAACACTGAGTTGCATTGAAACGGTGTCTATAAATTGCTCAAACCACTAAACTCCACAATAATAATCAAAAGAACTCAACGGCAGACATATTGTTTTTATTTACGAAAGATGTTTTTTGTCTCACGGCTGATGACTTTAAAAAAAAACAATATACCTACTTGTACAAACTTTTGTATTCAATTTATTTTTTTGTAAAATAATCATGGCATGAAACCATCATGAAACTGATTATGAGAGCTACTTAGATAATAATTTGATGTACGCAAATCATATAACTATTTTATAGCGATCAATCTGTCTTTAGGTAGCCAATACTCTGTTGGGGCTTCCACACGCTTGCCAACCCATCTCAAGTCAAGCGCACAGTGTGTCGTCTAGAACATGCTAGCTGGACAAAATTTTGTCTAATTGACTAATTTTGTCCAGCTAGCATGTTCTAGACGACACACTGTGCGCTTGACTTGAGATGGGTTGGCAAGCGTGTGGAAGCCCCATGTGGTAGCCAGATAAAAATAAAATAAAATGCACCTGTGAAAACCGCCTCCGGATATAAAAGATAACCCCCGGAAACAGTTAAAAAAACAAAGCGGGAAACTCAAAATATCCCTACATCCATTAAAAAATAGAATAATTTAACATCCAGTCATTTTTGTGAAACAAAAATACTATATAAAATCATCATAAGCATTAATGCATGTCGTGGAGTAGTTATAATCAATAATTATTTATTTGAAAAAAAAGTCCACTACACATTAAACAAAAAACTTTAAAAGCAACATAACAATTAAGTGGCTTAAGTTTTGATACAACTTATTAAAGTTTCATGTTATCTAGTTAATAAGTCTTACTTTTATTTGAACATACTTAAAAAATGTAAACATTTATACTTTTTAAGAAAAAAAAGTCTAGATTTGCATGAAAACTGATACAAATCACTAGTGTCAAAAGAGGAGGCAACTGATTTGGGTCCTAGGGACTCGTTAATTTTTTTTCAAAATTTTATACTTTCTTGCTAATGAGATTAACTACTAATTACACATTGTGAAAAGTTGAGACCATTTATACTTTTTTAGAAAAAAATATAAAAGTCTAAGTTTGTATGAAAACTGATACAAATCACTAGTGTCAAAAAAGGAGGCAACAGATTTGGGTCCTAGGCACTCGTGGAATTTTGTTCAAAATTTAGTATTTTGTAGCTAATGAGATTAACTAGTAATTACACATAATTAAAAGTTGAGACCATTTATACTTTTTGAGAAAAAAAAATATAAAAGTCTAAGTTTGTATGAAAACCGATACAAATCACTAGTGTCAAAAAAGGAGGCAACGGATTTGGGTCCTAAGCACTCGTTAAATTTTGTTCAAAATTTAGTATTTTGTAGCTAATGAGATTAACTAGTAATTACACATAGTTAAAAGTAGAGACCATTTATACTTTTTGAGAAAAAAAATATAAAAGTCTAAGTTTGTATGAAAACTGATACAAATCACCAGTGTCAAAAGAGGAGGCAACAGATTTGGGTCCTAGGCACTCGTTAAACTTTGTTCAAAATTTAGTATTTTGTAGTTAATGAGATTAACTACTAATGACACATAGTTAAAAGTAAAGACCATTTATACTTTTTGAGAAAAAAATATAAAAGTCTTACTTTGTATGAAAACCGATACAAATCACTAGTATATATTAGTAGTTACTAGTAGTTAATAAATTATTTATAGTAGTATTTTGTAGCTAATGAAATGAACTAATATTTACACATAGTTAAAAGTTGAGACCAGAGACTTTTTGAGAAAAAAATATAAAAGTCTTACTTTGTATGAAAACCGATACAAATCACTAGTATATATTAGTAGTTAATAGTAGTTAATAAATTATTTATAGTAGTATTTTGTAGCTAATGAAATGAACTAGTATTTACACATAGTTAAAAGTTGAGACCATTTATACTTTTTGAGAAAAAAAATACAAAAGTCTAAGTTTGTATGAAAACCGATACAAATCACTAGTGTCAAAAAAGGAGGCAACAGATTTAGGTCCTAGGCACTTGTGGAATTTTGTTCAAAATTTAGTGTTTTGTAGCTAATAAGATTTACTACTAATGACACATAGTTAAAAGTAGAGACCATTTATGATTTAGAAATGGGAGTTGGGCATATGGCGTCATTGGGCAAGGAACTTGAAGCTTACGTAGCCTTTTTTCCCTGTTTAATATGTTCCTGATATTCTAATGTACAATGACCATGTATTTCTCTTTTCTTTCACTGTTTAACTATATATTTTGTTTGCTCTTTTTTCTCATATATTTCATCACATATTTTTCATGTTTCTACATTTTTGTAATTTTCTATGTACTTTTTCTATTGATGTATTATTTTTTATGGCTGGTCATGTATTGCACCCTCCACATGACTAAGCTGGAATAAACGCATATTATTATTATTATTATTATTATTTATACTTTTTGAGAAAAAAATATAAAAGTCTTACTTTGTATGAAAACCGATACAAATCACTAGTGTCAAAAGAAGAGGCAACGGATTTGGGTCCTAGGCACTCGTGAAATTTTGTTCAAAATTTAGTATTTTCTAGCTTATGAGATGAACTAGTAATTACACATAGTTACAAGTAGAGACCATTTATACTTTTTGAGAAAAAAAAATAAAAGTCTTACTTTGTATGAAAACCGATACAAATCACTAGTGTCAAAAGAGGAGGTGGATTTGGGTCCTAGGCACTCGTTAAATTTTGTTCAAAATTAAGTATTTTTTAGCTTTTGAGATTAACTACTAATGACACGTAGTTAAAAGTAGAGACCATTTATACTTTTTGAGAAAAAAAATATAAAAGTCTAAGTTTGTAAGAAAACTGATACAAATCACTAGTGTCAAAAGAGGAGGCAACAGATTTGGGTCCTAGGCACTCGTTACACTTTTTTTAAAATTTAGTATTTTGTAGCTAATGAGATTAACTACTAATGACACATAGTTAAAAGTAGAGACCATTTATACTTTTTGAGAAAAAAAATATAAAAGTCTAAGTTTGTATGAAAACTGATACAAATCACTAGTGTCAAAAGAGGAGGCAACAGATTTGGGTCCTAGGCACTCGTTAAATTTACCTTACTAAATAAAACCTATATCGGCTAAAGCTACGTAAAATTTGCATCACTGTATTAGCCTAAATTAACATAAATCAAAGAAACTATACATTTTTAACAGTTCTGACAAAGAGGAGCTATATTTTGAAAATATTGGTATTTTGATAAAATTTATTTCAAAGTTTTAAAAAAATTTACTTTTATTCATACCATCATAATCATTATAAGTTCTGTGAGTCAAGCCACAAATATTTTTTATCGAAATTAAATTAGGAAAATACGTCAAATCAATGGCCTCATTTTTTGATCTGTAAAAATATTTTTCAGTTTGCAAACAAAATCAACCTTTACTTTTTATGTCATTCTACGTGTAATAATATAGAAAGTACCTAAACAATTTTAATCGATTTTTTAGTGTTTATCTGTTACAGTGAAAGTCCACTTTTATTTATTAAAATATTCAAATGGATAAAACATAGCTTAATTCACTTATTTCAAATATATGATTTTTTTTATTTATTTTTTTATTTCATAAACAATTTTTACAGGAAATATTAAATCTTAAAAATTAAACATTTTTGTCCCGATAAACCAAAAATTTTCAGTTTGTCATCGGGTGCAACAATAAAATTAAAAAATAAAAGTCTTAGTATTTAGTGCTAATATGAAATAAAAAGTAAATTAAAGTTAAAATTAGGAGACAAGAGTAGAGTAAAAACACAAATATAGTTAAGGTAATTAATATAAGAAAGTTCTTTCTCCCAGCCAAATCTTCAAAGATATTATAATTTTATTAGTGTTTGTAGATTCCTTTTTAAAGTCCTTTGGCAACAAATTAAATATTTTTGGCACAAGGTAATCCAACGTTCTTTGTCCATATTTGTTTTTAATTCTTGGCACAACTAATCCTTCATTAGATGTAAATCTTGTTTGGTACAAATGCTCTAGTTTATTTTTATATTTATCATTAAACAATTGTTGACATATAATTATGTTCCATAGTATACCCTTAATAGGCAAGACATTTAATGATTGGAATAAAAATGGTATATTCTGCCTTTGGTTATCCACATTTATGGGAGCAATTAATTTTAAGAGAGCATTTTGAACATTTTGTACATTTTTAATATTGGTGGCGCAAGAATGTCCCCATGCAGTGAGGCCGTATCTTATAATGGACTCGGCAAGCGATAAATATACCAATCTTAATGTAGGGAGCGGCAATATAAACTTTAACTTATATAATTGTCCAACAACAGATCTCAGTCGTTTGCAAGTTTTTGAAGTATGTGTGTCCCACTTGAAGAAGCAGTCAATTGTTACTCCTAGATAAGTATAATCGCTTACAATGTCAATATTTTCACATAAACAAGTTCTACAATTATTGGTGACATGAAGGCATTCATAATTATGGGCTTTTATGGTTGGCACAGTACTAATTCTAGCATGAGGGGATCTAATATGCATAATTTTAGTTTTTAAAACTACGTTTTATCCATTTGATTTTTTTAATAATTAATTTTAATCGAAGTTGTATTGGGACTGATCCCCTTAATAACCTCCTTCTTTTTGAAATGAAGCGAAGTTTGTACTTAAAACAATATTATCAAAACTTACAGTTACAGGATTAGTTACAGGTACAGGATGTGTGGTAGAGTGGATCTTTGAATTATGCAAGATGTGTATGAAAGACAGGGTAGTACCGATGGACTGGAGAAAGGCGGTAATTGTCCCTATTTACAAGGGTAAAGGGGACAAGAAAGACTGCCGTAACTTTAGGCCCATTAGTCTCCTTAGTATACCTGGGAAATTCTTATGCAAAATTGTCATAAAAAAAGTGAGAATGGCCACCGATCACAGGGTCTCTGATATTCAATCTGGTTTTATGCCAGGACGAGGTTGTGTGGACCAAATCTTTACTCTCAGACAGATTGTTGAAAAACATCTGGCTGTGGGGAGGGTGGTCTACGCAGCCTTCGTGGATCTCGAGAGGGCCTTTGACTCGGTGGACAGATGTATGTTGTGGAATGTTCTCAGGAAGTACGGTGTGAATGACAACCTTCTGAATGTGATACGTGCCATCTATGAAAATAGTTCGGCATGTGTAAGAGTGGATGGGAGATATAGTGACTGGTTTGATGTATATAAGGGAGTGAGGCAAGGCTGCGTGATGAGTCCATGGTTGTTTAATATAATCATGGACAGTTGCATAAAAGAAGCTGGAATATCAGAGAGCGGAGTGAAAATGGGTGAAACAAGAGTTGGAGTACTTCTTTATGCTGATGATGCTATAGTTTTAGCTGACTCGGCGGAGGAACTCCAAGCGATGTTAACCAAACTGAATGATGCATTTTGTAAAAATAGCTTGAAAGTGAATGCGAATAAGACAAAAATATTAGTTTTTGACAGGAATGAAGTATGTGAGGAACTTACAGTTAATTTGAATGGAAAAAAAGTTGAAGTAGTGAATGAGTTTGACTATTTAGGAAGCAAGTTTGAGGCGAATGGTAAGATGACGAAGGAATTAGAGAAGCGTGCCAGCAAAGGAAGATGCGTGATAGGAGCGTTTGGTAGAATAGCGAAGAATAAAAGGATACCAAAGAAAATGAAAATGGCGGTACACAATTGTATATTGTTGCCGACCCTGATGTATGGAAGCGAGTCATGGACGGTGAATGAAAGAGAAGTAAATAAGGTATGCACCGTAGAAATGGCTCATTTAAGAAGTATGACAGGAAAAACACTGAAAGATAGAGTGAGAAACGAATGGGTTCTGAATGAATGCGGAGTAAAAGAAAGCGTGAAAGTGAAAGTTCAAAGAAGTGTGATGCGATGGTTTGGACATATTGAAAGGATGAATGAAGACCGACTGACAAAAAGAGTGTATAAAGGGAATGTAATAGGTAAGCGTGGAAGGGGAAGACCTAGAAAAGAATGGATTGATCAGATAAGTGAGATTGCGAATGAATGGAATTTACAGAGTGGAAACAAGAGAAGAGCATGCATGAAAAGAGTGATGAAATTAGATGAGATGAAAGAAGTATGCAGGGACAGAGTCAAGTGGAGGCACTTATGTGGAGGTACTGGCCACCCCTAGAGGAATGGCGGCAGGATACAAGACAAGACAAGACAGTTGAGACTTTGTCAACTTTTTGAATTTATAACAATATCAAAATACTTAAATACAATATGTCTTGTACTTATTGTTTACCAACCTAATATTTATAATATCTAAGCATAAAATTTTGTGGTCATTTTGTGAACTGATTTTTTTTTTCTCTGCACATTTACGTTATTTTTGTGTTTTTTATTAAAAAATCCTAATTTTAATGAAGTAAGTTTTTGAATTTTTAGATTTCGCGCTTTTTTGTAGCTCCCTAACCATAGACAAAGTTTCTAGAAATGTACGTTTTATTTTCCCTACATTTGGGGAAAAGTTTTTGTTTACAGCATAGGGGGCTATCTTTGGAGGCTGTTTTGTGTTTTCACAAGAGTAAATAAAATTGCTCGCTGTCAAATCGTCTCGTTGTCATTCTCCTTCTACGTAAAATTTAAACGTGTACAAGTCATCCAAGATAAACGATCCTCGTGTTTGTGTCCGAGATCTCATTGATTCACATTCTATAATCATAATTCATAATTTTATAAAAAGGTGTTCATATTATTTTTCTCAAGATTAAAAAATGGATGACCCGAAAAGTGCTCTAAAACTCGCAAGAGATGCCATTGATAGAAATGACTTTGATGAGGCCACGAAGCAATGTAAAAGTGTTTTGAAAAAAGATAAAAACAATTACATGGCTTTAGTCATGTTGGGAGTGGCACTCCAAGATTCGGAACAAGCTCCGCTTGCCTTCAAAAAAGCCATATCCATAAAAGACGACAAAGCATTCGCATGGCAGGGCTTGAGCAGTTTTTATGAAAAAAGAAACGACAAGTTCCTAAAAGAACTTCTTCAAACTTACAAGAGACTTTTTCAATTTGAGAACAACTTTTCCAGATTCACTGAACTATGTGATAAAGTGTACACTGTTGGTATTCAACAAGAAAGTGCTGAATGTGGCAACATTTTACTTCAACAAATATTGGCTATTCAAGATGATGAAAACAAACACAAGAAGGCCAGTCAGGTACTTGTAAAGATGCTATCTGAGCTGAATTGTTCCATGTTTAACGCTGACTTATTAAGTCTTTTTGAAAAAATAATTCAAGAACCCAAAGTCACTGATATTTTGGATTGTAAAATAATTTTGAACTTCATAAGGTGTGTATACGAATTAAGAGGCATTGAAGCAACTGTTAAAACATATTCAGCGCTGACTTCCTCCCTCCAGCATGACATGTTTAGTGTTGAATGTTGGATTTTGGAAGTTTTCTGCAGAGGGTTTATCATGGATGATCAGGAATATTACTGCATTGATGTAGCTGCTTTGACTGAGAGTGTTCTCAAGATAAATCCTAAATCCTCCACCGGCCTTTTGACAAAAGCAGTTCTCTTCCTGCAGAAAAATGATGTATTAAATGCACATAACCTGGGTCGCTTATTGTTTGAAGCAGATGCGGACAAGAATGTCATGCTGCCTATCTTCCTAGGCAAGTGCTGTGTGCGCCTGCAGAGGTGGTCAGAGGCTGAACTGTTCGCCATGACAGTAATTCGCAGAAATAAGGAAGGCCTGCCACAAGCACACAAGATTCTTTTAATATCCCTTACTCATCAGGGGGATACAAACAAGTCACGAGGAGTATTAGAAACACTTGAAAAAGTAAATGAGGAAGAATTGAGTAAATCAGATTACAAAGCTCTTTTTGTGGCTTACATGAATATAAATGAGTTTCAAAAGGCAGAAGAATTTCTAAAAAAACTTGAAAACACGGCAGAATATTATTCATTTCAAGCATCTGTATACAAATCAAAAGGTGATTTGGAAATGTACAAGTGTGTTCTGGAAAATAATGTAAATATAGCTCCTCACTGTTGGTTACCTCTAGGCCAATTTTATATGGAGCAACAGAAATATGAAAATGCTCTTATTCCTTTATTACAAGCTGCAAAATTTGATCCAAATAATTTTGAAGCCTTTTCATGTCTTGGAGACTATTATAAAGTAGTTGATAAAAACCTAGAAAAAGCCAAAAAATGTTATTCAAAGGCTTTTAATCTGAATCCCGAATGTTCAAGAGCAGGTAAACTGCTCAGCAGCATCTACAGAAGTTTGGGAAATTGGGATGATAATTTTAACTTCCTCAGAACTATTACAAGTTCCAGAGGAACTCAAGAATCCTGGTCTTGGTTGGAACTTGGTCTGCATCATTTGGCTTTAGAGCAATGGGATGAAGCTATCCTACATTTACGAACATTTGTGAGATGGAATCCTAAAGACACTGAAGCTTGGGAGTCATTAGCTGATGCTTATTATTCAAGAGGATCTTTTACATCCGCACTGAAATGTTACCAACAAGCAACAGAACTTGATAATGGAAGAAAATACTCATTTGTTCAAATTGGGTCAATTCAATATACTCTCGGGGAATATGTAGATGCTCTCAAAACATACATGTCTATCAATGATCAATCATTTTTGCCAGCGCTCAAAGGTATGGCTGAAGTAAAAGTAGCCATGGCCAATCAATACCTATCTGAAAATCTGTATGGTTCTTGCCAAGAAAGTGCTCAAGAAGCTATAAAACTTATTTCATCTGCGATTATGAAGGAAAATCACTTTTCTTGCCTTTGGAACATTTTATCCAATGCTATCTCCATAATCTCAAAACTACCCGTTAAGTATTGCTGGCTTTACATAGAAGCTCAATTTTCTGGCCAGGAAAATGCCCTCGCTCAACAGTTAATAAAAAACAAAGATGTTTTTTTACTAGCCATAAGGTGTTTCTGCCGCACAATAAATCTATCCTCATCAAAGTGTAATCTATATTTTGAGTTGGCGATTGTGTATTTGGATTTTTATAAAATGTTTGAAGACATTGAAATGATACAAAAAGCTTTTTCATCCATAAAAATGTGTTTGGAATTGGAGAAGAATGAGTGGCAGTATTGGAATTTGTTGGGTGTTGTTTGTACATGTAAAGGAATAAAAAAGTACAGTCTTGCTCAGCATTCTTTGATTAAAGCAATACAGTTGGACTTTAGTAATGCCATGATATGGAGTAACCTCGGAGTTCTGTACTTCCACATGGGAGAGGAAATGTTAGCTCACCAATCGTTTTCTAAAGGCCAACAGTTTGATCCATTGTATCTGCAAAGCTGGATAGGCCAAGCATTACTTGCTGAACGCTGGTCACGATTTGACGAGTCAGGTGATCTCTTCCGACACTCTTCCCAAATGGGTTTCCATAAAGAAAGTTGTCTAGGCTATGCTGAATCTGTCTGTACTTTACTCTCAGAGCCTAGCGATGAAGTACGCCGCAAAGCCGAGTATTATATGAAGCATATGCATGCGATACCCACAGCTTGTGATTTAATGGCTTGTTTAAATGAGTATGAAAGAAGTAATGCTTGTTCTCTTAACATATATGGTGTGCTCTTAGAAAAAATGGGTCTTTTAAAGAAAGCTGCAGGGGTTTTTGAGAATGCCCTTGAGTATGTTGATGAGGAATACAGAGACATTGTTTTAGTGAACTTGGGAAGAATTCTCTATCGCATTGGAGAATACGATAGGTCAATAGAAACTTTCAAATCTTTGTCCGAAACAACCTTGAATTCAGCTTGTGGATTAGCACTAGCTTTATTCAAAGTAGGTGACTGCGAAAAGTCAATGTCTGTATACAGCACAGCTTTACAATGGCTAGCAGAGAGGGATAGAGATAGATCTGATTTGCTTGTAGCGATGGCTTGTATGGCTTACATGAATGAGGAGGTACACGATGCCAAAACACTCTTATTTCAGTGTCTACAGATTGATTCGGATAGGCCATCCTTTTATGCACTGCAAGCAGCTTTTGCTCTCGGCATGCTACTGTCAGATGAAACTCTTTCCCAACTGGTAATGGCAGAAATCTACAAGTATAAAAATGACAGTGATTTCATAGAACCTGTTGCATTCTTAGAATCGTATTCCGTTTTCAAAAGAAAATCTCCATTAGATGCTTTACACATTTTGAGTAGATACATTCACATCTTCCCAGACAACTCCAAATTGTGGGAGATTTTATCCAAGTTCTGCATCATGAAAGACTATTTGAATGCTAATGTGGCCAGCAAAAGTGCCCAAAAAGTCATACAATTGAATCAAGACTGTGACAGTAGAGTCAAATATTACATTATGGTTAGTGTTTCTGAAATGTTGCTGGGAAATCATAAGACCAGCCTGAAATTTGCCCAAAATGCAGTCCATTCACAACCTGATGTTACAAATAATTGGGTGTTTTTAAAAAATCTTGTTAACCAACATTTTAGGTCTCGCTAATATTGAACAATTTAAGGTTTTCTTTAATTTAAAAGACTGCATTACAATAATAACTCATTTGATTAGTCTTAAAAATGTTAACGTTAAAATAATTGTTTTAAAGATGACTGAGATTTATCAAAAAAGCAATCTGGGGAGCAAATGATAACAGTACTACAGAAACCTACCATTACAAGTACAAATACCTACGTATGTGTTGTATTAAATCAAAGACGGTAATTTAGGATATTTCCATGAATTCATATCATTTTAGAAGGAAATCCTAGTTTACCGTCTTTGATTGATGACTCGTTTGTTTGACAGATTTTACCTTAGACCAATGTGTGAGATTAATTGTATATTATGATGTTCTGTCCTTTTGTTACTGGTATATTAAACTGTGTAATTAGATGTGAGGGTGTAGATTTACTACTTTTTTGTATTAACCTCAATAAAACTAGTATATAAGTACCCAATTAAAAAAAATTGTGAAGTTATTGATGTGGTTTTTTTCATGTAAAACTTATTTTATTGCTCTTAGCAGAATATTTTCAAGACTCTTGTAACTCTGTGCAGGACTCTTACAAGTAATTTAGTCCCTCAAATTATCTTAAATTAGGGGTGTCGTCTTCCTTCCATAATTATTAGTTATTGTGTTAAAACCATTCCTATTTACCGTATTATTTCACATGATTGAGTTTTGACTACTGCACTTTACTGTATGACAAGCGTCACACAGAGAAAGTGAAGTAAGTATAAAGTGTGCCTTGTCATGTAAAATTATCTGAGGAGTGGTCCTGTTTTATTTTGTCAAACTATGTAAAAATTATGAATCATCTGTAAATGGCGCACTCTTCACTCGGCCCAGGGTGATGCTGTGAACTAACTGAAAATACCATCTCAATAAAACAACAGGTTTTGGAGACAGGGCGTTGGAATCAGCAGGACCGTTTTTCCGACAGCAATACAGTCTTGCTGAGTGACACGATCCCCTCTTGCCATCAGTAAGACAACATCAACAAATAATTAAAGGCATATATGTTAGCAAGGCCTCATGAAGTCATGGACGCCCTGGAGATGGATGAAGCAAGTAAGCTGCACCAAAGAATAAAACATGCCCAATAATAATAAAGTCAATATTTTGCATGCAGCAAAAAAGTAGCTAAGGATACTATATAATATACCCTATATAATCTGTTGCAAGGATATATTAAAATTCAAAGCTCATTTCAAATGCATGCCCACAAACAAACATGTGTAAGTTCGCGCTTACAAATGCTGAATGAGTAATTACAAATTAAAATCCAAACCTCAAATGAACATAAACCCTGCAACTTCGCTGGAACAGGGGTGACATTGGCAAAGTGAACCATTTTTACAGTATGGGTCATTGTTCCTTGACTTATAGGTTGGTATGCAGCTGACCACCCATGCTGTAAAAATGGTTCACTTTGCCAATGTCACCCCAGTCTCAGGGAAGGACGGCAAGAGTTGCAGGGTGTATGTCCATTTGAGATTAGAGTGCTTGCATTCTATGCCGAGAGAGCAATGCAACGCAACTAAGCTACACATTTAGTGTAACTTCTTGCCGCGTTATCCCCGAAGGGGTCGCATGTGGCGAGTTGAACCTATTTATTTTTACAGGTAAGGGGGCCGACCTTACGCCAACCACTTCAGTTGAAGTGGGGGTTTCCCAGCTCCCGAAGGGGCTGGTACTCATTTCTTGTGAAGGCTGAGTAAACCTTGCCGGTATTTTTATTATGGGGTTTGAAATAAACACCGAAATAGGAAATCATTTCACGGGGTAGAATGCAAGCATTCTACCAACTGAGCTATCGACCGGACCGGAAAGCTCGGGTTCGAATCCCGCCGAGGGTGTCAGAAATGATTTCCCGTTTCGGTGTTGATTTCAAACTTTTCGGCTGACCACACATGCTGCAGAAAATGGTTCACTTTGCCAATGTCCCCCCTGTTTCAGGAAAGGTTGGCAAGAGTTGCAGGGTGTATGTCCATTTGAGACTTGGTTTCTATATTGTAGGTTCACATCCCAGATAGCAGGTCAGTTTGCTGCAAGTTTGATTTGTACTTGAATTTATATTGTCATGTCAAATATGACAAAATAAGTTTATTGCAATATTGCTGCAAGCTTGCATTTTGCATCATGTTTCAAAGATGAATAAACAAGTTTGCTTTTTGTTTGATACAAACTTGCGTGACGGGCTGTCAAAAATACGATTAGCAGTGTTGCCGTTTTATCGATTTTGCTAGAGGTTTCGAGCTCTTTTTTTTTAAATCTCGCGACTTTTGGTTTTTTCCAGCGGCAGCACTGATCAGACACGAGTTGACAGATGGTGACGCGCATGCCTAGGAATCTTCGGGCATATTTTGGTTCTGGAAACATTATTTATGAATGTTACTCTCTCTGTGGCTGTTTCTCAAACAACTTTGAAATGACGTCACGAGAGACGCCTCCACGTGACCGCGTGTGGCGAGTGGCCGGCCGCCATTTGTATTCACATTACTTTGCACGAGTACCGCTCGCCTTGTCAATTTCTTAAATTTTTGTTATTTTGCGTTTTATAATGTCCAGTCGCCTTTGTTATGTACCTCATTGTTTCAATACGGAAGTTAAAAGAATCAGATACGTGTTAATTTGACGATTAGTAATGTACTTACTGGAGAAAGAGAAAAGTTTGAATGAACTGGAATAAAGCAGCCTACAATTATTGAACATGGTCTACAAGCCCGGAAGGATGGAGACATCATCATCATCTGAAGCCGGCCATGAAAGCCTAAAAACACTTAAAATTAAAACTGTTTATAATGAAATCAGTACTTAGTGCCCAGATAGCAGGTCAGTTTGCTGCAAGTTTGATTTGTACTTGAATTTATATTGTCATGTCAAATATGACAAAATAACTTTATTGCATTATTGCTGCAAGCTTGCATTTTAATCATGTTTCAAATATGAATAAACAAGTTTGCTTTTTGTTTGATACAATGATGGTGACTTGCAACAAGTTTGATGTGTCAAAAGTGAAGGCTTGCTGCAAGTTCACCATGGCAAGTATATACACTTGAGGCAAGTTTGAATCAAACTTTCTAGTTTCCCAGCAACAAGCTTGTTATGACAAACTTGCAAAATGTTTGCTTCTGCAAATTATATACATTTTTTGATATTATAATATCTAAAAAAACAAAATTAGAATAAAAAGATGAAATATTTTTATTTTATTTTATTTACAATTTGCTTATAGTAGTAACAAAGTTTTATAATAGTCACATCATCATCATTGGCACGATCTCCCTCAGCAACCGCTGCCAGCGCTGTCTATCCAACGTCTTCCTCCTCTAGTCCCACATTCCCACTGCACGACAATCCGCCACCACTCCATCCAGCTATCTTGAACGTGGTCTTTTCACTGTCCGCCGTCCCTCCAAGTTCGTCATCACAATCGTCTTCTCCAGGCTATGATGGTCCATTTGCTGAATGTGCCCCAGCCAAAACAGTCTGTTGACCTTTATTGAACGGACCACATCAGCGTCCTGGTACAGCTTATACAATTGGGAGTTATATCTTCTTCGCCATATGTTTAGTCACACTCAGGTACATTATTCCCCTGGCCCCGTTGCTTTGTCTCTCGGCTCTGTAACAAAAAAACAAGGCTATTTTTAGTAATTATATTACAAAACATTTATAATTAAGGATGCAATCTACACTAAGTACTGATTTCATGATAAACAGTTTTAATTTTCTTTTTAGAAATTTGTTCTACGGTACTCCGCCGTTTTCTTAGAAATTATGAAAGCAAATATTATAAAATACCAAGATCGGATTGCCCTGTAAGGAGTTATGCATGGAAACACATAAAAATATAATATCCGATGAATAAATTTTAACTGTTTACTTATTTTTATTGCAAATAGGATGATACTTCTTCATGGAGTCAGACGCTACACTATTTTTGAGTGTCGAGCAGCTTCCACCGCTCCATCGTTACCCTCCATTAGGTCGGCCAGTGAGCAGCTTGTTAAGCAGGCCGAACAAATCCGAAGATGATCCATGAACTGTTGGGCTCCGCATTCACAGAGCGTGGTGCCATCTTGATGTAAGATTGCCCAGGTCATCATGTTACAATGCGCTCTGCCAACACCCGTTCTCAACCTGTTTAGGGCCATCCAAAGAGACTACTCACGATCCTGTCCAGGTGGGAGCTTCTCGCTCGGCTGCACAAAGTTATCAGGTCGCTCCAAATTCCACAGACGCAGTCTCTCCCACGCCGGCTCCATAGTCAATCGGTGCACAGAGCCCAAGAAACTGTGACGCCACAATGTTCGAAAAGGCAGTGCTGTAGATTCATCAGAGCTTTTTGTTGTCAACCCTCGAGGCCTCAAGGGCTAGAGGAACTGAATCAAGTGTAATAACAATCAGTAACTGTTGAGTGTTCTTTGAAGCTTTTAAATAAATCTTGAGGTATGATTCACACTAAAACAGCGCTCAGTGCTGCCGCTAGAAAAAACCAAAAGTCGCGAGATTTAAAAAAAAAAGAGCTCGAAACCTCTAGCAAAATCGATAAAACGGCAACACTGCTAATCGTATTTTTGACAGCCCGTCACGCAAGTTTGTATCAAACAAAAAGCAAACTTGTTTATTCATCTTTGAAACATGATGCAAAATGCAAGCTTGCAGCAATATTGCAATAAACTTATTTTGTCATATTTGACATGACAATATAAATTCAAGTACAAATCAAACTTGCAGCAAACTGACCTGCTATCTGGGATGTCAGGATAGGAAAAAATGGAGGCAACTCTGCAGAGGCTCTGGCCACCCCTGGCGGAATGGCGACAGAGTTACAGCTACAGTCCTGAAAATTTCGTCAAAATCAGATTAGCGGTTTAGGAGTTTATAAGGAATATACATACCTACATACATACACACATACATTCTGTTTTATAGATTTAGATAATCATAATATTATACACCAAAATTGTCAACATTTCGTCACTTTAGTGCTTGTTTCTCTTATTTCCAACAGAGGTAATTTCATATGAGCAATGTTTGTATGTGTACTGTACCAAAGTGTCTTATGAGCTTTCACATTATCGTGTTTGGCGTTTTTTTCTTAGCTCAGATTGTGAATCCAATGCTAGATAAGCCAAACAAGCACTGAGGGAACGATTTGTCACCGCGGAGCGGCCATCTTGCTCTGATGTCACTGTTGGTAAATATCATAGCTGATGTAGTAAATATTCAACAACAATATCCTTGTGAAAACTGAGCCTATGAAAAAGTTCCAACACACCGTGTTCGGCTGTAATCCTTTATTATATTACTCCAGACCGTCGTCGTTCGCTTACATTTTCGATTTTCAAAATTAATGCCATCACAACAGAGGAAACACATTCCTGATCTATGGAAAATTATTTTTTGTATATATGCTGCAATGCTGCGAGCTTTCGCGTTTGTGTTTAAAAATGTATGAAAACTTCTTTCAATAAACCTGTTTCTTCATACTGAAAATGTATGGAAATAAATTGACATCTAGCGGCAAAACGTGAAAGTTTTTTTTATATTTTCTTTTATTTCATGCAAATTAAAAAAAAAAAGTACACAAAATAAAAATGGATTTAAATCTGTAATCTAAGTTGCAAAGATATAAAACATTTGAGATTCATATTACATGCATTCTTACAAGCAGACATGTATAAGTTCGCGCTTACATATGCTGCATGTGTATTTACAACACGACTTTTCCCCAAACAGAGATAAAATTTGCATACCTTGACTGATAGGTTGGTATGCGACTGACCACCCATACTGTAAAAAATGGTTCACTTTGCCAATGTCACCCCTGCTTCAGGGAAGGTCGGCAAGAGTTGCAGGGCTTCTAATAATTTGAGATTGGGTTTTTTATATTGTAGGTCCACATGCGGCATGTGTGAGCACGAAATTATGCATGTCTGCTTATGGGAATGCATTTAATATGAATCTCAAATGATACATATCTTTGCAGCTTAGATTTAGATTTAGAATTAGATTTAGATGGTGAACCATTACTTACAGTATGGGTGGTCAGCCACATACTAACCTTTAGTCAAGGAAATTATTTTGTTTAGTTCTATAATCTAAGTTGCAAAGATACAAGCACACACTTATAAGTTCGCGCTTACACATGCTGCATATGTCCTTACAACATAAAAACACAATCTCTAATGAACATAAGCTCTGCAACTCTTGCCCATCTTCCCTCAAACAGGGGTGACGTTAGAAAAGTGAACCATTTTTACAGTATGGGTGGTCAGCCTCATACCAACCTATAAGATAAGGAAATTATTTTGATTTCTATTCTTTATAATCTGTAATCTAAGTTGCAAGGCAAACAGTGACAAAACGATACATGACCAAACAACAAAGTAACAAAACAGCACAGTGACAAAAAAGCACGGGGACAAAACAAACAGTGAAAAAACAGGAAGGTGACAAAAGAGCACAGTGACATAACAGCACAGTGACAAAACAGCACGGTTATAAAACAGCACAGTGATATAACAGCACAGTGACAAAACGGCATATTGACAAAAAAGCACGGTGAGAAAACAGCACAGTGACATAACAGCACAGTGACAAAATAGCACGGTGACAAAACAGCACAGTGATATAACAGCACAGTGACAAAACGGCACATTGACAAAAAATCACGGTGACAAAACAGCACAGTGACATAACAGCACAGTGACAAAACAGCACAGTGACAAAAAATGACGGTGACAAAACAACACAGTGACAAACCAGCACAGTGACCAAACTACACGGTGACAAAACACCAAAGTAACAAAACAGCACAGTGATAAAGCAGCACGTTGACAAAACAGCATAGTGACAAAACAACACGGAGACAAAAAAGCACAGTGAAAGAACAGCACAGTGACACAACAACACGGTGACAAAACAACACGGTAACAAAACAGCACAGTGACAAAACAGCACAGTGACAAAACAGCACAGTGACAAATCAGCACAGTGTCAAAACAGCACAGTGACAGAACAGCACTTTAACCAAAAATCACAGTGACATAACACAAGTACACTAGCAGACTCGTAAAAGTTCACGCTTACACATGCTGCATGTGGACTTACAACAAAAACACCCAACTCAAATGAACAAAAGTGCAACTCTTTTTGCACTTATGTTCATTTGAGTCAAAAATTTTAATATTTGCATACACTATCGATGTATTTATTATATTAAGGTATAACCGTTTACAGTGCGGGATATTCCCAGTATTTTTTTGTAATGGCGGATTTTCATAAATTTATTTTATCAAAGCCTAACAAATCTAAGTAAGTAAATGTTCTTTTACAAAAACTGAGTGTTTTTATTTTACATGTTTTTTAATACTACGAAGTTTAACGCGAGGAAACTATGTGCAATATACACATTTCACAAATGTTAAGGGGTTGGGCTGCGTAGCAGCCAGGGGCAACGCCCCTAGTTCGGTTTAAATGCCGAACATTTGGTGTAAGAAAAAGTAAAACAAAATACCTGCTTTCACCATTTTGACTGGTATCTATACTAATTGAATGTCATAGTATTTTTTAAAACCGAAAAATAAAAATTAGACCTTGAAATACTCACTCATGGTCAAAATTTAATCTTCTACTTCGTTACATAGATATCAGATTGAATAAAAAATTTAATAAATTAAGTATTTTTCTAACAAATAACGGTAACTAAAAACTATAATGCGTAACTTTTTTATCCATACCGAAGTTCGGCCGATTTTTTTTTATTTTAACGGAATGTTCGGCCGAAGTTCGTATTCGGTTCAAACCACATTCGGCCTTTTAACCACTTCGGCTATTTTCGATATCTGAGAATATTTGAAAATTCCCGCCATCTTTACACACAAAAAAAATTTGGGGAACATCTGGAAATAAAGTATATGGACCGCAAAACTAACCCCCAAAGAAGAAGGTGTAAGATTACATTAGGGGAGAGTGGTGAGACTTGAACAGGTTGGAGACATGAACACCCCCCTTTCGGGCCTTTATTTTTTTTTTTTTTTTTTTTCAACTAAGCTACACATATAGTGTAACTTCTTGCCGCGTTATCCCCGAAGGGGTCGCATGTGGCGAGTTGAGCCTATTTATTTTTACAGGTAAGGGGGCCGGCCTTACGCCAACCACTTCAGTTGAAGTGGAGGTTTCCCAGCTCCCGAGAGTGCTGGTACTCATTTCTTGTGAAGGCTGAGTAAACCTTGCCGGTATTTTATTTTGGGGTTTGAAATAAACACCGAAACGGGAAATCATTTCTGACACCCTCGGTGGGATTCGAACCCGAGCTTTCGGCATGGAATGCAAGCACTCTACCACCTGAGCTATCGACCGAACTTATTTTATTTGAGGTTTTTTTTTTGTTTTGTTGGCATCATTAGCTCTACCGTCATGTGCTACCACCATTTATTGTGACGTCACGCCGACATCTCCATAAACGTAAAAGGCAGGTTTATTTGAAATTTTTAAGGTACTTTTCTGTCGTTTACTGGTACATTTACGAACCCTGTAGATTTTTTAGAGGTTATGATTTATTGTTCCTGACATTTTATGTCAGTGAGGTGGTTCATTGAGGTGTATTTAGTGTTTGAATTTTCAACATTGAACCAACATTAAGGTGGGTAGATTTTGTAGTTGTTAAATTCTTCAGGTCGTGAGACTTGAACATGCCCACTGTGGTGAGACTTGAACATGTTCAAATCTCACCACTACCCTGCACTCGCAACCCTGGCACGTGCCAAGGGCGTAATTGCTACATTACTTTGGAATTATGCATTATCTCTTCATTTTTAGCTATGTGACGAAAGTATCAGCCCAAGAAGGAAACCAAGGTCCGAGCAGAGAGAATTCCTGTAGAAGAATTAGATGAGGCTCTCAAGGAGATTAAAAATGGAGCTTCGGTTAAGAGCACTGTTTTTAAATATAAAATAAACCGGACGACATTAGGACGAATCATAAAAAGTGGAGCAGCAACCTATGCCAGCTACAAAAATTCAACAATTTTCACCCCAGGTGAAGAAGAAGAATTAGCATCATACTTAGTGTAAGAGCCGGCCGCACGAAACTAGTAAGAGGTGATGCTCCACATTAATTACCTGCTTTTAGCACAAAAATTAATGTTCCAAACCTGGAGCGTTTTGAATGCGGCCATTTTTTTGTAAATTATAAAAAACGATCTTTTGAAGTTAGTTGTATGAGCCATGGAGATAAAGTAAAAAAATATTATACTACATACATTACTTGTAATAAGAGGATAAACATACTACAAATTTGTATTTCCAACCCTTCTTGTTCAGGAGAAAAGGAGGTAAAATGTTATTTTTTACAATATATTTTATAACTCAAAAACAAAATAGAAATTGTGATATTTTTGTACGTAAAATATAGAAACATAAATTTTTATACAATAATGACCTCTTACATATTCTTGCTATCTGCTATAGTTTCAGAGAAAATAAAGTTTGAAGTGAAATATTTTCCCAAAAACCGTTACAGCGTTTTCCGTTTTTTGGTCAAAATCCGGTTTGAACGCCTTAGTGTTTGATTGTAAAAATATATAAAAAATACCATCCCTTAGAAGATTAAATTGCCTGTAAAACTGTATGGATATAAACTATTTATCGTGAAAGTTTTGAACAGAATAGCGGTTAATCTTGTGGTAACATATTTTGCGTGATATTATGATGATAATATGAAATCATTATAATATTACGCAGATACTCGTGCTAGATAGGTAGGTACTTATATACAACCATCAAAATACGTTACAAAAGTTAAGCCGCTATAACATACAATCCTTTCACAATAAAAGAGTAAATATTCATACAATTTTAAAGGAAATTTAATCTTCTAGGTGATGGTATTTTTTATAATTTTTTAAAATAAAATACTAAGGCGTTCAAACCGAATTTTGAACCAAAAACGGGAACTGCCGTAAAGTTTTTTAGAAAATGCTCTGAAACTACAGCAGATAGCAAGAATATGTAAGAGATTATTATTGTATAAAAATTTATGTTCTTATATTTGACGTACAAAAATATCATATTTTTCATTTTGTTTTTGAGTTATAAAATATATTGTAAAAAATAACATTTTACCCCTTTTTCTCCTGAACAAGAAGGGTTGGAAATACAAATTTGTAGTATGTTTATCCTCTTATTACAAGTAATGTATGTAATATCATATTTTTTTACTTTATTTCCATGGCTCATACAACTAACTTCAAAAGATCGTTTTTTATAATTTACAAAAAAATGGCCGCATTCAAAACGCTCCAGGTTTGGAATATTTTTTTTTATGCAAAAAGCAGGTAATTAATATGGAGCATTAGTTTTTACTAGTCTCTGCCTGGTAGTCGATGAGGTAGTTTGCACCATTTTTTGGGCCTCTTTGAAGAGGCCGCATCCAAAACGCTCCAGGATAGGAAACGGCAGATCTGTGAAAAAATCATGTACTCGATGCAAACTACCAGCCTGACCATGTCTCTGCCTGGTAGTCGATGAGGTAAGGTTTCATACGTCTAGCTCTTAGACTAACTGTCTTGAGCTCTCGCATGGCCTAACCACGAAAAAATTTAGACAGCTTGCATTTCAATATGCAAAAACCAATAAAAAAAAGCTTCCACCAGTTTGGACTGAAAAAGAAGAAGCTGGGAAAGAATGGTGTAAAGGTTTTCTTGAGAGAAATGCCAGAATTTCACTCAGGAACGAAGGGGAATATTTTCTTTCTACAGTTTCTACAACTAAAGCCAGTATAATGCCCTAAGCTTAGGAAATAGATTTTTTTAAATATTTCGCATGGAAAAAATTCAATACAAAACCGTTGTTTATTGGATAATGTGTGATTTCATTCCTATGTTCAAGTCTCACCTATGGGGTGTTCAAGTCTCCAACCCAATGGTGAGACTTGAACATAGCTGCCGACCTTCAGAAAAAAATATTTAGTATTAAAACAAACAACTATATCAATTATGTAAAATTCATATAGTACCTAGATGATCAACCTACATAAAAGTGTCAAGAAACTTGGCCTAATGTCATTGGTGTCAGTAAAAAAAAAAAAAACAAAAAATGTGTTCAAGTCTCACCACTCTCCCCTACATTATTAAGTAGGTACCTACGGCCTATTCGATATCTTCATAAGTATATACCTATAAGTAAATACATAAGAAAAATAGCGTACCTACCTACAAACGAAATTTAGAACCTACGCTTAGCTGTTGATATAAGAAAAAACGCTCCAAGTTAGTTTGATTGGTACGTAGATTAAAATTACTCTTTAAAAAACAAAATCATCTTAAAATGAAAACGCACTTCGCAGCATGAAGCAACGACTTGGCAATCCAGTGTTCTAAAACGGTACGAAGGCGAGGCGTTTTAGCATTATGATCTAATTTTAAATTCTGTCTTCACAAGATGTGACGAAAATAAATTTTTTTTGGGAAACAGATCACTATTTGCTTTCTATTAGTTTAATATTTTGTGAGCTCTTTGTGCATTTAATGACTTCTCAAAGTTATAAATAAAGAATTAATCATGTACAAGTTAAGTGTAAAGCTCTTTGTGCAAACGGAGGGTACCTACTGTTAGTACTCAGCGAGATCATCACTTCGCATGAATCACTCCAAATACAGGGATTGTGCAGGTCTTCAATACTCTCAACTTTAAATTTACGTATAAAAGCCTATGTACGTAATTATTTTGATTTTTTTTTAGTTTATTTACTAGTTAAAATCTAAAGAATTCTACTTCACTGGTAAGTGCTCTGCAATGTGATTTTCATTAGGTACCTATTGTAGGCATGTAGCTTTATAATAATCATCACGAGTAGTTTATTTCTGTGTTTTCATCTGTTTTTTCTCTTTCTTATCCTTTTGTAACTTATAATTTTCATAAATATAATTAAGTATGTACAAATAGGATAACAGGTATTTTTTTAATCAATTTTAATTGCCTAAAATGAAATATTCAAACTGATGTGTGGCTACCTATTGTATGTAGGTAGGTACCATTTAAAAAAAATATGTTATGGTTTGCAGATATCCTAAAATGGAAAATCAACAGAGAACTGCAGAAAATAATTTTGAGATAAATAAATACAAAAAAAAAACAGAAAATGATGATAAAAAGGAAAAATTCAAGATTTTAAACACCAATAAATTCATAGAACAAAGGCCTAGATCAACAGGATTTAAGTCATTCCTAAACTGGTTCAAAAAAGTTGAAGACCTCCAAAAGACGCAAGATGAGATTGCTTATTTGTCAGATTCCTCCGAGACAGACAGCTCCACTTCCAGCACAGCCACTGTGGCAAGTTTTGCTTTTTTGCCGGCCAACATTTACAAGCCTTTTGGAGACGCTACCCAACCAGAAAAGTTCATCGCATCAGGACCTTACACTGAGACATACCATAGACTGATGCTGGAAAGGAATCGGCGAAGAAACATGGATAAAAACTTAAGTTTAAGAAAAAAATACAGTCTGTATGCCAGCGGAACCATCAAACCAGGAACAGATGAGGATCACAATAGGCAAATAAAACTATACGATACTTTCAGTTTACCAACAATTAGTAAAAATAATGCTAACAACTCGGAACTCTGCAATCGACATAGAAAAACTGCCAGCTTGTCATCCAAAGATGTAATCAAAAGAAATTCTTGCCACGTCAAAGGGAAACGAAGAGCTCCTCCCCCACCACATTCAGAATACACTAAAAGTCTGCGGAAGAAACGGCATGCTCCCCCTCCTCCTGCCCAAATTGATAATTGTCTAAATCAATCGCAAATCTCATCCCCATCTCACAATGTGACATGTGGCCCTCCTTTGATAACACAAGATAAATATATGAAAGAAACACCTGAACTTGCTTACTCAAACAAAAGAGAAAAAAATCATCAAGAAGCAGTTCAACCCATCAACAATATAAATATAGAGCTAACCCCAAAGCCATGGTACAAACGCCAAATCAGCAGTTATAAAAATAAAAACAATGTGACCAAACAAGATTGCTCAAAAAAGAAAACAAAACACGAATATCCCGAAGTTGGATTTTTTAGATGCTCAAAAATATTTGATAAGAAAAATTTAAGCCCTTCCAAAAACGAACAAGACGGAAAAAATGAAAAGAGAATGTCTTGCTTGTTACCTAATATAAGTGAATTAGATAGAGAAGCCGCTGAAATAATTAGACACAAAAAAGAAATGGAAAGCCAGGGGAACAATACAGACTACCTTGACGGCAAGCCATCAACTGCAAGAGATCTCATCAACAAGTTTAATGCCTTGAACAAGCCTCCAGATAGTTTATTAAAACTATCTCCCACCACAAGCCAACATCACAGTAATGTTGACATGAACGAATCACCCAAAATAATAACTACTCGGAAAGTAATACACAACAATAACGAGAATATAGAATTACACCCAAAAATAGAACTAAATGTAAATAACGATGAAAACTCAAAAGCAATGTGGAAAAGTGAGATTGTAGTTAAAAACATTAATTTAATGCATAAAAAGGAAGTGAAAAATGACAATCAATTAACATCCATATCAGGATCATTTCAATCAGAAGTATTTAATGCTCTTCCAATACATTGTAAGCCCACTACAGAAAACTCTCAAGCTGATGTTGGTATTTTAGAAAAATCTAACTTATCTGAAAAGGAGGAGAAAATTAAATTAAGGGAAATATTGAAAGAAATGAAAAATTCACTTCCCAAGAGAACAAAAATTGTAGTTCCCATCGACAATAAATTAAAAGAAAATGACGGCATCAAGAACGAAATCATTGCAACAGGATTACAAAAAGATGTTTCAGAAGCTTTGGAAACAAAAGATAAAGTTATCAATAAAAAGGAACCAGAACATAAGTGCATGGAAGTGATCAACATACAAGAAAACTCAAAATGTGACAACAAACTTGTAAACATTAAAAGTTCTCAAAAACCAAACATTGTAAAAGGTGAAATATTAGTTTCCAATAAAGTGGACAGTTCTGCTCAAACCAGCCATATGGTGAAAAAATCTGACAACAATCAAAGTTCTCCGTGCGAAGATCATCCCAAGCAGACCAAGAAAACTGAGCCTCATAACACCACAGCAGCTAATGCAATTTATTCAAATCTTGAAGAAAATCTCACAAATGTGAAAGCCACGCAACTTCAAAAAATAGACAACGTACAAATACTATTGAAAAAATTAGAAACTGCCATTTCGGATGGTGATGACTTGCTAGCTTCTAATTTAGCCAAAGACTTGGCAATACTGAAAATCAATTGTTCTGTTATAAGTACACCCAACAAGAAAGTATGTCAACAGTTTCAGGCCAAAAAGTAAGCATACCAAACCTACAATTACATATTGTCACTATCCTATTTTACTATAGATATACCTCTATTGTTTGTTTTACAGAATAAATATTTTTATTGAAGATCAAGTTTCTCACCAAGGACCAATACCATTCAACATTGCAGAAAACATGAAAATATCTGAATTGAAAGAACTTATAAATAAAGAACTCCAAATCCCAGAGCAAGTGCAAAGATGGATTATTGGGAAGCATCTCACAACTGATGATAATTTACCACTTGGCCATTATAATGGAAATGATTTTGACATTCCATTGTTCCTTTATGTGGTAGCATTAGGTAAGCCAAATAATTTGTAATTCATATTTGTTTTTTGGATAAGTTAAACAATGTAAGTTAGAGCGATAGAAGAGCAGTCCTTGGTGATATCTACAACACTCAGCTCCCACTATATTGATACTATCTTGGTATCAAAAGGCAAGGGAGAATGCAAATTTTACTAATATTGAAGGTGTAAATAAAAAATATATACATTAGCAAGATATTTTTCTGATAGACAAGAGTAAGAACATCTCACCAGGGTCAGAAGATCTCTATTTTAGAATTTACACGAATTAAAATAATTGTATATTTTATGTTCCTTGACTTATAGGTTGGTATGAGGCTGACCACCCATAGTATAAAAATTGGTTTACTTTGCCAATGTCACACCTGTTTCAGGTGTGACATTGGTTCATTTGAGGTTGGCAAGAGTTGCAGGGCTTATGTTCATTTGAGATTGGGTTTTTAAGTTGTAAGTTCGCATGCCGCTTGTGTAAGCACAAACTTAATAATCTATAATATAATCTAAGTTGCAAGGATATAATATTCATTCAAAGCTCTCAGATGTATGCCCACAAACAAACATGTGTAGTTCGCGCTTACAAATGCTGATTGTGTACTTACAAATAAAATTCAAACCTCAAATGAACATAAAGCACAAAGCATGAACGAGATGAGAGTCTGCTACAACATGGGCTACAGAGCATTGTTACGACTGCGGAAGAGCTGTAGTGCGAGTGGGATGTTTGTGGCGGCTCAACTACCCTCCTGGAATGGGTTGCTGCGAACCCGAAGGGCTGGGTTCAGAGACAGAATTGAATCCAGCGAAAACTCTCTGATCGTAGCAATCAGAGGCCTGAAATGGGAGTTGGGCATATGGTGTCATTGGGCAAGGAACTTGAAGCTTACGTAGCCTTTTTTCCCTGTTTAATATGTTCCTGATATTCTAATGTACAATGACCATGTATTTCTCTTTTCTTTCACTGTTTAACTATATATTTTGTTTGCTCTTTTTTCTCATACATTTCATCACATATTTTCATGTTTCTACATTTTTGTAATTTTCTATGTACTTTTTCTATTGATGTATTATTTTTTTATGGCTGGTCATGTATTGCACCCTCCACATGACTAAGCTGGAATAAACGCATATTATTATTATAAGCCCCACAACTTTTGCCGACCTTCCCTGAAACAGGGGTGACACTGGCAAAGTGAACCATTTTTTACAGTATGGGTGGTCAGCCTCATACCAACCTATAAGTCAAGGAATATAATAAAGAGCAATAACTCAAAAATTGGGAAAATCGAGATTTTGTAATAAAACGCAATAACAATGCGAGAATAGGTAGAATGCGACAGCTGTTCAATTTGGACAAATATGACCGAGATAAAACATCGTTCGCCTTTTTCATTTCATACGGGTTGTACTGGTTTTCTGAACTTAAAACGTGATTTCCAACATTCTTATTTTTTGAGTTATTGCTCTTTATTATTAAGTGTGCGATGTGTCTGCTTGTCAGAATACATTTAATATTAATCTTAAATGTACTTAATACATCTTTTCACAGATAAACCAATAAAAAGCCAAGTAACAGAAATAAAACCGAATAATGCAAAAGAAGTTAAACAAGAGGTAATCAATACTGATACAACCCCAAAAGCCGTGCCCGAATCATCTAAAGTTTCAGATGTGGAATCCCAACAAAAAAAGCTTACAAGCGATGACAAAATAACCGTACCAACAAAGCAGTCCAAACCAGAGCAAGTGAAGCCCCTGCAGTTAGGCATGAAGGATATTACGAAGAACACGTGGATTTGTTCAGCATGTACATTGATAAATAGTCTCCTGAGCCCATTATGTAGTGCATGTGGCACCCACAAACTCAATAATGCATATGCACCACAAACTGAAACTAAAAATAAGCAAGCAAGTCCCAAGCAATCAAAAACTGAAAATCACTATTTGCAGCTGGTGACATTGGACAATGCAGATATAGTACAAAATGTAGAACAATTTGAATGCCCTATTTGCTTCTTAAATTGCAAAAAAGGATCGGGAATCCTTCTAAGAGAATGCCTCCATTCTTTTTGTAAGGAGTGCATAGTCAATACAATAAAATTCAGTGATGAAGTTGAGATCAAGTGCCCTTACAGAGATAATGATTACTCGTGTGATAGCATCATTCAAGAACGGGAAATAAAATCATTAGTTGATAAAAAATTATATGACCAGCACTTGGCAAAATCTATCACATGTGCAGAAAATAAGATGAAAAATACATTTCATTGCAAATCACCTAATTGTAAGGGCTGGTGTATTTTTGAAGACAATGTTAATCACTTCCGCTGTCCTGTGTGCAAGAAAACAAATTGTCTAACATGTCAGGTATGTCAAACTACATAATATATAGTTCCAAAACCTTCAACTCATGCTCACAACTAAAGTTTTTTTCTATCAAGTATTTACTATTTCAGGCTATTCATGAAGGAAAAAACTGCATTGAATATCAAAAGCAATTAACAGAAGAAAGTGCAAATACTTCTGCAGATGGTCAAAGGACCAAACAGATGTTGGAGGAGATGGTGACTAAGGGAGAAGCAATGATATGTCCCTCTTGCGAAGTGCTGCTGATGAAGAAATGGGGATGCGACTGGTTGAGGTGCTCCATGTGCAAGACGGAGATATGCTGGGTGACCCGGGGGGCTCGCTGGGGACCCGCAGGCAAAGGTGACATCTCTGCTGGTTGCCAGTGTGGAGTCAATGGAGTTAAATGTCATCCTAAGTGTAATTACTGTCATTGACTTAGCAACATGTACCAGTAGCACAGGGTAATTTAGGTATTTCATCTCAGATTTTAACAAACATAATATGATGAAATTAATGACTATTTAAGTGCGGCTAACAATTTATTTTTCATGCGGTAGATTCTACTGAACTTCTCCTTGTTCTTAAATTAGAATGTTCAGTATTTTCAATGCCTGCAATTATTTAACAATTCTTTTTAAAATCTTCAAAATGGAGATTAAAATCTATTACAACCCTTTTTAAAAACTATACCTCTACCACCCTTTATTTTTTTATAAAAGTAAATGAACTTTTGCGGTGGGGAAATCTAAAATCTGTTCCTACTAACAAGGCACCCTTTTTCAGCTCGTATATGAAAATTGGCAAGCGGAAGGGGATTTTTGGAAGCACAAACATGCTGAAATGATTCTTAACCGGCCTTTATGAAGAAGGCTCTTCTTCACACTTTTTTGGAGGTCTGAAGAAGAGTCATCCAGCATACATAAAAGAGCTGAAAAATCACTGACTCAAATCGATTGAACTTTGTGTTCATAAACTAGATTAATATTGTGAATTGTGATCCCTGATAACAAAACCATTTAAGTGGTCCCTGACTGAAACAAAATGATACAAGTTGTTCCTGGCTGAAACAAAATAATCCAAGTGGCCCCTGTACCCCGAGTACGAGTTGCATGTTTAGCAAAACTTGAGTTAAGTTAAAGTTTACGGAAATATTTAAAAAGAAATATTCGGTTTCAGTACCCCGAGTACGAGTTGCATGTTTAAAGTTGGAAAGTTGTTTAAAGTTGCGTGTTGGAAAGTATTTTAACGTATGCTAAACATGCAACTCGGACTCGGGGTACTGGTTGAAAAAAAGAAGTCAAGGTGGTGCCTAGTCAACAAAACGTTAATAAGCACTGATTGGCCACCACAGCATAAATATTCAAATAAGATCAATGCAGGCTTAAACATTAATACTAAATTAAAATTAATTTCATTAAATTTGTCGCTATATTGACAACTTGGTTTTTGAAATTTAAATTTAGCATTAATGGTGAAGCCTGCATTGATCTTATATGAATATTTATGCTGTGGTGGCCTTAAATCAGTGCTTATTAACGTTTTGTTGATTAGGCACCACCTTGACTTTTTTTTGTCACACGCCAAGACAGTTAGCGAAACGATCTTACAGTCTAATTTTAAACTGTTAATTACAATGGTGTTAATTATCAATATTTATATGAGGAGTATAATTTTCATAAAAATGAATTTTCACTGTGTAAACACACAAACTCTAAAAAGCTTAAGTATTTATAACTGGTTTTGGCTTTTTAGCCATCTTCAGATAGACATTTATCTTTTGACTGAGCCCTTGTTTTTTTAATTCATTTATTAAATTGAAATAGGACTTCTATGAAATTTCCACTGCGACATTTCATAAGAATTGCATTAAAAATGAGCCCTTTACCACCAAAACATCTAGGTTGTCAGATAAAAACTTCGAAATAATCATGTACTCTTTTACACTTTCTAATCTAATCTAATCTAAGCTGCAAAGATATATATCATTTAAGTTTTATATTAAATGCATTCCCACAAGCAGATATGTATAATTTTGCGCTAACACATGCCGCATGTGGACCTACAATATAAAAACCCAATCTCAAATGAACATAAGCCTTGCAACTCTTGCCGTCCTTCCCTGAAACAGAGGTGACATTGGCAAAGTGAACCAATATTTACATTATGGGTGGTCAGCCGCATAACAACCTATAAGTCAAGGAACTTTCCGCATGTAACATTATTTCATGCATAAAAGAATGTGCTTCCTCTAAACTAGCTTTAATGTCATCATGAAAAGTCCCGTATCTAGTTTATAAGTAATGCTAATAGTTTGAAAAGAAAACAAATTATATTTTTTAATCAATTTGCTATGTAGGTATGAATAATTTTTAATATTTTTATACAAAGACGTCTTGTAATGTAGGTATCAAAATGATTTTTAACTTTATAACTGTACTGGCATGGATGGATGTATTCCTTTACAGTTTTATTTTTTTATTATTTAAATCCCAACAAATCCATTATTCTCTCCCAAGCACCATAAAATAAAATAAATATCAAGACAGATTTTTATTTTAACAATGCAGCACATTCTCAAGAGTGCTCGAGACAGAAAAATGACTGTCCGATAAGGTATTCACATAATACCAAATGTGTGTCTTGTTTGGACTATCAGATATTAAGTCCTACACTGGTGTTTCTTAACAATTAATACGTAATGCAGGCTTGCCAAAGGCAGATTTCTCCCAGCAAGCCCTGCTTTAATTGATCAAATATTCTTTTTTTTAAATGCACTCTTAACTTTACTACTTACCACTCTTCAAGGTAAAGAGAGACCAAATACCACAAATTACGAAAAATACAATACTCAATTTTTTAAGACAAGAAGATAGTAAGCGACGTGAAGTTGTTTTAAACAAATTGTCTGATTTCTTACTTAGAACGTGCATTGTATACTTCATAATCTTAGGTACAGTGGGTGCTCAGTAATCTGGCACTTAATTTTTCAATGCCGGATAATTGGCTCTCAATAGGAAATGTCAGCTAGGTAGTAGGCAATCAACAACAAAAACCATCCTGCACTTTTGTATTTACCCTGCAGGATTACAGAGTACGAGAGCTATGTTAAGAAACACAGGAATATTGGATGTTCATAAGCTCTGTATTACCGAGCACCTACTGCATAGGTGTCATTCTGTATTTAATAAAAAATGTTTTTTTTAATAAACCGCTTTTAAATAAATTGTTACGTATTCTGTAAAAAGTACTTAATAAATGATTGAATCAATATCTTTGTTTGATTTTACCCAATTCTTTAAACTCTTTTATACTTATCCTTTTCATTGTTAACTGGGCACAACACAGGAAATTTTAATATTTCTTTACACCAGGAGGCACAATAGTTCCTGAATTGACTCTTGAGGCACACCAGTGTTAACATTGAAATGAGAACACAGTTACTGTGATAAATAGACCACAAAACACCAGAGAACTAATTTCGACCACACCAATATGATCAGCATTTAGAATGCCCAAGTGCTAATGAGACCTGCCATGTTGTTTGATAAGATTTTTTCAAAACTATCCCCAATAAGTTAACACAAGTTGTAGTTACCTAATATTTATATATTATAGTAATGGTTCACGATGGAGTTGAAAATACATTTTTATAGTTCATACACACTTACACTCAGGATTCATACCTCAACATACATATACATATGATAACACAATTATTATTGATAAGGTCTTTGAGGTGGTCCTCCTCTCATCATGGGCGGAGGGCCTCGCATGCCTGGAGGGCCCCCAAGTCCAGGGCCGCCGCGCCCCATGCCGGGGGGCATGCCCATCATCCCAGGTGGGGGACCGCCCATCATTCCTCTCATCTGGGGAGGGGCAGCTAGTTGCCCGCGAGCACCAGGCGTCATATGCTGCTGAGAGGGACCGCCTACTCCACGCACGGGACCTTGCAGACCAGCAGGTGCTCCACTGACATTGGCTGGCATCCCACGTCCTGCCGCGCGCCCAATACCGGGTCCTGGAGCGGCCCCAGGAATCGGGACCCTTGGAAGGCCCTCTTCAGGAGGCGGTAGACCTTCTATCGCCATAGAAACAATATTTTCCCCTCGCAGAAGTACAAACCCGAGCAATCTCTTCTCCTCGCGCTCAACATTTTTGTTGTTCTTGGACTTGATTTTTCTGAACTCCTCGCAATCTCCAAGAATTAAGTTCATATGCTTGTCAAAAGCCTTAAATGTGCCAATGAAGGTTCGAGAATCTTGTAAAACTATCCGAACTCGATAGTTGATGTGCTGTAGCATTTTATTATTCTTGCCGATCGTCTGAAATGCAAAATACAAAGTGTCAAAATACGTTCCAAAACGTCAGAGTAAAAAAGAAATTAAAAGAAGTTATAGCAGATAAAAAGTCATTAAAATGATTATGTAATATTTAAAGTTAATCAATAAGTGTAAAACAAAAAATAAATACCATTTTGAAGCCTTGATGATAGCGGATTCAAGAAACGTAAACAATATATCAGCCGGCTTACAATTTTACTTTGGTTTGTTGACGGTTGCTATAATACTATACCCACACTACACTATATATTTCTAATGAGATCGGAACATTAAAAAGTGTGCGAAAACAAACATCGTCAAGCGGCCGAGCTGCTAGGGAAAAAGCAAAGAAATATTTTGTTATTGTTTGCTAAGGACAGCAGTCCCATACAAGCCTGACAGTTGTTTACTGAGAAAAAGTACCAAATTGTTTACTTCGTAAGAATATTACTTTGATATATTTTACTTTTTTATTATTTCTTTACATTTATTTTGTATTTAATCCAAAATTTTCTTGTTTATTATTTCATGCCAAAGCACTTCATTATTTGAGTGTAAATAGTATTTATATTTTTGTAGAAAAAAGCAAAAAAAGTGACGTTTTACAAGATGGCGACGTTAGTTCCGATTTTCACCACGTTCAGATTGGGTCGTGTGTGGTCGTGTGTGTCGACCGGGCATCGACACGGCACGGAACTAACTAATACTATTTAATAAATTTGTATTATAATTCACTCCTTAAAATGTTAATAAAAAATATATCTATGTAATAAAACGTTGTTTTTCTTGTGAAGTATGCCAGAAACAAAAAAAATATTTTTTAAGAAGAAGAAGAAGTCCCCAAGGACGAGACGTTCGCGCCAGTAGGCTATTGGCTGGGGAACCGGAAATACATGAATGGTGGTAAATTTAAATTGGCTGCAAGGCGGTAAATTTAAATTGGCTGCAGTTTGAAAATATTATTCTGAGTATTAAAATCATGATATTATATAGCCGTTATTATAATGGGGGTAAATTTAAATTTCTGGCAGTTTGAAAATATAAATCTTAGTATTAAAATTATTAGGTATTATTGCAAAAATGTATTTCAAATTTAAATTAAATTAAAAATTATTTTCACTAAATTTTGTATTTTTAGTTAGGCTTTTGGCTGGGGAACCGGAAATATATAAATGGTGGTAAATTTAAATTGGCTGCAGTTTGAAAATATTAATCTGAGTATTAAAATTATGTTATTATATAGCCTTTATTATAATGGCAGCAAATTTAAATTTGTGGCAGCTTAAAAATATAAATCTTAGTATTAAAATTATGTCATTAGGTATTATTGCAAACAAGTTGAACTTTTAAAATAAGGGCTATTGAATAACGGGATTATAATACTAAAATTTAAAGATAACTGATTTATATTTTGAATTTAAATTTGCCGTCGTTATATATGGGCCATATAATCACATTTTTATTTATTTATTTAGAACAGGCCTGGCCAACCCGCGGCCCGCGGCGCCTTTACGTGCGGCCCGCGGTCATGTGTGATGAAAAATAAAAATGAAATATAATAAAAATAAAAATAGGGCGTCTATAACAGATGTAAATCTGGAAAACCAGTTAAGGTGTGTAACTTCAAATATTGAAATACCTAGATTTAGAAAAATTAAGTAAGCGAAAAGAATCTCAAATCTTGCACTGAAAGGAGAAGTCCTGATAATTGGTTTTATTTGTAATATTGTTTTGAAATGAAAAATTTAGAATTTTTTCCTCTATGAAGTTAAGGGTTAATTAATAATTTTCATTGTTAAAATATTTTTCTATTGTTGAATTTTTTTAATGTTGTTTACTACATAAATACATTTTTTGTTGTTAATAATAATAATAATACAGTATTTTTATAGCGCCTTTTCATGACTCTTGGTCATCCCAAAGGCGCTTGCTCATATGAGCGCGCGAACAGGTGGGTCTTCAACCCCTTTCTAAAAGTACTCTCCAGATCCATTTCGCGCAGGTCATCTGGGAGGCCGTTCCATATCGTTGGAGCAGCCACCTTGAAGGCTCGATCTCCAAAAACGGTCTTCTTTTTCCTTCTTGGAAACTCTAGCCGACTGCGACATGATGCTGCTGATCGCAGTGTTGCTGTTCTGCTGCTTGTGGTGGCTGGAGTTATCATATCCTTTAAATATTTCGGTGCGGTCCCACGCAGGCTCTTGAAGACCAGCAACCCTATCTTATACTGGACCCGTTCATGAATCTTGAGCCAGTGAAGAGACTTCAGGTGCGGCGTAATATGGCAAAACTTTGAGGCACCATGTATAAGTCTGGCCGCGGCATTCAGTACAGACTGGAGTCTCTTCAGCTGGCTCTGGGGCTGTCCGGCATATACGCCATTGCAGTAGTCGATTTTCGACAGCACGAAGGCATTGACAACAGTTTTTAAGGCCTTTGTTGTCAGATTTCTTCTGATTGCTCTAATTTGTCGGAGAGCGAAGAATTCTGACTTAACTGTTTTGCCAATTTGCCTATCGAGTACCAAGTGCTGATCAATTTCCACTCCAAGAACTCGGACATGGGTTGCTGGGATGACAGCACTACCACATATGTCAACCGGAGACTGGTCAAGGAGGGGCTTACGCCTCCTGGTCACTAGGTATAGTAGTTCTGTCTTGTCTGGGTTAAGGATCAGTTTGTGCGATGCCATCCAGTGCCCTATCCTTTCGATGCCTCCTGCAATTTTTTGAGATGCTTCTCGCATTTTCTCAGGCTCACACTCCAGGTAAATTTGGCAATCGTCAGCGTAGCAGTGAACGTTAAGTCCAAGACTATGTATCAGTGTCTCGAGTCCATAGGTGTACATTAGGAACAAGAGCGGCCCAAGAACGGATCCCTGTGGGACTCCTGTTTCCACTGGGAAGGAGGAGGATGCATCGTCTGATATGCGGACAATTTGACTTCTTCCATTTAGGTAGGCAGTCAACCAGTCAAGGGCCTTTCCTCTCACTCCGAGGGTAGTTTTGAATTTCCTCAGAAGGATCTGATGGTCTACTGTATCGAACGCTGCACTCATGTCCAAGAGAGCCAGGACTGCGGCGTTTCCTTTTTCGATGCTCAGGGTTAATTCTGAGAGTAGTCCTACTATACCGGTTTCGGTGGAATGGTGCCTGCGATAAGCTGACTGTCAATGCGTGTTTTCTTTTCACATCTGGTTGTGGTTTCGTTTTTTTATATATTTTTTTTTTGTAAAATGTTTGTATGTGTGGCCCTTGGGGAAATTTTAGGCCATCAATGCGGCCCGGGGTGCAATTTGGGTTGGCCAGGCCTGATTTAGAACAATACTGTTATGTAAATATAAATATTGAAATAAGTATGGGTAGTTATAGTGTTATGTAAATATAAATATTGAAATAAGTATGGATAGTTATAGTTATAAGAATCCTCAAAAGTATTGGTAGGTAAGATCGATAATTATGTATAAGTGTAGAATTCTCTAGGCTAAGTAGGTATTTGTCATAATTATAGGAATACTGTATTACATTTGTAGGTAGGATTTTGGTTGTGTCTAGGTAGTACGTGAAGCGTCGAGAAGTAATAATTACTCTGGAACCGTCTGGCGACTTTAGTTCTGGATCATACTGCTCTGAAGAGTATAAAGGTGCAAATGGCCTGCAGAGCGGGGCAGTATCATAGAGACTTACAAACACATCGAAGTCATCTGATCAGTGAACCAAAACCAAGTGGAATAATCGAGAAAGTAGTGTGAAAATAAATTTTGTAACTGTGTAAAATAAATAACTATTGAAGAAGACCTGTGTATTTTTAATTTGAAGACAATTGAACCCTAATTTCGTAACAATTGGCGTCAGGTGCGGAATTGTCAAGAAAAATTAAGATCTTCTGTCTAAAAATAAATAAAATAAATTAAATAGTGTTAAAATGAACTTTATTCAAATTGAACTTTGTGTGAACTGACTTTTGTGAAAACAAGTGTTTAAATAAATTTTTGTTAAAAGAAAAGACGCAAAAGCAAGTTGCTTATAAATTCTGGAACATCATATGGAACATAATTCTGGACATAACATAATGACTATTTTACCGCATTAAGAAAGTCATCAAATTGGACCATAGTTTTTTTTTATTATTGTGTGTGATTAAAAAAATAAAATAAATAAATAAAAATCTTGAAAAATATTACAAAAGAACGTTCCAGATTCATCGAGAAAAAGTTTTTGAATACAAGTGTGTGAATGTACATTGAGTACCTACCTGTGTGTTTGAAAGACTTGAGACGAAATAAATAATTATGTACTATCAGACATTATTATGTAAAAAAATATTGGTGAATTAAAAATAAATATTAAAAGACAGTACCTACCAATCAGTGTAATCAGATAAATTATTATTTTTGCTAAAGTACGTATTCAAAACAGCTATATATATAAAACTCAAAACTTGTATTAAATAAATTTGAAAATATTTTTGTTTTGACGTAAATTTTGAAAAAAAATGGCAACGAAAGTGAACGTCAAGGACCTCAAAGTCACTGAGCTTAAAAATGAGCTTCTGGAGAGGGACCTGGAGACCTCAGGAGGAAAGGCAGCCTTACAAGCACGCCTCATAGAGGCCTTGGAACGGTCAGGTGAAGACCCGGCATACTTTGTCATGGCATCTGGAGGAGACCGCGCCCTTGAGGAGCTGAACATCAGCATCACAAAATCCATGAAGGAGGAGCTCACGGGAAACTTCACTGCCATGGAGGAGAAGATGGCTGACAACGCCAGGACCCTGGAGGAGAAAATGGCTGATAATTCCAAGACCCTGAGGGAAGACCTGAAGGCGGAGATGGCTGACAACGCCAGGACCCTGAAGGCGGAGATAGCGGATAGTCTCACAACCCTGAAAGGAGAAATAGAGGAGAAGATGACAACCAACCTCTCGGCCCTGAAGGGGGAAATGGAGACTCGGATGTCAAACCTGGAAGACCGTCTGCGTGCCGAGCTGGCTGACAAGTGCCAGATGGAGTCCACCAGAATCTCCCCCAAAGGCGGCCTTCACGACGAGACCGACCAGGGATGCTCAACTCCAACCAGGATCACAAGAGGGGATGATGACCCTTCCCTAGCCAAGCACAACCTCCCAACCTTCGACGGGAAGACGTCGTGGGAGGAATACTTGACCCTCTTTGAGACGGCTGCCATGATGGGAGCCTGGAGCCAGCAGAAGAAGGCTTCGGTTCTCAGCCTGTCGCTCCGAGGAGACGCTCTCAGGGTTCTGCAGGCCATACCCCTGGACAACCGTGGTGACTTTGGGCAGCTGAAGCAGCGCTTGGATATGCGCTATGGCCACAAGTGCCTGGAGCAGCTGTACAAGTCGCAGCTGAACACAAGGGTGCAGAAGCCCAACGAGAGCCTCCAGGAGTTTGAAATGGACATCGCCCGCCTGGTACGAGACGCTTACCCGACAGCATCCGACGACATCTGTGAGAGCTTGGCAGTGGACAAGTTCCTAAATGGATTGCGGGAATGGGAGACGCAACAAGCCGTAAAACTGGCCCATCCCAAGGCTTTGAACGAGGCGCTCAGCCAAGCTCTCGAGTTTGAGGCTGTCAAACAGTCCATCAGGGGCCACGCCAGGGTTCGTGCAGTCGAGGCAGAGGAGGTCAAGCTACCTACAACCGAGGAGCTAATTGAAAAAGTGCTGGAACGTCTGAGACCTCGAAGACGAGACCCACGCTGCTGGAACTGCGGACAGCTGGGCCACCTTAGCACCAAGTGTCCCAAGCCTCAGAAACCCAGAAAACAGGCTGCGGAAAACTAGAAAGGGTTAATGGGAAGGGGCAACCGTTGACCCACGCTGGAGAGGCCCTGAAATCTGCTGCTACTGTCGCAACCGTGAGAGGAAAAGCCAGCAGCATTTTTATCAATGGCATAATAGATGGAGTAACTCGTGAACTACTGGTGGACACGGGAGCAACCAGGACAATTCTGAGACGCGACATAGTGGCACGAGGTAAGCAGATTGCACCAACAAAGTGGTCTCTGCACACCGCCACGGGAGAGTCAGCACAGGTGTATGGGGAGACGATTGCCACCTTCCAAATTGGCAGCACCACTTTTGATCATCGGACGTTGGTGGCCAACATTGAAGAAGACGTTATATTGGGAATGGACATACTGGACAGATTTGGGTGCAGTTTAAATTTAAAGAAAGGGTCCATTAAAATTGGAAATGAAGAAGTCATCCTGCAAAGACGGAAAGAACTGGCTGCACGTGTTATCCTAGCCAAGAATACCGAAGTGAAGGGGCGATCCGAGATGATAGTGAGTGCCCGCCTGGATTCCAGTAGTACAAATGACCAAATCTGTATGATAGAACCGGAGAACATGGACAATGTTAACAAAGGAGTCATGGTGGCAAGAACAGTGATTCGCGCAAAGGAGACCATTCCTGTCAAGATCATGAATGTGAACAGCTACCCAGTTAAAATGAATGAAGGTTTTGTTTTGGGCAGATGTGAGAGGATAACTTCCATTGTGCAACAGATGACAAACATGTCATGCGAAGGAAACAAATTGTCAACACAATTGGAAGCCCTGGTCCACGACGCTTCCCAAGGTCTAACCGAGGAAAACAAACGGAGAGTGAGGAGTTTGATCTGCCGCTACCAGAACATTTTCGAGGACTCTAATGGCCGTCTGGGAAGAACCAAGGTAGTGCGACATAGCATAGACACCGGAGAAGCGAGACCAATAAAACAGGCTCCAAGAAGACTACCCTTTGCAAAGCGGGAAGAAGCTGACAAGATCATCAAAGACATGAGCAAGGATGGCATCATAGAACCATCAAGTAGCCCTTGGACATCCCCGGTGGTACTGGTGAAAAAGAAGGATGGTACCACGAGATTTTGTGTGGACTACAGACTGCTCAACGATGTTACGAAAAAGGATAGTTACCCTCTGCCAAGGATTGACGACACCTTGGACACATTGGCAGGATGCACCATTTTTTCCACATTGGACCTGAAAAGTGGCTACTGGCAAGTTGAATTGGATGCCAAAGATAAGGAGAAAACTGCATTCTCGACTGGATCTGGACTTTGGCAGTTCACCGTGATGCCATTTGGCTTATGCAATGCCCCCGCCACGTTTGAAAGGCTGATGGAGAATGTGCTGCGAGGACTATCATGGGAAACCTGCCTGGTATACTTGGATGACATAATCATCCTGGGAAAGGACTTCAACCATCAGTTGAGAAATCTGGAGCAAGTTTTCGGGCGACTACAAGACGCTGGACTGAAGCTCAACCCGAAAAAGTGTAACCTGTTCAAGAAACAAGTAAATTACCTGGGACACATAGTTTCTCAACGTGGAGTTGAAGTTGACCCTGCCAAAATCAAGGCAGTAAGAGACTGGCCCGTGCTGAAGGACAAACATGAAACTAGGAGTTTCCTGGGGCTGTGCACTTATTACAGGAGGTTTGTGCCAAGATTTGCGGACATTGCAAAACCGCTCACCAAGCTTACGGAAGAAAACACTCGCTTCCATTGGAGTGATTCCTGCGCACAAGCATTTGAAGAGCTTAAGGGAAGATTAACAAGTGCCCCCATCTTGAGCTACCCACGAAAAGATGGAAAGTTCATCCTGGATACCGACGCTAGTAATGTGGGGATAGGAGGCGTCCTTTCCCAAATACAGGATGGGCATGAGACTGTTCTGGGTTACTTCAGTAAAGTGCTTTCCAAGCCAGAACGAAATTATTGCGTGACCAGACGAGAGCTTCTTGCCGTGATAAAATCAGTGGAACACTTCCGCAAATACTTGTACGGGAGAAAATTCACACTACGGACTGATCATGCTGCACTGGTTTGGCTTCTGAAATTCAAAAACCCAGAAGGGCAAGTGGCTAGATGGATTGAAAGGCTCCAGGAGTATGATTATGACTCCGAACATAGACCTGGCACGCTTCATCGAAATGCGGATGCATTATCCAGACGACCATGCGCCAGTGACTGCAAACATTGCAGCAAGATGGAGGACAAGGTAGCAATTGTCCAAAGGACGACCACCGAAGATGAGGACTGGCAAGATGAAAAATTGGCGCAAGACCAACTGAATGATCCGGACTTGAAGTATGTGATGGAATGGGCGCGAGAAGGAGAAAGGCCAACCTGGGAAAAACTCGCCCCCTTATCACCAACTGTCAAGGCTTATTGGGCTCAATGGGGATCCATAGTGATAGAAGGAGGGTTTCTGAAACGAAAGATCGAGAAGGAAGACGGCACACTTAGAAGAAAGCAAACCCTCGTTCCGAGGAGCCGAGTACCGGAAATCCTTGGACTGCTGCATGGAGGAACTTCTGGAGGACATCTAGGCGTTAAGAAGACGCTGGAGAAAGTGAAAGAGCGATTTTACTGGATCAACTGCAGCGAAGACGTCAAAGATTGGTGTCGAAAATGTGTAACCTGTGCAACGGCCAATGGACCGCAAAGGAAAAGGCGAGCACCAATGCGTCAGTACAATGTTGGCAGCCCCTTTGAAAGAATTGCCATCGACATAGCTGGCCCATTTCCTACAACTGAGAAGGGTAACAAGTACATCATGGTGGTGATGGATTACTTCAGCAAGTGGGTGGAAGCTTACTCAATCCCTAACCAAGAGGCCGTAACCGTGACTGAAGTTCTAGTTACCGAATTTATCAGCAGGTTTGGCGTACCCCTGGAATTACATTCTGATCAGGGAAGGAACTTTGAAGCTGCTATCTTCCAGCAAATGTGTGAGCGGCTAGGGATCTACAAGACCAGGACCACTGCGCTACATCCACAGTCTGATGGAATGGTGGAAAGGATGAACCGTACCGTGGGGAGGTACTTAGCCAAAGTAGTGTCCAGCCATCAGCGGGACTGGGACCGACATCTGCCTTTGTTCTTATTGGCTTACCGGTCGGCTGTTCAGGAAACGACGAAGAAGACTCCCAGCAGCATACTGTTTGGGCGAGAAATGCGACTTCCTTGTGATCTCAAATTTGGCTGCAAACCAGGTGAAGACCTAGCCGGAGAAGACTATGTGACAGACCTTCGCAGGAGGCTGGATGACATCCATGATCAGGTCCGCATGAACATCGGGGAAGCCAGCGATCAAATGAAGGAGCGCTATGACACCAGAGCTGACAGCATGGGGTACAAAGCTGGTGACTGGGTGTGGCTTTTTGACCCCAAGAGGCGCCAAGGATACTGTCCGAAACTTCAGCGTTCCTGGGACGGGCCGTACGAGATCTTGGAGCGCATCAACGATGTGGTCTACCGCATAAAAAAGAGACCAAACGGAAAACCAAGGGTCGTGCACTACAATCGCCTCTCACCATACCTAGGCGATAATGATGACCAACCAGCCCAAAAAGTACGACAGTGCGTCGCATCCGAAAGATCACCAGCCTTTGAGACGTTTTGGGAGAACGCGAAGGCAGGGCAGAAGTTTCGCCATGGAGTGACCACAGAAGTCCACAAGGACTTATTTGAGGTCACTGGGGACCACACACTGGCATGCAGTGTACCGGAAGATCTAGATATGTCTAGAGGAATTGCACGGGTCTTCCGATACAAATTCGGAGAACCGCAACCCTCGAGCAGCCCGCAAGGAAGAGCTCTGAGACTACCGAAGGGGCGTCAACAAGCATACTGCCTGGTTGTCCCGGATTCCAGCAACCTGGAAGAGGACTACAAGGCATTGTGGGACGGCCTTGTTGAGCTGCGTGACTACATGTTGGAGGATCAGCAGGCGCGTCTGGCAATACCGAAGATGGGTGGCGGCCGCGCTAATCGAGACTGGCGGATAATCCGGAGTATGATTGAAGCAGTGTTCTCGGGAGTCGGCATCAGCGTCATGGTGTGCTGCGAGCAAGCGCAGCCGAGAGCCAGTGGGGAGAAATCCGTGGACTGCCACTTCTTCCTGACCACAGGGTGTCGACGTGGATCAGCATGCCCCTACCTACACAGAGTCAAGACTGTTCCGGGACGAAACAGTCTAGGTGGGGGGTAGTGTTATGTAAATATAAATATTGAAATAAGTATGGGTAGTTATAGTGTTATGTAAATATAAATATTGAAATAAGTATGGATAGTTATAGTTATAAGAATCCTCAAAAGTATTGGTAGGTAAGATCGATAATTATGTATAAGTGTAGAATTCTCTAGGCTAAGTAGGTATTTGTCATAATTATAGGAATACTGTATTACATTTGTAGGTAGGATTTTGGTTGTGTCTAGGTAGTACGTGAAGCGTCGAGAAGTAATAATTACTCTGGAACCGTCTGGCGACTTTAGTTCTGGATCATACTGCTCTGAAGAGTATAAAGGTGCGAATGGCCTGCAGAGCGGGGCAGTATCATAGAGACTTACAAACACATCGAAGTCATCTGATCAGTGAACCAAAACCAAGTGGAATAATCGAGAAAGTAGTGTGAAAATAAATTTTGTAACTGTGTAAAATAAATAACTATTGAAGAAGACCTGTGTATTTTTAATTTGAAGACAATTGAACCCTAATTTCGTAACAATACAATAATGGATAGGATACTTAAGAATATAAAAAAATATGAAAATAAATAAAATTACGTATTGCTCCAATTACATGTTGACATTAAAAGATACCAAGATTCTAAAATAATAAAATTAGTTTGACTCATAAAAATAAGTAAAGTAATAAATAAGATACAAATAGGTAAAAATAGTTGTGCACATTTACCTTTACAATAAATAGATTGCAGAAACTCACACACACACATCCATTTACTCACAATAGTGATATATATTTAATAGCTAAAAAAATACCAAATCTATTTAAAAAAAAAAAACAATAGGGTATTTGCAATAGTGAAGAATTTGGTAAAAAGTGTATAATTTTGTTAGATTACGATAAGCATATAAACAAGGGCCTAATTTTAAGTCCAAAATAAATTTATATAATTTTAAATTTGAAAAAGATCTTTTGAAAATTTTGACCGGTTTTGAAACGGATGTGCGATCCGTCAACGAAATTTGTAGCCCCCGTGACGTCATTTTCTTGTATCGACAACGCTGCTGGTATTGCGATGGCTATAAAAAGTCAAAGAAAATTACGTCACAGCCGAAAATTCAATCCAAGGAGCATTTTGGCGCGTAAATTCAAACTTCATTTTTTGAACGTGAATAACTTTGTAAAAAAAGCAAGTAAAAATAAAATTCAAGAAGTTTTATGATAAGCAAATATAAAGGAATTTCAATCCACAAGATTTTTTTTTTGTGAAAATTCCCCATTTACTTTAAATTTGAAAGACATTTTTGCAATAATACCTAATGACATAATTTTAATACTAAGATTTATATTTTCAAACTGCCACAAATTTAAATTTGCTGCCATTATAATAAAGGCTATACAATAACATGATTTTAATACTCAGATTAATATTTTCAAACTGCAGCCAATTTAAATTTACCACCATTTATATATTTCCGGTTCCCCAGCCAAAAGCCTAACTAAAAATACAAAATTTAGTGAAAATAAATTTTAATTTAATTTAAATTTGAAGACATTTTTGCAATAATACCTAATAACATAATTTTAATACTAAGATTTATATTTTTAAACTGCCAGAAATTTAAATTTACCGCCATTATAATAACGGCTATATAATATCATGATTTTAATACTCAGAATAATATTTTCAAACTGCAGCCAATTTAAATTTACCACCATTAATGTATTTCCGGTTTCCCAGCCAAGAGCCTACTGGCGCGAACGTCTCGTGTCCCCAAGGGGTGTTTAGTACGAAAAACTTATGCCCCGAAATATAGATGACTCTTTTTACTATTTCCATATACCTTGTTTTTCCTACATAATACACTGAAACAGGGTTCAGTGGCACATCTATAATACGTAGTATTAGGGCCCTATCTCACCGGGATGCCGCATGGCGACGTCGCCGGCTACGTAGCCATGGCTACCTCTGGCTACCTACGGTCGCCAAATGGAGTAGCCAGTGGCGACCATCTGTCAGTTCAGTTCTCCCTCGTATCGAGAATGGACGCTTCGTGCATAGAAGAAATCGCACTTATTTATTATGTGCGTCGCAAAAAGTTTAAAAAGAAGAAACCTAAGAAGTTATGGGTCCATCCTTTTTTATCAGATCGAAGTCGAAGTGGTGTTTTTTCAAAACCACCGTCATCTCGTCTTTTTCTTTGAATAAATTAACTATTTCGTTCCAACGTTTTATTTTTAAATTACTATCGGAAATTTTTTTTATGGCGGAATCCCATAAACATGGTCGATTTTGAATTTCTACAATGAATCTTTTTGTACTGAAACTCATTTTGCGTCCATCTTGGCGGCTGGTTGGACACTGAGTGAGTGAGCCGCAGCTTGCTCGTGTACATGTTACTGGCGACGTCGCCAGGTCGCCACGGTCGCCAGTCTCCACACAGGGAGCCGACAGTCGTGGCTACGCTTCCAAATTGGCGACGTAGCCAACCCGTCGCCAAGTGAGTGACCTGTCATACATTGTAATATGAATTGTTTGGATACGTAGCCGGTGACGTCGCCATGGCATCCCGGTGGCGTCTTTCCATTCTACCCCCCCTTTCGACAGACGACACACACGAAAAATGTTTCTTACACTTTATGGCCTTTGTAAAGAAGTGAAATTAATGGAAAAAATCACGCGTGTTAATTGATTTTTTATCTAAATTTTAAAGTTAAAATATTTTATAAAACTTAAAAAATGACGCTACAAAAAAATATTTTAAAAAACACGTTTTTGTTCACATTTTTTTCTTATAATTTTGTTGTTTAATATTTTGGACATATTTTTTTTCTTCATAATTATAGAATGATACAATGTCTAGACTCTAGAGAGTGTTTGAAAAATATTTTAGGTAATGCGAACAGTTTTCGAGATAATATGAAAAAACTGAAACATAATAATTAATTAAATGTGCGCGGCAGTACTTCAGCGTGAATTGTCGCCGAACGTAGGTTAAGAATGGAAAGACGCATCCCGGTGAGGAAGGGCCCTTATAGTATACTTATCTATGTACCTACATGTAAATTGAAGACGAATATGGACGAATATCATGCGAAGATAGCCTCACAGTTCCATCAATTTTTCAAATTTCCCCATATAAAAGAAATACTCGTATGACAATTATATTAATTTTTTTAAAACTGAACAATTTTAAAACTTAATTTAAATCGGATATTTAACGAACCGTTTAGAGAGAACTTACATAATTCTCGACGTTTCGTCAGCGACGTAGCGAGGATGAACTGAGTTCATCCTCAGTCGCCGTACAGAGAGGATGTTCTCCTGAAGACGTCGGCTACGTCGCTGACGAAACGTCGAGAATGATGTAAGTTCTCTCTAAACGGTTCGTTAAATATTCGATTTAAATTAAGTTTTAAAATTGCTCAGTTTTAAAAAAAATAATATAATTGTCAAAATGTCAAACGACCGTAATTCTAACTTAAACCTAAATACTCGTATGTTAATTTAATGAAATAAAACTCATGATAAGTGCGAGACGAATTATTACAAACAAAAGAATACAGTAAAAAACCACAAAGTATAAATAAAAAACTCAGTTCTTCATACTTATACCCATTATTGACGATAGATTTTTTTTCTTATATTGGACGCATTAATCGTATTTTTAAGGTTTATTTAGATATAAATACAAAAGAAATACAGATATTTAGATATTAAAATGTAAAGAAGCATTTTAGAAAACTTTCAGAGATGCTCCTTTAAAATAACGGAGAAAAAACTCTGCTGATATTCATATACTTAATCGTATTTTCAAATAATACTCTATTACATAAAAGTAAGATACGGGTACTAATACGTCTTTTTTTGTTTAAGTTTTTTTTAGTTCTTACACAGCCTTAATTAATATTATGCACTGAAAAAATTTAAAAAATAAAAAATTATTCGTATTGAGTTATTTTTCCTTACATTTTGGGAAACGTATGTTGTGAGACGTCAGCCCTCGGCTGTCATCTGTTAGGCATTCTTTTTGACACGTACTTTTTAGGGCGTACTTTTTGACACAGGGACGCACTAAGAACTTAGATACTTTCAGTGACAAAATAATTACGCTTAATGTGTTACACATACAGTCTCAGTGAACATTAACGATAGTATGTATAGATTTGTTTATGTGAAAAAGTTATGAATGAAATCAGTGTTATTAAAAAATCCAAAACATTTCTGAAATTTCTCGGGAAAAAGTTGTGGCGCTTATGTTAATTTTAGATTATTTTTAATGTTTTTTTTTTTAATGAAGAATGTGTGTGGAAAAGATATTGAAAGCATGTGGAAAGATCTGAAGGAAGGAATGATTGAATGTGCTAAAAAAGTATGTGGGGTAACGAAAGGTGGAAAATTGAAAGGAGATGCCTGGTGGAATGATAGAGTGAAAGAAGCTGTGAAAGTTAAGAAAAAGTGTTATGAAAATTGGCTGAATGATAGAAATGATAGAAAGCTAGAAGACGAATATAAGATAGCTAAGAGAATGGCAAAGACTTTAATTTATAAAAGCAAGATGAATGAACAAAGAAAGATTGATGAAAAGATTAACAAAAGTTTCACCGACAGTAAGAAGGAATTTTGGAGGTGGATCAATGCGGATAGAAATAAATCTTCTGCATTGACCACTCCGGGAGTCAAAAGTGCTGCCGGTGAGATGGTATGGGAGAATGAAGAAAAATGCAAGAGATGGAAGAACTATTTTCAAGAAATTTTTGGCCAGGGTGAAAGTAGAATTTATGAACAGACAGATGAAGAGAATGAATTGAAGATTTTGAAAGAAGAAATAAAAGTGTCTATTTCACGTCTGAAGAATGGGAAGTCTGCTGGGTTTGATGGTATAAATGGTGAAATGTTGAAAGCAGGAGGTGAATGTGTGATAGATTGGATGTTTGAATTATGTAAGCTTTGTGTGAATGCAGGAGTAGTACCGATGGATTGGAGGAAGGCAGTCATTGTTCCCATTTACAAAGGTAAAGGGGACAAAAAAGACTGTCAGAACTTCAGACCAACTCAGTATACCAGGAAAAGTCTTCTGTAAGGTGATTATAAAAAATGTGATTCTGACTACTAGCAAAAGGGTTTCCGATATACAGTCCGGCTTTATGGCCGGTAGAGGCTGTGTTGATCAGATTTTCACTCTACGACAACTTGTTGAAAAACAATTGTCGGTGAGCGGACAACTATTCACGGCCTTTGTGGATCTGGAAAAGGCTTTTGACTCAGTGGACAGAGGTATGTTGTGGGATGTTTTGAAAGCATACGGAGTGAATGGAGCTCTACTCAATGCGGTGCATGCGAACTATGAGAATAGTATGGCCTGCATTCGTATTGATGGTGAGTATAGTGAGTGGTTTGAAGTTTTTAAGGGTGTAAGGCAAGGATGTGTGATGAGCCCATGGCTATTTAACATAGTCATGGACAAGACTTTACCCCTGCTCTGATTTTTAAAAGATCCATGATAACTGACCAACAACAACAACAAAAAGTGGACAATTTTATGGTAGAATCCCAGGCCTGATTGTGCTACTTCCTATTGTTGTGCAGGTGCTGAAGTCTTTATCCTGCTTTTTATTTCTGCTCTTTATTTTTCTGGTGATGGTTTATAATGATGCTCGACCCGTCCATTATCATTTAAGTGTATAACTTGTCTTTTCTGCTCTTTTTCGTTTTGCTGGTAATAGTATCTTAAGCGTACCTGTGTTGCTTGCAATTGTCTTATAGTGGCATGAAACATGACTGCGTTTGCCATACGGCATTGTTTTGTTGGTACTGGTGATTTTGTTTGTAGATTGTTCCAGCTGCTCTTCTGTCATGAAATGCCTTCAAACTGCTCGTCCAGCTCTGAATTATGTTTTGACATCTTAAAACTGCTTGGGATACTTTTCACGATATTTTAGTGTCTGATACTGCTTAGTACCTGAAGATACCTTAAAATGCCTAAACCCACAATCTACAAAAAATCTTAGTATGGGAAAACGTTCGACCCATCGACAGAACTCTAAGGAAAAAATGACTTTTGAAAATTAAAAAAAAAGAAACTTTTGAATTTATTTTTTATTTTTATATACGAGTAATAAGACACTTTGTATGAAATTTTACTTTTTAAATATTTGTTCAAAGAAATTTGCCGTAGAAAAAAAATTTCTTCCAACATTTATGGGGTTTACTAAAATGCATTTTAAATTCGAGTATGAGGCCTAGACATTTAAAATGGCCGCATGCAGAGCAATGTATTTTTTTAGTTGGTATGGCGGGTATGCAAAATATACACTTGGCGGGATTGTCCTATTACATATCATTACATTTGGCTAAATTATAATTGTTTGTGTAGCATTAAAACAGTTGATTTTTTTACTTATAAATTTGACTTTTTTGTAAAAATCAGGTTTTTCAAAATTTTGTTGGAAAAAAATTGTCATTGAAAAAAGTTTTCTTTCAAAAAATGTTAACATAAGCAAAACCAAATTGATAATTGAGAAAAAACCTTCAGACTTTTAAAATGAACGCCAGGAGAATGTTAAATATTGAAGTAACCAAAAAAAATGTATGGCAGCTACTCTTAATCCTTCATGTATTTCGTTGTTCTTTTGAAAATATTTAAGTCTGTTTATGTTCAGATAGCACGCCTAATTTCAATATTCCAACTTTATGCATGCGCCCGTTGTGCTACTTGAAAGTTAAATCTTGTATTTTTTTATATGTAGGTATTTACAAATTTTGTTTGAAGAATTTACTTTTTGCGAAAAAGTTTCTTCCAAAAGTTGTTCAAATTACTAAGAGACATGACTGTTTCGAATATCAAGTATTTAAATTCAAAATGGCCGCCAGCGGCATAATTTCAACTTTCTGTCAGTATCGCAGGTATACGAAATATGCACGTGACGTCATCCGGACCCTGACAGTTGTTTAGCCACTGACACTTTATGGGGGCATGCAAAATTTCAGCATCGTGCTGCGAACGGTCTGGGCGCCTATAATGGTACAAATATACAAACAAACACACAAACAAACACACAAACAAACAAACGGACAAACAAACACCAAAAATTCTGGAATCGAGCGTTAGTTCAGTTTGTCAATAGAAACACTTTGTAGAAAAACATTTTTGCAAATTCGAAAAAAACAGACGCAAATACCCCCTAGATTTTTATATAATAGAATGTAATTTATTATTCATATTCCTTGACTTATAGGTTGGTATGAGGCTGACCACCCATACTGTAAAAAATGGTTCACTTTGCCAATGTCACCCCTGTTTCAGGGAAGGTCGGCAAAAGTTGTGGGGCTTATGTTCATTTGAGGTTTGGATTTTATTTGTAAGTACACATTCAGCATTTGTAAGCGCGAACTACACTTGTTGGTTTGTGGGCATACATCTGAGAGCTTTAAATGAATATATCCTTGCAACTTAGATTATAGATTATAGATTTATAGTGAGCATGCAGCATGTGTTAGCGTCAACTAACAGGACGTGTCTGCTTGTGGGCATGTATTAAAAATATACCTTAAATAATAATATTTTCTCGCCACTTACGATGATTACACAGGCCTGCAAAATTTTTTTTTCAAAAAATTGTTTGAAATTTGATAACTGACTTTTATGTACTTTTCAGCGCTGATTTCAAAAATGCAATTCGTTTTTTTCTATCACGTCAGGTTTTCTTACAATATGGGAATATTTTTGGGTATAATAATAAAATTTAAGCCATTTTTCACATTTTTCCAAATTTATAACATTTTATTTTATTTATAAATCAGGTCTTAAACTACGTTTTTCTACTCCCATTTGGTAATTTACTAATAACAAAACGGCTAACGCAATCACAATGCTATACATTTCCACACCCGTTGCGTAATGTTACATTACGCAACCGATAACGGTGTTGAAATGAAAATGTGCGCATGCGCATTCTCAGAAATGGAACCATTTTTGAATTTTGAGTATCAATCTTGTATGAGGCTATCCTTCTAAGCGACCGATAACAAACTATTATTGGCCGTTTCCATAGCGACCACGTTTAAACGTCAGCCATTACATGAATATTTTCAATTTATTGATAGTTCCTCCCCACTATGTTCAATCTTTGTTCAAATGAAAATGAATATATTTTATGCGTAGAGTCAAATAAAAATTGTTAAAAGTGTAATAATTCATCAATGTTATATTATCAAAATACTCCAAATTGTAGCTTTCCTTTTTTCGAAGGAAAACAAAAGGCTTGAAAGTAAATAATGCAAAATATTTGCACCGCAAAAAAAAAACAAACTTAAACAGTTACTTGGCTAATAGGTCGGTATGAGGTTGACCATCTATGCTGTAAAAACTTGGTTCACTTTGCCAATGACACCCCTGCTTCAGTGGTTGTAGAGCTTATGTTTATTTGAGTTTTGGGTTTGAATATTAACCCTTATATGGGCATGTATAAGCGCAACCTTATTTGTGTCTGCTTGTGAGCATAAATTTAAAATGAATCCTAAAAGTAATATATCTTTGCAGATTAGATTAGATAATCGAGGGGAATGATAAATTACACGGTTTGACAAAGGTGGGGTATTAATTACTTCAAATGGACGAGTACATTATAATGACTATTATTTACTATTTTGTTATTTATTTCATGGTCGTAGAAAAAGTATTGTATGCCACTGCACGTAATTAGTCTTTGTAACACTCTTGCTGTCTATTGTGCCATTCGGCTGCGCCTCATGGCACAAACTAGCACTCGTGTTACAAAGCCTATCATTACTAGGCAGTGGCATAAATAACTATTCCAGTACACTTCTATTTCTCTTTAAGCTTATATAAGTCATGATAATATCGTTTTCTCTTGCTGTTGAAGCTTCTTTTTATGCTTTTCCGTCTGTGGATTCGTTGAGGATCATCTCTTTTCAACATCCAGCAGTAGTCCGCTATCATGCTGACGTTCCATCTTCCTTGGTATCTTCTTTCCATTTCCTTTATGTCTTGGTGGAATCTTTCACCCTGCTCTTCACTTACATCACCAAGGTTTGCAGGGAAATAGTCAAGATGTGAGTGGAGAAAATGAACTTTAATGCTCATATTACAACCAAGTTTCTTAAAGTTGTCGAGCATGTCTGCGACGATTGTCTTGTAGTTTGGATCTTTTTTGTTTCCTACAAAACCGGTAACAACCAATTTAAAAGATGTCCACGCTGCTTTTTCTTTTGTTTCCATTGTGTCCTCAAAGTTGGGATCTCTTGTGGAAACTTCGTTTATTGGAAAAATTCTGTGTACAGCTTTTTTACAATATTGTTGTGATTTCTTGAAGGGCGTTCGGCAGTCTTGTTTCCAGAGACTGTCGCGGCGTGTCGATCTCCGGTTTCCAAATAGTTCCCATGGTCTCACGGAGGATGTCCGAGAGTGCGGAAGAGTTTGGAGGAGGGTGAAGGTTAGCGGAAAGAAGAGTGAGCTGCTAGACGCAAGGCTTAAAACTTTTGAGAGAAAGAGTGGTCCTGAAAAGGTCCACTATGGGATCGAAACTTGCGTCTGTTGAGCTCGGAAGGAAAGGATGGGCTTGGAGAGGTTTCTCGATCCTGAGAGCAGTTAGCCGTGGTGGCCAGGTATTGTAGGCAGCAATGCAGTTCCCCGAGTTTCTTGCGGTTGAAGAGTGGCGGAGGGGGTGCTGGCAGTGTTCGGTCGTCAGGCGAAGTGTTGGCGTCAGGCGAGAGCGAGCGGGCGAGCGTGTGTATTCGTCGAGTGTTGAGATTGTACTGCCCTCCCAGCCGACAGCGGCCTATCTTTATACTACAGTTAATAAGTCCACTGTCGGCTCCTAGCTAGTGTCGGCCAATGAGAGATCGCCGTAGATCCCTTTGTTCCGGGCCGTCTATTGTTTTCGCCGGGCAATGACCAGTGGCGTTCTGTTGTAGTTGACTGGGGGAAACGCAGTGGCGCTACATTGTATGTATATGAGGACAGACTGCACCACATGAGTCCCCCCTAGTGTCGGTGGTAAGGTGAGTTGTGACGTCACCGACACGATAATCGTGGTTAGAGGTTCAGTTTGTCTGGAAATCGTATTTTTCTTCCTCTTCTTGACACATTTTCTTGAGGCGTGTTGTTTTGTTCTTGAAGTTGTGTTGGTGCGTTGGGACATACTGTCGTTATGGGTAGATGTTCTGTGTTTCGCGGTGGTTGTGATGCAATTGTTTCTTCCGGCATGTATGCAGGCTTCAATCTATCGATTGAGATAACTTTTTGTGTACCGTTTACGTCCACGGAAAAGTGTTTGTCGTTTCGCTCTATAATGGCGAATGGGCCTTCGTAGGGGGCTTGCAGAGGCTTACGGGATGCGTCTACTCGCACAAATACGTGTGTGCAATCTTGTAGATGTTTATGTACAAAAGGTCGTTCCTTGCTGTGGTTTGATGTAGGTACTGGTCTGATGCTTCTCAATGTATTTTGAAGTTTCCTGGCGAAAGTTTCGGGTTCCATGGGTGCTGAGTCTTCAAAAAAATCTCCAGGCATCCGTAGAGATGTACCATATGTAAGTTGAGCTGGAGAGTACTTGATATCCTCTCTGATGGTGTTTCTTAGTCCTAATAGAATCATGGGTAGGACTTCAGTCCATTTTGATGATGTGTGTGCTCGTATTGCGGCTTTCACTGTGCGGTGCCATCTTTCAATTAGTCCGTTTGATTGTGGATGATAGGCTGTGGTGTGAATATGTTTTGCGCCCATTAGTCGTGTAATGTCCTTGAATAACATTGACTCGAACTGTCGTCCTTGGTCAGTAATTATGTGTGTAGGCACGCCATATCTTGAAATCCAGTTGTTCAGGATGGCGTTTGCGACTGTTTCAGCATTTATATTTTTGAGTGGAATAGCTTCCGGCCATCTTGTGAATCTATCTATGATAGTGAGTAGATATGTGTAATCTTGAGATGGTGGGAGTGGGCCAACCAGATCTACATGTATGTAGGTAAATCTTGTATCTGGCGTTGGTAGAGTGTGGATAGGACTTTTTGTATGCCTTGAGATCTTAGTTTGTTGGCATGTGACGCATGTGCGAACGTATTGTGTGACGTCGCGCTGTAATCCAGGCCATACGAACCTCGAGCTGAGAGTTCTATATGTGCCTTTTGCTCCTGCGTGCGCCGTTTCGTGGTAAGCACGTATGATTTGCTTTCTCATACCTTTGGGTATGTATGGCCTCGATACGCCTTTGGATTTGTCTGTCCATAAAGCGAGTGTGCTATTGGGTAGCTGTGTGAGCTGTAGATCCAATGCGGTGTCCTTTTTCCTCAGGTCGACGAGTTCGGGGTCGGCTATTTGAGCTTTGGCGACTTCTTCATAGTTGATGTCGGGTTGAATTGTAATAGCATCGACTCTTGATAGTGCGTCAGCTACTATGTTATCTTGTCCTGATATGTGTCTGACGTCTGTGGTAAATTGTGATATGAAGTCCAACTGTCTTCCTTGCCTTGGGGATGAACAATTTTTCTTCATGTTGAATGCAAAAGTCAACGGTTTGTGGTCCGTGAGGATGTGAAATGTTCTTCCTTCGATGAGCTGTCTGAAGTATTTTGTGGCTTCATACATGGCTGCGAGTTCCCTGTCGTATGTACTGTACTTTTTTTGAGCTTCTGTGAACTTTTTCGAGAAGAAAGAAAGTGGCTGCCATTCTCCATCATGAAGTTGTTGGAGTACTGCTCCCATGGCGTTATCAGATGCGTCGACTGCCAGTGAAATGTCAGCGTCCTGCTTGGGGTGAATCTTCTGTAAAAATTCACCATGCCCAGGAATCTTCGAAGTGATTTTGCGTTCTGGGGTTTGGTGAATTCCAGTATTTGTTTCACTTTTTCAGGCAAGGGTGATGTGCCTTTGTCGGATATTTTGTATCCCAGGAAATTCACTTCTTTTTTGCCGAACTGACATTTCTCAGGATTGATGATAAGACTGTACTCTGTCAGTCTCTTGAACAGGATGTGGAGGTGTTTTTGATGTTCCTCTTTGTTGGTTGAAGCGATAAGGATGTCGTCGATGTATGCAAAGCAGAATGGCAGATCTCTCGTTACTTGGTGCATGAACCGCATGAATGTTTGGCCTGCGTTGCACAATCCAAACTGCATGGCAGTGAATTCGAAAAGTCCAAACGGAGTGATGATGGCCGTTTTCTTGACATCTTCTTCATTCACCGGGATCTGATGGTAGGCTCTGACAAGGTCAACTGTGCTAAAGATGGTTGAACCTTGTAGGCGGTGCGCGAAGTCGTGCAGATGAGGAATCGGATATTGATCCGGTGTGGTTTGGGCATTGAGCGCGCGGTAGTCACCACATGGTCTCCAGCCTCCACTAGGCTTCCTAACCATGTGAAGTGGGCTCGCCCAGTTACTCTTAGAAGGGCGGCATATGCCTAGCTCCATCATGATGGAGAACTCCTTCTTGGCGGCTTCAAGAGGTCCTGGTGCCAGTCTGCGTGCTTTCGCAGTAACTGGCTGTCCTTTTGTTTCTATGAAGTGAACCGTTGAATGTGCAGAAGTTCCTGTGTTTGTTTGAGTTTGGGTGAGGCTCGGATATTTTGAGATTATCCGATGATAAGGGTCTTGATTGTTGATTGTCGAAAGACCCGGAGCTGCTCCAAAAGTTGTTTGGCCTTTTGACTTGAGGCCAGTTGTCCCGTCGATTAGGCATCTATGCCGTAAGTCGACCAAGATATTGTGGTGATGCAGGAGGTCTGCTCCGATGATGGGCTGGTCCACATCAGCGATGATGAACGTCCATGTGAAAACTCTGCGAAGTCCCAAGCTGACTTGCATAGTTTGAGAACCGTAGGTTCGTATTTTTGTCCCATTAGCAGCGTAGATATCTGCATTGTGGGAGATTCTTTGTATTTTGCCCTTGCGATTTGGCGGCATCACCGAGATATCCGATCCAGTATCAATCAGGTATTTTGTTGCGGAATTCAGGTCCCAGATTTGTAATCTGCGGCTTTTGTTTCGTTGATTTAGCGTTGCACATGATTTTGTAGATGATGATGATGCAATGTTGAAATTTTTTGTTGGTTTGTAGAACTTGCATGGTTGTTTGCATTTCCGCGCGTGGTTACCAAATGTTGAGTGGTAAAAACATTTGTCTTGTGTTTGTTTTATTTTAATGCTGTTGCAGTTACTGTGCCGTTTGTGAGGGTTGCTGTTATGTGTATTTGATGACGTATTTTCATAGTTTTTGTCCATAACATGTATGAGTTTGGATAATTCACTGAGTTCGGAGCGAAGTAGCGCTGTTTCACTGCTAGTGGTTGACTTGTTGATGCTGTGTATTTGTTGGTTTTGGTAAATTTCCATCACTCTGTCTGCTTTCACCGCTTGTTGCGTGAGTGGTAAATCTGAACACACGGAGATGATGGCTTGCACTTGTTGTGGGAGGTGCTGCGTCCATAAATATCACAGGATTGGACTCTCAGCAAGAAGCGGGCCTGCCAACTGCTTCATTTGAAGCAACAGTGAAGATGGTTTTTTATCCCCAAGGGATAATCCATTGAGGAGTTTCGCCATTCTGGTTTCTTCAGAGTCCTGGAAGCGAGCGAGTAATGCTGTCCTCAAAGCCTCGTATTTTCCGTGCGAAGGTGGAGCTAGCAAGACGTCGCTGACGCTGCTTAGCGCTTCTTGGTTCAGCGCGCAGACAAGGCAGTGGTATTTAGTGGCATCTGCCGTAATTCCAGCACTTGAAAATTGTGATTCCGCTTGCACCAACCACAGCAGAACATTTTCGCTCCAAAATGGAGGCATATTTACAGTGACTTTGGCCACGACCTTGGTTGGGTTATTTTCTTGTGCCATTTTGTAAAACACAGGCTCGCAATGCACAAAAAAAAGTTTAAAAAAAAAAAACACTTGTTGAAAAGAAAGGTCGGGGATTAGAAAGTTTGTCAGACTGGAATGTCTTTGTTATGACGCACTATTGTTATTGTAAGGGTTGTAAATTAGCAGAACACGTATGGACAAGAATTATTTTTGCGCGGGAAAAAAATATTTAGAGATATATTTAAAACACACTTATATTATTTATGAGCGATATTTTTTTTAAGCACTGATTTAATTTTGCTGTGAGTACAACACACGTTTTATTTTTAAATGTTTGAGGGTCACCATGTAGTTAAACTGAGTACTAACGTCGGGTTCACCACTGTGGAAACTTCGTTTATTGGAAAAATTCTGTGTACAGCTTTTTTACAATATTGTTGTGATTTCTTGAAGGGCGTTCGGCAGTCTTGTTTCCAGAGACTGTCGCGGCGTGTCGATCTCCGGTTTCCAAATAGTTCCCATGGTCTCACGGAGGATGTCCGAGAGTGCGGAAGAGTTTGGAGGAGGGTGAAGGTTAGCGGAAAGAAGAGTGAGCTGCTAGACGCAAGGCTTAAAACTTTTGAGAGAAAGAGTGGTCCTGAAAAGGTCCACTATGGGATCGAAACTTGCGTCTGTTGAGCTCGGAAGGAAAGGATGGGTTTGGAGAGGTTTCTCGATCCTGAGAGCAGTTAGCCGTGGTGGCCAGGTATTGTAGGCAGCAATGCAGTTCCCCGAGTTTCTTGCGGTTGAAGAGTGGCGGAGGGGGTGCTGGCAGTGTTCGGTCGTCAGGCGAAGTGTTGGCGTCAGGCGAGAGCGAGCGGGCGAGCGTGTGTATTCGTCGAGTGTTGAGATTGTACTGCCCTCCCAGCCGACAGCGGCCTATCTTTATACTACAGTTAATAAGTCCACTGTCGGCTCCTAGCTAGTGTCGGCCAATGAGAGATCGCCGTAGATCCCTTTGTTCCGGGCCGTCTATTGTTTTCGCCGGGCAATGACCAGTGGCGTTCTGTTGTAGTTGACTGGGGGAAACGCAGTGGCGCTACATTGTATGTATATGAAGACAGACTGCACCACACTCTCATTAGTTTTCTAATGTCTGGACCGACAAAGATTCCTTCCTTCAGCTTTGCCTCGGATAAACCAGGAAACTGTCCACAAAGATATCTGAAACATTCTCCTTCTTTTGACAGGCACTGACATAAAAGATGGTGAGTCAGTAAGTGGATGGGGGAAGGGGGAGAGCAAAGACAAGCACTGTCATGAAAATACTACTGGTTTCTCCTAATTACCATTTATTTTACATATAACTCATGTAGTATAAAAATTGCTATGCAACTGAAAATGCATTATAGTTTTTTTAATACATTTTAAAAGTACTTTAGGCTAAATAACAGTTACTGGAGATCCAAAATACCAAAATTCAAACTCACTAGAGTACAGAGATAAGTATGAAAATATCGAAAAAAGCTAAAACTATACAAGTAGTTTGTGAAATAACTGTACGTGATGGATTTTTTTAAATATTTTTTCTGAAATCAGCGTTGAAAACAACATTAAAATCACTTATTAAATTTGTAACAATTTTTATGTCGCAGACCTGTGTAATTATTGTAATACCACGGACGACCCATATAATTGTGCTTGCAGATCTTGTCCATCCTAAGGTTGTCTGTAAGATATCGCCATGTGCGATAAGACCGCCCATTGTACATATGTCTCTTTTTGTTTATAATATTAATGTAATTTATTTGTGGTGTACAATAAAGTTTATTATTATTATTATTAAGGTGAACAAGGCGAATAAAAATAAATATAAGTAATCTGAATTATTCTCGTCAACATTAGTTTTTCCCTTGTTTGGATAATGGCGACGTAACATCGTAGAAAGCGCTTGAGATTATAAAAAAGTGGAGATAAGTAATAAATGAGGGCCATCGCACACTAGACGACTTGTCGCCGCGACTAGACGCCGAGCTGTCGCTTGTACCGGCGACAGTCGACTTGTCGTTGTGACGACGTGCAGCAAGCCATCATTAGTAAAAGAGTATTCGAGAGAGATATTTTTTTCCTTTCTTTTGCATTTTTCTTTTTTTTCTTATTTTTTTTCTTATTTTTTTTTCTTTAAGTTTTATTCATTCTTCTGTTTTTTTCTTTTCTTCATTCTTACTGTTATTTTTGTTTCTGTTTAATTTTTTTTTTTTTCATTTTTTTTCCAGCTACTTTCAATTTTTAACCTACTTGTGGGATTTTTTCAGGATTAGGGCATAATATTACGGTATTTGTATCCAATTATTTTGTTTTTACAATTTCTGTACCTTAGAGCAGTGCTCCGCAACCGGTGTGCCGTGGCACACTGGTGTGCCGTGAGCTGGATACAGGTGTGCCGCGGTCAAATTAAATGTATTTTGACATTTTAGTATAGAATAATAATAATTATTATAATATAATTTTTCAATGTTCCTCCAGCGCCTGGTGCCAATTGTTGAAAACTGCGCAGTATGCTTTGTACACACCATGACCGCACCAAACTAGTCATAAACAAAGAAAAAATTACCCTTATACGCATCGCTGAAGACTCATGCCCGTGCGCATGCGTTATAACTAGGGACTGGAAAATTTCGCGATCGCGATAAAACGAATTTATTCGCGAATTTTGATGTTTTTACGCGAATAACGCGAAATTTGAGGTTTTACGCAAATATCGCGAATTTTCGTACTTTTGGTAGAAATTGTACGAAAAAGTTGTCATGTATCGCTTTTGCAACGCAACGATTTTGTTGGAAAGAAAAAAATCATGCGAAAACCCTTTGCAAGGTGCAAAGCACAGGAAAATTGGTCGGTATTATGACCGAGAGGGCCAAGTGGGCTGATCTTTCGCTAGACGCGGGGTTCGATCCCCGCCTGGGTCATTTGACCATAAATTTGACCCTGGTTCAACAGATGTAATTGGGTAATTATAAATGAATAATTCATTAAAATAAACAAAAAGGAATTATTAATTAATGATATTAATACCTGTATCTGGCCAGGTAAAGTAGGTTGGTGAATTGCATTCCTATTCACTAATCTATTTTTTTTTTTTAATGAATGATAAGCGGAACTGTCCTGGATCATCCAAGCAGACTTGAATCGTGACATCATTGAAGGAAAACACTTTAAGGAGTGAAGCTGTTGCTGGATTAGCCAAGAGCACAACTTGAAGCTTTCATAAAAGCCAACATCCCTTGAAAAATTAGATAACCCTCATCTAGACACTAAATGCACAAAAATTAAATATTTTAAAAGGATATTTGCAGGGTATTCGGAATGTCATTGAAATATTAATACTTTTTTCAATCAATGGTTTTTTTTTGTAAAAAAGGATTATTTTAAAAAATAGTATACATTTTTTTAAGAAACTAAAATTACAAAACATTGTTTTTTACCTACCACTTGAGTATTTTTTATTGCAAAAACGTTTTCGGGGGGTACTTCCACCATCTTCGGTTGCAGATACTCGTATTGATTCAGATTTTGTTTATTCATTGTTTTTGAAAGTACATAATGTTGTTTATATAATAAATTGTAAATATTAGTAATACATATATTTTGTTTTGCAATTATATAAACCTTTATTTTGATCAAATCAACCCTAAAAATTATACCGAATCTCCCCGTTTATCATGAAAAATAACGCGAATTTCCCTGTTTTTGATCAAAAATAACGCGAATTTCACAAAAAAATAACGCGAATTTTCTAAAAAATAACACCACTATTTTCCAGTCCCTAGTTATAACGCATTTGCACTAGTGACGGGCGAAGCGGCTCAGTTCACGTATACTCGCCTGATATTACTGTCGTGTGCAGAGCTGTCACTATTTTTATCGCAGCGCAGGTATCACATTAATATTGCGTAAAAAAAATGTTTTACTTATATGTATACTTTTCAAAAAAAAAATATATTTCTTAGCTTTTGGTGTGCCGCATAATTCTAGGAAGAATTTTGGTGTGTCGTAGGTGAGAAAAGGTTGCGGAGCACTGCCTTAGAGCATAAACAACGGCAGTCACTCAACGGTAGTAACTCTCACTGTCGGCCAGACATGGCTGAGGACCTCAGTTGCAGGGTCTCTGGGTGTATCGCGAAGGTCGGTGGGTGGATGGTGAACAATGGCCTAATCTTGAACATGGATAAGACGGAGATAATGTGGGCAGCCACATCTAAGCGTGATCACCTATTAGTGAACGGAGTACCACTCTCCATAGGAGGTAAGCTAATCCAGCCTTCTGATTCAGTGAGACTTCTAGGAGTCTTACTGGATCGGACTCTGACACTGGAGAGGCAAATAGATGCCACAATAGCTTCTTCTTTTTTTTCACTACGCCAAATTAAGGCTAATTAGAAAGTGTTTACCGTCAGATGCAGTCAAGACCCTAGTGGGCGCGTTTGTGGTGTCTCGGATTGACTATTGTTCGACGCTTTATAGTGGTCAGCCCAAGAAGCAGTTCAATCGCTTTCAATCTGTGTTGAATTCGGCAGCAAGACTCATATTCGGGATACCCAAATTCGCTCACATCACTCCGCTGTTAAAAACACTGCATTGGCTTCGTTTCCCGGAGAGGGTGGTCTACCGTGTTTGTGTGATGGTATATAAAGCCATCAATGGCTTGGCTCCACCTTATTTGACTGACATGATGTTGCCTGTTAAGATGGGTGTAAGGAGGCAGACACTCAGATCCGCGGGCGATGGAGTAGTCAATTTGGTTCAGCCACGCCGTCAGATTCGTACAAATTTCGGAGACCGCGCTTTCCGTGTTGCGGGTCCGGTGGAGTGGAACAGACTGCCACCCGGAGTGAAGAACTCCAAATCTGTGGATGTATTTCGCGGAGCACTCAAGACACACCTTTTTAGAAAGTCTTATCCATGATCGGAGAGGGCCCTTGAGGTGTGACACACACAAAAACGGCGCTCTCTTATCATTTGTAATTTAAAATAAATTAGCCTGATATTATTATTATTAGTCACATTTAGTAAAATGTGCAGGAGACGAGTTTTAGTGAAAATGTGTAAAATGTGTTTAAACCATCATAACTTCTAAACTAGACGAGATATTTTTGATCTGTTAGAACTGTTTATCTTCTTTTATCGATATTTATTTAATGTAAAGTAATTTTAACAGCGTATGTGGAACTTCCGTGGTTTATGCTCGCACTTTTATGTGTATCCCATATTTATTACACTTGATATCTCAGTAACTATGAGTCCGAGGACTCCAATATTTGTACCACTTATAGAACAGCTAATTATAATAATTTCTGCATCATTAAAGGCTTGTTCGCACAAGGCCACTGTTTTAGTCCAGTACCGAGTAATTTAGTGGTGGGCGGGGCCACAGAGTATGTAGGTTTCTAGAGAGCGGTCTTAGAACAAAAAAAATGTAACCAAGAAGTATTATTTTTATATGAAACAATGGATAGCGCCAGTAACTACCCTACGAGTCTAGACAATACTAAACTATCATAACTGGCGCTATCCATCGTTTCATATAAAAATAATACTTCTTGGTCACATTTTTTTTGTTCTAAGACCGCTCTCTATAAACCTACATACTCTGTGGCCCCGCCCACCACTAAATTACTCGGTACTGGACTAAAACAGTGGCCTTGTGCGAACAAGCCTTAACTCAAAAACGCAAAAAAGTGGACTTCCGTTGTTTATGCTCTAAGGCAGTGATTCCCAAACTATGGTACGCGTACCACTGGTGGTACGCGACGCTTCTTAAGGTGGTACGCAAGCAGCTATGGCCATATGACTTTTTATGGCCATGACTGTATATTTCCTCTTGTTTCGAACATGCAGCACGATTTTTCGCAAGTAGAGTATCGTATTTTTTTCTATGATTAATAAATAAGCATAATGTTGTGATTAACAGTTGTTACAGTTTTTGTTATTTTACCATTGTGAACGATTTATTTTAACTGTTACATTTCAGTGGTACGCCACTGATTTACAATTTCGTGAGTGGTACGGGAAATTAAAAGTTTGGGAACCACTGCTCTAAGGTACAGATTTGTGTCTGCATATATTTATTCTCCTCAATAAGTAGGTAAATAAATAAACAATTTAAAATAGCCTCCCTAGTTATCTGACCTAATTTTAAAAATTAAATTAAAGATCATAGTAAGACTCCGGTTAAAAAAAATCCCGTTGTTTTAAAAAATATATTTTTCTACTCCCATTTGGTAATTTACTAATTACAAAATGGCTAACGCAATCACAATGCCATACATTTATACACCCGTTGCAAAATGTAACATTACGCAACCGGTAACCGTGTTGAAATGAAAATGTGCGCATGCGCATTGTCAGAATTGGAACCATTTTTTAATTTCAAATGTCAACCTTGTATGGGGGTATGAAGACCTGTCAATCCAAGATGGCCGCAAGCGATCAGCTGATTAGGCTTCATACAATATTACTGATATTCGGTAGGTAGGAATTACCGTGGTGATGAGACTTCCAGCCCTGTTCAGATGAAAATAAATATATTTTATGTGAATAGTCAAATAAAAATTGTTAATAGTGCTAAAATTTATCGAATTTATTTATCGGAATGCTCCAAATAAAGCTTTCCTTTTTTCAAAGGAAAATAAAAGGCTTGAAAGGAAAACAATACAAAAATTTTCACCACAAAAAAATAAACAAACTCAAAAAGTTACTTGGTTAATAGGTGGGTATGAGGTTGATCACCTATGCTGTACAAACTTGGTTCACATGCCAATACAACTGCAGGGCATATGTTTATTTGAGTTTTGGGTTTGAATGTTAAAGCTTATATGCAGGGTGTAAAAGCGCAACCTTATATGTGTCGGCTTGTGGGTATGAATTCAATATGAAACCTAAATATAATGTATCTTTACAACTTAGGTTAGATTAGATAATCGAACGTTTTGACAAAGATAAGGTTTTAATTACTTCAAATGGACGAGTACATTATAAAGACTATTATACACTATTTTGTTAATTCTTTCATGGTCGTAGAAAAAGTATTGTATGCCACTGCACGTAATTAGCCTTTGTAACACTCGTGCTTTCTATTGTGCCATTCGGCTGCGCCTCATGGCACAAACTAGCACTCGTGTTACAAAGACTATCATTACTAGGCAGTGGCATAAGTAACTATTCTTATACTTTATGGCGTAAAAGAGTGGTATTAATGAAAAAAAATCACGCGTATGAATTGTTTAGTTTCACAGTTTAGTTAATGTAATGTGAACAGTTTTTGAGATAATATGAACAAACTGTTTTCAGGAATTAAATAAATTAATTAGTTTCAGTTTTTTATATTATCTCAAAAACTGTTCACATTACATTAACTAAACTGCATCGTTTTCCAGACATTGTTTCATTTCTCTATCATCTCTCCAAAGGCTTGATGAATATTCTCCAGTAAATATACCAAGGCTCTTTGGTGAAACCACCTTCTGTCAGGTGGAGAATCAAAATTCGGATTCCAAATTAAATTTAAAAAAAATATTCAAGTATAAAGTAATAATTTATTTTACATACATAATTATATTACATACTAACAGTACAATAGTTAATTACTTAAACATGAATTTACTTGAATATTATATTGTTTATTCAGTAGGGAGTATGGGAGTTTCTTTTTAAGATTTCTCAATAGGGTGTTAGTGATGACACTGTTATATTGTACCCTTTTTATGTGTGATTTTGACTACTTATTGGTATTTCAACTAATTGTGTGATTACTGATACTTTCATAGGCATATGCCTACCTAAACTTACCTACTCGTAGTAAGTAGGCAAGTACCTATCATACGTATATACATGATGCTGGCAGCTGTTACAGATCAAGAGGTAGCATTGTTTATTAATTTAGGAACAGATAACTTTACAAATAACATAATTAATCTTCCATTTTCTTTTATAATAATCAATAATTTAAATACTATAAAACATAATGAAAAAGATGGAGAATACACCTACATCTAAGTAGGTAAGTAGGTACCTATACTTACTTCACCTAAGGATGACTAAATTACTTTATGTTTAACTTACAATGACATCGTTACTTAACACTATATATTAGTATCAAAACCAAATTCTTAGTAAGTAGCTACGTTTTTGTAACGTAAGAATTAGGGACTAAAAGTAAAACAGTCTTTAATATCATGAGTCAGCTGTCAGCTTTTAAGCTGTCATACAATATTATTATTTTTATATTAAAGTGGACTTGGACACAAGAATCAGTTTACTTTTTACAGGTATTTATTACAGCTCTAGTGTGAACTACATGATGCCACATGGTCACAGCACGTTTCTTATAGATCGCTTTATTGCAAGGGCATTGGGTAATAGGTATATTTAATTATATTGAAGTAAATGCAAACCCATTCCTATGTAGCTAAAGTAGGTAGCACATATACTCGCAAAACACCCTATAATGGTGAATTATATTGATGGTATATACATTTTACAATACGAGTAGGTACTCACGTATTCAGATATGGACATATTTCAATAAATTTGTTTGTTAAATTTTATTGATTGTAGAGGCATTAACTTTGTAATCGTTCATCATTAAGGATAAAAGAAAAACAACTTTGTTTTAAGATTACTTGAGTATATATATTTTATACCACAACCGGTTTCGCAAACATCCGTTTGCATCGTCAGGTGGTTTGATTTATACTAAATGGCTTAGAACGGAATCATGTTAGAGGGTGTCATTGTGTGAGGGTATGTGGGGAGGGAAGGGATGGGGGTGCGGGATGGCCATGTGTGGAGCTTGCATCATCTGGATAATTTCTTAGAAATTGCTTCCTTGGGAATATGGTCAACAAAGGGGATGAATTGGGTGCTAATATGTTGTTTGTTAAACATTATCATTATCTAGTGACAATAAGCCCGCTTGCAGGAAAAAAGTATATAAATGGATCTTCTGAATAACTACATGGTAGGACTTTCGTAAGGGAAGAAAATATAAACCTACTACAAACATGGTGAATGGCGGTAGGTTAAGCGAGCTGCCCCTGCAATATCTCTCGTACTCCTTGTACTTGGAAATTTTATACAATTCAACAGGTAAGCAGAAAAGTGAACTTAACACATCTATTAATATGACAGGGCACCTAGCCAGTAACCACACACATATGTACACAGACGTAATATCAGTTGAAAGTTAGGCAAATATTAACAGTTTTCACATACAAACAAACAATAATTGAATGCAATTGGAAGTGTTTTAGGTGCAGTGCAGGCAGGTCCATATTATCTCTTGCTTGAGAGTCAGTACTCCCTGCTCAGTCTTGATATGCTTACGACGCTCGGGCGAACTGGATGACAGAGTTCATCCGCATGGGCGCCCCGGACTCCAGAGGCTTCATATACATCTTCCGCTTCCTGAGGGGGAGAGACAGCATGTCTCTGTGGCACATGTCACCCATGTCGTCTGGAGATGAGGAGCGCTCCCGCTCTCGCTCCAACTCGGTATCTGTGCTGGGGGCAGAAAGAGTCATTTTGTCTTCTGCAACCGCCAACGCTGCTTCCACGCACTTGACGATATTACTGTCTTGGGTGAACGAAGGGCGGAACTCGGGAACAGGCCGCGGAGCGAAGTAGGCGTGATGACGCATCACGGAAAGCTGCTCGTAGGCGTACGGCGGGCGCTCCGGACTAGGACTAGGACTGGGGCTCGAGCTGGGACTCGGAGTGGCGGGCTCGCGAGCTGCGGCTGCGGCGGCCGCGGCGAGCAGGGCGGGGTCTAGCCCCAAGGACTCGGCTGCCGGCTCGCGCATGCCGTAGGCTTCACTCGGATGCTGAGGCTGCTGATGCTGATGCTGCTGATGCTGATGTTGGATCTGATGTTGGCTAATGTGCTGCACTGGACTTGCGGAGCTTGACGACGGACAATCAGGCACGTCACTAGCATGTCCTTTTATGTGAGCTTCCATTTCTTTTTTACTTTTGAATGTTTCCTCGCAAATGGTACACTTGTAGCACTTGGCACCGTAATGTTGAACGCGGTGCAGCTTGAGGACATGGTTGTAGCCGAAATCTCTGAAGCATATATCGCAATGGTAGGGCTTCTCCCCGGTGTGTGTCCGGGAGTGCACCTTGAGCTGCTTGGAGCAGGTGAAGCCCTTGCCGCAGCCAGGAGCGGCGCAGCGGTACGGCTTCTCCCCCGTGTGCGTCCTCAGGTGGATGACGAGCTGGCCGGACTGGATGAAGGTCTTGCCGCACACGCTGCACGCGTGGGGCCGCTCGCCCGTGTGGATCCTCATGTGGCGGTGCAGCTTCCCGCTGTGCTCGAAGGCTCTTCCGCAAACATCGCAGCGATAAGGACGCTCTTTGGTATGAATGCGACGGTGAACTTGTAGGTTTTCTTTTACACTGAACATTTTGTGGCAAAATTCGCACTCAAAAGGACGTTCCCCAGTGTGGGTGCGGTAATGGCGCACTAATCGGGCAGGAACTGCAAACGTCTTCCGGCACACGTCACAGCGGTAGGGATCTGCCCCCGGCGAGGGCGAGGGCGAGGGCGCGCCACTAGCGGGGACGGCGGCTCCGGCCCCGGGCCCCGCAGGACTGGGCGCGCCCGCCACGCGACCGTGTGAGCGCGTGTGGCTGGTGTGCGCGCTCTTGGTGGCGAAGCTCATCCCGCACTGCTGGCAGTGGAAGCGGCCGCTGGCGGGCACGCCCACAGGGGACGCCTCCTGCAGCTCCAGCCCGGACACCAAGGGGTTGCCGCCCTCAGCTGCCGCTTCTGCATTTTCCAGCGAAGGTAATCCTGTGTAGTAAGATCCCACCATTTCGTTCATGCGGGTCCAGAGCTTCCCTGAAACAAAATATTGTTGAATTAATTATCATCTTTAATAATGTATTAACAAAGAAATACATGGGGACATTGTAACATTATAATATTTAGTAAACAGCTGTACAAAAATAAAATAATTTAGAAAATTAAGTCAGCGAGGTACTTTATATTTATTGGCAGCACACTAAAGTTTCTCGGTACTACAATAATTAAAATTAGGCAGGAACAAAACTAACCGGAAGCGTTTGGGGCCTTTTCCCCAGGTTGCATAAATATATTTTTAATCCATTCTTTGTGTTGTTTTTCCCACATTTCCTCACTCATTTTGTCGGAAGGGAGGAGACGAGCGAGCTAGAAGAGAGGAAGTTGTGTTGTGCGCGCCTATGGAGACCGGGGAGAAGTGACTAGGGAGCAGCGCCTAGTGCGTGTGCAGAGGAGTGTGGAGTGATGAGCCTAGCCGGCTGCGCGGGCACCACATCTACTCGAGGTACCAGCGGCAGCCTCAGCGGCCTCCGGGGGCGATGTCCGCACGTGGAGCCCGCTGCAGCGCCGCGGCGACACGTGGCGCGGTGAGGCAGGTCAGGCGGCGACCCACCCAAGCTAGCGACGCGTGTACGGCCAGAGTACCTCCAGGCGCGCGGGACCGGTGGCCGAGTCAACGTCCTCCAGCCCGCCACCCTCAACCAGGAGAGGAACCACCCGGTCATCCCAGGAGTTCACGGGCAGCTGGACAATCCCAATACCTATAAGCCATTGGACCGAACTCCGAAGCGGCTCAAGGAAATCAAAACAAGTGAGCAACTACCCAATTCCTACGATACTTCATAATAATTACAGTCTACCTCAAATATTATTTACGCCAGCTAGCATAATGTCACACTTGTACATAAATTATAACGAGTGTTGTTTAAGAAATATTATTGTTGTTGTTTTATGTATTATAAATAGCTTCACGATTGTAAAAAAACACAATTAATAATAAATAATGTGTTTGTTTTGTGCAATATTGTTTATATTGCATCTGGTTTTATGTGGAGTTATCATTGATGGGAGTTATACATTTTCTACTTCAGGTACACGCCTAAACGTCAGTGGCGTGCCTACAGTTTCTGCCGTACGCATGCTGGATAATTAAGGTTGCACTAAATTACAAATAATAAATCTTACCCCGATGTTTCTTTTCCCCAGTGCTTCTTAATTTCTTCAGACTTAGATTTTGGATGAAACAAAAAAAACTTTCACACACTTAAGATCCTCACAAGGCACAACAATATTTTCACCGGAATTAATTTTATATACTATCAAAAAAGGTGGATTCGATCGCAAACAAGGAATAAGTCAATTATTCTGATATTCGAATAAAACGCACCTGACGCGACAGTGTATTCAAAATACAATCGGTCATTCATACAACTGTAAATGGCTCCAGTCTGGAATCGTAAAATTGAATGGACGAAAAGCTAAGCATATGGTGATATTATTATCATGTGTACTCCCAAGCACAATCTGTAATAATATTGTGTTCATTTATAATGACAAAAGAGCTTAACCGACTATATTCATACAAGCTTACAGAGATCAAGCTTTTTCCATACGTTAAACAAAGCTAGGTATACATTTCTCAATAACGGTTGCGTAACAGAGTTAACTTCATCAATGCCTAATAATAATAACCTACTGCCACACACAGATGGCAGCAGCACGACTTTTGATGGGGGGAAATTTAAAAAGACGAATGACTTTAAATGTCTGTAATCTACTCAAAAATATTCATTATTTGCATTCCTGAGGGTAGGCATGCTTAGCTTTTTAGCTTGTATGATAGTCACGCCACTGCTAAACGTCCCAATAAAAAAATACATATAAAAAGTTCTCAATCAAGAATATGCAAGTCTATATTATAATATAATAATCTATAATCTATATTGCAAGGATATAGACATTTGAAGCTCTCAAATGTATGCCCAAAAACAAACACGTGTAGTTCGCGCTTACAAATGCTGAATGTGTACTTACAAATAAAATCCAAACCTCAAATGAACGTAAGCCCTACAACTTTTGCCGACCTTCCCTGACACAGGGGTGACATTGGCAAAGTGAACCATTTTTTACAGTATGGGTGGTCAGCCTCATACCAACCTATAAGTCAAGGAAGTATTACCGGAAATATGATTACGTATTTAACAGTGGCGGTCCGTGATCTGTTCCCCATGGGAAGCTGAAGAAAAACATAGATTCATATACCTACCTATATAAAAATAATTGTTAGCTAACAAACGAAATGGACGTACTTATTGTACTTATTGTATTTGACAGCTGTAACTAAAAAGATATCCAAATAAACGCTCTGCTCCGAAAGCCTTAAATTAACATATTATGTGCGAACATTTCCCTGATTACATTTTAATGATTTCAATAAACAATTTATATTTTTATTGTAAAAATGACTCACCTGATATTCATTTACTTATACTTGAGCTCAATTCTACGCTCTTTCTTCATAAAATCGTCGATTACAGCATCGTGAAAGGTTGACTTCTGCTTTAAGGACAGGAGACTTTCGAATATATTGAGTTGTGGAAATGTCTTACAAACGATTTATTCTTGCTGGTGATTTTTAAAATTGGAGTTGGTTTTCCAGTATCCACTATATGGTTTTTTTCCGCAAATTGTCTAGACAAAAAACTTTTACGTAACAATGATTCAATTAAACAGTCACATCTATTATTTGAACAACCTGAGAACAAGATGGATCCATATTTTTATTTTTCAAAGAACAAAAATATTGCACACCGTGGCCGCGCGTTAAAAAGTCAACGTAAACTAATACATGAATGAAGAATAATTATTCATTAGATTTTGTAGGGTTTGTGTATTCACACAGTGAAAATTCATTTTTTTTAAATAATATTTATTTGAATTTATATAATTTTGATCTATGGTTTGTTCTTAATAATTTTAATTTTTTATACATCACTCTTGATAATGGCCTGAATATTGAAGGTCGAAAGTACTCGAGATATGAAATATTATTGTGAAAATAAACTACGTTAAACAAAAAATAGCTTTATTTTAAAATAATTATTCATATTATTGTTAAAATTATTTATTTGATGTCATACAAAAGGGAAAATATAAAAGTAAGAGAAGATAGTCAAATCCGCTCGATTTGCAATACCCTATTTTGTCCAGTATGTCTGAAGACAATAAGGTCAATTTTCGTATGTGGGATTCTTTAAGCTCTGCCGTATTTTTACTCGAGTAACGAAATCCCATCGATTGTATTGCGCATGCGCGAAAACAAAATATCTGCTTTGATTCTGGACGCGTTTGAGCTCCCCGTATTCGCATATTATGATGATTCGTTTGTGTTTCTTGACTTTACGGCAAAGACATATATGCCGCATGGCATATGTATGTAGTTAGATACATACATAAAATATAATGTCTCGCTTCCGCGCGATAGCGAGATGTAAAAAGTATAACAATAATAAAAATGTTTGTAATCGCCGCTGTATAAATACGATGCTCTTGAGAAAAATATATAATATAATTTCCAGTACATTAACACTTTGAGGTTAAGGGATTCGGTGAATCCATCGTATGTATGAACCGCTCGCGCCTGGTATTTAACCATTGGGCAAGATGATCGTAGGTCTAGTCCAGATTTAATCAATCAGGTAACAATCTAACACCAAAAAGTATTCCTACCTGGGTTAATGAATGTAAGATTGAAACGCCTTATATACATAATAGCTGAAAAAATGTAAGTATTTTAAAGTTGTACGGATTATTTCTATGTGAAATATATTTTAATTTCTAGTAATTTTCCGTAAATTCCATCAGTTCCGTTAACCTATCCGATAATCTAAGTGGGTGTTTTCCAGAAACAATTGCGTTTTAAGTATCAGCCTGAAATTTGATTTCAGTGTTTTAGAATCCTACGCTATTTACGCAGCTACGGGGCTACGGCCTACGCAGTAACTTATCTCAGTGCCCCAAGTGGAAAACATGACGCTCAAGCTCGACCAAAAGATGTACACGTCTCTAGTAAACGTTTTAGTTACCATACATTTTCGCTTAAACGCTACGCTTGAGTGATGTTTTATCCTCGTACTTGGGGTGCTGCTTGCTATCGATCTTGCTGGTACGAAGCTCTATTATAATGTATACCGTAGAACGTTCTCTTACACGTACACGTACATACAGGATAGGGGCTGGAGGGAAGGGAAAGCGAAGGACTCCAGTCAACAGGGAAAGTGGAGTAGAGGCGTGCGCAACAAACGTCATGACAACTAGTGTGTGCCCATCGGACATCAACGGTTGGCTTTGTATTCATCGAATGAGGTCGGATTTTTTTTTAATTTCGAAAAAAAATCCCGGCGAGCAAACGTCACTCCTGTATGGGACTGCCGTCCTTGGTACCAGTAACAAATTTTTGTATGCATTTTCCCTGGCAACCCAGCCATGTGACGACACAATTTTTTCTGTCAATTCACGTGCGGAACCTCCTTGATTAATTACTGTTTTTTTTTTAAATATATTTGTGAAGAGAAATGCAATTCACCAATCTATTTTTCCTGGCCAGAAACAGATATTAAATTAACATTATCAATTAATAATTCATTATTTTAATGAATTATTAATTAGCAATTACCCAATGGCATCTGTGGAAGGGTCAAAGCCGTTGACGATAGGACACGACGTGGACACGACGCAGGTGGGGTTCGAACTTGTGGTTGTCTCAATAACGCAAGTTGTAGTACCGATACCTTATCCCCTTGCCCATACCATAATATATATGTAATTCAGCCCCGTTAATCCCTCAGAAAATGTATGGGTGTCCCATAAAACTCGAATTCAATAACAAATAAAACAAACTTCATTGTAGTGATGTACCAATATATATTTATTTAACATCGGAGAGAAATAAATTTATTTATATCAGACTTACTGTAACTGTAACTCTGCCGCCATTCCACTAGGGGTGGCCAGAGCCTCTGCAGAGTTGCCTCCATTTTTTCCTATCCTTACATACCTCTTGCAATTCATTCATATCCATCACCTTTTTCATGCATTTTCTTCTTTTACGCTCACTTTGTATATCCCATTCTTTCACAATCTCCTCAATCTGATCACTCCATACTTTTCTCGGTCGTCCCTTCCCTCTTTTTCCTTTCACACTTTCTTTGTATACATACTTTGTCAGTCTATCATCATTCATTCTTTCCACATGCCCAAACCATCTCATCACATTCTTTTGTACCTTAACTTTCACATCCTCTTTCAAATTACATTCTTTTTTTACCCATTCATTCCTAACTCTATCCCTCAGAGTTTTTCCTGTCATGCTTCTCAAATGCTTCATTTCCACCGTACATACTTTACTCATTTCGCTATCGTTCACTGTCCATGCTTCACTTCCATACATCAAAGTCGGTAACAATATGCCATTGTGTACCGCCATTCTCAGATCCATCGTCAATCGCTTATGTAGAAGTTATTTTAAAATCTAATGTTTAATAAACATAAACTATTTCCCTCTTTACTATATACATAGGTTTCATTGCTCGTCTCGTATGAAAGTGAGTCTTTGTCTCAATACACTGCGGAGTGAAGGTTCGGCACGAGTAGTGACGTCATGAGGCCCTGCACCGCGGCCGGCTGTGAGTAAGCCGCGGTGCTGGGCCGCCACGTGCGGCACTCTCTGATCACCGACCTGGCTAACTCGTGGAGCGGTGAGCCACGCAAACACGATAATATTATCATACCACACATATATACATATTACATTTTATCGGGATATTATTGCAAGATTGCCAAAACTATTGGGTGGATTACAAATACAATCCAACTAAGACAAAAAATCTCAAAGGCGAAAGCTTATTTTCTCTCAATCATGTATTTTTTTTTAATAGCAATTTAAAAGCATGGATGCTTACTTATGTGTGCTGTTTTAAATGACGTCAAAAAATATTGACGCAAAATAATTAAAAATGTATATTTTCTAGGGATGTGCCGAAGTTCGGTTCACATTCGGTTCCAACGAATTTCGGCAGCATTCGGTGTAAGAAAAAGTAAAATAAAATACCTACTTGCACCATTTTGACTATTTTAATTGGACGTCATCGTATCTTTTATAACCGTAAAATAGTAATAAGGCCTTTATATAGTCACTCATGGTCATTTATTTTAGTAGGAACAAGTGAACATTAATTTACAATTAGATAAAAATTAAATCTTCTTCTACTCTGTTACACAGATATAAGATTGAAACAAAAATGCAATTAACTTAGTATTCTTCTAACAAATAACAGTAGCTAGAAACTATAATACGTAACTTTTTTACCGAACCGAAAAGTTCGTATTCGGTTCAAACCACATTCGGCCCATCCCTAATATTTTCTCATTAAAAACTCACCAGGGATGTATAATTATTATGTTACACAGTTAAAACAAAAGTTATAAGAAGTAAGCTGGATAATTTATGAAATTAAATTCCTTGTTATATGTGCATAGTGCAATATATTATATTGAATATTTAGAAGCGTCTATGAATGAGTGCAGCTAAGTATTATCTAAGTACCTACGTATGATATATTCCTTTTGACCCAACGCACCAAACTATTGCATAAAACTATAATATCGTGTACTCTATTATACTTTATTTACATAAAATTACTTTATTTATCCATGGCTGTTGCAGCATTATTTTTCTTTAAATTTGTGACATGTCGAAGTGAATACTCTTTATTAGAGTCGTACAGAACTAAAGACGGCAGTCTGGGATTTTTTTTGAAAAAGAGAAAAATATATTGAAACACAGAGAATGTTATTGAATTTTATTATTCTTTTTAAAGTGTTATTATGGGTTTCTATTTTTCTAACATGAAATCTAAGTTTCAAGGGGAAATCGGCCAAAAAGACGTCAGACTACATATAATATTATATTTACTTAATTTTATTGTAACTTATTAAAAAAACATGCTGTAATTCACTAATTCAATATTTATTTACTATGCTCCTTGACTAATGGTATATGTCCTTGACTAATAGGTTGGTATGAGGCTGACCACCATTGCTGACCACCCATACTGTAAAAAGTGGCCCACGAAGGTCGGCAAGAGGGTTGTGTACATAATGTGTGAGCGCGAACGTATAGGTACAGCTTATGCCATAATATGGGAATAAATGTATTATGAATCTTTAAATAGTATTTATCTATTCAACTTAGATTATAGATTATTTGTAGATACTCGTACGTTTTCGTCTAAGTATTACTTTTATTGTATTAGAAAAGTTTTTTTTGCAAAATATAAAAAGCATTTATCACAATATAATTTTATAACCCTATCTATAGAGATAGTGTGCTTCTATTTTTGTAATAAAGAATGTCACATCTCTAAGTCTGCTAAATGTGTGAATGTAATATCATATTATGTATTATATTTCTTACCTGAAAATATAATATATTTAAATTTAAATATCGTTGAATTAAAATTAGTCGCAAGCGTTACTTACCAATTAAAAACAAAAAGTACGTACAGGTGTACACGACTTTAAATGAATTTAGACGACTGTTTAATGAGGGCGCTGTAACGACTTTCAAGCCTTCACACTGCTGTAATCAATGCTTTTTACTTTTTATTTCTTCAACAAAATACCTTTTAAAAGTTTAAAAATACAGTAAACTTCACGTTGTACTATCAAAAGTGACATGATGCAAGATGGCAGCGTTAAATCCGATTTTTACCTGTACACCTTCTGAAATATGACGTCATTGAAATTTAGGAAGTTAGTAGTGCCTACTCGGTAAAGTTCATTACAATTTTACTTTTTATACTTTACAAAACCTCAAACAATAACAGCCTCAACTATGTTAATGTGAGGTGTTATTTATTATTCGTGTATTGGCTTATAGGTTGGTATAAGGCTGACCACCAATACTGTAAAAATTGGTTCACTTTGCCAACGTCCCCTGTTTCAGGGAAGGTCGGCTAAAGTTTCAGGGCTTATCTATGGTTTAGATTTGAGTATTTATCTATGGTCTTAATTTTGTAAATGCGCATGCAGTATGTGTAAACGCGAAACTACACTATGCTTGTGAGCATGCATATTGATGTAAATTTTAAATACTAAAAAAATATGTTTGCAATTTAGATCTAAATCTAAGCTGCAAATATATAAATCATTTAAGATTCATATTAAACGCATTCCCACAAGCAGACATGTATAATTTCGCGCTAACAAATGCCGCATGTGGACCTACAATATAAAACCCAATCTCAAATGAACATAAGCCCTGCAACTCTTTCCGACCTTCCCTGAAACAGGGGTGACATTGGCAAAGTGAAGCATTTTTTACAGTATGGGTGATCAGCCTCATACCAACCTATAAGTCAAGGAATTATTAAAGATTATTGGCCGAAATCCTGTATTATAGGAATGGTATACTTTTTCGATGCCACCCCCGTTGCAGAGGAATGTAGTAGAAAGACACATGATTTGTTTATTAAGGGTTTAGTAGTTTTTTTAGATAATTTTAAAACATACGAAAGTGCGAGCCTCTATTACATGAGGGAGTGGAAACGTGGGTGTATCTGTGCAACTTAGATTATATTACCGGATTTTATTACGTCGGAAGTCTTATATATATTTCAATATCCCCAATAATCATATTGTAATCGTATAAATAATCCCACAAATTTATATCATATCTCTTCCTCAAGCCGCTCTCTGAGATCTTGGAATACATCCTATAAATATGTAACTTTATACAGAATATTCAACAAACAGAATCGCCAGTGCAATCCTTTCAAATTGTGATAATTTGAAAAGAGTACTCACCAAAAATACCGCGTTCAATAGAAAGCTTGTTGGCATAGGTTAAAAATTATTTGGCAATAGTATTTAGTCCGAACGGGCACCACAATTTTTGTTTAAACTTCTACTTTATGGTCACTTAATTGTAGCTTGAAGTGTTTTTCACAAAATGTCCTTTTAATAATGTCGATTTAATGCACTTTTTAATACAAAACTTGAGAGAAACATGTTAAACGATCAACTCTGGCTCGCAATATTCACTATAATGTTTACCTCCCAAGACCAAAAGGCGAAAGAACTATGCCGGAAATAGCCGAACAGCGAGTTCGGCGTCCTTCGGCTCTGAACGGGGCACGTGGAGGCTCAGCACCGTCACTTACTTAGGGTCTGATGGCGCGACTGCTTCAATAAACAGTTCATGAGGCGGTGACTTTGTTGGGCGTCATTAAACGACGAAACACAAATTATTGTTGAAGGATACAAGTGAAAGAAAACGCAGCAATGATCGAGTCAAATACATTTTTTTCTCGGAAATTCATTCCATCGTGTTCTTCTCGTGTAAATTATTTTCTTTTTCTTACTGCCATTTGGTAATTTAGTCAGTAAAAAACATTGAACGGTATCGCAATGCTAAATACTTTTCTACATCCCATTGCGTAATGGGCATTACGCAACGGGTCAGCCGTATTTCAATAAGAATATACTAGATCTCACGCCCGATGTCAACCATAGTACATGGACGGTTGTCATCATCATCATCATCATCATTGGCACGACAACCCGGGGTGGGTCTTGGCCTCCCTCAGCAACCGCTGCCAGCGCTGTCTATCCAACGTCTTCCTCCTCCAGTCCCACATTCCCACTGCACGGCAATCCACCACCACATCATCCAGCCATCTTGAACGTGGTCTTCCCACTGTCCGGCGTCCCTCCGGGTTCGTCATCACAATCGTCTTCTCCAGGCTCCGATGGTCCATTAGCTGAATGTGCCCCAGCCAATGCAGTCTGTTGACCTTTATTGAGCGGACCACATCAGCGTCCTGGTACAGCTTATACAATTCGGAGTTATAAGTTCTTCGCCATATGTTTCTGTCCTTTATTGGACCACAAATACGTTGAAGTATTGCACGGTTGTATGACGCCATACAACCATTTTCATCACTTTTAGATAGTTAGCGACATTCTTTATCTGCGTCCGAATCTAAACCAATATATTTTACGACAAAGGGCCATAATAAAAGATCCACCTTTTGTTTGAGCTTTTCAGTTGGGCGTTGATTGCTCTAATTATCTACACATTTTAAGAAATTTGTGTCAATATAAAATAATCATTTGATTTTCATGTATATACGGTAGAATTTTCATTTCAAATTCCAATATAAAAACAACCTTCAGAATTTCACGAATTCGAAAACATTCGAGACCCTTTTCAAAACATTTTAAATCTTTTAATCTGTCTCAGATTAAAAACATCATTGAAACATAAAAAAAAAACAAATCGGTTCAACCATTCCCGAGTGTTGCTCTTACCAACCAACAGCATTCCATTTTTTATGTATATATTTTTTATTTAATCATCTGTTATCGAAGATCTATACAAACAATTAAAGCTGCTTTCAACAGCGGAATTAATGTTGTGTACACGTATTGTATTCGCTTTTAAGGAATTTCATATGATATTTGTTTCTGAATTTTTTTTTTTAATTAGAGCTCAAAACGAATAAGCGTGGAAATATGAGTAGATTTAATAAACTGAAGTGTATATTCAACGCCATACCGTATTGTAAAATGTGTGGAGGATGAAAAAGAGAGTGGTCGTTGACCTGGGCTGTTACACGTGGCTTGATAAGCCGCGGTGCTGCGCCTCCGCCTCTCCCCGCTCCTTCTTCCACTGTACATACACGCGCAGTGCACAGCGGCCGCTGTATAACCTTCCCCAACACAGATAGAAGTTGTCCGCAAACGTTGCCCGACACAAGTTCATCCAAAGTCAAATACATCCGTTTCACTCTCCGCACCCCAGCGTAGTGTAGTAGAAAGAGAGAGTATACTTGGGCATGACAAAGTCAAATATTCTTTCAATGATCGCTGCTCCGAGCAACATGCTATCTTTTTTGGGCAACCGGCGTCAAAGAGTGAAGGAGAGACAGCAATATTCTTACACAGCATGCCTAAAAACGGGTAAACACGCTTATAGATGATAATAATAAATTTATTACCTAATGTTTATAGGCAATGATTTAATAGAAACGATCATTTCTGTTTTTCGGATTTATTGAAATCAGAATTTTTGCACCTTAGTAATTAAATATAGGCTCTACGTGCATTAAAATATTATGCATTAGTTCATGTGCATACTTCCGCTGTATAGTAACAAGAGATTTATTACGACTTACGAGTAACCTAGTAGGCTGTGGAGATGCTGTGGAGTGGGCTGTGGGAGTGGGGTTTATTCTGATAGAAATGTATAATATATCGTATATATGTATCAATATATTAGGGATGGACCGAATGTGGTTTGAACCGAATACGAACTTTGGCCGAACGTTCGGTTAAAATAAAATTAAAAAAATGGGCCGAACTTCGGTTCGGTAACAAAGTTACGCATTTTAAAGATTTTAAATTATGATTACTTACGGTCGTTAGACATTTTAAAGAATGAAAAAAACTGATTTTACTGACCGTGCAAAAGAGAAGAAAAAAAAGAAGACTCCGATGAAACGTAGAGAAAATCGTTCTTCTCTTTTGCACGGTCAGTAAAATCCGTTTTTTTTCATTCTTTAAAATTACGCATTATAGTTTCTAGTTACTGATATTTGTTAGAAAAATACTAAATTTGCTTCTTTTTTGTTTCAATCTGATATCTACATAGCGTAATAGAAGAAGATTTTATTTTTATCAAATTGTAAGTTAATTTTCTCTTGTTCCTACTAAAAGAAATGACCATGAGTGAGTATATAAAGACGTAATTTTTATTTTGTGGTTATAAAAGAGACTATGAATGGAATATCCAGAGTCATAATAAAAGAAGAGCTTGTATGAAGAAGGTTATGACTCTGGAGGAAATGAAAGAAGTATGTAAGGATAGAAAGAAATGGCGGTTGATCTGTGATGTTGGCGGCTAGGGTTTGTTAAAGTAAAATTGGTTTTTATGATTTAGTTTTTTATGTCCATGTATATATTATAATTTATTGATTTTAAAAATGTAATTTGTCATGTATGTTCCTTGACTTATAGGTTGTTATGTGGCTGACCACCCATACTGTAAAAAATTGTTTCACTTTGCCAATGTCACCCCTGTTTCAGGGAAGGACGGCAAGAGTTGCAAGGCTTATGTTCATTTGAGATTGGGTTTTTATATAGTAGGTCCACATGCGGCATGTGTTAGCGCGAAATTATACATGTCTGCTTGTGGGAATGCATTTAATATAAATCTTAAATGATATATATCTTTGTAGCTTAGATTAGATTAGATTAGATTATGATATCCAATTATAACAGTCAAAATGGTGCAAGTAGGTAGGTATTTTGTTTTACTTTTTCCTCAGAATTACATGCCCGAATTCACTCCGGCAATAATGCTTTTTTTGGCCTTAGAGGGCTATTGTGCTCAAAATGGCTATCTCGCTTCACAAAATTTAAGATTTACACTTCCATTGTTCGGCCAGTTGTGTTGTACGGATGCGAGCCCTGGAGTCTGACTCAAAAACAAGAAAAATCTCTCCAGGTCTTTGAGAACAAAATGCTTCGTCGCATTCTCGGACCTGTATTTGAAGATGAGAGGTGGCGTATCCGGACCAACGCGGAGCTGATGTCCGTGTTTCAAGATCCAAACATAGTGTCGGTAATGAAATCAAGAAGACTCCAGTGGGCCGGATATGTAGCACGTGCAGAGGACTCCAGGATCATCAGAAAAGTCTTGGATGGTTGCTCCTCAGGTGTTAGACCACTCGGACGTCCCAGGATGCGACGGGCAGACAACGTTGAAGCCGACGCCGAAGTTCTGGGAGTGAGAGGACCATGGAGGGAAGCAGCACAAGACAGAGAGTCCTGGAGGATTGTGGTGCGGGAGGCCCTGAGCCTTCAAGGCTTATGAGCCGAAGAAAGTAAAGTAAAGTAAGTAAGTTTTCTTACACCGAATGTTTGGCATTTGAACCGAAGTTCGGTTCAAGCTGCCGAAATTCGGTTAAACCGAATGTGAAACGAACTTCGGCCCATCCCTAATCAATATGCAGATATCTAAGATTCATATTGCATACTCACAAGCAGACACGTACAAGTTCGCGTTTCGAATTTTCAAAATAAGAACCCAAATCCTGAATGAACATAAACCCTTCAACTCTTGCCACCCTTCCCTAAACAGAGGTGACGAGACGACCGAATGAACTATTTTTTACAGTAGATATGGGTGGTCAGAGTCGACTTACCCTTACAGAGTATGAAAATAAAAATTAAAATATTCCTACTGGTCGGGATTAAGAAAATCAATGCCCTGAATTTGGATGATGGTTTGTCTAATTTTCAGTTTAAAGTCTTCTTCTTCTTCTTTGTGGCGGATTCCCGCATTCAGCAGGGGCGCCAGTGTCAAGTTGTTCAGTTTAAAGTCATTTCACTCATTTTCATTTGAATGCCATTAATTAATGCAGTACAAATCGGCAAAGTTTTATATACTTACTTACCTACCTGCAGTTTTCTCTACATATTTAGCCTAATTAGTTCTTAGATTCAGCCATAGATTTGTCAGCCTTTGCTACAATGGTGCATGCTTACATTAGGTACTTACATTCCTTTTTTATAATCGAATAATTGTACTTCCTGGTCCACATGCTGCTGGGTTCACACTTTATCCATCCAGTATTAGATTGCCACCTCCCACCTCCCACCTAACCTATCTGAGTATCACAACGCAAGTACAAAAGGAAGCGAATGAACCCTATTTAGGTCGTAGGGCAAAACCCTCACTCCACGTGTACGCAGTACGGGCCGAGTAGGATCTGGTTTGGTGCACGAGCCGCCAGCAGGGCGTCGGTCCCGTGACGTCACACCCTAAGGGCCCCCCTGGCCCCGCCGCTCCCCTTTCTGGGGCGGAGGCCTTTCCCTTGATAACCTATTACCCATTTTGTTCCTGCCTCGTTAACGGGGTTGCTTTTGCCTGCTGTGGATGATGGAAATTATAGCTGCTTTAGTATTGACGTTTGCGTGTGTCCTAGATTCTACGTTGTAACTTTTTGATTAAAAGCAATAAAGGGATAATATATAAGACTACATCTTACAAAGTCTCATATTTGAGTAAATTTTTAAATAAAATACTCGTATATTGTACACGTACTATAGTCGTACAGCTACAGCGTACTACGTAGGTTTGCTTTATTTCATGAAAAATAGAAACACGACGTAGGTAGGTACTTTTTTTACTAGAGATCCACGACTTTGCAATAAGATCTGAAAACTTACTAAACACCTACTTAATTTTAATTTCGGTTGATAATGTGTATACAAAATTACTGTTTCAGCCGATGGTTTCAGCATATTTAAAAAAAACATTGAAAAACCGATAGTAAAATAATTAAGGTCCATGCCCAGTTTTTAGCTAAGTGAGTTATGTTCGTAATATTGTTATGAAATCTAAACAAATTTGCAGAATTATGAAGTTCATTAGATTTTGTAGGGTTTGTGTATTCACACAGTGAAAATTCATTTTATTTTAGTAAAGTTCACCAAAATATTTATTATTTCCGTAATCAGTTACTATATTTGTGTATTATGTAAGTAGATAATATAGGTGACAGCTGCCTGTTCCACAATGCAGGGTTGCGCAACTCAAACAAAGAAATTTACATCCAAGTACTTACCCAGTAAGAAAGTACATTCTCACTTGGGTAATAAGAATGAGATTGTTACGCATAGGCCGTTGGAAGTTGGATCCACAGGGCATATTATAGCAGGGCACTGGGCAGTATGTACCTAGAGCAGAGGTTCCCAAACTTTTCCAAGTCATGGCACCCTTTGAAATTTTGAGTTTTCTCACGGCACCCTAGTCATCTAATATCTATCTGTGGTATGTATATTTCATATTTGTACGACTGCTGAAAAATTCTCGTGGTTTGTCGACCATGTTGGGATCATTGAGGGTTGGGATGTGTTTTTTCAAGGTGCCGCTTCAACTTACTTGGGTTCATGCTCTCGGATGACAGAACTTTTGAACAGAGCACACACTGCAGTCTCTCTTCATCGTTGACTTCTATCGAAGTGAAGCCGTAATCCAAGTAGCTGTCTTCGTATTTGTGGCATTATTTTCCATTCCATAAATTCATGTAAAATTTGGATTTTTAGTAGACATCAGGGGCGCCTCGCGGCACCCCTGATCTCTCTCCGTGGCACCCCAGGGTGCCGCGACACCCACTTTGGGAACCCCTGACCTAGAGGACGAGGAATATACCATCGTTGAGTAGTCGGCTTCTTCCACTAAAATGCCCTTCTTGTTCATGGACGCATCTGATAAAAATATGTAATCCAAACACATGAAAAACAAATAAAATCCACAAGCAATCAAGCAAGTAAAAAAAAATTCATATGATTTATTCGGTGAGCTATGTTTATAATATGTGAATCACACCTCAAGAGCTCTCTACGAGCTGGGTCGTCGTTATAAAAAGCGCCTGGATAGAAAGTCCAAGGCTGGATGGACCGTAGCCGGTAGCCGATTGGTAGCCGGTCTTTGGTAAAGGCACACAAGCAGATATTTTTTTAAACCTTATATTATGTTCAGTATGCTATGCAGACATAGTACCTACTTTTAAATCAGAAACAACATAGTTCAACAAAGTAGAAAGTTTATGAATAAAAAGTTTTAAAATTTAGCTCATCAGGACCGTTTGTTTTTTTACTTTCTTGCTATAGCTGAAGGCTATAAAGAAAGTATTGATTTGGAGTGAAAATTTGTTTTCGATGTTTTCACGGAAATGAGTTGTCCTGGTGCAGGACATGCCAAAAAACACTATCTTCCAAAAACGTCCGTCTGTATGTATGTATGTATGTGTGTGTGTCACTTTCCAAAGTATTAGACTTAGAGATACCAAATTTTGGCTACTTCGACTTTTTTGGACATGTATTAAGTATGAATAACACGGAATTACACCAACTTGAAAATTAAAGATTGCTGCGATACAAAAAAAAACATAAAATTGCACTTTTCTCAAAAACGGCTCCAAGATTTTTTTTTTAATTTTCAGAGTTGCCACAAATTAGTTTTCAACTTAATAAATTAGTTACGGCAACACTCTTGCTAATCTGTGTCTATGGGCTGCCATATAAAAAAAAACAAACGATTGTGATTTTCTCGAAAGTCAAAGGTTAAACAAAAATATAATGTTCTACAATATTATAGACAACATAAATTTCTACAAAATATACAATTTTTTTTTTTTTTTAAATAATATAAATCACCGTTTACACGACCTGAAATTTTAAATCGAAAATATTACAAAAACCCATGAAAATGCAAAATATTTCAATTTGTTTTAGATGTGATAGAAAGAACAAGTTTATCACTTTAGTTCATAATCAAAGATTTTTTACTTTTTTGAAAATTCAAGATGGCTTCCGAAGAGCTGAAAATTTAAAATGCGATTTTCTCAAAAACGGCTCCGACGATTTTTCTTAAATTTTCTGTGAATCTGTTTATAAAATAGTGCTATCTAATAATAATAATCATTTATTCATCATAATCTCGGTTAAAGGAGTTGCCATACAAAAGAAAAAAAAATGGAAAAATTCTCGCCAGTTAGAGGGTTAATAAAAAAATTATGGAAATCAAATATAAGTTAATAATAAGAACTTATATACTGCCATCTTTTTTTTTTTCAAAAAAGTGAATCAGAAGTATAGCCACTATACAAAGTGAAGATTTTCCATACAATTTTTTTTTGTCATTTTTTTGGTAGTCAAAGGGTTAAAATTAGATTAAAGGCTGCGATTCCTAACATTTTATAAGTACCAATAATAATCAGTCATTACTTTTCCAAAACATAACTAAAAAGTTTACCCACCATACAAAGTCCTAGTTTTCATACAGAAGGGTTCAATGACCATCAGCTATAATAATTTAGAATCTAAGTTGCAAAGAAATATTTCAAAACTTATGTTAAATGTTTTTTTTTTTTTTTTTAAACGGCATAAGCTGGTATATGATTCTAGCTTTACATACGTCATACAGTGGGTTAATTTATGCAAGAAAGTCGAGTGCAGATTCTGTGCAATTTATTTTGTTATAACTCGTGTGCATCTTTTCTTGTGGGGTGCGACATGATATTGTGTATGTTTGACGTAAAAAAAGATTTCATAAGTCCCACTAAAACACGATGAATGCGCCACTGCTGCACCGCTTGCAGTATCTATGTATACATTATTCAAAAATATACGTAGAGTGCCCTATAGTACCTACCCACACGTGGGGGACGAGCCTCGGCGGGTCATTGCCCTGCACGCATTTTGGGAAGTGGGTTTGTATTTGGGCAGGTTGTACCCACAGACTTGTACCTACTCCCCGCAGCGTTCATTGCGCCTTGTGCGGCAGGAGGGCAGTGGCCCGCGGCACACGCAGCAAGGAACCTACTCTACAGGGTAGGCCTGAGGGATGGCGGGGGGAGGACGGGGAGAGGGCGCCCTAAAGAGGGGTGGCAAATGCAGGAGCGTACAATATTATACGAACAACAAACTTACCAACGGTGAAATAAATTTTCATGGCTGAAAAAAAACCATTTGTGTGTAATATGCAGGTTTGCTACGTTGGGATAAAATTTCAGGCCTGAAAAAATGGTAAAGCTTTGCAAGTTTGCGATGTTGAAACCAAATGTCAAAACTAAAATAAAATCTAGCTGTACTTTTGTAAGTTTGCGACGTTAAAAAAAAATTAGGTAAGAGGTAAGTAAAGAAAAAAGTATCCGTGTGTAGGCTTGCTGCGTTGAACTAAAATTATTATGCCTGAAAAAATATCTGCAAGAAGGCTTGTCACGTTGAGGTTGAAGTAATATTATTAAAGGACTGAAACAAAAGAAAAAAGCTGAAATCAAAACTGAATAATAATAACATGTATGTACCTATGGTTATTTCGTTTTTAGAAGTCTCATAAATTTGTTTCCTGTTTACTTTTTGATGTCCATAATCTATATTTTTGTTTATTGATTTTAAAAATGTAATCTGTTGTGTTCCTTGACTTATAGGTTGGTATGCGAAGAAAGTGTATGCTGCAAGAATTGATGGATGTCGTGGAAGAGGAAGACCGAGAAATGTATGGATGGACCAAATTTTCGAAATAGCGAGTGAATGGGATATACAGAGTCATAATAAAAGGAGAGCTTGTATGAAAAAGGTTATGACTTTGGATGAAATGAAAGAAGTATGCAAGGACAGGAAGAAGAAGCGGCTAATCTGCAATGCTGATTTGTAATGTTGGCTTATTAGGTTGACTTTTTTTGTATAGATTTCTTTGTATGGTTTTTTTTTTTTTTTTTTAGGTGGGTATGAGGTTGACCACCCATACTGTAAAAAATGGTTCACTATGCCAATGTCACCCCTGTTTCAGGGAATGTCGGCAAGAGTTGCAGGGCTTATGTTCATTTGAGGTTTGGATTTTATTTGTAAGTACACAATCAGCATTTGTAAGCGCGAACTACACGTGTTTGTTTGTGGGCATACATCTGAGAGCTTTGAATGTCCTTGCAACTTAGATTATAGATGCGGCTGACCACCAATGTTGTAGAAAATGGTTCACTTTGCCAATGTCACCCGTGTTTCAGGGAAGGTCGGCAGGAGTTGCAGGGTATATGTTCATTTGAGATTCGGGTTTTTATATTGTAGGTCCACATACGTGTCTGCTTATGAAAATGCATAGATAATGGAAATATTTAATGTTACATATATTTGCAACTTAGATTAGATTAGATTAGTATACAATGTACATAAATGGAAAAATATTAAATTTCAGTAAATCCATTTTATGTTTGCACCCTTTTATTTACTTTTTCTCTCATTTAAAAATATACATTTCCTCAATGTAAATAAGTATTTTTTTGACATCATTGTTTCGAAGTTCGAAACGGAATATTTTTAAATTGGGAACTTTTTTCTCGGCGAGCAAACGTCAGTCTTTTATGGGACTGCCGTCGTTAGCAACCTATAACAAAATATTTGTATGCATTTTCCCTAGCCACTCGGCTGGGTGACTGCACAATGTTGTCTATGCCAATTCACATGCGAACCTTATTTGACTCTACCAAATTATATTTATGTTAGGCGGTACAAGGATACATTTTCATGTACCTTCCAATGTTAAAATAATAGTTATTCGTGAAAATGAAAAGTGTTGTAATTAATAAACAATTGCTTGAGGTGGCGCTCGGTATGCTGGTAGCTAGGAGGAGTCAGGAGGACCGAGGACAGAGACGAGAGGAGGAGAGGAAAGCCTTTCCTCCCGCTCTCGCTGGGGACTGCAGCGATCTACCGACACGTGTCCGAGGCCAAGGAACTCGTACACGTGGACTGCACTTTGTTGTTTCTGTTGGATTATAGCTAGCACGCACACGCAGCAGCAGCGTCAACATAAACACGCCTAATGGGCTCTTTGACTCCAAAAACTACTTACACAATGTTATTCCAAAATAATACTATCCTAATGATTACTTGAGGGCAGCCATCTAAGTTTTATAATCTTACTAAAAAAACTAGTTCAATTGATGTTTGAATAATTTTTTATAGTCGTATGCGTATCCAAATACATACTTATTTTAATAATAATAAATAAAATTACTAAAGCCGTTTTATTTAAAAGGGCCAAAAAGACATTTGAGATTGTACGGGGTAATCATAATTGACGCTCAAAGACGCCTGAAACCTCTTTTTTTAAAAACGTAACTATATACTTCCATGGACTTTTTTTAATAATATGGCTACCTATACTCGACGTTAATTGGCATTGCCAACATGGTGCCATCACCCAGCCGGTTGCTAAGGAAAAGGTATAACATTTTTAGTTATTGGTTGCCAAGGTCGGCAGTCCCATACAAGACTGACATTTGCTCGCCGAGGAAAAAGTTACAAATTCAAAAATGTTCCGTCCTCATTTTGGGTAGTAGGGCGATATAAGATTTTCAATACTGTTTCTTGACTTATAGGTTGGTATGAGGCTGACCACCCATACTGTAAAAAATAGTTCACTTTGCTAATGTCACGCCTGTTTCAGAGAAGGTCGGTAAAAGTTGCATGGTATATTATGTTCATTTGAGGTTTGGATTTTAATTTGTAAGTAAACATGCAGCATTTGTAAGCGCTAACTTGCACGTGTCTGTTTGTGGGTATGAATTTTAAATGTTAATATACTTATAAGTACTTACTTATTTGCAATGATTATTAAGGTTCCATAATATCTTTTACCACCCATTGCCACATACTAAGTATAAAAAGTATGACGAAAGCCGAGTACCTACACCTTATCTTGCTATTGTTTTTTCAATCAAAATAAAATCGTTGCAATATGTTAAATACTTATATCATATTCACCCTTAACTTTTTTGAGAATTTTTCTTTCCCTTTGATACGAGTTTCCGATACTTTCTTGGATAGGTACCTACTATGTGAATGTTTTCAAATTACATGGTAACTCGTTAAAAAAAAAAAATACTAACTTGCACAAATTTGAAAATATATTTTGGTTTCTCGACGGGCACACTTTACATGTCTATGTGGCTAGGGTTCTTCGCAATCAATATCAAAATAATTCCCTAGCAATCCGGCCGTGTGACGTCATAACTCTGACTGTAATACTGTTTTACAAGATTTTCAGTCTTTATAAGGAGATCAAGGCCATACTAGAGATACTAGTACGGCCTTGTAAGGAGATTTAAGGGAAATTTAGTTTTTGTATTCAAATAGGATGTAGTAGGTAAGTAGTATTTACTTAGCATCTTCCTTCTGTAGAATGTTCTGTAGTTATCATTGTGCGTTTTTTTTGTCTATGAAATAGTACCTAGAAACAGAACGATAATAAGAAAAACGGGGGAAAAAATATAGAATGTTGGAAGGGAGAGTTTTTAATGTTTAATTATTTTGTAAAATAATCATTCACATTTTATGACGAGTGTATTGCCTTCGTTATACTGTAGTTGCGTTTGTTTTTTTTAAATATTATTTTTAATATGCACATTCTGTCATGTATGTGTTCTGGGTTTTGTTTTGTAGGTTATACAACAATCCACCAACAATCAATCTGTCACTTTCGACTTGACAAGTAAGTAAGGAAGGAAGGAAGTATTGAAAAATACTAGTGAATTATCCTTTGGAGTATCTGCATTCGAAAGTTTTAAATTGAAAATGGGTGGTGGTGACCTGGTAAGTAGAATTGACTTTTTCATACAATTGCAACATTTGTTGAAAAATAAGGTTGACAATTTGTCGTGTTTTTTGTCTGTACTTCTGTCTTGATATTTTAGTTGTTCATTATACGTGCATTAGAAATGGTAAAATGACATAAGAAAGGCGAAAACTAAAGAATTCTTAATACTGTTTTAGAACACAAAGAAATCATGGCATCCCAATACCATGAAAAATCAAGAGAGGGTTTGGAAGGCAGAGCAGGCCCAGGCTCATGAGAAGCAGCGCATTGATGACCTGAGGAGAGAAATGGACAACGAGAGAACGCGGGAGGAGCTCACTAGTCATGGACAGGCGTCTGGGGTGCTGGCTGGAAACACTAACAAAAAAATGGATTGGATGTATCAGGTAAGCTGATCAAAATAAATGATTGAACTTTTAAGCTGGCAGGAAATTGCAGGGTGTATGTTCATTTGAGATTCGGTTTTTTATATTGTAGGACCACATGCGGCATGTTTAAGCGCAAACTTATTTGTGTCTGTTTGTAAAAATGCATACCTATAATGTGAATCTTAAATGTTACTTATATTTTGCCACTTAGATTAGATAGTACAATTGTATAGTGGGCAGATAAAAAAGATGAAAATACGCCATGGTCAAAACCGAAAGAACACCAAAAAGATTTGTAAATTGTATAAGTACCTACTTCATTCCACTTGAAATAGTCATAGATGGAAACTTACTTCTCAAGACTCTTGAACAATTAACTCTCTAGGGTTGTTGTTTATAACTGCCCCAGAGCTTCCCAAGTGGCCCAGGGGATGGTTATGCAGTACTTACCGATATAATTATTACCTATTTTTCGGTGTTATGGCCGCGGGAATCAAGTCGGGTTATTTGGAACCGGATAACTTGACTTATAGGTTGGTATGAGGCTGACCACCCATACTGTAAAAAATGGTTCACTTTGCCAATGTCACCCCTGTTTCGGGGAAGGTCGGCAAAAGTTGTGGGGCTTATGTTCATTTGAGGTTTGGATTTTATTTGTAAGTACACATTCAGCATTTGTAAGCGCGAACTACACGTGTTTGTTTGTGGGCATACATCTGAGAGCTTTGAATGAATATATCCTTGCAACTTAGATTATAGATTATAGATAACGTTGGTTCGAATCAGTGGCGGGCTCTTCATTAAGGGAGGATGGGGATTATCCCTATGAACGAAATTGAAAAAAAAAAAATTATAAGAAGAGAAAACTGAAGAAGTACACAGAATTAAAAATATTATATGCCTAGTAGTAAATACGAAGCGCGTCACGCGAAGATCTTTGTTTATATACATATTATATTTGTTAAACTGTGGTGTAGGTTCAACATAATAATCGTCTTTGTTGTATGAAGTATGAAGCCCCTCTCCACACTTTCCTCGTACCTCGTTCCTGCGTGAGCGCACGGAGTAAGCCCGAAAAACGAAGTTTGTTCGGGTATGACGTTGTAGAGGGGTTTTAAAAATTGTCCTACTGGTTGTTAGTGTATGGGTGAGCTTTGATCCTTGTATATGTACAGTCTCTGTTCAATACAATAAAGCTTTTCGCGCATGCGTAGATCGATCTCCAACTAATCGCTTATGGGGATAAGTCACTTTGACCCTATGGAGAATTGACGTCATATAATATAGTGCGATGATGGTATTGCTTGTTCGATATGGAGCTTTACAACAATGACAGTATAATATTATGAATGAATGTATGATCCTCTTGTTTTTTGGAGTTTGGAGATTTCTCGTCATCACGTCATGTGATATAATAATATTTTTTTCATTAGTTAATCGTTAAACCTACGTTCAGACGTGTTTAACCGTGGGAGGTTGAAAATAAAAATTTTGCTCCCTAAAATCGGAAATGTTTTAAAAATAGCGGTTTTTCGTAGAAAGAGTGCATTGAAATTATCTATCTTGTTTTGTATATAGTTTTTGTGAAGAAAATCTGTTTTTGGATTGAAAATCTGTTGATTTGTGTTGATATACATATATATTTTTATGAAGTTTTCACAACGTCATCGCATTTTTGTGCAACCTTAATTTTTTTGTTTTACATCGGCCGCCCTGATATTAACAGCAACATTTAAAACATTTTTTTCCTTGTGGCCGTACAAGAATTAAAATTTTCACACAGAACACAGTGAATGAATAACGTTTGAATACGCTATGGCTTTATTTATGGAAAAAGGACTAATTAAAAAAATACAAGGCCCTAATAACCAAGTGATCGATTACTTTTCGAAGCAAAGACATTGTACTCGAAATTGCACCACTTGCAACTTGCAACAACTGAAACTTAGGTAAGTAAGCATTTTTTTTCAGTGACTTTAATTCAAAATAATTGTATCCTCTTATTTGCAACAGTGTTTCAACAAAACTTTCTTTCTTATCAATTGTATGCTCACGTACACATTTTTATCTGTTTTATTTTCTTTTTAATATAAATGTCAGTGCGCTTAAAATCAAATCATAAAAAGTACCACATTTTGTTGTACATATGTATATTATGAACAGGTCCTTGGCTTAGATTTATACGTAACAATTTGTTGGTGTATACTACCTGCGGTGAGGGGGGGGGAGGGGGGGGGTCATTAACTATATTTCAAGGTCATCCCCTCTCGTAGATTTTAGCTTGAGCCGCTACTGGTTTGAATCCCGCGACGATAACTTCGACCCTGGTTCAACAGATGCCGTTGCATGCACACAAGCTTCTGCTTTCGCATGGAGACAACTGGCCAGGCAAAATAGGTTGGTGGATTGCATTCCTTTCCACAAATCTATTTAAAAAAAAAAAAATAATAAAGTTTTTACAGGAAAAGGGATGATGAACCTGAGATGAATGTTAAGTGTTTATTTATGTTAATATATTTTTGAACCTTATGGTCCCCGATAATTAAAAAAAAACATTTGAATGCATACAATCAAAATGGTCTCCTGGCAGTAAAAACACAGTCAAAAGTAGTCCCTGATTAAAACAAGGTTAAGAACTTCTGCCCTTGCTTATTCAAATCTGAAAATAAATCTCAAAACATGTTGTTAATGTGAAGGTGAATTTCCTTAATTGTTCTACAATATAAAGGTTAGGCTTCGCTCGTGAGACACCATTGCCTGCAGATTTTTTATTACCCATAATTTTTGTCTTCTTGCGTTTTTATTCTTGATGCCCATTTTAGATTTTTATTCACTTTTCTTTGAATGTCACTAATTACTCTGAGACTAAATTTTGGTGTTCAAATATCCCTGGGCCAACCTGAGTTAACACAAGAATGTTTGAAGCAATTAAATTGTAATTGTAAATGATTACTTGTATTCTGTTTAAGCAACCCAATGAAAGTGTGGACAGAGAGCAATATCTTCTTGGAAAAGCCGTTGATAAAACATTTGAAAAGATGGCTGCAGAAGAGCAAGCTCGGCAGTCTTATGTGCGAGCACCTCCCAAGAATCACGTAGAGCACGAGTGTATCCCCTTTTCCATCAGGAACTTGAGTGGTCATACGGGTCCCGCTGAAACCCAAGTGGACATGGCCAGGAAGCTCTTAGAGGACCCCCTTGTTGCAATACGCAAGAGAGAACTGGAGTCCAGAGCGCAGCTGCTGCAGAACCCTGTAAAACTAAAGGAACTTACCATGCTCCTCAAAGCTGATCAGGTGACTATTATTTCTTCTTTTTAACACTTTAACTGCGAGTGACACGCATAGGCGTCAAATGTAAACTTGCACACAGTGCGGCTGTCTATCATAGACGTCATCCAACTTTGAATTTATCCCTGACACCTGTATTCAACAATTCAAAAGTCTGCAAGTGAAATGAGCTAAGCCTTTGTGATTTTTGTTTTTGAATAACTGATAAACTAAAGGGGGGGAATGTGCTGAACCTTCCTGTGGTCCCCCCTGTGAGTAGTGCCATGGAAAGAATCAAAATGATACAAAAAACACCGAGAACTCCGAAAAATAATAAAATAATACAAAGCTTTCCAACAACAACACACAATGCACGAAACCAATCAGCACAAAAACGGCGGCCAAACGTCCTTGGACCTCTTGGCCTCGGCAAGAAGGGCTCTTTTCAGAGCTTAAACGATGGCAGAAAACGCCGGAAAAATACAAAAATATACCATAGGACGATTGGCGACAAGCCAAAAAAGAATACTCCTCTTTTTAAGACACTAAAAATAGCACAATTAAATGTAGAAGGATTAACAAGGGCTAAAGCAGAGATCCTGAGTAAACTAGCCAGTGAAGTGGATAGATTGGCCCTTCAAGAAACACATGTGCCAGATGAAGAAACTAGACGACTTATTATTCCCGGCTTCCAACTGATAAACTATATTGGACACCCTAAACACGGTGTGGCAACCTACGTAAAGTACCATCTCCTAGATCAGGTAGAGGCGGTTGAAGGTGATGCTAACTCATGTGGTGTACGGGTCGGAGAATATACTATATTCAATGTATACAAACCACCTTCACGAAATTGGCCCACAAATGTGCTGCCAAAGGCCAATCACCCAGCCATCTTCATTGGTGATTTTAACTCAAGCAGCACACAATGGGGCTACAATAAAGATGATCACAATGGATCTGCATTATCCGACTGGGCAGCGATCCACAGTATGCATCTTCTATACGATGCAAAACAGGGTGGCACTTTCTTCTCGGGTAGATGGGGAAGCAACACATCGCCAGATTTATGCTTTGTAAGCACAAGTGACGGAGGAATCCCTCTGACGGCAAGGCGAGAGATCTTACGCAAATTCCCGAAAAGCCAACATGCACTTATCATTGTGAGCATCGGTATTAGCTTACCGAATATTATACAACCACGTTTGCCAAGATGGAACATGAAGAAAGCAAACTGGAGCGCATTTGAGGAACACGTTGAAAATATAATTCCCCGGATACAGCCAACCGAGAGTAATTACATGAGATTTGTTAAACTACTTAAATCAGCAGGAAGAAAGGCAATTCCCCGAGGCCACACTCATAACTACATACCCGGATGGTCTTCAGAGGGCGAAGGCCTGCTACATCAGGACCAGCAAACTGGGGATGAAAATATCGCAGCCCTGCTGATAAAATCCCTCGACGATAAAAGGAAGACAATATGGATACAGTCGGTAGAGCAGATGGACTTCACCCATTCCAGCAGAAAAAGTTGGTCCCTACTTCGAAAACTGGGAGCTGCACAACCCTCCAAAAAATGTTCAGATAAATCAGTCAACCAAATAGCATCACAGATATTTGATACCTCTAATATAAAGCCACCAAAAGAACAAAAATTGATGGTAAAACAGCAAATGAAAGAGGCACTAAAGACCTGCATTGAAAAATCGTCAATCTGTGATAGAATATCAGCTAATGAGGTGGGCGCAGCCATAAAGTCCCTAAAAGCTGGAAAAGCTGCTGGTTCTGACGGAGTTATGCCTGAGTTCCTGATTCATCTCGGCAAGAAAGCGCAAGATTGGATTGGTAAATTTTTCACCACCATAATACACAGCAGTAAACTTCCAAAAGCTTGGCTAGAAGCCAGAGTTATAGCAATCCTGAAACCTGGAAAAATATCAAGTGATCCTAAAAGCTATCGCCCAATATCTCTACTTTCTGTAACCTATAAATTATTTAAAAAAATAATAGCCTCAAGAATATGTCCTATAATTGACAAGGCTCTACCCGTTGAACAGGCCGGATTTAGGGAAGGCAGAAGCACAGGAGAGCAGGTGCTGTCACTCACAACCCACATCGAAAATGGCTTCCAGACCAAACAAAAGAGTGGAGTTGTGCTCCTTGACCTTTCAGCTGCCTATGACACCGTATGGAAACAGGGACTGCTCCTGAAGTTTGCCAAAGTGTTTCAGTGCAGGGCAACAATTAGACTCATCGAACAAATGCTTTCTAATAGGAAAATAAAAGTTTACCTGAATGACAAAGCAAGCAGACACCGTATCCTGCAGAACGGGTTGCCACAGGGATCGGTGCTGTCCCCCGCACTCTTCAACTTATACACTGCAGACATCCCTGAAACTTCCTCCCGAAAATTCACATATGCAGATGATATAGCGTTAGTGACCCAACATGATTGCTTCAATAAAATAGAAGAGACACTAAATGGAGATCTAGAGATTCTGTCTAAATACTTTAGAACATGGCACCTATCTCCAAATCCTACAAAATCAGCGTCAATTGTGTTCCACCTTAATAACCGAGAAGCAAATAGGAGTCTTAGTGTTCAAATGAGCGGGCACAATATCCCTGCTGAAACCACCCCAAAATATCTGGGCATTAAACTAGATCGGGCCCTCACATATAGAAGCCACATAGAAGCCACCAAAGCAAAGGTTAAAACCCGCAATAACATAATATCCAAACTGGCAGGCACTACATGGGGAAGTTACGCAAGGACACTGAGAACTTCAGCTATGGCTCTGGTGTACAGTGCGGCGGAGTACTGCGCTCCCGTCTGGGCTCGTAGCGATCACTGTAACAAGCTGGATGTGGAGCTGAACAAAACCATGCGCTCCATCTCAGGAACCGTAAGGTCTACACCCGTCCAGTGGCTCTCGGTCCTGTCCAACATCGCCCCCCCCAACCCTGCGTAGATCCCTGGCATCCATAAAACTGGTCGACAGAGTGAGAAGTGACCCGCTGCTCCCTGCTTTCAAGGACATCTTCCAGCACCCAAACAAGCGACTCAAGTCCAGAAACCCCATCTGGACAATTGATGATCGGAGTAGGGATGCTACACTGCAATGGAAGTCCATATGGGAGGAAAAAGGCTTTAAAAACCACGAGCTGATCACTCTGCCACACCAGGAGGTCCCAGGGTTTAATCTTGCGAGAGGACTGTGGACGACCTTGAATAGGATCCGAACTGAGCAAGGCCGTTGCAACTTCTTGCTCCATAGATGGGGATTAGCTCCATCTCGAGGATGTGACTGTGGGGCGGAGAACCAGACTGTCCGGCACATAGTGGAGGAGTGCCCCATCAGAAGACACCCTCCTGGCCTGAAGGACCTCCACGAGGCCACACCAGGAGCAGTGAAGTGGATGGAGGGCTTGGATCTTCGCCTCTGACGCGGCCCAACGGCCAAGTGATTTGCTGTGCTTGCCGGCCATACGCAAAGTAAAGTAAAGTTAGTAATAACTAATACATGTGCACATAGTTTGTTCACAAGTGTAGTCAATCAATTAAGGTAGGAAACAATAAATGTTTTAAAAATATGCTTGAAAAAGTATTCCGTACTGGGGGTATATATATACAGCCAGAATATTCAGAAGCCAAAAGGTTAATAAAAGTATTTTGTAAAGATTAATGCATTTTGTACAGTATTTTTTATTAATAACTGTTTTCTGTAAGTTTCACAAGTTATAAGTATTCTCACACCAGCCTAGTAATTTAAACAGCAAACCTAGGAGAGGGTTATTGCAGGGTGTATTACCTTATACTTTTCAACCATAATGCAAGGACAGGAAGAAGTGGCGGCTAATCTGCAATGATGATTTCTAATGTTGGTGTATTCATTTGCTACATTTTTTGCAAAGGAAATTTTTGACTTTTTTTGTATAGATTTCTTTGTAAGGTTTTGTTCTTTTTTATATTTAAATGTAATTTATTATTCATATTCCTTGACTTATAGGTTGGTATGAGGCTGACCACTCATACTGTAAAAAATGGTTCACTTTGCCAATGTCACCCCTGTTTCAGGGAAGGTCGGCAAAAGTTGTGGGGCTTATGTTCATTTGAGGTTTGGATTTTATTTGTAAGTACACATTCAGCATTTGTAAGCGCGAACTACACTTGTTGGTTTGTGGGCATACATCTGAGAGCTTTAAATGAATATATCCTTGCAACTTAGATTATAGATGCCTTAAAGAAAACAGGATATTTCTAGTTCATCTGTTTATGTTTCTTCTGACATGAAAATAATTAAAAAGTTGTTGAACAGCCCCAAATCCAAACTTTTCATTTATCACTTTTAAGTGGTCTGTGAAAACTGTCAAGTATAATGCCCGCTTTCCACTGCGAGCGGAGCTGACTCCGTACGGACTCCGCTCGACTAGCAACAGTAAATTTCATAGAAGTGCTTCCACCGACAGCGAGTCAGCGGAGCGGACTGAGCGAGTACAAAGAGTTACGAAAGTGGTCGCAGAGTTGAGCGAGTTTCCAGCGGACTCCGTACGGACTCCGCTCGACTAGCAACAGTAAATTTCATAGAAGTGCTTCCACCGACAGCGGAGTGAGCGGAGCAGGCTGAGCGAGTAAAAATGACTCCGCTGTGTCATGGTCTCGGCCGCTAGTTTTCAACTGACTTCGCTCCCCCGTGCCCCCCGCGCCAACCCGCGTAGTTGTGTGACAGCGATAAAACACATCATACATGATTTACAAAAACACATCATACATTATTTTATTAATTTGAAAATACTAAAATGTATGTTTTATTTCAAACATCTACATTTTATGTTTAAAGCAAAATAATACATTACTTTTTATGTTTCGAAACAAAAAAAAAATCTTTTATTAAAAATTAAAACGTTTGATCTGGGCGTAGGCTGCAACGAGCTGTCACACACTGCACATCATACATTATTTTATAAATTTGAAAATATTAAAATGTATGTTTTATTTCAAACATCTACATTTTATGTTTAAAGCAAAATAATATATTACTTTTTATTTTTCGAAACAAAAAAAAAAACTTTTTTTACTAATAATTAAAACGTTTGATCTGGGCGTAGGCTGCAACGAGCTGTCACACACTAGTTGGCTCCGCTAAGCCAGCTGTAGATGGAAGGCAAACAACTCTTTCATCTGACTCATCTCATTTCCCGCCTAGCTCACTCCGCCGAGTTCGTTAGCTGTGGAAGGCAAATACCATTATTTTTTAAAACTCTTTCGCAATGGAAGGCCAAAACTATTTCACTACGCTCCGCTCAGCTATTTCCCGCTCCCGCTCAGCTATTTCCCGCTCGCAGTGGAAAGCGGGCATTAGAATGAGTGGCTGACACTATTTTGATTGGATTTTTTTTACTTCATTTGATTCATATTGATGTGTTTGTATTGCAGGATCATTCTAAACAGAAGAAGAGGAAAAAAAAGAGTAAAAATAAAGACTCTGATTTGGATACTAAGCTAGCAGAAAAATTAAATAGATTGAAAAAATCAAAAGATGTTGATGTGAGTATATCTGAATTGTTATCATCAAAGCACTCTAAAAGTAAATCACACAAGAAGAAAAAGAAAAGGAAACACCACTCCAGTTCAGAATCTGATTCTGAATCAGAGAGAGAAAAAGAATCACGTAAAAGGAAACATGAAAAACAGTCACGCACTGATGGCGAGAGACTATGCGCTGATAAAAGGAAAACATATGACGGTGACAGATCTCCAAATCAAGATCACCACTCAAATAGTAATGTGAAAAATAAAAACTTTGACAGTTCTCAGTATAAAAATTCTACTTCAAAAAGAGATTTAAAGTCCAGAGATTCTTATCAAAATGAGAGAGAAACAAGGGATAATTATTATGAAAAGGGTAAAGAGTCAAGACATAATCCAAAGAAACTAGAATCAAGAAATAATTATGAAAGAGATTCTAAAGATTACAACAAAAGAGAAAAAGAATCACAAGAAAAAGAATCAAGAACATATTACAAAGCAGAAAAAGATTCTAAGGAGTATTATTCAAAAGAAAAACATTTAAGAAATTATGATCAAAAAGAAAAAAAAACAGGAGACAAAGAATTAAGAAATAATTATGAAGGAGAAAAAAAATCTAGGGATTATTATCCAAAAGAAAAAGATTCTAAAAATTACAATAAAAAAGAAAGAGACTCAGGCGAGAAAGAATCAAGAAATAATAAAAAAAGGGAAAAAGATTTGAGAGAAGATAGAGACTCTGAAGAAAGCGACCAGGAAGAACCCAAGAGAAAAATATATGGTTTAGTGAAAGCTGATGGAACTAAAATACAGCTGAGTCATAAACACGCTGAGCCTGTGCAAACTCCAAACACTGAAGTTGTCAAGAAATGGGAAAAGCCTAAGCGGGAAAAGCTAAATGAAGAAGAAAAAGAAGCCAGGAGACGGGAAATGATGGAAGATGCCACTAAACGGGACATACAAAGGGTGAAAAATGTGGCTTATCATCGAGCGCAAGAGAAGAAGATCGAAGAAAAGAATAAAAGTGTAGGGTACAAAGATGACTTTGTGGAAGAACAACTGCGAAAAGTTGCTAGACACGAGACCGTGGAGAGTAGAATCAAATCTAATATTTACAATATTCAAAGATCTCGCAATGATGCCGACTCCAGTTTTGTCAAGCGGTAAATAAGCTGAAGTGTAGTTATATCAATAAGTCTTCAATTATTATTAGTGCAAATTAAAAGTAAGTAATACCCTTTTTTTAACATAAACATTTTTTATTATTTGTTTGTTACATTCTACAACATAATTTTATAATAATTATTAATAGTTCTAATGAAAATTCTTAATTAAAATGTATGAAATACTCAACACAAATGTACTTAGTCCAGGGGAATTTGTTCTCTGATGATCTGAAATAAAAAAGAATAATGCTTTAAGGTCTGCTAAAAACTGATAAATAATAATTCACTCCTTGAATTAAATAAGAAATAAGCATGAATTGGTTCTGTAGGATTTCAGTTACGTAACACAAGGAAGAAAATGTTAATCAGAAGCAATTTTCAATCTTAATATATATGCAAATTTTGATACCAAAATATTTTTTACCCAACCACTGTATATTGGTGGTTGTCATTCATTCTACGTTAAGAGAATATTGTAGCACTCGTTATGGGACAACACACTTGAGCGACAAAGCAATAAGTAGAGAGGGACTCTGAGTGTTATGTGTGGAGTACCTGGGCACACATGTCCCTGTAGATGGGGTCGGTGTCCCAGGGACCCCGCTCTGGCAGAGGAATGGCGCGGCGCCGCAGCTCCGCCACCATCTCATCCAAGTCCATAATAGGCAGGGAGTCCAATTTACTGATCAGTCCCACCAAGTACTCCACGTAATGAGCCCTAAGATAAACATTCAAATAACAATATCAATACCACAATCATATAAATACCCTGATTTGAAAGTTAAATTTTGGAATGTGAAAATGTCTAAATTTTGTTTTGTTTTAAACATCTCTACTCTTATTGCTTTGTGCGCTGTTTGTTTTGGGTTTACGGAGTTTCTAAAGTAATGTTAATTTGTCAGCAGAAACACAAGATGATGCAATGAGGAGAAGGTATTGAGAACCTGTAGCAAACGACTTCTAAATAATCCTTCTAGTGAGCCGTAAGGCTTAGGTGGTAGTTTTATATCAGCTCTCTTAACAATCGTCTCCAAGTCATCAGTTGATAAAATTGTGATTGTATCCAAATTACGAGATCGGATAACTCGGCAGAGGTATTCGATGAAATGGTTTCTGTAATTTGTATGAGCACAGTTGACATATGTAATTTGGTGTTAAGTAAGGTAAATATTATTTTACATTTGATCTGACTCACTTGCACAGTCCGGCTTGAGACTTGCCTACATCAGAGTTGCACACAGTATCCACTAGGCCTGTTGGAGTTTCCTTTTGTAGTTGGATCGGGCACCTTGTTCCAGGGCCGTGGCTTGTTTCTCCACTTGACGGCGCTGGCTCGGTTTTGAACTCAACGTTGTTAACCTTAAAAAAATGTACATTAAGCATTACACAAAACTAACAAGAACAAAGTCCAGAATAATTATTTTTAAAAGCAAAGCTTACCTGCAGCAGTGTTTGTAGCTGATGAGGTTCCTTATCCCGCAGATAAAATAAGCAGTTCCTTGGGTGATGTGCATGCAAGCCCAGTTTGGCGCAGTATGGGCTTAGTCCACATTTGGCGCCCATCATGAATGGCTTATCACATCCGCAACAGAACTCATACTTGCATTGAGAACAAGTGAAGTGCATGCAACCTCCCCTGCAACAAGGATTGCCATTAATTTAAATAATTACAAGTAAATTGTCTTTTTACATAATTGTCCTTTGTACAATCTCTGAAATAAATGAGGATTTAACTCGAGGTTTTCACTAAAACAAGTGACACAGTATTTGAAAACATTTAAGAAATTTAAATTTGAACAATGATAAATATTGTAGTGTTTTTGGGTTCGGATAAACTTTAAACAACAACAAAAAACAGGTCTTCTTTTTGGATATTTATTTACACTTAATTTATTTGACAATTTTATATTTATTTTTAACACTTTTAGCAACTTAAATTTATGTCACAGTTCAGCACCTCACACTTGTTCTCCGATCAAAGGCGAATATCTATCTGTACTCCTGCACCCAATTTTGCTCCTTATATACCCCAGAGACAGAAGTGTCTAGGGACCAATTTGCCAGCATACTCTCGAACGCTCTACCAGCTTCGAGAGTACAAAGGGATTATTTCATTTCTAGATTTCTTAAGCCTATAATAATTATTGCTACCTACGATGTACACCTATATTAATCTACTATTTACATAACAATATGATAGCCATTATTATTTTACTTACCTAGAAAGTGCAAATCTGAATTTGCATTTAGGACAATCAATTCCATGGTCTTCCAAGTGTTTCTTTACAGCTTCAACTTGACTATCTGGATCATTGGATTCCTTCCACTCGGCAAAATTCTCACATGAGATTCCTTCGTGTTGTTGCTCCCACTGAAACAATTTGATACATTTTTATTTAATGCTCACAGGCATCTTTTAAAGTAAATGGTATTTTTAGTTCTAGATATTCTGTAGGTGTGTAAAAAATATACATGTATAAGTTGTTTGATCGAAAATACTTCAAAAGTCACGAATAACTTACTGGTCTCCTACAAAGTGCACATGTTATAGAACGGCAATCTGGACACACTAATCTCTTCTGTCTAGGATTCGCAATGAAACCGGAAGAACACTAAAACAGAGATTTGTATTCTTAATCATAAAAAGTAAAAATGATTAACAGGAAAAACTCTAATAGATAAGAGTTAAGAACAAATGAGTAAAAGACAAATAACTTGAAAGAGGATGTGAAAGTAAAGGTATAAAATAATGTGGTTAGATGGTTTGGACATGTAGAAAGAATGAATGATGAAAGACTTACAAAGAATTATAAACAAAGAAAAGTTAGTCGGTGTTATGGCCGAGGGGTAGAGGTGCGTTCAACTAGCGTATTTGGAACCGAGTAACATTGGTTCGAATCTTGCATCTAGCCCACTTGACCATAATTCGACCCTGTTTCAACAGATGCCATTGCATTTACACAAGCTTCTGCTTTCGCATGAAGACAACTGGCCAGGCAAAATAGGTTGGTGGATTGCATTCCTTTCCACAAATCTATTTTTATAAAAAAAAAATGTGAAAGGGAAGACCGCAAAAAGTATGGTTAGATCAGATTTGTGAAATTATGAAAGGATGTGATATTTTTTTCACAAAGCGAATGTAAAAGAAGGAAATGTATAAAAAAGTGCTGGATATGAATGAATTGAAAGAGGTAGATATGCAAAGATAGGAAAAAATGGAGGCAAATTTGCAGAGGCTCTGGCCACCCCTGGCGGAATGGCAACAGTGTTACAGTTACAGTAACTTTAACAAAAAACATAATTCTTTAAAATAATGCAACGTTTTGTCATATTTCATGTACTTAATGCTTTTCCTTACCTCTACACACCACTTGAAGTTAGGATCTTGCATAAGTGTCCTGTCGCGCAGCTTTCTTTGAAATAATTCATGAACATTCTCTTCTAAGATGTTTTTGAGCATAATATCCAAATTCGAAAAGTATTCAAGAATGTCATCTTCATTTTGATCATAGAGTTCAGGCAATTTGCAAAAAGGGCAAATGCAATCAAAAATGCTTCGGTCCATGATTTGTATCATAAAGTAATTTTTGGCGCATTCCTTGCAACATCTGTGAGTGCAAGTGAGCATTGACACCATCTAAAATACATATTGTACTTATATAATGACAAGTAAATATTGTTTCTTGGATTATTGTTGTAGTTGTTAAATGTATGAAAAAAATGTGTTGGGCAAGCGCACCTCTTTCATGGGATATTTCCCTGTGCACAGCTCACATTCCTGCTGTAAATAAGACAAAGCTGCCTCCAATGTTGTGCACTCGTTGGCAGCTTGCAGTGCAGTCACTTTGTCAAACTTCATCTGCACAAGCTCGACGGCCACCTCCGCCTGCTCCCACGATGGGACGATGCCTTCCCCTAACAGCATTCGAATCTGGCGCTATTATGAATAAAAACATAAGTTATTGTTTGTAAGAAGCTTTTTAAACAAATAATAAAGGTTAAAATAAACTGACCTCCGGAGAATCTTCTTTCAGATCTATCGCTGCTAGATCGAACAACTTATTGTTCAAGACTAAAGTCTGATCATCCGTCTGCGGTTCAATGACCATCTCAATGCTATTAAGTTTGAGAGGCTTTTGTGATATGATTTTATTTTTTGTAGACGGCTTGGATGGTTTCTTTACATCTTCATCAGTCTCTGTGAAGTAGTCGTCGCTCAAGCAAGTCTCTACAAAATATGGTTTCAGCGTTCCTTTTCCTTCAGAGTCTTTCTTTTTGGACGTTGTTGATGCTGTAGCATTTTGGTTTGTTGCACTTTCTTTTTTATTTGAGGAATTATTTGAAGTAACAGCTGTGTTAGTTTTAGTAAATTTAGAATTGATTGGGATTGGAATTTTAGCAGGTTTTGTTTCCTGTGCCTTGGATATAGAGACATTCACCTTGTTAAATAGACCTTGTTGAAGTTTTTTGACATGCCCACTTTGAAAATTTCCAAAAGGTGTAGGTTTTTCAGCTGGCGTATTATTTTTTTTCCCTGTTTTTTGGGGTATCGTTGTAGTGGATTTTAAAGGATTTTTGTTGTTAGTTTTTTCTAATTTTGGTATTTGTGAAGCAAACGGCTTAACATTTTTTTTATCTTTGGTGGTTTTATCATTAGTTATGACTGTTGGGGGTGATTTTTCATCATTCACACTTGTATGGGGTGATTCATCCTCAAGAATACTTGGTGAGGTTGTTGTATTGTTTTCATTATTGCTAGATATCAGCATTAATTGGTCATCCACAATTGTAGGAGCTGACTTGTTATCGGTAATAATTGGAGCTAATTGGTCATCTGCCATTGTTGTAGCTGATTTGGCATCATTTGTAGTTGCTGGAGGTACTTTAGCACCAACTGAAGTTGCTGGAGATACTTTAGCACCAACTGAAGTTGCTGGAGGTACTTTGGCATCAACTGAAGTTGATGGAGGTACTTTAGCGTCAACCAAAGTTTCTGGAGTTACTATGGCATAATTTGAGTTTTTTGAGGTCACTTTAGCATCATTTGGAATTGTTGGATTTGTTTTGGCCTCATTTGCTGTTGTTGGAGTTGATATGATATGATTTGACATGGTTGGAGTTGATTCCACGTCATCTGATGTTGTAGCTAAGTTTTCATTGTGTACTGTAGAGGAAGTTGACACATCAGTATTACTACTTATTTTAATTGATTGATATTTCCTTGTTTTTGAAGAACTGGCTTTACTAGGTGTAGTTAAAGATAAGGATTCTGTATTCTCAGATGCAGAAGTTACCGTGTTATCTTTATTTTGTAATATTATGTTGGTTGCTTCAGACAATATTTGACTGTAAGAATTTGAGTTTTCTTTTCTTATTTCACTCTTAGATTTATGATTTTGAATTGTATTTGAAGTTTTTATTGATGGCGATTTCTCATTGATTGCTTTATTGTTTTGAGGGAAAAATAAATTATTTAACTTATCATCACTATTAATTTCAGAGTCGATAAACTCTATGCTGGAATTACTGCCCTTTGCAGAATTAACCATGCTTACTTCAGGTGAAGTATGAGAACCAGCTTGTTTTGCATTCTTAGGCAACTTTATAACCACATTTGTGTGAATTGGAGTGCTCAAATCATCCACGAGGATTATATTTTTTTCAATGGAACTTACTTTTATTTCATAATTGTTTGAATTGTTTTGTTGAATTGTTTCACATTTGACATTCTCTTTAATTTCACTGTTTTCTTGATTGCTTTTTGAATGTAAGGGTGTTTGAAAAGGTTTATCCACGAAAGCTGAAAGTATATTTGAGCAGTCTATAACAGTATTAATATGCATTTCATGATTTGTTGATTGGGACGATGATGTTTCAGCAGTATTATTAATTACTTTTAAATTGTTATTTAGGTCATTTTTGTGAGCAATTAAATTAGATGATGTTTTAGAATTACTGGAAATTGAAACAGGTGGCGTATTATCTATATTCTCAACCTGATTTTGAATATTTTTAACTAAATCATCAAATACTTGTAATGTTTTCCTCGATTCTTCATTGAGTTCGTGATGTTGTAAGTTTTCATTTGCCTCCTCATAATTGTCATTATCATCTGAAGTATACTCCTCAGTTTTGATAGACAACAAATTTTCCTCAGAATTGTTTATTGTGTTGGGTTGAAGGCTTTCTGAGATATTTTGTTCTGGTTTCTCATCAATATTGGACAGAGAATCTTTGCTTATGTTCACTTCATTATTATGTGAGCTGATTGTATTATCATCCCCAAAACTTTTTGGTGCTGATTCCTCATCTTTGCTTTCTTCGCCATCAATAGATTCATCCCCTTCAGATTCATCAGAGATGTATTCACCGAGAGATTCAGTAAATGAATCTTCTTCCTCGCTATGTGCATCATGTACACTGGAATTGGGCATGGCCGATGAATCCGACATGTGGTCATCAGTCTGTCTCTCAGAGTCATCGTAATCACTAGAGGATAAATCATCATCTGATCTGTTGTCTTCTGACTTGTACGTTTCAATATCAGATTTTATCTCATCCCTCATTTGTTGAATCATTCTTTGAGTGTCTTCCATTATATTAAACAATGGTTGTTGTTTTCTTTGGGGATCCATGCTGGATTGAGGATCAACTTTTCTAACTGGCTCATTGTTCTGACCATCAGATGTCCTTTTTTTAGTTTTATTAGATGCACTTTCTTTTTCCTGACGTATATTTGATTCTGAATAGGCATTAGTATAATTTACTATTGGACTGGAACTGTGCAAGCTTTCTGATTGGTGGTTTATGTCCTCATTATTGTTCAATGTTGAAATCCCAGTCATTTTTGGGTCCGGAGAAACAAAATTTTGGGGAATGGTCTGAGTATTGTGAGTAGAATTCTGTACTAAATCTGTAATTTGCTCAACACTTTCATTATCTTGTGGTGGATGTAAAACAGATACTTCCATTTGTGTTTGTAAAATAGGTCTTACCTGATGTAGAGCAGTTTCTTGTTCACCGTCTAATGTAGTTTGAACAATTTGTTGATTTGTTGGTATTTGAGTTGTACTCTCTGCAGACTGTTCTTTGTTGTCTTCATCTTCACTTTCGTAATCGCTGGAATCACCATCAGAATCATGACCCTCTTCATGAGTGTTCATGGAACTTGGTGTCTCTGAACTCTGATTTGTATTTATATTTGCGATAGTTTGTTTTATTTCCACACTATTCTGTTGTAAGGAATTACTTGTATTTAGTATTTTATCACCGGGTATAATTTTTTGATTACTTGCCGTTGGATCAATTGGTGAATCAGTTTTGCTTTGATTTACATTGAATATTTCATTATCTTGCAGTGCTTGACTGCTTTTTTTAGTACCTCCATGTGTTTGGGTATCAATTATAGTGAGACTATCATTTTTATTGTCGTTGGGTGATGATAATATTTTATTACTTGAATTATTTTGAAGATTGTCAATGAATCTTTCATCAATAGCTTGAGACGTATTTACTTGTAGTTGATTTATAATATTTCCTATATCTTTAAGAACCATATTTGTGGATTGACCCTTTTCTGATTGTGCAATCAGCTTTTTTAGATCATTTAAAATATTCATAGATTTGAGACTTTCCATGGATGGATAGTCAACAGAGTGATCAGCAGGTTGTTTAGAGGAGGATGTGGTTTCAGACGCTACCTGACTGGTTGATGAACCTTGCGGGAATGGTTTATCAATAAGACTTACCAATCTAGCTGCTTCTAAAGAGGCTTCTCTAGCCAGCGTCGCTTGATCAGCATGTGTCTTTATGTAATTAAATAGTGTGTTAGGCCCTGATAACCCCACTGCAACATATGTAAAGTGCAAACACATAAGTATAATCAAATACCTAAATCAGATAATTAAGTAAATGATATTTAGAGTTACATATGTGTATAAGATATCTTACCATCCCCCTCTTGTTGATTACTGCGAGAGACCCCTTTGGGCTCCTCTTGATCATTCCGTGCCTCCCCAATATTGCCACTTTCATTTTCAGCTCCCGAAGGTGGACCCCATATTCTCATTAAGAAAGGCTTCAACTGCGTTTTACTAAGCTCAAGAAACGCAGCTTCAATGTCCCCTTCATGTGCTGTCAGACATGTCAATATTTCTTCTCTGCTAAACTTACCTCGAGAGTCAAGCTCTTTGAACTGTTAAAAAACATATTTTATTTATTAGTTTCAAAATGAAATGTTGATTCATAAAAACCAATGATAAAACTTGCTTAACCTTTTTTTGTCTCTGTTCCACGCACTCTGTGACGGCTTGCCACACACTGCCCTTATGTTTCTTAAGAGCATTTCTTGCTTCCAGGTGTGATATAGTTCCTACTGTGTTTTCTTTGCCTTCACGGCCGTAGTTTGTGGCCACAGTGAGAACTGTTTCAGCCATATTGGCCCAATTTTCCTTTAACCATGTTATGGGATTCTGTGTACCACAATTCGTCATACCTATTTGAAGTTCTTCAGCAGAGAAATTATTTAGTTCTGCCTCCTGAAATTCAAAAACAATTTAAACAGATTGTTTTTTCTGGTCATGACATTTGTATGATATTTGAACACTCACTCGTAATAATTTGACTAACTCCATTCCCTGCGACTTCATCACATCACTTTGTCTTCTTTGCATGAACTGTTCAAGAGCGTAGGACTGAGAAAACTCTCGCGGCTGTGAGTCTCCGCGGTAATCATTGTAATTCTATAAAGAAAGGCAAAAACATCCTTCATGATTATCCTTACTTATTATCAGTAAAAAAAGTTATTGTAGTTGCAACTGATTACCACACTTAATTTGGTCAAAAGTGTATAGAATATAAAAGAGAAGGTATGCTGTTTACTATGATTCAAAAACATTTCTTCCCAGATATTTGTTCTCGCATTACTTTCTCTATGATTTATTCTACGTAGAAAGGTTAAAAGCACTAATCGTTTAGTATTGTTAATTAAAATACATAATATTTTGAAGGATTTACTTACAGGACTTGTAATAAATAAATATTAATATCTGGATAATAAAATGTAAAAAAAGAAATATGATAAATAAAATAAAAATTATATCACCCTTTGATTAGAGTATAAATAAGGATCTATATGTGAATTGTTCCATTGATCTTCTCTGTATAAATCAGGTCTCCGCAAGTCCATAATACTTCTGTAGGAACTGGGAACCCCAGATGGGATGCCATAATTAGCTGCCAGCATGGAATTGGAGCGGCTTCTCAAGGGGCCCATGTGGCCAAGTCTCTTAATGTCTCTCTCCGGGAAATCCTCAAAGTCTCTGTATGGCAGAGGACTCTCTTCCCTGGGAGGTGTTGTGGGAACACTCTGAAATATTAACCATAAACATAACAAGAAAATACGGTCAACGTTGAAATGAGTACTGATCTTTAAGAATGCTTCACTCACATGCGTATCACTAGAATATGATAAGCGACTGTTGGACCTATCACTTTTATGTGAATGAGTCCATCTTTCTCCATCCAAAACAACTCTTGAATTGTGCAACGAGTTTGAACGTTTCAAGGGTTTGTTGAAACGTTTTTTTGATTTACTTGTTTCTATATTTTTACTTGACATCCTGTCAGCATCATCATCTTTTGTTAACCGTTCCACTGACTGCCTAACGTTTTCAAGCGCATCATAAGTCTACAAAATAATTGTAAATTTTATTAAAACTTTAAATATGGAAATGAATACTTAATAATTAAAATATGAAAACAATTTTTTGGTATTGTTCAATAGACAATGTAATCGTACCTGTGTGGATATACTTTGAGGCAGAGGAGATGTGCCGGTAGACATAGTTTCTTTTTTGACAGTCTCTTCTTTGGCAGAAACATTTGTTTCTCTCACTTTGTCTTTTTCTCTGATGTTCTCTATCTCTTTGGGAGGTGACGGTCCACAACCTGTAGACTTCTTTGCAGTAGTTTGGTTTCTGTTAATGGTTTTAACTCTGTGAATGACGTTAGTATCAGAAATGCGAGGAGCTGTTTTGTTCACTTCCTCATTGCTTCTATAGACATCAGAGCATGGAGTGACTGATCGTGTTTCTTTTCTATGTGCCAGAGTTGATGTCCCTGCAACGCTTTCACCTATAATAATATCATATCTTAGAAATTCATACCAGGTGTGTGGTTGTTTTGATATATTTTATTAAGTCATTGTTTTGTACATTGTTCAACTATCAAATTGTTGTGCTGTGGTCTACAGAAGCGATGTGGAGGGAAAAACACAAACAGTAATGTTTGAAATACAGAATGGATTGAGCTTGCAAGCAGGTCATCGGGATGGAGTCATTTGTTGACGCGGACAAAGGTTGCACTACTTTGTACCTGGCAAAAATGATATTTTTCTACGCCTACCTCTTTTGACCAAGTGTAATGGAGTTTCATCATTAGAGTCAGTTTCAGGAGTTGGTTTGGGAGCGTGCGTGTTGCTACTTTTACTTTTCCTGTTGGAGTAAGCCTCGGCATCACTGTAATCATAAGCGCAGCTCTCGCTTGTGGTAGTGGATATTCTACGTCCTTGTACTTTCTCTTCTTGTTTACTTGCAACCTCAGCTGGAGGGGGCTCAGGGGGAGCTGTAGGTGTTTTGCAGCATACATCACACACCCGAGTGCCTGCCTCGTTAACAAATGTACAATGCTCACATTGCCATGAATGTTGAGGAGGGGGCGGAGGAGGAGCATCCAAACTATCCACCACAATACTTTGTTCCCCTCTTGCCATACTTCTTCTATCCAATTCTATATCTGAAGAACTTGCATTCGTTGCAGAAGTTTCTTTTGAGACTGAGACCGGGTTTGGGTGTGCTTGAGGTTTTTGAGGTTCAGAAGCAGGATGATTTATGGATTTTCTTTCAGAAGATTCACTAGCTTGTCTACTGAAATGCCTTCGTTCTGGGAGTGGACTTTTTTGTGTTTCACGTAACGAACTATGCTCAGGAGATTCATTGTCTTTATGAAATTCATCATTGATTTGTGATCTTCTTCGTCTATCGGATCTGATACTGCTTCTTCTCAGGGAGGATCTCCTGTCATCTTCTTCATCAGATACATCTTCATGATCTCTGTTAGTTCTTCTGCTGACCCTGGATCTCCTGGACCTTATGCTGGCAGTCGGGGATGCTGCCCGGGAGTTGATACGGGACTGCGGTCTGCTGCTGTACCCCATTCTAGTTGCACCTGTACACAAAGATTCTCTTCATAAGTATTTCAAATGACTTTGGACATGTGGTAAATATGTAAATTGTGACTATTACCATTGTGTTGTGGTGGCAACATGGCAGGAGGATACATGGGGTGCATGCCCCACGGGCTCATCCACATTGGGGGTTGAGCGAAGCCGTCGCCAGGCATGTTGAGACTCATGTTGCTCCCGAAGCGAGGATGTCCCGCCCACGGCATCCAGTCTGCTTGTGGTGGACTCATCATGTGATGCTGGCAGTTCATGCAGCCCAGTTGTGCCATAGAGTGAGCCTTTAATGCATTCTATTATAATTCTCGAAATGAATAAACAAAGTAATATTTGATTTAAGCACAGTCCTTACCTGAGCCATTTGATGGAACTGCTGTTGAGGATTCATTGGTGAAATCTCTCCACTTCTGTTTAAATCAAATACAGAAGCGCTCATTGTCCCTCTCTTTAGGGATCTCTGAGGACTAGGAGCTAAAGGTGGCGATGCTGTCATTTCATTTTCATGCATTTCTTGTTCAAAATGATTTGGGGATGCTATGTTTTGACTTATTGCTGATGGTTGTTGCCTGTATGGCATTGTGTTGAATTGTTCACTTTTCCAACTTTCAGCATTGTTCTGAAATTTTACAATTCATTCATATTAATATTTTACAAATAAGAAGATACTTGAATATAAGTAGGAAGAACCCATACTTGTTTTCTCATTAGTTGTGGGCTCGGCGCTCCTCGAATACTCATTTTTGAGAAATCTTGTGGCATGTCAGTTGTAGTTCCTTGCATCATCTCTTGGTGCCGCTTATAGCGTTGTTGTAACGAGGAGTTCACTACAGGCTCCCTATTGCTACTGAAGGTATCTACATTTGCCTTTATTGCTGCTGAACAGAAAATTAATTTATAGTCGTATATGTACAAATATAATGTTAATATGATTTTTTTAAAGAAAAAACAGTTTGATGCTAACTTGGCGTGTTTTGATTTGTAGGTACTGCCGGCAGGGGTCTGGTTATCATTCTCTGTAAAGTTGCAGATCTATCCTGGACATTCATTTGATTGTTTACATTTCTGTTGAGAGTTCCCCCAAAATTTTCATTTCTTGACGAGACCTGCCCAAAAAACTTCAGTTACCTTTATTATAGATACAACATGATCACCTCATCTCACCATTTGTAAGTTGTTATTTCTTATATATTTCTCCTTATGGAATGTAGGTAGGCGCTGCAAATAGCTGTCATTGTTTAGTTGTAATAAATGAACTCAACATTGGGCACGTATCTACATAATATTTAACTACTTCTAAGGACACAATACAATTCCTACTTTACCTTTTATAAAGGATTAATATTCTACAATGAAATAAACAAAATATGTAATACTGAATTAACATTTATTAATATTATTTGATGGTTTTATCACATGTCAAGAAGGCACTCTATTTAAATTATTTATATCATAATAAAAAATAAAAACATTTTTTTATTTTTGTATGCACCTAAATAACAATCACAAGATATCAGGAATATGAGAAGTGCATCTTTTAAAAAATATATAGATGTCTGATAAATAATAAGCTTCCAAATAAATAATAATATGCATATATTCATACTTTTCTTAAAATATGTAAGTAAGTAACATTATATTTTGGCTAAACATAATAAGTAATATTTTTTATTATGTCACTTGATTCCTTGAACAGTTTTTATTTTGATTCTTTTGGTTTTTGTAATATGTTTTAGTGAAAATATTATATAAGTGAAGAGTTCTGTTTATTCAGAAAGTTAGTATTTTAGTATCCATAGTAATTGGTTAGTGATGAGAGTGCTACAGTTTTTATGTAAATCAAAGCGTTGAGTAATGATGAGAAACATATCAGCCATCATGGGTACCTATATACGGTTAAAACTTCATTATTTGAAAATTTGAAAGGAGCCAAATAAGTGTGTGGTAATCATAAAACAACATGAAGTAGTTTTTTTAGAGTAACATCCCTACCCAAAAGTAAATTTTAGGATAACTTATTTGGTGAGCACACAAGAGCCCTCTGAAACCTATGATGGAGAATTTAAAAAGTAACCACTTCTTGAAAACAAGGAGCATTATGTTAATTCTCTTTGCAGTTTGTCAACAAATATGCTGTCCTCATTGCGTTAAAAAAATATATATTTGATCCCAGAAACACAGTTATATGAAGAAAACTTTAATTTAAAGATATATTTTTCTTCAAAACTGTTGTATTATTATAAGATAGGTCTCAGTGTAGTAAGTGATTTTATTCTGTATACTTGGATTGTAACTGAATTGTTATTGTTGATCATAGGTTCCCAACGTTATTCCCACAGACTGCATGTTATTACCAGGCGTGTGCATAGGGTATAGGCAAATGCATTTCAGAATTTTTATTTTTCTCACGTTCCTTTAAAACAGCGGTCGGGGAACTTTTTTAGCCATTACGAAGTCGATATTACCCCTTACCCCCATTTTGAAAAGAAGACAATCAATGTTTATTTGGTTAATAATAATAATATTTAGTTAATAGCAAACTACAAAAAATTCCTTATTACCCCAAAAAAAACATTTTTACCAAATTTGGGGTAATTTACCCCGGTTCCCCGACCGCTGCTTTAAAATAACTCATTTGAAATTGACCGAAGTGCTAACGATGACTCCAATTGAACTTACTTTTGTAATTTGAAATCTGAAAATCAAGCATAAATGGTTTTTTATCATATAATGCCTACCTATTAGGTGCATGTGCCTGTATGGGATGCACGCCCCTGGTTATTATTATTTTTTCTATGGTAAGGTTGCTTCCCTCTTCAGGCTCTGAACTTCTGAGTTTTTTTCTTTATAAATTATATCATGCAATTAAGAGAATATAAAGAATGGACTCTGCATAATGGAAAAATCCCTCGGCTAAGTTTTGCCAACCATGGTAAATAAAGAATGGATTCCCTATAATCTTTTTTTTCTTTTTTACACAATTGCGAAACGTATGCAGTTGACAGTTATGGTGAATGCAGTACATAATGCTTAAGTGTATTTTTAAAATACCTACACAATATATCCTTTCTTTAGCTCGGAGAGTGTCATTTCTTTCCCCACATTTTAAATGTGCCCAGTCCATTCTAGTGTAGTAAAAATGGATATAAGTAAATTAATATTTGCAGTGAAGAAAATCAGATCCCAAAAGTTAGAAATAATTTACAAAAAGATGAGCAGTCCACCAATTTTTGGACTTATGAACTCCATAGACCCCTATTTCTCTCTTCACCTATCTATGGCTGACTTAGGGAACCAATGGTGTAGGTCTCTGTTTGCTCTTGTGGAGATTAAGATATATTGCAGGAAGATGATACCTTATTGCGGCGAGGGGGCGGCACTGGAGGGGTAGATACTCCTTTCGGGGGGAGAGGGGGGCGGATGTTCTCTTGACCAACATTTGCCAGACTCTGAATAACACAGGAATAATTAGAATCCTTATCTAATCATTAACAATAAACTGTCCTGCAAATACCTATTGTGTTCTAATACATTTGATACATGCATACTTAATACATAGGTATCTTCAGTTTTTATCATACTTTGTGATCTAATCTAATCTAAGTTGCAAAGATATATAACATGGGGGATTCACATTATATGCATTTTCACAAGCAGACATGTATAAATTCGCACTTAAATATGCCGCATGTGGACCTGCAATATAAAAACCCGAATCTCAAATGAACATACACCCAGCAACTCTTGCCGACCTTCCCTGAAACATGGGGGACATTGGCAAAGTGAACCATCTTCTACAGCATGGGTGGTTAGCCGCATACCAACCTATAAGTAGGGACTGGAAAATTTCGCGATCGCGATAAAACGAATTTATTCGCGAATTTTCGTACTTTTGGTAGAAATTGTGCGAAAAAGTTGTTATGTGTCGCTTCTGCAACGCAACTATTTTGTGGGAAAGAAAAGATTCCTGCGAAAACCCTTTGCAAGGTGCAAAGCACAGGAAAAATGGTCGGTGTTATAGCCGAGGGGGCCAAGTGGGCTGATCTTTCAACGTTGAAACACGCTAGAACGCTAGACGCGGGGTTCGATCCCCGCCTGGGTCATTTGACCATAAATTTGACCCTGGTTGAACAATACTCGTAATTAATTTTTCATTAATGATATTTATACCTGTTTCTGGCCAGGCAGAGTAGGTTGGTGAATTGCATTCCTATTCACAAGTCTATTTTATTAAAAAAATAAATGATAAGCAGAACTGTCCTGGACATCCAAACAGACTTGAATCGTGACATCAATGAAGGAAAATACATCAAGGAGTGAAGCTGCTGCTGGATTAGCCAAGAGCACAACTTGAGGCATTCATAAAAGCCAACATCTCTCGAAAAAATTAGATAACCCTCATCTAGAGAGAAATTTAATATTTTAAAAGGATATTGCAGGGTATTCGGAGTGTCATTCAAATATTAATACTTTTTTCAATCAATGGTTTTTTGTAAGTTGTAACTCGTATTGATTCAGATGTTGTTTATTCATTGTTTTTGAAGGTACATATTGTTGTTTGTATAATAAATTGTAAATATTAGTAAAATCTATAGTTTTTCAATTACATAAACCTTTATTTCGATCAAATCAACCCTAAAAATTACACCAAATCTCCCCGTTTATCATAAAAAATAACGCGAATTTCCCTGTTTTTGATCAAAAATAACGCGAATTTCCTAAAAAAAACGCGAATTTCGCAAAAAATAACACCACTTTTTTCCAGTCCCTACCTATAAGTCAAGGAACATACACAATGTGTGAAATTAAAGGTTTTTTTTTTTAATTATTATTATTATTCCTTGACTTATAGGTTGGTATGAGGCTGACCACCCATACTGTAAAAAATGGTTCACTTTGCCAGTGTCACCCCTGTTTCAGGGAAGGTCGGCAAAAGTTGTGGGGCTTATGTTCATTTGAGGTTTGAATTTTATTTGTAAGTACACAATCAGCATTTGTAAGCGCGAACTACACGTGTTTGTTTGTGGGCATACATCTGAGAGCTTTGAATGAATATATCCTTGCAACTTAGATTATAGATTATAGATTAGGCCAATAATAATTCTGTTTATTTTGATGATTAAATCAACCATACAAACTACTTTGGTTTTGGTGTATTCCAACTTACTTTGCGTATATGGGTTTGTCTCTTGGGATGTCGATGGTACATGCCGTCGCAGGACATGCAGAACATTTGCCCGTTGCAGTTGAGGCACCTTACGCTGGGCTCGGAGCAGCCACACAGGTCACAGCGCTTGCTGTCACTCTTCTTGGGTGGACCACCTGGAAGTCACAACACCAAAGATTTACTGGAATGTTGCACGACTACATTCTTCTACAAAGATTTGTAATTTTTGTACTGGTATATTTTTCTTTAACTCTTCTTAGGTTTGAGTAATAGGTCCTTGACTGGATCTTGTACCTATGTACAAAAATAATAGGTATTAACTGAATGGACTCGGTACATTTTTTTTTTTTTTCAGCGCGCAAACGTCGCAGATTACGCAGATAACTGGGGTCCTAAGTTACCAATAACCAAATAATATTTAATTTGCCTTTGCCCTAGCAACCCGGCTGTTTGTCGTCACAATTTTGATACCCATGGAATTTGTGCTTAGTCCATTGGCCATGAGCTACTTATTAATTGATTCCACCTGCTCAAATGGCATAGTGTAACACGCCGGGTACTGCTAGTCCTTTATAAAATTATTGGTACTCCATCATGTAACATAGTTAAAAAGGAAGATAGCACATTTTGTATTGCTCTGTGGTATTTATGCAAATGGTACATACCTATGTGCATGGGACAATATTAGTAAATAATGAACTACTATAATTATCTCACAACTGTGAGCTGACCATGTTAGTAGGTAAGAACGAATAAGTGTGGGTAAGAACAAATAAGTGTGTGTAACAATTCACCTGTAGCTGCTGGGTTGAGGTTGGCGTTCATGTATTGCTGTGAGGGAAACTCGATGACCTCATAGTCAGGCTCCACCACCGGCGCCTTGGCCCCCCGTGCGCTCCCCTGGGCTGGGGGGCCTCCCCTGCCTTGGGGGAGCTGCGCTGCGGGATCCTGGGGGGGAGGAGGGGGTACGGGGCCGACCCGACCGGAATCGCCATTTTTCTGAAAGAAGGTGAAATATTTTTTTTAACTGGGTGGTTGGTTTTTGTACCTTATAGGTACCTACGAATAATTTTGACGAGGCACTGACTTAGGTACCTAAATTTCGTACTGTATTCATAATATGTAATCTAATCATAATAAGTTATTTTTTTAAGGAAAATGTTGAGACAGTTTGTATTTCCTATTAGTAGCCCCATTTATTTTACATAGACCCAAATTTTATTTTTTAATTTACAAGTATTACTTTATTACTTATTAGACAGCAAGCCAACTTATCAGACGAATCTGTGTGTTATCCATTTATCACTTGCATATTTATTAAATTAAACTATCGATAATAATAATTTATCAGTATTATTTACCATCCACTGTGGCATAACTCGTGAGTTCCGGAACCTGTTGCCGTTAGCGCCCACTCCCATGGGCTGCCATTCGTTAGGTCTCTGGAAATATGAAATAATTCATCAAAAATATTATCGGCGTTTATATACTAACGCAGAATGGTTGCGTTTTAAAATTATGTTGATCAGTCGATCCAGGAAGAAAGACAGATGAAAAATAGTACTTAAATGCTTATATTTAATTTTCTCATACGATTAGGTATACCCAGTGCCGGTTTTAGCACTACCAGCGCCCTGGGCGAGATTTTTTAAGGCGCCCCCGCCCCCCCCCCCTATTCGCCATTCGAAAATTCAAATTCATACGAAAAAAAGGAACGTAGTAACCATTTATTAAAAAAAATATATGACAATACAGTTGACAGCTAATCAAATGGTGGAAAATATAAACTTAGAGAAGGGATACATGTCCAAAAAATTTTTTTGAAAAATAATACATTTGTTAATAAATTTCATAAAAAATAAAAAATGGACAAAAATGAAAATTTGACAAGAGTACAAAAAATTAAACTATAAAAAAATGTACGAATGTAGAATAATTTGAAATTCAATATTTAGAAAGCACAAATTAAAAAAATAATGGAAAAGACAGAAATAGTCTTACAACATAAAAATTGAAGAAAAAAAATTAAATAAAAAATATGAAATCTAAAATTAAACAAAGAAAAATTAAAAAAGAAAACAAAAACGAAAACGGAAAAAAGTCTAGACCAAAAAGTATTAACTTTAAAAAAAATATGAAAAAAAATTAAAATAGAAAGAATTTAATAATTTAAAACAAGCATTCGCAACTAAACGCAACGCAACTAAGCTACACATATAGTGTAACTTCTTGCCGCGTTATCCCCGAAGGGGTCGCATGTGGCGAGTTGAACCTATTTATTTTTACAGGTAAGGGGGCCGGCCTTACGCCAACCACTTCAGTTGAAGTGGAGGTTTCCCAGCTCCCGAGAGTGCTGGTACTCATTTCTTGTGAAGGCTGAGTAAACCTTGCCGGTATTTTTATTTTGGGGTTTGAATTAAACACCGAAATGGGAAATCATTTCTGACACCCTCGGTGGGATTCGAACCCGAGCTTTCGGCATGGAATGCAAGCACTCTACCACCTGAGCTATCGACCGGACTATTCAAAAATGAAAAAAAAAATTCAAAAGGCAATAAAAAATTACACATAAAAATTAACAACTATTGCATAGAACAAACCATGAAATCAACAAAAATTTGAAAACATAGAATGACAGAAAAAAATAACGCATATAAAAATTAAAAACTATTACATAAAACAAACCATGAAATCAAAAATTGAAAAAAACATATTAAAAACTAATTAAACAACAAAAATTTGAAAACTTAAAATGACAGAACAAAATTAAAACATAAAAATGGAAAAAAAAAATGGAAAGACAAAAAAAAAACACATTTAAAAATTAAAAACTATTGCATAGAACAAATCATGAAATCAAAAACTGAAAAAAAACATATTAAGAAATAATTTATCAACAAAAAATTGAAAACTTAGAATTACAGAACAAAAATAAAATATAAAATTTGAAAAAAAAGAAAATGGAAAGAATATAAAATTAAAAAACGTGTACATTTATAAAAAAAAAACAAATTATGAATAACTGATTTCCATACAAAAGTCAGCTGCATAAATATAAAAATCAACTGTCTTCATGCTTAACTTGAGGTCTAATTTTGTACAATGTAATGATACGTAAGAGAACAATCACGAGTGTATATTTCGCATATCCGAAATACAAACCAAAAACTTACATCGTTCCGCACATCGATTTATAGAACTGGATGGGCTAGGAAATCAATCCTTTGAGAATTAGAAATACGCTACCCCACTCATCATACAAAAATCCAAATTCAGTCTACCTTTTAACTGTCAACAGTGTGTTACCTAATTGGAAAAAAAATCCATGTAAATGCCAAACTGGGTAATTTCTAAACGTGCCAACAAAAGAGAATAAATGTGTTATAGAATATAGAATATAGAATAATATTTCACTTTAATCACTATTCTATATGATTACGTTGATAAAATTTATTTTTCGTTTGTCGAAATATTTTGTTCGCGAAAGTGAAGGCCATTTCTAGAACTAGTGATATTCAAATAGCAGGCGCGTGCATAGGGTGTAGGCAAATACATTTCAGAATAAATATTTTCTCACATTCCTTCAAAATAACTCATTTGAATTTGGCTGAAGTGGTAACGATGGCTCCAATCAAACATAAATCTTGAATTTTAAATCTCAATATCAACCTCAATCGCGTTTTTACCATATTTTGCCTACGTATTAGGCGCATGTGCCTGTATGGGATGCACGCCCCTTTCAAATAGGTATATAGGTACTTGTTTCTTCAAGTATGTAACTTCTATGCTCGCGGTAATAGATACTTGTGAAAATCATCCCGTACGCAATGTGGTGGAAACATTTTTGAATTGGGAATTTATCAGATATTTTCATACTTTCAACAACACTCGTAACAAAAACCGTTAACATAGTGATTTCATGGGTTTCCATGGTAATTTGTACATAGATTGAAGACGGGTTAGAGACACTTTGCTTACATAGAAAATAACAAAAGCATTTCATATGTCGTGAGCGAGACAGCACTATTTAAAATGTATGGTGTCAAAGACGATGCATCGTGCCGATTGATCCTAAATCCCATTTATAGCCCCTCCATTGAATATACCTCCATGGTTTCACAGGCGGTTATGTTGAATTTATGGGCCTCATACTAGAATAAAAAAATGTTTTAGTTATACCAATAAATGTTGAAGAAACTATATAGGTGGTGAACAAATCGATCAAGCTTCAGACACTAGCACCATCAAAATAAAGGGGAGAAGGATGGAGACTCTAACTATACGATAGAAAGTTGCACAGGCTGGCCTAAGATTCTGGCATAATAATTTCCATTTTATGTAACATTTATGTAACAGAATTCAATATTGCAAGTATAACAATAAGGTCCGCATATTTGAAGAAGACATTCAACTTATAAGCTGGAACTGTGAATTATGAAGATTTTCGGCAATAACTTTGTGAAAGTCCATTTTAACAGAAAATGCAAATTTGGAACATCCTTCGAAAAATAATTTCCGATATTTTGCTACTGCGGATAAACCTCAGCTAACAATGGCACATAATGTCATTGTTATTTGACTCTTATCCGCCGAGACGAAAATGTATTTTTTAACTTCCTTTATAACTTGAATTATTTACAACTTTTCAAATGAATTACCATCAGGGTTGGGTAACGACACGTCGAAAATTATATTCGACACGTCACGTCGAAAATACGTGTCGAATATGTCGAAAACGTCGAAAATTTGCGTCGAAAATTGAAGTTTATTACTTTTAGTTTATCCTTCATTTGTGACAATTCAATTTTTGACCAACCAAATTCAATTAAAATTAGCAAAGATAATAAAATACAATACTTCCTTCAAAGTTCAGATTGTTCATGTTTTGTCCTTGAATTCAATTAATCTTGAATAAAACATTGAACTGTAGGTATAAATGGGGCTTAAAACATTTTGTTCAAATCTTAATGAATATGCCAACTGGAAATTTGTACCTACACTAGGGATGGGCAAATGAAAAAAAAAAATCGATATATATCGAACGATATTTTTAAACACTATCGAAATACATCGAGGAAAAAATATCGGTACTTTTGATATATCGATATATTTCGCCCATCCCTAACCTACACAATGTTGTAGAATTTCTTTACTTTTATGTAGGTAAAACAACTGATCTGACCAGCTATCATTACAGTGTTTAACTGTATAGTATCTATTTTATCAAATTGATTGACATGCCCTTTGTCAAACTGGCATGAGTTAGCTGTGTGTTTGAGTTTATTGAATACTTTGTTTTAGCCTAGGTCAGGTTATTAAGTAGAATTAATATTTAAATGGTGCTGTTAACTTGTACCTAATGTAGATGTAGCATGTAAGAGAAAGACAATAAAAGAGGAAACAACACATTATGTCACTAAATATGTATTTCCCTTCATTCCTACCTGAACTCCACTCACTAGTAATTTTCGACGTGTCGTTTATGTCGTAAATTCGAATTTACGACGTGTATATTCGACGCGTCAAATACTAGGTATAATACTCATTTTCGACGTCAAGTATTATACCTACCCAACCCTGATTACCATAATATATTCATTTAAAGCTCTCAGATGCATGCCCACAAACAAACACGTGTAGTTCGCGCGTACAAATGCTGAATGTGTTCTTACAAATAAAATCCAAACCTCAAATGAACATAAGCGCTACAACTTTTTCCGACCTTTCCTAACACAGGGGTGACATTGGCAAAGTGAACCATTTTTTACAGTATGAGTGGTCAGTCTCATACTAACCTATAAGTCAAGGAATACAAATAATAAATAACGTTTAAGTATAAAAAAAGAACAAAACCATAAAAAGAAATCTATACAAAAAAGTCAATAATTTCCTATCCAAAAAATGTAACAAATTAATAAACCAACATTACAAATCAACATTGCAGGTTAGCCGCCACTTCTTCCTGTCGTTGCATACTTCTTTCATTTCATCCAGAGTCATTACCTTTTTCATACAAGCCCTCCTCTTATTATGACTCTGGAAATCCCATTCATTCGCTATTTCAAAAATTTGATCCATCTATACTTTTCTCGGTCTTCCTCTACCACGACATCCATCTATTCTTGCAACATATACTTTCTTCGTCAGTCTTTCATCACTCATTCTCTCCATATGCCCGAACCATCTTAGAAAACTTCTTTTAATCTTCAATTTCACACTTTTTCTTACACCACATTCTGCTCTTACAAGATCATTCCTCACCCTGTCACTTCGTTTTTTTCCCAATCATACTTCTTAGATAGTCCATTTCTGAAATCATCTTCCTTAAAATAATTTCAGTCATTCATAATTACAACATTTAACGAAATAAAAAACAAGGTCGCGAAATAAATATGTACCTTTGTAAAGTAAAAAGTAAAAAGAAATATACCTAGCAATAACAAAATAAAAAAAAATTATAATTGTTTTCATTTCTCTTTCTAAGAATGAAACAATTATTTTACAGGTTCAATTTTTACTATTTACGAAAAATAAATATTTTCGAGTTTTAATGCCACAAAAATTTCAAAATTACTAAAAAATATAAAGGGGCGCCTGCGGCGCCCCTTCACACCTGGCGCCCTGGGCGGTCGCCCGACCGCGCCCAACCCTAGCGCCGGCCCTGGGTATACCTACAAATGTACACCGTTTTCTTCACTGACCATTTCAGTCCATCCTCATCCCAGTGCAACCTCTTCCAAGTAGCGGCAGCGCAGCCACCTAACATGCGGGGAGATTCAATGCTTGGATCATTCATTCTCATGCGACATTTAATAAATTGTGATCTGGCGATAGGTCCATTTACCTATTGGAAATTAATTTTTAATAGAATTTCCACCTAGTAAAATGGAGGCATTGGTTTTGAAAACCGAATATTTTCCGGAATACGCTATTCCGCACTTCTTCTTATTCTAGCCACAGTCAACGTTTACTCATCTTTCAAAAAGTGAGGACTTGATCTTCAGCAGAGAGAGAAATTTCTGTTCTTGAAAGTATCTGGCATATGAAAACTTGTGTGTTTCTTGGATACGCTTAAAAATATTTTTGTTATTTCGTACCAGTTGACGGTCGAATGACGTACAGTAGGGATTTTTTTTGCCAACCCGTGTCTTTTTGTATTTTTCAGCTTCGAGTAGGTACATATTTACGTTGATGAAACTTTATGATGTATTTATAGAGCATCAATGCAATATGTGATGACAGCTATGTCACAGTCACTGCCTCTTTTCATCAAAAGTTTTACAAAAAGGAAACCAAATTTAGAACAGAATATTCATTATACAACCACAAATAAATAAATTAATAAATAATATTAAAAATAAATTGAGAAAGACATATTTTTGTAGGAAGAAAAAATATAAAAACAATTAGCATACGTTCGTCAGGTATTTTTAATTTAATAAAAAAAAATGACAAGAACGGACTAAAAAACATGATCGGGAAATAGTCGCAGACTTCCAAGTCCTACTCCATTTAAAAATAAATCTGCACCTAATGATGATTAATAACTTGGACGAAGGAAAACATCTGTCACATTCTACAATTAGTGTCTGCGAATTTTTCAATAATAAAAAAACCTCATTTCTATAAGTGATCTATAAACCATCAGCTTGAGGAACTCCGCTTAGATAGTTACATGATCAACTTGTTTTTTTTTCTTTGAAAATATTATGCTCCCAATAAAAATAAAGCTAATACTTATTTTCGAATGTATTTTGGAGTTTTTCAGTTTCTTAAATGTTTTTATCACTCACCCTGAATTAATTTAAAATACAGCTAAAAACTAATGGTGTTAACTATGTAGTTAATGAATATTCTACTTACACTCATTTTCTTTTGTTTGAGTTATCCTTTTGCGTGGCTGTTGATGATAGCACCACTTTTAGAGGATTTTCCGGCGCTTATTGCACCTAATTAGATGTTTATTATAAGATCACATGACACATTGCTTTATCGCGGCGAAACTTTGGGAAAACTAAAATAGCGGTTGTGAGGTGGCGGCCCCGGACGTCGCGGCGCTGGGCGGGCGTCGCTATAGCTGGGCGGACACTGCCGACTGCCCGGCCCGCAAATAAGCTCTGCCCAATGCTCTGGACTTGGAAACAAAATATTACAATAACAGTTACCCCTGCATCGCAAGGAAATGCCCCGCATGCTTCCCATGCTCCGACTGGATGAGATTGTATTGACAAAACCTATCAACACATTTCTTGAGAAACTTTAGACTCATATTTTACATTATTGAACATCTCAAATGATACATATATCTTTGTAACTTAGATTTAGATTTAGAGATACTGTTTGTAAAGTATGTACCTATAAAAGTGAATATATTTTTATGCCAAAACATAAAATACATTTTTAATGAAATGGAGAAAATATATCACTTGTGTGTTTTTTTCCACCGGATACTAAAAGCACGTTGTTACTTTATATTTATTATAGTGTTGTCCAAAATTATTTTCATTTTATCTTTCGTTTCTCAGGACGGTTTTCCTCGGTGTCCATTTTTTCAAGTTTCAGCTATAATTTAAATTGCAAAGATAGGTATATTGACATTTAAGGTTCATATTATTTAATGCATCTCCACAAGCAGGCGCATGTAAGTTCGCGCTTACACATGCTGCGTGTGTACACACTGAATAACCCAAATCTCAGATGAACAGAAACCTTGCAACTCCTGCCATCTTTCCCTGAAACGGAGTGGCATTGGCAAAAGTGAACCAAGTTTTTACAGCATAGGGGGTCAGCATCATACCAGCTTATTAGTCAAGGTAGTTGGTTCATTCAAGGTTCAAAAAGTTTCATCAAGATCATCATCATTTCACTTTCACGCTGAAGAAGCCCATCGTACACATGAGCGAAAAGTTCTGAAGCTCCAGATCACAGAACACGGCAACAGATCAAGAAAAGCAACTCTCCAATCCATTCAAGCTAATGAAATAGGCAGCCATTTATAAATAAATTATATACAACCAATTTTTTGGTCCGTAGTCTAGTGGTTAACACTTTTGACTCGTAAATAGAAGGTTGTGAATTCAAATCCCGGCGGAGCACAAGAAATATACCATTATTTTCAAATAGGTATGCTCTGCGCTGAGTGAAAAATTCATATACCTACCTTTTTCATAATACAATCATACATCCGTTGTAAACTGATTAAAATGTCAGCTTGTAATCGACATACATAAATTATTAATTAATTTAATTCTAACGTTTGTATGAAGCCCATGCTCTAAGAAAATAGTATGTTTTTGTTAATGACCCTCCCTTGACTTATAGGTTGGTATGAGGCTGACCACCCATACTGTAAAAAATGGTTCAATATGCCAATGTACAATATTCATATACCTTCATTTACCGACCAAAGACCGGTCACTAAAGGTCCATCCAGCCTAACAGCAACTGGGTCTTGCTCGACCAAGCTCGCAGAGGGCTCTTGATGTGTGATTTACACAAAAACAGCGGTCACCTAATAAATTATCTTATCTAATCTAATCTAATCTAAGTTGCAAAGATATGTTACATTGGAGATTCACATTACATGCATTCTCACAACCTTGCACATGCCTCATGTCAGCCTACAACATAAAAACCCGAATCTCAAATGAACATATACCCTGCAACTCTTGCCGTCCTTCACTGCAACAGGGGTGACTTTGGCAAAGTGAACCATTTTTACAGCATGGGTGGTCAGCCGCATACCAACCTATAAGTCAAGGAACATACACGACAAATTACATTTTTTAAATCAATAAATAATAATCATTTTTTTTTTTTTTAAATAGATTTGTGGAAAGGAATGCAATCCACCAACCTATTTTGCCTGGCCAGTTGTCTTCATGCAAAAGCAGAAGCTTGTGTGCATGCAACGGCATCTGTTGAACCAGAGTCGAAGTTATCGTCGCGAGATTCGAACCAGCGTTATCCGGTTCCAAATAATCTGTCTTGATCCCCGCGGCCATAACACCGACAATATTATTTATTAACCAATAATGCAGCAGCCGCCTACCTAATCGTGATTTCGTTTGTTATTTTCTATTCCCGGAAGAATAGCAGAGTCCGGCACGTTATGTGGGTCACCAATACATGAAAAGCAGCAGTAATGTATCAGTAAAAGCTCCTATGCATCTATGAGCCTGTAAATAATAAGAACCGATAAAGTAGTGCTTTCCTTCCGCGTGCGAAATTTGGCACACAAAGTTATGCAATTACCCGCTCAGCCCTGCATTCTGGAAACTCGTTAAAATACTAAGTAGGAAAGTGTATCATGTAGAAAACTATTCTAAGATTAATGAGGTCGTTGACCATTTTGATCGGATTATAAATAGATGAAAAATAAAATCGACTTTGTTTCAGATTGCGGCGAGTAGGTATACCTATATTAAATTCCACGCCCGGTTTCGCAAACGGTCCGTTTGCATCTTCAGGTTTAATATATGCCTACTCACCGTAATCTAAAACAAAGTCGTTTTTACTTTTTATCTTTTAAGATGAATGATTAAAAAGTGAATGCCTCTACAATCAACTACAAAGGATTATAAATAATTTATTTTCCGGTCCGGTTTATAGCTCAGTTGGTAGAATGCTTGCATTCCATGCCGAGAGTTCAGGCTCGAATCCCACGGAGGATGTCAGAAATGATTTCCCGTTTCGATGTTTATTTCAAATCCGAAATATAATATCGGCAAGGTTTACTAAGCCTTCACAAAAAATGAGTAGGTACCAGCCCCCGCCAGGAGCTTGAAACCCCCACTTCAACTGAAGTGGTTGGCGTAAGGCCGGCCCCCTTACCTGAAAAAATAAATAGGCTCACTCGCCACATGCACCTAACTCCTTCGGCGAGAATGTGGCAAGAATGTGCAGCTACGCTATATGTGCAGCTACGTGCCGATACGTGTAAGAAAATATTAATTTTATTGAAATGGTATTCGAGTGTGATATTTGCAAATAATAGGAACTAGGCGATGCAAATCCTTGCAATATTTATCAGAGCCAAAACAAAAATTAACTAATCTATACATATAGTGTAACTTTTTGCTGCGTTCTTCGCGAAGGGGTCGCATGTAACGCAAAAAACGCAACTAAGCTACACATATAGTGTAACTTCTTGCCGCGTTATCCTATATTATTTTTATAGGTAAGATTAAAGAAGTACCTATGTATGTTAAGAAAGTTTGGGCACATGGAGAGAATGACTGATGAAAAATTGACGAAGAAAGTATATATTACTAGAATCGATGGATGTCGTGGTAGAGGAAGACCGAGAAAAGTATGGATGGATAAAATCTCTGAAATAGCGAATGAATGGGATATCCAGAGTCATAATAAAAGGAGGACTTGTATGAAAAAGGTTATGACTCTGGATGAAATGAAAGAAGTATTACAAGGACAGGAAAGAAGTGGCGGCTAATCTGCAATATTGATTTCTAATGTTGGTTTATTAATTTGCTACATTTTTTGCATAGGAATTTTTTTACTTTTTTGTATAGATTTCTTTTTAAGGTTTTGTTATTTTTTTGCATTTAAATGTAATTATTTTTTCGTATTCCTTGACTTATAGGTTGGTATGAGGCTGACCACCCGCATACTGTAAAAAATGGTTCACTTTGCCAATGTCACACCTGTGTCAGGGAAGGTCGGCAAAAGTTGTGGGGCTTATGTTCATTTGAGGTTTGGATTTTATTTGTAAGTACACAGTCAGCATTTGTAAGCGCGAACTACACGTGATGGTTTGTGGGCATACATCTGAGAGCTTTAAATGAATATATCCTTGCAACTTAGATTATAGATTATTATATTATTATTTTAAAGAGCCGGCTTTATGCCAACCACTTCAGTTGAAGTAGGGTTTCCCAGCACTAGAGGAGGCTGGTACTCATTTCTTGTGAATGCTGATTAAACCTTGCCGGTATTTTATTTTGGGTTTGAAATAAACTACGAAACGGGAATCATTTCTGACACCCTAGGTCGAAGTCGATCCCGGGCTCTCGGCATGGAGTACAAGCACTCTACCAACTGAGCTGTCGATCGGACATGATTAATTACTTTAATTGTTATTTCTTTCATCGATATTCTGTATTGATTTGCAATAAGTTAAAAATGTATTTTATAATTTGTAATACTGCATATTTTTTTGTTCCTTGACTCATAGGTTGGTATGAGGCTAACCACCCATACTTAAAAATAGTTCACTTTGCCAATATCATGTCTGTTTCAGGGAATTTACTATTTATGTTCAATGAGGTCCGCACAAAATTGTTACGTCACACGGACGGTTTTCTATGTAATATTTTGTTAATGGTTGTTAAGGATCTTAGTCACCTAGACCTGTGACGTTTGCCAGCCGAGAAAAAAATAAAAAAATTTGCCCAGTCGATTCTTTATTTCGTTGTCAGAGAAAAATGTAAGTTAATTTAATGGTATGCCAGTCCATCATGACTTTAAATTACATACTATATTTTAGCTGCCATAAAATTGTAAACTCACATAATGTGAGCGAGAGTTCAGTCTATGACTGGCTGTGGATGCCGAAATGAAAAAGAGAAACGCGCTCAGATTGTTTGTGTATAACTTTGTTACCGGTAAACAAAAAAAACTCATTGAAAATTTTCAAGGATTTCAAGTATGCAAGACTTCTGGAATAACACTCCGTTGAGTCATCATGTGCTTTGATCTAAAAGTAACTCGAAAGAGTGCTGAAAAGAGTCGTGAACGGTGAAAGTGAAGGCCCACTTTTCAGGGTAGAACAACTAACATTCACTGTGATATAGTTACCTACCTAAAAGGTTTTCTGGAGTTTTTGTACTAAAACTTTCTCCAGATATTTTCTCGTTTAATATAATATTTATTGTAACAGAGGTTGGTGGTGTTTTTCTTATGAAGAGTTTGAGTAAGCATTATACCTTCATAATATAAAGGTAGATGCATTGCTTGTGGTGTGGTGACTTTTGATGTTCCCTGTAGCATTAATTATGACGTACCCGTACGTTCCACTTTGGGTGGGACAGACTTTCAGGCAGTCTATCCCGCTTTCCCCAAAAATATCTCAAATTCGACAACGTCCCGTTTATACAAAAAAATATTTATTAATCTTGCTTCACATTCATATTCGCATTTTCGGCTTACGTACTTTTTACTTAATATTAATTATAATTACCTACTTACCTACTTAAATACGGATCTCATTTTTTTTAAAAGCGCTGGGAAGCCGTGGGAGTGTCAAATGGCCTCTGTAGAGGCGTCAAAGCTGATTCTGTCAGGAAGGCTGAAGAAGTGTGCGAGCGACGAAAAGAATGTGTGAGAAGAAAGTATGCGAAGAAAGAGGAATGGAAGTTTGCAACGTGGAACGTGAGGGACTGGAATGACTGTAAAGAGAGGGAAATCTCAAATATTATGAAAGAGAGAGGAATAAAAGTTCTTTGTGTGACTGAGACGAAAATGATAGGAGATGGAGAAAAGGAAATGGTAAATGGTGAATTTTTTGTATGGTGTGGGGTGAAAGATGGATACAAGAGACAGGGTGTAGGTGTTATCATTGATGAAAAAGCGAAAGGTTGTATTACTAAGTATGAAAGAGTCTCCCCGAGAATATTGTTAGTGAGAATGAGATTTGGACGGATGAAAGTTCTACTGATTGCGTGCTACGCCCCAGTGGACTCGGAATGCAGGGTAGTGAAAGAAGAATTCTGGGAGAAAGTTAACATTGTTATGAGACAGAAAGAAGAGAATGAAAGAACGATTCTACTAGGAGATTTTAATGGATGGGTAGGTATGAGACAAGATGATAGCGAAAATGTGGTAGGACCGAGTGGTAAAGGTGTAGCCAATGATAACGGTAGAGCGCTAATAAGCCTATGTATGGAGCATAGACTCTTTACGTCGAATACCTGGTTCAACCACAAAAGTATACATTTGTATACATGGCAGAACAGAGCGGGCAACCGTACAATTATTGACTACATCTGTGTGGATGAAAGAATGAGAGGGGATGTAAGAGACTCTCGAGTATACCGTGGAGCTGTGCTGAACACAGACCACTATTTGCTGTGCCCGAGAATAATGATAGGAGATGTAAAAAGAAGAGCACAAAAGGAATTGGTGAGTATGAAGCGAATAAAAGTTGAAAAAATGAATGATGTAAGTATAAAAGAAAAGTACAAATGTGAGGTGAATGAAAGACTTAACCACGATGAGTTAAAAAAAACAAAAGAAGAAGGATGTGTTGAAAAAATGTGGTCAAAAATGAAAGAAAATATGATTGAATGTGCGAAATCTGTTTGTGGTGAAGCGAAGGTCTGTAAAAGAAGAGGTGATGCATGGTGGAATGACGAAGTGAGAGAAACTATTGAACAGAAGAAGAATGCTTTTAATAGATGGCTGAATGATAGGAAAAATCAAGCTCTAGAAGAGATATATAAGCAAGCAAAACGAAGAGCCAAAACCGTCGTCTTTGAGAGTAAGATGAAAATAGAAAGTAAGGAAAATGAGAGAGCGCAGCAGAATTTCCTCACCAATAAAAAATCATTCTGGAGCTGGGTACGTGATAAAAACGAAAGTCGCGGATCAACCACCCCAGGCATTAAAAACGCTGAGGGAATCTTGCTGTGGGACGAAAGTGATGTAAGGAAGAGATGGAATGAATATTTTAAAAATTTATATGGCCAGGGCGAAAGAGACTATTATGATGTTGAATATAATGACAGCGATGAAGAAATTGTGAAAGAGGATGTGATAATAAGTATAAAAGATCTGAAGAATGGAAAAGCTGCTGGGAATGATGGTGTGAATGCTGAGATGATCAAATGTGCTGGGGAGTGCATGGTTGAATGGATGTTTGAACTGTGCAAGATGTGTGTGAAAGAGAGTAAAGTGCCGATGGACTGGAAAAAGGCGGTCATTGTTCCTATCTACAAAGGAAAAGGTGACAAAAAGGACTGCCAAAATTTCAGGCCCATCAGTCTTCTCAGTATAGCTGGTAAAGTATTGTGTAAGGTTCTCATAAAAAAAAGTGAGACTGTCTACCGGTCATGGGGTTTCTGATATCCAGACTGGCTTTATGCCAGGAAGAGGGTGTGTAGACCAGATCTTCACTCTCAGACAGATTGTTGAAAAACATCTGGCTGTAGGTCGGAAGGTCTACACGGCTTTTGTGGATCTCGAGAAGGCTTTTGATTCGGTGGACAGAGGTATGATGTGGAAAGTACTCCTAAAGTACGGTGTGAACGGCAAGCTTCTGAATGGAATACGCGCTATCTATGAAAATAGTTTGGCGTGTGTAAGAGTGGATGGTAAATGTAGCGAATGGTTTGATGTTTACAAGGGAGTACGACAGGGGTGTGTAATGAGTCCGTGGTTATTTAACATAATCATGGACAATTGTATGAAAGAAGCAGAAATTTCTCATTATGGTGTGAAAGTGGGTGAGACGAATGTTGGAGTTCTTCTCTATGCTGACGATGCCGTAGTGTTGGCTGATACAGCGGAGGAGCTCCAGATGATACTCACCAAAATGAATGATGCTTTTAGTAAGAACGGTTTAAAAGTGAATGCCAGTAAGACGAAAGTATTAGTGTTTGACAGGAATGAGGAATGCGAGGAAATTGAGATAAGACTGAATGAAACAAGAGTGGAGGTCGTGAAAGAATTTGATTATCTGGGAAGCAAGTTTGAGTCGAATGGGAAATTGACGAAAGAATTGGAAAAGCGTGCTAGTAGAGGAAGAAGTGTAATGGGAACGATTGGAAGAATTGCAAGAAATAGGAAACTTACGAAGAATATGAGATTGGCGGTCCACAATGGTATATTGGTTCCGACATTGATGTATGGAAGTGAGGCGTGGACAGTTAATGAATGTGAGCTGAGTAAAGTATGTACGGTTGAAATGGCTTACCTGAGAGCAATGGCTGGAAAAACACTGAATGATAGAGTACGTAATGATTGGGTGATGAACGAGTGTGGTATAAAAGAGAATATGAGAATGAAAGTACAAAAAAGTACGATGAGATGGTTCGGACATCTCGAAAGAATGGATGATGAACGACTAACGAAGAAAGTGTACAAAGGAAATGTCAGAGGAAAGCGCGGAAGGGGAAGGCCGAGGAAAGAATGGTTAGACCAAATAGGTGAGATTGCGAAAGAATGGAACCTGCAGAGTGAAAATAAGAGAAGAGTATGTATGAAAAAGGTGATGAATATTGAGGAAATGAAAGTGGTTTGTAAGGACAGAAAAAAGTGGAGGCGCATCTGCGGAGGTACCGGCCACCCCTAGTGGAACGGCGGCAGGATACAGTACAGTACAGTACAGCTGGCTGTATTTTATTCAACCTGCTTTTGTAAAAAGTGTCCCGCTTTCGATAAAAGAATTCCGATTTTCAAAATTTAATTGGGGTAGTATTCCTTGACTTATAGGTTGGTATGAGGCTGACCACCCATACTGTAAAAATGGTTCACTTTGCCAATGTCACCCCTGTTTCAGGGAATGTTGGCAAGAGTTGCAGGGCTTATGTTCATTTGAGGTTTGGATTTTATTTGTAAGTACACAATCAGCATTTGTAAGCGCGAACTACACGTGTTTGTTTGTGGGCATACATCTGAGAGCTTTGAATGACTATATCCTTGCAACTTAGATTATAGATTATAGGCGGGGTAGGTACATCAAGAAAACTTGTAAATAAACAAAAATGAGGTTTTGTTCAATTATGTTGCAATCATTCCGCTCTGGAAAAAATGGCCACGTGATGCATGTAGCATGCAATGTGTACATGTACTCGTGTTGAGACTGTCCGCCCGCGCCCTGTCCGCGTCCGCCCTTCCCGCCCTGCCCGACGCTTCTAAATCTGGACGCCAAAATTTGAAAACTTGCCAACAAACAGTAGGTAGGCACTTTATTTTTCACTTATATCACAGATGCGGATCTAGAATATTTCTAGTATTTTTTTTAGTAGAAAGCTCCAACGATTTTAATAATCGTCTGCTTCTTTTTCTTTGCTGGCTTTCTTCCTTCCGCTGCTGAATATAGACCTCCTCAAATTTCTTTCAAATCTGGAGCAGCCCAACCTATTATTTCCCATAGCATACCTGCAACGTAATGCAACTGTAACTTTAACCAGCCGCCATTCCGCTATAGGAGCGGCTTTTTCTTTTACCTTTTTTCAGATTCCAGCTGGTGGTTTGTTCTATAATTTTTGTGTACACTTCAGGCTCATGTTTATTTTCTTCTTTTTAGACGATTTTTTTTACAGAAAATGTTTAATTCGTTTATTTTAAAGTTTCAGAGGATTGATTATAAAAACGGAAAAAAGTGTGAGTGGATTATGTTGCCCAGCCACAAGGCGCAATTTTGGGGGTGTTCAGGTTCCCGCCTGTTCGTCGTCTGCCTCAGTTCATCCACGCTATTTTTGCACTTTGGGAATGCCTTCTTCCTATTTTTTCCAATTATTAGACGGTTTTTTTTATTTTTTTTAAGAAATCCTGTGCGGGAGACTCCCTAGATTCTAGAGACTCTAGGGGTCTATGACACTTATTGTAGTGCCGCAGAGGTGTAAGCTTGGTCGTCGCTACAAAGCGCCAATACTCAAGCAAGACCCAGTTGCTGTAAGGCTGGATGGACCTTTGGTGACCGGTCATTGGTAAAGTTTTATGAATTTTTCAACCCAGCGAAGAGCAAATTTGAAAATATAAATGGTATATTGTTTGTGCTCCGCCGGGATTCGAACCCACAACCTTCCCATTCAGAGTCCGCAGTGTTACCACTGAGCTACGGACCGGTCGACGGTTTACGGTAAAGGGATTATAATAATTTTTGTGAAAGAATTAAACAAAAATCCTGAATGTTTTCTGAAATATTAATAATCCTGAATGATTTCTGAAATAATATTATAAACCTGTATCAATGAATAAATATCAAAAAAATTAAAATATTTATAATTTGGAAACTGTAAATTTTTTAATTTATACTTAATCTACTTATAAAAAAAAAAAAAAAATCACTATATAAATACACTTCATCAATTCCTTAGCCACTTTATTTTCTATTGAATTAGAAATTAGTAATAGGTACATGATTATTTTATCTCCGCTAATTTACATTCCCTCACGTGTTACCCATATATTTTGACAACTTGAAGCATATTTGAAGCAGGCGAGACCCATTGAGCCCCAGCAATCAGCATCCTATAAAAAATGAGTAGATTTTTTTTAGAATCAGCTTGAAATATATATATTATGGTTTACATTTGTAGGTACATACCTACGTGAGTGAAATAATCGGCCAGAGTAAATAGGTCAAGCAAAATATAATTATGCATCAGTTGCTAAACTATTCATGATCATCATGTGTGAGAAACATATCCCTATACAGAGACATGATATCACAACTAGTTAGAGCATGTACCTAGTCTTTCTCACATGTGATGATTAAAACTACTTATTTTTGACTTATCAACTAATTATGGAATAAAGTATTTTTTAAGATCTTCACATGTATCACAATTCACAATAAAACGCTTTCTTTCATGAAATATTTGATAGATTTCTATTATATGTATGATGAACAATGTAATAGGTATAACAATAATTAAGTATATGTAAAAATAACATAATTAATGCATGCAATAAAATATTATTTAAATCAATAATTCATGGCTTGGAATTGTACTCCTCTGTAAAGATATTATTTAATTAAAGTATTTAAAGTACATAATATGGCAAAATGAAGACGAGCATGCCTTACTCTGTATTCCATTACGTTCACCACTGATTCTCTTGAATATCTATTTCCCCGTCAGACAATACCTCTTCATTTTTCAATTTTGCTAAAATGTAATCCATATCTAAGTCTCAGACCAAAACATCATCAAAATTTAATCATACAATTCGTCGTTGTTCTGGCAATAGGTCGTATGTCAAAAATTTTCGATTTTTTTTTATGATGCCATTTGATAGGGAAAAAATCATTTTATATAACTGCAATACCTCCCATACCATAAACCATACAGTAAAATTTAAAATGCGCCCAATCAAATATATTGTATGTCAGCACCATTGAAATTTCTATAATCTATAATCTAAGTTGCAAGGATATATTCATTCAAAGCTCTCAGATGTATGCCCACAAACAAACACGTGTAGTTCGCGCTTACAAATGCTGATTGTGTACTTACAAATAAAATCCAAACCTCAAATGAACATAAGCCCTGCAACTCTTGCCGACATTCCCTGAAACAGGGGTGACATTGGCAAAGTGAACCATTTATTACAGTATGGGTGGTCAGCCTCATACCAACCTATAAGTCAAGGAATACGAGTAATAAATAACATTTAAGTATAAAAAAAAAAAAATTGGTTCTGCAATTTGGCGTATGTCAATGTTAATAATATAAATAATAATAATAATAGGATGATTTATTTGGTGAGCGCTGTTTTTGCGTGACTCAAGAGCCCTCTGCGAGCTTGGTCGTCGCTGTAGAAAGCGCCAATTCTCAAGCAAGACCCAGTTGTTGTAAGGTTGGATGGACCTTGAGAATATTGAGTTGGATGGACCTTGAGATGGAAAATAGAAAATCCTGTTGAAGGGTCTAATGCGGTGAATCCTGTACAACACAATAATAATATTATGTGTAAAAAGGGTGCTGAAGATTTTCTTGTTTCGTTGCCGAAAGTTGAGTCACACTACTGCAGGGCATCATCTTCAAAAAACTATCTGGAGCCAATTTGGAACAGCTACAGGCAAGTCTACTCTGTGTATGTATCGAAATGCAAAGACGACAATAAAAAAGAAGCTTCATGGTCGACATTTTATAGAATTTTCAGACGTCTAAATCTAGATATATGGACCCCTAAAAAAGATCAGTGCGACACCTGTTCATAATACAAAATAGGTTCAGTGATGGAACAAGCATACCTCTCTCATATACATAAGAAGGAAGAAGCACGGAAAGAAAAAGATAAAGATGAAACTGAATGTCAAAGAAATAACAAAATGTTGGTTTACACAGTGGACCTACAAGCCGTTCTGTTAGCTCCACGTTTGAATGCTGCAGCTAATTATTACAAAACTAAACTCAAAGTTCATAATTTGACGTACTATAATCTAAACAACAAAGATGTAAATTGTTATTTATGGCACGAGGGAGAGGGAGGCCTCGAGAGTGACGTCTTTGCTGCGATAGTAACGAAATTCTTGGAGCAGGAAATTTCTAAGCACTGTCCAACAAACATTATTATATGGAGCGACGGATGTGCTTACCAAAATCGCAACATTAAGCTATCTAACGCACTCCTTGTATTGGCAACCAAACATTCTGTAATTATTAAACAGAAATATCTTGAGGTAGGCCATACTCAAATGGAGGCAGACTCGATCCACAGCTCAATAGAGCGCAAGTTGGGACGCAGAAAGGAAATTTATCTCCCGAGTGAGTACTTCCATGTTATAAGATCGGCACGACAGAACCCGGAACCATACAAAGCATTTTCACTGTCCTACTATGACTTCTTAAAGTTTGAACCCCGGTTCTATGCGAGCATAATGCCTGGAAGGAAGAAGGGAGACCCAACAGTCACGGATATCGTTTGCCTAAAGTACACTCCAGATGGAATTATACAGTATAAACTCAAATTCTCGGACAATTACCCAATTGTATAGCTACCCAAATGATGAAGCCTAAAGGAAATGAGGAATGGTCCCCCTTTATAAAGGGCCCTGTTCAGTTGAAGGTTCAAAATATTCCCACCTACTAGAATTAAAAAAACACATACCACGTGATTGCTGGTCATTTTATAAAAATTTGTTACATAACTGATCTGATCTTGAATTTGTGATTTAGAGGTTAGTTTATTATTTTTCCTGATTTTATTTTCTCACATTATTTCCAGTAATTTTTTCTTAAAGAAATAAAAATTACATTTCAGTATCCAATTAAATGAGTTTCATTCACTTTATCATGCAAATTATTGTAACTATGTCAACATTCGAGAACCATTTCCATGTATCAAATATGTAAGTCGTATGTCAACCTAACTCAGTTTATGACTTCATTTCCCGTAATTGAATGATTTACTATTGTTTGTCTTCATAAAACTAAGTAAGTAATCCTGTGAAGAAAGTTTTTTACTAAACAAACCCAGAAAAAGTTGTAAAGTTTTTTGTGTCTCCTGAAAAGTTGGTATACTTTGACATACCACCTATCGCCAGAACAACGACGAATTACAGTGCTATTAAAAATAAATAGGGATGCTTTTTCACAGTACAGAAATAATTTTCAGCAACATCTTGGTGAACTAACTAAATGCGTAAAGGATGTATCCTCCTATTCATGAAGGTGCTTAGGAATCTATCATAAATTAGTGGTAACAATATTGTAATTAAAGAAGTGAAAGTAACAATTAAATTCACTTGATTACATCAAACCTACCTGGATATGTGTAGTCAAATGACTCAAAAAGTTCCATACTGTGGCAGTCAAAGTGTGTGGTGAAGGGCATGTGCCCCAACTGTGAGTCCAACAAGGGTGGGGGCAGGGGCAAGGTGAGCTGAGCCCTAGACACACCATTCTCAGGTACTCCAGCCTCTGTACAAAATTACATTCAATATTTCATATAGGATTAAAATCGGGTTTTACAAACTGTAGTGTACAAAAAAATGGATTTCTTGGAGTTATTGTTGACGTTATCTGGAGACGTGTCTTTTAACCCCCAAAGAGGCACGCTCTGTCTCTTTGTTTGTCTTAAATGTCTATTGACTGTAATTCTGATTTACAATCATTATTATATTCTATATTTCCATTCTCATAAACTTTCCACTAGTTTATCAGATTGCATAAAGGCGGGTTGGCATACAAGACAAACGAGAGGATATATTTACCGTTTAATACTGGATCTTTAATAAATGAGCTGGTGCCTTCAGCGAAATTTGTGTGATTAATATTCTGATGGTTGTTAAATGTTTCTCTCAGTATTATTGAATCATCTATTTGTTTAAGATTGTCACCACGGAGAGAATGGTGGTCACTTTCCATTTTGTGATTATTCATTGATGGGTCAAATATGTGGATTGGTTGTTCCTGAGACGCCGAGTCTTGTAGGGTAATATTGCCTGTGAATAACGCCAAAAGTAACAATTTCATGTGAGCTGATAATATTGATGTTGTGTACTTTTAAAAATCCCTTACCATTGGTGAACACTTTTCCAAGCTGATCAAAATCAGGTGGATGGACGGACATCTTGTGTTGGCCATCAACACAAACAGAAGATTCCAAAATAGCCACCAGCGGCACATGGAGATGACCTATCAACTTAGTCTCATCATTAGGTTCCTGCAAGTACAACAAAAGTAAATAATCTAAAGCAAAGCCAGACTACTCATTATGTCCTCTCACAACAGCTTATGACAACAGCTACAACAGGTTATTATTTTTCATACCCACTGGGTTGTATTATTTTTGTTAAGCTCTTAAAATATATATTCAACAATTACATATTTCATGGGTGCTTGTTGGCCATTCTCAAATAATATTAATTTCCCCCCGGCCATCAAATCTTGTGCAGTGACTGGGATCAAAATCTGCTGACAAAAAAATATTTACTAGATAAAATCCATATTATGCAAATTCAAATAACTACATTACAAAAGTGGACTAGGATAAATAAAAAAATGTGGCATCATATGGCCGGGTTGCTTGGAAAAGGCAACACCTGCTAAGGACCCTAGTCACATGGACCTGTGACGTTTGCCCGTCAAGAAAAAAATCAAAATTAGAATTTTGTGGCGAGTCCATATCATTGTTATATTTTATCCTTAAAAAAGCTATAAATTTTCAATCTTACATGTTTTCCTTCTGGAATATCTGTGGGAAATATCTTGACAAGGGCCGGCTGAGCCCCTGCTTGCTTCAGCACTGCAAAAGGCATCTGGTTATTTTTTAGTGTTTCCGCCATAATAGTTGTCTTCATCAAATCAACAATAATTCCATTGCTGCAACAAAAGGTGTCTTATCAGCACCTGCTTGTTTCATTATTCCTTATTTAATCAATTATAGTCAAGCAAACTTACTCAAAAGAAGTTGTTCCCAAAGGAAGTGGACTGCAATTGTGATGTTCCTTGATAGGAATGTTTTCAATACTTTGAACTATCCCGCTGTCTCCAGCTACATACTTCTCAGACTCTGGGTGTACCTGATGTGTTACAATAGTGGATCAGCTACTCTTAAAGCATTGATATTTTCTTACAATTATTTAACAATGTTCAGACTTTTTATAGCGCCTGTTTTTCTTTGACTATCGCTCATCCCAAAGCCTAAATGTTAATTATTGAAATAAAGAAAATAAGTTACCTTCTTTAAGTGGCAGTTGAGATTTGATTGCTGGTTGAATCCTTTATCGCAAAGACTGCATCGATAGGGGCGCTCATTTGTATGGCTGAATAAGTGATTTCTTAGATTTCCTGAGAACAGACAACACAATGCTTTACATAATTCACTTAGCCATGAGAAAGGTTGGAGACATGCCATTCTTACCTTTCTGATGAAACCCCTTCTGGCATATATTACACTTGAAAGGTTTTTCATTGTAATGTGTTTTGCGATGGGAAATGAGGGTAGATATACGGCTGAAGTTTTTTTTACAGATCTGCAAATAAGACTGTGTGATAAAAACAATACTAAACGCAACTTAAAAACACAACTAAGCTACACATATAGTGTAACTTCTTGCCGCGTTATCCCCGAAGGGGTCGCATGTGGTGAGTTGAACCTATTTATTTTTACAGGTAAGGGGGCCGGCCTTACGCCAACCACTTCAGTTGCAGTGGCGATTTCCCAGCTCCCTAGAGGGCTGGTACTCATTTCTTGTGAAGGCTGAGTAAACCTTGCCGGTATATTATATTTGGGGCTTTCCTTGACTTATAGGTTGGTATGCGGCTGACCACCCATGCTGTTAAAATGGTTCACTTTGCCAATGTCACGCCTGTCTCAGGGAAGGACGGCAAGAGTTGCAGGATGTATGTCCATTTGAGATTTGGTTTTTATGTTGTAGGTTCACATGAGGCATGTGCAAGCGCGAACTTGTACGTGTCTGGTTGTGAGAATGCATGTAATGTGAATCTCCAATGTAACATATCTTTGCAACTTAGATTAGATTAGATTAGATTAGCTTGAAATAAACACCGAAATGGGAAATCCCTTCTGACACCCTCGGTGAGATTCGAACCCGAGCTCACGGCATGGAATGCAAGCACTCTACCAACTGAGCTATCGACCGGACAGTTTAGCCCTGCTTAGAATACCTTTAATTAATAGAGTATTTCATGTGTGTTACCATGCAGGTGTGAGGCCTTGCTCTAGAGTGTATGGTGCGGTGCTGGCTGAGGGTGGACAACTGCCGGAAGGACTTGCCACACTCTCCGCAGTGGAAATTTCTCTCATCCGTATGTCCTGGCAGATGGCGGCGTAGCATGTACTGGTGCCTGAACTCACGACCACCTTAAATCATCAATGATGTAGGCATGAAAAAAATTGGTAAGTTTTTTTTTTACAATAATAATAACTTCACAGTTATATTTTATTAATCGGATATTAGACGAACCGTTATAAGAGAACTTACATTATTCTCGACATTTCATTAGCGATGTAGCTAACGTCTTCAGGAGACACCCTCTCTGCACGACGACTGAGGATGAACTGATTGAATTGACTGCACTGTCGTCGTGCAGAGAGGGTGTCTCCTGAAGACGTTAGCTACGTCGCTAATGAAACGTCAAGAATAATATAAGTTCTCTTATAACGATGCTTGATTTTGTAATTCCGGGTTTTGACCGTGGTCCATCTTTTTGGTTCTTTTTTCTTTCTTGCTACTTCTTCAGCTGACGTTTCGTCTCCTCTGTGGGTGACTTCTTCGGAGCTCTGCTCACTTCTGAGGTCTGAACAAAAGGCGACGTGCTTTTATTTGCTAATTCTAAAGTGGGCGTGGCTTAGTTTTTAGGTATTAAACTACCCTCTGTCACAGCTTCAATTGTACTCAAAACAAAACCTGGTTGAGAAATTTAGAAAGTATCAAAACAGTGGACTCGATGTAAATTCCATGAACAAAAGAATTGCGACATCATTTTTTTTTTTTTGTATAAAATTTTGATTTATATGTATTTTACTTTTGTTACATCCTTTTGTCAAAATTATAACTATGTGGTCTCCAACTGTCCTGTTATCCTGTTTATGTTGTTTTCAATAAATAAATAAATCATATGACTGGGTTGCTACAAAAACAAATATGTTTTATTGTTACTGGTTGCTAAATACCCTGGTCACAAAGATGTGGGACCACTTGCCCACTGAGAAAAACACTTTATTTTACATTTGTGCTAAGTTCATTTCTATAGATTTATTATTTATAGCGCACACACTGGCTGAAGGTCTATACTAATCTATAATCTAAGTTGAAAAGAAATATTGTCATTTAAGCCTCATATTGAAGACATGCCCACAAGCAGGTACATGTAAGTTCGCACTTACTAATGCTGCATGTGTACATATAATAATAATAATATTAGGATGATTTATTTGGTGAGCGCTGTTTTTGTGTGTATCACACCTCAAGAGCCCTCTGCGAGCTTGGTCGTCGCTGTAGAAAGCGCCAATTCTCAAGCAAAACCCAGTTGTTGTAAGGTTGGATGGACCTTTCAGTGACCGGTCTTTGGTAAAGGTGTATGAATTTTTCAACTCAGCGAAGAGCACATTCGAAATATAAATGGTATATTGTTTGTGCTCCGCCGGGATCCGAATCTACAACCTTCCATTACGAGTCCGAAGTGTTGCCACTGGACTACGGACCAATCCAAGATGCCAACGACACGCGGTGTACCTGAGCGGTAACCCATCCAAGTACTATCCGCGTCCAATGTTGCTTAACTTCGGTGATCTATGGGAACCGGTGCTTTCAACATGGTAACGTCGTTGACATACATAAATTGTTATATACGAGTACATACATAAAGTCATCAACGGCTTAATAGACAGTCCCACCCTGTTGGAGAGCTATAGGTTGTATGTGCCAGGCGACTACAGCCGTGGGCGAGGACATAACTTATTTTATGTACCGAAAAGCCGTACGGATGTCGTCGCACAGCATCCTGTAACTCGGATTATAAAACTCTTAAATGACTCTAATATAGACATATTCTACTGCAATCTATTTAGATTTAAAAATTTAACCTGAGATTTCCTCCCAGCGTGTTGATGACTGAGAGGGTGCACTATAATTAGGGAAACCTGTAGTGCACAAAAAAAAAAAACATAAACCAAACGTCACATGAATATCGACGGTTAAAAGGAAGTAGGGCATAAACGACAAAAACTAAATTGTTTAAAGTTTGAGATTGCAGAAAAATGGCATAACTTTTTTATTTTTTATCATATCGTTAAAATCAAAACAGCTCTAAAATTAAAAAAAAACTAAAGGCATTGGCATTCCTATAAATGTGGTTTTACGATTTTTTTATATCACAAGCGCCTATAGGACAAAAAAGGCCAAAATCTTGTCGGTTCCACCAAAACCATACTTCGAAAACGCAGTTGTTTGCTTGGGCATGAACAACAAAAAAAATCATCGTAGAGCTATGGGAGTTAGCATTTTTGGGTAGAATAGCATCTATAACTCATTTTTGACCAAAACGTTGCTTACATACTTCCTTTTAACCGTCGATATAAACTTTCCAACTCCTGCCGCCTTTCCCTGAAACGGGGTGGCATTGGCAAAAGTGAACCAAGTTTTTATAGCATGGGGGTTCAGCTCCATAACTTATTAGTCAAGAAACAAGACATTAAATAAGATAAGACATTGAAATTGTTTTCAGTCTATAGCACATTAATTGGTTCTAAAATTAAAAAATTGAAAGCGCTGTGAAATATTTATTTATCTTACCTGTTTTTCAGGAATCACACTTTTTATTTTTCATTGGCACAGGACTGTGATGCTATCCTATTGAAAGGCTTTTGAAAAGCCACAGATCTATTCAATGTTAGCATCATACCTATATTATTTTATTTTTTGGGTCTATAAAGCAAAGTTGTGAATAGAAATTTATACATACAAATGCCACATTCCCAGAGTTTTACAGTGATCCCTAATTCTTTTACAAATTTGACATAATGCCGATGTGCGGATTCACCAGAATACTCCATGTTTTCATTTCTCCCATGCCATCCCATTGATTCTGGTTCTTCTAGCTATTAAAAATGAAAACTTTTTTTTCATACTGATAACAAATAGCAATATTCAATTCTTGTAAGATATGGTTTATTGACTTGAAATGAAATAGCATTCTACCATAGTTAGGTTTTCCATCCTCTTCACTTAAAAACTGTTTTACAAGATTTTCTATCTTTCCCAAAGATACCCACCATTTTGACACAAAATAAACAAATGAATGCATTGTGACACTTAAACTTCTATATTACAGTAAATTTGAATTCAAAATGTGTTCTATTTTTTTTTAAATAAATAAATACCTATCCACCATTTTGTCATCCTATATTTGAGTTATGTTAAAAAAAATTTTTGCTGTCATTATATTGATTTTTTAAAAATGCTATTGTGTATTTTATTACACTAATCAAAAACTCGCTACGTTACGTTTAATTTGAGGCTTAATACGGTATACTCTTGCAAAAGTCGCTATGATATTTGACAATCCACTTTCAAAACTGTCTATGTTACTGTTCACTTGCAAATGGCGCTAAGACGCCAACATCCTCGTGCAAATCCCGCCATTTTGTCAGTCAGTACGCTTGATGCAGTCTCAAAATGATTCAAATTCGTTTATATACACGTGGCTCGAAACCGAGGCTTTAAAAGGATCCAATCAGATTGCATCAGCATTATTTCACAGACTGTTAAATACCACTTTTGATGGCAGTATTGAGCACATAAAATTATTTTGTGACGGTTGTGGGGGTCAAAATAAAAATTCCACAGTTGTGGGAATGTTGGCTTATTGGTTTAAAACAAAAGCTTCAAATCAAATAAAAAAAAATAACAATTATATTTCCGGTAGTTGGGCATTCTTTCTTGCCCCCTGACCGTATATTTGGCAATATTGAAAGAGAGATACGCCCTTTAGAGGTAATTGCGGAACCCAATATTTATTTTGAAATTTTCAAAAAATATGGTACAGTTATCAGACTTGGAAGTGACTTCCAATTTTACAACTGGAAAACAAGCGTACCAGGTTCTGGGCATTTTAAATTTAATGCTTCCAAAAGATTTTTCTTGAGAAAAGATAAGAATAATAAAATTGGAATCAAAGCTGAAGTGGTCAACTATGGGAATGTGTGTAAAAGAGGCAAGTCTTTTGAAAATGTTAAACCTACATTGATGAATATTGGAGTTCCTGTGAAAGCAGAAAAATTAAATGATGTTACAAAACTACTGGTTAATCAATTTGGAGAAAACTGGATAATTTTGAAAACCTTCAATATTACAAGTTCCTACAAGAAGAAGAAAATGAGAGTAAGTAATTTAATTGAAACTGACTCCGAAGAAACACTCATGGAAGATGAAACAGACATAAGGGTGTAAAAAACTGACATAAGGGTGTAAAAAAGTTGTTAAAATTTCTGTCTGAACTGGTCACCAAAATGGATGTTTCTACCCGCGGACAGACACTCAGGTCCAGGGACTCAAAGAAAAGTCTGCTCCAGCTGCCGCGCAGAACCACAAGGACGGTGTTTGGTGACCGAGCCTTTATCGTTGCTGCTCCGACGGCTTGGAATTCTCTCCCTGCGACCCTCAGGGGGCTGAAGACTGAGGCAGCTTTTAGAAAAGGGCTAAAAACTTATTTTTTCAAAGACTATTACAAAGCGCCTTTGCAGTGACTTAGTCACGAAAAGGCGCTATACAAGTGTTACTTATTATTATTATTATTATAAAACGGGATAATTGCTTAGTTTTAAGACTAACTGATTCAAAACTGTCTATGTTAATTCCATACAACTGCAAAGATGTCTATATTACAAATACTTTTGCAGAACTTGTTATGTTAAATTTTAATATTCAAATTACAAGAGTTATATTATACCGAGGTCATTTTTTATAATAAAATAATTTCTAAATAATACCACTGTAGAATTATTATAATGTAACAACATTTTCTTCCATAACTTTTATAGTAGATGTTTTAATTGAATTTCCTAAAAAAAACTTTTTTTAACATAGCGTTGTTTGCAATTGGACTACTCATTTCTGCTGCTACAAAACAGATTTGCTAACAGAGTGGGAAGTTGAGGTATTGTTAGATAATTATGTGATATAACTAATGATTATGATTTATTTTGTATTAACATATGATACAGCATTATAATACTAAAGACTTAGTACACCTATCAAGACATCTTAGATAATAAATAAAGTGCAATGGAATTAAGTTAAGCATTTATTGAATATGTAAAGGTTTATCTTTCTTTAACAAAGAGTAGATAATAGTAAAACTCATGTGATTTTGATAATTACTGAAAGAATAAAAAAAAGGTTAATTTATTCAAGTTGAAAACTAATTATAACATCAGTAAATTGAATGATTTGATACTTGATCATACACTTATAATACATAACTTAAAAGTAAGAAAATCCAAAAGATGGATAATTTGAGCACAATTTTGAGCATTGATTTATGTATTTAAGTTTGAGGATAAGTTTAGTTTAGTTGCTCTAGACAGAGCTGCACAACACGCTCCAGTCCTTTAGCTATGGATTCAGCTGTGTAGTTGTCACTCAAATCCGGCACATGGACAAATAGTGATCTGGAACAATCTCTGCTTAGCGACGCATAAAAGGTGTATTCACATAAGTATCTGCAACACAATAAATCATAACAAGCATTGTCACTAAAACTCATGGTGGTATTTCTAAGAGTTGAGTAAAAGTTGAATACATGAATGACAGAATAAACATAGCTAGCTCATTAAAAGCTTTCCGCTTGGGTGATAATGGGGTTGCATAAAACTAAATATGAAAATCTAGGTAACTTTCCAAAAATGCGATACATCCATGGAAATAGAGAATCTTATAGAAACACAAAAAATTACACTTTCTCATTGACAGAGAAAGTTCAAGATTGTCTGATTCTGTGAGACTCAATAGAGATGAAACGATTTCCGGGACAGATGTCTCAAATTTGTTTTTTTCTTGGCACGCAGGCGTCAAACCTCTACGTAACTAGGGTGCTTAGAAACCAATAACATAATATTACTTAGCAATTCCCCTAGCAACCCGGTCATGTGACGACACAACTTTTTTGTCTGTATGAAATGTGTGGAACTGATTTATTGATTTTCTGGATTGTTTTTATTACTAAAGTTGAAATATAAAGCTTACTCGGCATTCACAAAAAATAAAAACGTTAGCTTCTAACAGATGAAAAATGGTGATGCAGGCTTGATACCTTATATGTGAAAATGAAAACGCTTAATGTTGAAAATACGAGGGTGGGGTGAAAAGTTTCCGGCCTGACCAAGAGATGGCGCCACTAGGTCTACTTTTGGAGCGGCGTCCTACAGTATCATTCCTACCGAGCTTGTATGCACAGGTTCAGCCCAATCGCTACGTTAGTTTGCATTTGAGAGCACATCGCGCGAGACGCTTCCGTTGTTTACCTTAAAATGGAGAAATCGGAAAAAGGTGCTGTCATCAAATACTTCTATTTGAAAGGTTTTACACCAAAAAAAATAAAAGAAGAGATAGATTCAACACAAGGAGACTCCTCCCCATCATATTCAACTATTAAGCAGTGGGTTTCTGAATTTAAAATGGGTCGTGTGAACACCTCTGACAACCCTCGCTCAGGACGGTCCGTTGAGGTCACAACCTCAGAAATGATTGAGAAAATCCATAAAATAGTGTTGGAAGACCGCAGGTTGAAAGTGTGTGAGATAGCTGAGACCTGTACGATATCAGATGAACGTTTGCGAAATATTTTGCATAACCATTTGAAACTGGAAAAGCTGTGTGCAAAGTGGGTGCCGCGTTTGCTAACGTTAGACCAAAAACTGCTTCGAAAAACCATTTCTACCAACAATTTGGCGCTGTATAGGCGTAATCCAAACAATTTTTTGCGTCGATTCATAACTGTCGATGAGACTTGGGTCCACCACAACACTCCTGAAAATAAAGAACAGTCAAAACAGTGGGTTGGAAAAGGGGAACCAACTCCAAAGAAGGCAAAAACAATTTTATCGGCTAACAAGGTTATGGCTACTGTTTTTTGGGATGCAAGAGGAATTATACACATTAATTACATTGAAAAGGGTAAGACTATCACTGGTCAATACTACGCAGAGTTATTACAACGTTTGAAGCAGGAGGTACAAATTAAACGACCTCATTTGGCGAAGAAAACAATTTTGTTTCATCACGATAACGCACCAGCGCATTCGTCGATTGTTGCCATGTCCAAAATCCACGAATTGAAGTTTGAATTGATGCCACATCCATTCATTCTCCAGACTTAGCCCCCAGCGACTATTACCTGTTTCCTAACCTCAAAAAATGGCTTGGCGGTAAAAGATTCAAGAACAACGAAGAAGTTATCGAAGCTGTAAATCAGTATTTTGAGGAGCTTGACGAATCTACGTTTAAAACTGGCATAACTAAATAAGAAACACTGTTATGAGAAATGTATCAGTGTTGATGGAGATTATGTTAAAAAATAAAGCATAATTTAAAAAAAAAAAAAAAAAAAATCTTGGTCAGGCCGGAAACTTTTCACCCCACCCTCGTACACCATTTAAACATTGCATAATTTATTTGCAACTTGGGTAGGATACTATAATCTATAATCTTAGTTGCAAAGATATATTAACATTTAAAATTCATATTAAATGCATGCCCACAAACAGACATGTGTAAGTTCGCGCTTACATATGTACTTACAATTCAAAAACCAAACCTCAAATGAACATAAGCTCTGCGACATTCTCTAAAACAGGGGTGACATTGGCAAAGTGAACCATTTTTTACAGCATGGGTTGTCAGCCTCATACCAACCCTATAAGTCAACAGATTATACAAGTGATTGAATTAAAAGAACTGATTATGCATTCACCTTCCCGCGTTGTTAGACAAGCAGGCAGGAATACCGCACTGCAGTGTTTCATTATATTGTTGGCAAATCTTTTGCAGATCAAGTGAACAGGCTAATTGCTGACATTCTCCATTGCTCTTAGAACAGTTGTTGATACCGTTGGCGGGAGATTTTCCTTTACAATCTAATCGCTCATAGCCCGTGTTGTTTGCGATTGTTTCTAATGTGATTTCTGTAGCTTTGGCAGACACTCCAACATGGATAACCAACTGAAAGTAATAACAGATATTTTTTAGATAACTCTCTTTTTATATCATATTTATTTAATTTAAAAAACCTGAATCTCAGATGTTAACAAGGGCGTACCTAGGATCAAAAGTCATGGTAGTAAGATGGTTATTTCAATACTTGTAATAAAATTTTATAATGATTTAGGTATTTTTTTACTTCTGCACTGCACCCTCCTGGAAACCCCTTCCTGGGTACGCCCATGGATGTTAACTAAACTAATTAATCAGAAACTAATTAAGAAGAAGAATCAGCTTCATAAATATCCAGAGTCATAATAAAAGGAGAGCTTGTATGAAAAAGGTTATGACTCTGGATGAAATGAAAGAAGTATGCCAGAAAAAAACGCAACTAAAACTCAACAAAGCTACACATATAGTGTCACTTTTTGCCGCGTTATCCCCGAAGGGGTCGCATGTGGCGAGTTGAACCTATTTATTTTTACAGGTAAGGGGGCCGGCAACTTGCAACCACTTCAGTTGAAGTGGGAGTTTCCCAGCTTCCGAGGGGGCTGGTACTCATTTATTTTATTTTATTTTATTTTATTTTATTCAGGGAAAAAACAACAAATTTCTTCGGATAATTACAATAAATCAGTAGATTAATAAATAATTGAAAAAATTGTCTCTACATTTTCCGTTAATAACAATAAAGTTAATAATAATAATAACAATAACAAAATCAATGAATCATCAAAAAGCAATTGATACCTTCATAAATAAAAATATCAACATACAGGCACACATACACACCTCCATACATCCACACATCATGAGCACATTTTATTAACTACGTGTTTAAACAATTAAATATTAATATCATACATGACTCTGGAGGAAATGAAAGAAGTATGCAAGGATAGAAAGAAATGGCGGTTGATCTGTGATGTTGGCGGCTAGGGTTTGTTAAAGTGAAATTGGTTTTATGATTTAGTTTTTTATGTCCATGTATGATACATTTCTTGTGAAGGCTGAGTAAACCTTGCCGGTATTTTTATTATGGGGTTTGAAATAAACACCGAAATAGAAAATCATCTCTGACACCCTCCTAGAATGCAAGCACTCTACCAACTGAGCTATCGACCTGACAATGCAAGGACCGAAAAAAATGGCGGTTGATCTGTAATGCTGGCGTTTAAGGCTGAGGCTTTAAAAATATATTTTTCACCTTTTTATAGAAAATGTTTTATTGGTTTTAATTTTTACTGTTGAATTGTTTAGTGTTTAATAATAATAATAATTGACTAGATTTATGTGCGCCTTTTTGTGATTAACATCACTGCAAACCAAGATTGTTTGTTTGATTGACTTAAATGTAATTAATTGCTTGCATTCCTTGACTTATAGGTTGGTATGAGGCTGACCTCCCATACTGTAAAAAATGGTTCACTTTGCCAATGTCACCCCTGTTTCAGGGAAGGTCGGCAAGAGTTGCAGGGCTTATGTTCATTTGAGATAGGGTTTTATATTGTAGGTCCACATGCGGCATGTGTTAGCGCGAACTTATCCATTTCTGCTTGTGGGAATGCGTTTAATATGAATCTTAAATGATATATATCTTATATTATCTAGATTTTCAGCAGTAACTTCGTGAAAGTTCATTTTAATACAATAAAATAAAAATTGCTTTGTTTTAATTCACATGAGTACTCTGGACTCGATAATAATATCACAGAAAACCAATATTGGAAAAAAATTCTATACACAGGCCCATTATCCACCAAAATTTCCAAAATACTCCCCACTAACATTAAACCCGCGTTCTACACAAATAACAACTTAAAAACTATCCTCTTTAACTCAAAAAAAAAATTGACCTCATGATGAAAAGTGGAGTTTATGAGATCTCTTGTGGAGATTGTGAACTGAAGTATATCGGACAAACTGCAAGAAATCTAAAAACTAGAATTCAAGAACACCGCCGTTGCCTAACAAGCAACGGTCATTCTGACTTCGCCAACCACATTATTGAGTCCAACCATTCCTTCCACACTCACAAGTTAAGACTCCTTCACCCCATTCCCCCACAAAGGTAAAGTTATGAACAACTTTGAAAACCTAGAAATCCAAAAAAATATCAATTCAGATAATAATATCCTAAATAATATCCTATTTCCTAACACTTCACCTCTACTTTCTATGTTTCCTATTACGCCCCACTCACATGCAACTTCCCCCTCCCCTTCTGTAATTTAAATCCTTGCTTCGTAATTCTGTATTCTGTGTTAGTTTCTATTTACACCTGAAGATGGGAGGTACTGCTTCTCCCGAAACTGGTTGTGTCCAAAAATAAACTCATGTGAATTAAAACAAAGCAATTTTTATTTTATGATATATATCTTTGCAGCTTAGATCTAGATTTAGCTGCTAAGTAAATGCCTTACACTTTGGATATTTATTTATTTATTTATAAATTCACGACACTTAGTGCCTTTTACAATACATACTAAAAATAGTGTTACAAATACAAGAGCAAGTAAAAAGTATAAAATGAAACAACAAATAAATCAGAACTACAATTGAAAACTATCCGGGATAAAAAAGTAACATAAAACAAAATAATGATTACATAAGTAGGTATTAATGCTTTAAAAAATAGAGAGATGAGATAAAAAAAAACAAGAGAAAAGACATATATATGGAAGTCCGAGATTGCTAGCGCTCGCGAAAGAACTTCATAGATAAATAATCACAGTACGCCTCATTTTTGGACACAAATCGCCCCCTCGTCACCTTAAGGTCGTAAGGAATTTGGCAGAATAGCGCTTCAGGGAGTTTTCGCTTAGTGCACTGTCTAATGGAGTCAAAACTCAGTCCAAAATGTGGTCTTATCTAAGCCCGCAAACAATACAGGTCTATGTGGATATGGTCCTTAGCAACCTAAAACAAAAATAACTTGGCTTTCTCCCTAACATCTCGGCTTGGTTACTTTCCAATTTTATTGTCGACATTGTTTGTGTTGAACCTATTTGACTAAATGATGGCATAGCTAAGTAACTATCTTTAAGTTCTTATAAAAAAAAAAAAAACATAATTATGCCCCCTATCCATAGAGTTATAAGGTATAGAGATGAAGTCCAGACCAAAATAATGTCCCCTATTTTTTGGACTGAAGCGCTAAACCTCGATCCGCGTGCAAATGTAATGCTCGGTTCTGGCCTCATTACTTCGCCAGCGCTCGGATCGTAAATATCTTGCTAAAAATGGTTTGCTTTGTGAAAGGGTGCAAAAAAAGGTTTGAAAAAATAAAAAAATGGATGGAAACACAATTCAGAAGTACTTAATTGTATGTTTTTATAAGCTAATTAACGTTTTATTTGTATTTTGAACAAATTATTAACAGGCGCGTGCTAGAACAGCGCGTCTACTTTAAAGATAGTGTTCTAGCGTGTGAAAGAAAGGGACAACAGCGCCCAGGGCTGTACTCGAAATAATCGAGCCTCTTGAAAAGTATTTTCCACTGACTACAAAAAACAAAGTGGCACAAAAATGATAATTTTAGGAATCCTTTGACTAATAAATGGAATATAAATACAAAAAATGAGGCTTAATCATGGATATATAGAACTGGATGGGCTAAGAAATCAGTCCTTTGAGAATTAGAAATACGCTACCCCACCCATCACACAAAAATCCAAATTCAGTCTATCGGTAACCTTCCAACTGTCAACAGGTGTGTTACCTAATTGGGAAAAAATCCATATAAATGTCAAACTGGATATTTTCTAAACGTGCCAACAAAATAGAGTAAATGTGTTGTAAAACATGAAATAATATTTCACTTTCATCACTATTTCATATACCTATCGCATTAATTACAAATGGACTTGTACATGTACTTGAGAGTAGGTAGTAGAGGGAGTTGAGATCTTACTTTTGGATCATATTTTTCCCAAAGTTGAGGAATCACTTCGTCCACCACATCATACACGACAGGGATTTCCACAGCTTCTATTTTCACACCATATTTGCTCTCATTTTCTGCGTGTGACATTCTTTTAACACTTTCCCAGCTCGCATTTATTTTGTGACCTCCGAAAGGGCCAAACCCGCTCAACAAAACGACTGGTTTCTCTCCCATTCTTGTGAAAACAATATATTTTTAGATTTCCTCACTAAGAAGTTCTTATTTCGACAAACCAATTCCTTATCAGCTTGCTATCAGCAATGACACCAGCTTTTACTACGTTTCGTTTTGACTAAGTACTTAGTTTGGAGACTGCTACGGATAGGAGCATACATTAAAAACGAGTGAATTAAATGATATTTTTATCTCTAAATCAATGTAAAACGTTAGCTTACTGTTTGTATTTACGTTCCATTGACATCTGTCAAAATATAAATGTCATAATAAGGCAAATGGTTTTTAAAATTAGTAATAGGTTGTTCAATAATAATAAATATAACTCATAGATTTGGATCAAGTAGGTAGGTATGGGTAATAAATGAGGACTTGAATTAAATATTTTATTTAAAATTGAAACCAATCGAAAACATTGCAAATGTGAAAATCGAAACTGATTTTCGGAAGATTTTATTTTTAAAAATGCAGGATTTTACTTTCTATCTATCGTTGCGTTATGGACTATGATGATTATATAGTTGGTACCTAACACATCCATATCCGTTTCTTTTTTATTTGAAATGAATTTTAATTTCTTCCCGCGTTTTTAATTAAACTTATAGCAAAATGGAGCTTATGAAAAATGGGGCCAAAACCATGGATTTATAACATGGATTTAATATATAACTTCATGGCCAAAACAGCCCCGATTCTTATAACTTTCCTAAAAATTATATTTTTTTTACTAGAATTTGAATTCGCGGACTACATAACTTCAGAATACTTCACACATATCAAGTTATATTTTAAATGATTATATTATGATCAAGATGCGATGATTTTCAGAGCCAAAAAAAACTGTAAGCTAAGAAAAAAATATATAGCTAAAAAAACATAACAATAATAATAAGGTCTTTATTGTTTTTGTCAATACGTACATAATAATATTACAATTAAAATAAATTGTACAGTGGTCTATACCAGCGGTTCCCGAATTCTTTTGGCTACGGAACCCTTTTTGGCTCACCGTTTTTGTGCGGAACCTTAGCTAGGCCTTAGAGTCTAGTAGGGCCTAGAGCTCAAGTGAGAAGTAAACTGTAACATTGTTTTTTTACGTGAGATCACACAATACTAAGGCTTTTTGGCTTGGTGTTCGCATCTTGTAAGTATAGTTTGACTTTAAAAGAAAGACTTTTTAAGATAAAAATATTTATTTAGTTATAAAAAAAAGATATTTACTTTAGTTAGATGAACTTAATGTGAAGAATAAAATCTTTTCATAGTTTTTGACAAAATAACATTGAAGTCAGATTTTATGTCTGACAATTGGATTCGGAGGTCTGGTGCAGCATTCAGCCTACTCCTAAACTTATTTTTCGTGTAGGCATAAGCTGAAAACCCAGCCTCGCATCAACAAGTTGACACAAATGGAAGTAACGCCATGATAGCCTTTTCGACGATGCCCGGGTATTCGTTTTCAGGCCAAACCAAAATTGGCTCGGGTTCGTGGTAGCTTTTGATTCGAAAAGTTTGGAGTGTGGATGAATTTTTAATATCAATTAAATTTTCACACTCCGACACAGTCAATGTTGAAGGTTTGGTATGAATCCTAAATGGATTTTGGACCCATTCGATATCATGTAACTATAACTTTTCTTCTGGAAAATATTCGTCCAAAGACTTTTCAGGTTTGTCAATTGTTCACGTATACTTTTTTTCACGTCTGCAGCGATTTGAAGATGATTTTTTTCGAGAAATTGCTGGAGTAGCGGAAAGCAGTTATAACTCTTTTGTCCAAGACATTCAATCCAGAAGGCGATTTTCCCTTTCAATGAAGATATTTTGTCGCTCAAACATGGTTATCTGTCTTCCCTGCAGAGAGCTGCTCACTATGTTCAATTTATCAAATATATCGGCCAAATAAGCCAATCTCACTGACCATCGCTCGTCGCGCAACAGTTCGAGATGGCTAGCACTTGCAGGCGAAGGGAGGGTCTGTAAGAAAACTTTCAGTTCATCGCGTTATTACCATATCTATGTAAGTATATCTAAATATATCAAAGGTACGAGTAAAGCGATTTAAAATAGCTAGAATTAGAAAAAAAACATCGAAATCTTGAATATTTTCGCGGAACCCCTGAGAGCCTTCTACGGAACCCCAGGGTTCCGCGGAACACCATTCGGGAACCGCTGGTCTACACATCTGTTCAAGTCTGTTGTCCATATTCAATTTTCATAAAAAATATTTAAATTTTCTAATGTTTGCACATTCACCGAGTGAAAATTCATTTTTAATTTAATATTTAAAAAAAATATATTTTAAAAAACACACAGTTTTTATTTTCACATATGAGTTATAATGCCTAAGCGCTGTCGAACCTGCTCGGTTCATCCTCTTTGAGTTAGCCTCTGAGGATGAACCGAGCTGGTTCGACAGCGCTTAGGCATTATAACTCATATGTGAAAATAAAAACTATGTGTTTTTTTAAATATATTTTTTTTAATTATTAAATTAAAAATATTTAGTTTAGATATTATTAATGAAGGTTATTTTCAATATGAGAATTGATAAATTTTTTATCAAAATCAGCACTTTGTATGGTGGGTATACTTTTCATTAATAATTTGGAAAAAGTAATTATTGATTATTATGGTTAGTTATTAAATTTTAAAAATGTAGCCTGGTATTTTATATGAGACGTTTTTCTATCAAGAATATGATATATTTTAAAGTAATGATCAATTAATATCGGTATATATAATGGATTTAAAATTGTGTAACATTATTTTTTAAATACGAATGTCAACAGAATAAATGTAGTTTTACGAGATGAACCTACTTTGGCAAACCGTCTGGCAAATTTGGGAGCTTATTGGGTTGTTCTAATTAAACTCGAAATGTCGAATTAAAAAAAAAATGATAAGCAGCCGATTGAAAGGCATGGATAATATTGGAGGAGGCCTACGTCCAAGAGTGGATAGAGAAAGGTCTAGGAAGAAGAAGTAGAAGCTACTTACGAACATGTCTATAATCTAAGCCTCAAATAAACATAAGCCCTACAACTTTAGCCAACCTTCCCTAAATCAGGGGTGGCATTGGCAAAGTGAACCATTTTTACTGTACGGGCAGTCAGTCTCATACCAACCTATAAGTCGCGGAAGGTCAATTGAAGGAAAAGGTTTTATTTCACTCTCAATGCAATAACAGGTGCGTGCCTGCTCCCATACAGGCACATGCGCCTAATAGTTAGGCAATATAATATGGCCAAATTTAAAATTCACCATTTAAGTTCGATTGGAGCCTTAATTAGCACTTCAGTCAATTTCAAATTATTTATTTTAAAGGAATGAGTGAAAATATTTATTCTGAAATGTATTTTGCCTATTCCCTATGCTTGCGCCTGGGAATGAGTGAGTGAGACATCGGTCTAAAACAGGCCTGTCCAACATACGGCCCGCAGGCCGTATATTGGACACCCCTGGTCTAAAATGTCTCTAAATAGTGCCGAGCAGTAGCTGGATCTTATCAACAGTATTTTATAAAACCTTCTACTTGCTCCGCAGCTCTACGAGTATATAGGCATGCGCTTGTTTATTACTGTACCTGTGTACTTTCAAATATCTACATTTTTCAATTGTTTTATCTGGTGTAAAAAGTCGTCGCAGACTTGAAGTGTGCCAAGGTCGGGGTCGGTTTGATAGTGTTGTATGGAGCGGGGAGGATGTAGGGGAAGGAGGAGGCGCCTCTTCCACCCCCCGCGCCTGTCATGTCGGCAATGCAGTCTCAGCAGCGCTCCAAGCAGTGCGCATCTCTGGTCATGCCGGGCTGAGTCATATTGAACAGCCGGTTCCCGATGAAACATAAGTTACCATAGAGTATGATTATTTACGGGCACGAGCCTGTTAAAAACAGAATGAGTGATAGCCTTTGTAAAAACGCATGATACATTATTTTACAAATCTGACAATATAGAAATGTTCGTTTTATTTCAAACATCTACTTTGTATATATTTAAGCAAAATAATACATTACTTTTTATTTTCGTAACACAAAAAAATACTTTTTTGGAAATAATTAAAACACTTGATCTGGGCGTAGGGCCACCCTTTCTTCAGTTGAAATTTTTAGTGACGCCGTCCGTGCTGTCAAAGTTTAAGTGATTTTTATTTTGTATTCATGTTACGAAATCACGCTTAATTAACTTTATTATCATCGTATTTTTTCGTTGATCCGCTTGTATAATTAATATGAGTTATCACTCGCGTGAAAATGTACATTTTTGTAGCTACGTATGGTGAGGTTATGTGACATGGACTCTCGAACATTTTTGAATTTGAAATGTTTTCTCGACAGCAAAATGTATTAGCCTTGTCTGGGACTGCCGTCGTTAGCAACCAATAATAAAATATCTGCCTTTATCCTAGAAACTCGGCTGGGTGACAAGTGACGATACAGTTTTGTCGTTGTGAATTCGTGTGTTGACATTGTGTTCGGTAATCATTTCTCAATAATGGTTGTATAAAATCAAAAAGGGCTACTTTCTTGGTGGCGGCTTTAAATTTTCAAGTATTTGGCTTTGTCCTAGCAATTTGCATGCTCAGCATTCAATTAAGACAGTATTGAGGAATGATGAAACCAAGTTATGGTAATATTTTATAAGATATTTATCATGTTTTGAAATAATATTGTTTTGTAAATATATACCTACGTTAATAAATCTTTAAGAAATATAAAAAAAATGGTTTGATTTTGAATAACAGAGTATCCTTGAATAATAATATGAAGTAAATAATAATATACCGATAATAATACAGGCATAATAATAACAATATGTATATAGGTATCATACAGGTAGGTATATATAGTATGAATCGTGGTAACGTTGCCTTCTGGTCGCAGCAGGTGGCAGCACAAGTTACTATAATCTATGTTAGGTACTTATGCTCAACGCAGGAGTGGCGCCTCTATTTACCCTACTCTGTGTCTCTGGTATAGCGCTCCCCCACACATAGAGTATTATAGGTTTATAGAGATCCCACTTAAAAAAAAAAGTGGGAATGCCAGAATCTTAGCTACCTCTGGGGAGATTACGGAAGCTTTTGATAATATTATGGAATGTATAATATCTCTCATACCTAAAATTTATTTCAAATATTTTTTGATATTATAGGAAACTAATGGTGAGGTCATGTCAAAGAAAAGTTTTTTTTTTGTTTTAAAAATTTATTTATTTTAAAATAAAATATACAAGTTTACACAAATATACATTCTTAAATAATGCACCGAACTACATTTTGGTTTAAAGCTAAATTAAGGTAATTAAGGTTTTGGCAAATTAAGTTAAAATATTGTAAATCATTTTGAAAGTTTGGTGTCAATTAAAGTTTATTTAGAGGCACTAGTATTTTTTAGCTGGAACGTAACAAAAACATGAAGGTTTTTTGTACTTTATAGCAGTCTTATATTTGTGAACGAATTTTTTTGAGGTTACGACGGAAATACGTTGTCCGGCACCAGGCCACCTATACACCATTTTCACGTACTTTTTTCACGCACAAAGTATTATATTCTTTTCAAATAACTTTTTGCACAATTTAACGCCTGTGAAAACAGCCAAAAACAGCATTCAACGGTTAAAAATTTACGACCCCACGCCAAGCAATCATTATCTGTGGGCGCCATTTTGGCTGTCAAGGGAATATCGGTAATACCAAATAGTAGTTTCCTACTATTATTTTGGACAAGAACCAATAAAGCAGCATCTACTGGTAGAGTAAGGAAGCTTGGTGGTCAATAGCGTTGTATGGAAGATTCCTAAGCATGCCCCCACACGCCTCCAAGCTACGCCAATGTCACTGTTTACCGATTTGTTTACGTGAGTACCCTATTTTTACAATCAAATAAATCTTGACAATAATAATTAAATTTCATTCATAAAATAAATAGCATTTTTGTGTTGTTTTTTCTCATTGAAATAATTTTAATAAGATTTATTCCACCGACTTTATTTTCTAAGCTGCTTATTATGTAAAATGTATTTTACAGTTTTCATGTACACCTCTACGTACATACCTAGTCTAGAGTAGGTTTGAGTGGAAAGTTTTGTTGCTGTCTGAGCATCAATCGATATATTTTTGCACTGCGATAACTTGCATTTTAGTACATAAAATAATGTTGTATATATAATTATGTGCACTAGGCCGTCCTGTTTTTTAGCATTGCGGCTTAGTTGCCACCGGCTTATATCAATGTAGAAAAAAATAAAAAAAATAGTGTAAAACAAAATAAGGGTCGAAAGAAAATCAAAATGAGATATAAAAACGAGTACCCCCATATTTTAATTTTTTTGTACCCTTTCAGTTAAAAGTTTAAAAAAAAATGAAGGACCAGCCTAATGTGCCTCAACAATATCAACCTACTGTAAAGTTAGGCTGCATCTAAACACACAACAATGTTATAAATACTTACTTATAATAATAAAAATAATATCAGGCTAATTTATTTTAAATTACAAATGATAAGAGAGCGCCGTTTTTGTGTGTGTCACACCTCAAGGGCCCTCTCCGATCATGGATAAGACTTTCTAAAAAGGTGTGTCTTGAGTGCTCCGCGAAATACATCCATAGATTTGGAGTTCTTCACTCCGGGTGGCAGTCTGTTCCACTCCACCGGACCCGCAACATGGCATATACTTTCATATTGTGAGGGTTTTAAATTATCGTTTTGTTTGTGGTTAATTAAAACGTTAGAAATTAAATAGCTTTGATAACAAAGTACCTATTTCTATACTATAATTAAATGTAAAAGAAAATTTTACTGTCAAAACCCAGATTTTTTTTTTAATTAAAAAAATTCGAAGAATTTTTACAAAGATTTTTTTTATTAAAAATAATTCTTTTAAATCAAAGAAAAAAAAATATTAAAAATTTATTCACTGTTGTAAATACAATTCAAAGTATAACCGAAAATCGCAAGATTTGGATAAATTCGAACTTTTGAAACAGTTTGAACTTTTCCGAATTTTACCCCAGCCCAAGCTACGAAAAAAATCGAAATGTCATAAAGACTCTAGCTAAGTTGTCCCGAGTATAACTATACCTATATGGTAAAGATAAATACTTTTAAAAAATCAGATGTTTGTACTATGTAGGTATTATTCACAATAAAAATATCAGTTATACAGCAGAACTTATAAATTTTTTAAAACTCATTATAGTTTCATTGTATAAAAAAACCTTTGGGCCAGCTGCAGAGATTACTTACATACTATTTTTTTTTAATTACCCATAATTTTAGGTATCCTTATTTTTTTCAGAATCAACTGAAAGATGGTGGACCTGATCAACCAAAAAGAAGAAAGCAATGGAGATCAGATTAAAAGGCTTATGGGCAAGACTCAGGGAATCCTCAAGTCCCGCATGCTGACGTTCCTCGGTAACAGTTCAGACATCATAACTGGGATCTCTAACAAGGTATCCAGCTCACTTTTAACATAGAGTAAATATGATATTGACTAACACCAGTCATAGGTCTTTGGCGTCAGCTCGGAAGAATAATTGTTATGTCAACCAGCCGGGTTGCTAGGAAAAAGCTTACTAATATTTTATTATTAGTTTAGTCACATTAGTCACCTCCACCTGTGACTTCACTCCGCCCAGATAAATTTTAAGCTTTGTTCTCATCCATTAACACAGTGTACTTCACATACAGAAGGTGTGCAGTTCATGGGCAATTTTCAGTTAAGATTTTTTTCTCGGCGAGCAAACATCACAGTTGACTAAGATCTTTAGCAACCGATAACAAAACATATTTGTATTTTCCCTAGGTACGCAGCCAAATGACATCACATTTTCCCTCCAATTTAAATATACTGAGTTCATTCAATTTTCAAAATTGGATTAGGGGAAAGTATCTATCTATAATCTATAATCTAAGTTGCAAGGATATATTCATTCAAAGCTCTCAGATGTATGCCCACAAACAAACACGTGTAGTTCGCGCTTACAAATGCTGATTGTGTACTTACAAATAAAATCCAAACCTCAAATGAACATAAGCCCTGCAACTCTTGCCGACATTCCCTGAAACAGGGGTGACATTGGCAAAGTGAACCATTTTTTACAGTATGGGTGGTCAGCCTCATACCAACCTATAAGTCAAGGAAAGTATGAAGTATGAAAAGTACATACTTATAGGTAACCATTATGTAACAGTATCGGGGTATGTGATTTCAATTATCACTATGAACTGTATCCAATAGGAGGGCAGATATTTAAAACCTTATTGTAGACAACCAAAATTCAGGATCAACACTGTATTCAAGATTCCAATGATATTGATATTATCAGACATACAGGTACGATGGTAAGTTTCAGTTGGAATCTGCTCTTAGTCTCAGTGAGTCATCTTCATATTCCACTGAGGAGCCCTTCAGCGATGGAGACGGCATGTTCTACCCTGCTGACACGTGTGATGAATCTGAAAAGGCCAAGGCTGCCATGCGCAAGCTGCACACGCTGCCCACCTTGGGGCAGACCTTCGAGGACTTGGAGGCGATGGCCAGGCATAGGAGAAAACAACTCGGACAATCTTCTTCCAAAAGGTTAATTCTAATAATTTAATAAAGCAGTCCGGTCGACAGCTCAGTTGGTAGATTGCTTGCATTCCATGCCGTGAGCTCGGGTTCGAATCCCACCGAGGGTGTCAGAAATGATTTCCCGTTTCGGTGTTTATTTCAAACCCCAAAATAAAATACCGGCAAGGCTTACTCAGCCTTCACAAGAAATGAGTACCAGCACTCTCGGGAGCTGGGAAACCCCTACTTCAACTGAAGTGGTTGGCCGGCCCCCTTACCTGTAATAATAAATAGGTTCAACTCACCACATACGATCCCTGCGGAGATAACGCAGCAAGAAGTTACACTATATATGTAGCTTAGTTGCAGTTTTTTTAGTTGTGTTGCATATAAGGGATAGAGTTAAGAATGAATAGCTCCAAGGAAATTTAAATTGTAAAATTATGTGAACGTAAAGGTGCAAAAGAATGGGTGATGAAAGATTGACAAAGTGTAGGTATATAGTACAAATGAAATATGAAAGGCAAAGAGTATCTATGCAAGGATAGAAAGAAGTAGTTGTAACTTTGCAGTGGTTCTTAATATCCCTAGCAAAATGGCGACAGAGTAAAATTTACAGAGATTCAAAATTAAAATAAACTTTTCAATCACCTGCGGCAATATCTTCTATCAGTTAGTATTTAAGTTAAAAATTGAAAATATACTTACAACAATAAATACTTCTCTTATGAATGTTTCAGTGCACAAGATAATATAGGGAAAGAGCAGAGCGATGACTCTATATCAACCTCGGCGCGCAGAGATCATATCTATGAGGATGACGGGGATAGAGAGAGTTTGAAGCCCGGAGGAAGCACTGATATAGACAGAGAATTGTCATCCTTGCACTTGTCCCAATCCATTGACAGCAATATAGAATGTAGCCTGGTAGCTACGGGACCCGATCCCTACGATAAACTCAAAATAAAACCTGGTAACTACACCAGCCTTTACGATGGAACTATTGTGGAGAATCTCCGCAGTTTAGACACCTTCAAAAAATAAATTGTTTTAATTCTAGAGGTCCCCAGTAGCGGTTCTGCCAGTGATTTAGATGGCTATGGTCCAAGTACAAGTATTGATTCATCTGACAAAGATGGGAAAAAATACTGGATAAGATCTGGTAAGATTTTGCAAGTTCACAAGATAGATAGATTTTATGATAGAAAACAATGATTTGGCTAGTTGCCATAATATTTCGCCTTCCTTTGTATGAACATTGGTAGTTTTTGCTTGTAATGAGAAATAATTTTTATCCAATACAACATAAATTTGGAAATAAAATATATTTATGAATATACCAGTCAAACAGTGATATTGTGCCAAAATAGTCTGCCTTTCCAGCATTTTGATGGATATTACTTTCCTGTTGTATTTGAAACCCTTAATTTATATATTGTTACACTTGGTCAGCATAAGCAATTGATTGTTGCATAGGTAGACAGCAAACACTTAATATGAAATCAGCTAGATGTTCTTTTTTCAGGCTCAGAAGGATCTGTGCAGTCATGGGCATCCAGTTTGAGTTTGGACAGTCAGTCGGATGAAGCCAGTGTAGAGTTTATGAGGACATTTGTGGCTCATTTATTCAAGGATAGTGCATCTATTCAATTGGACCAAAAAGCTAAATTTGGTCAACTTTGCCAAGTAATTATTTTGCATTATTTTGTACAAGGTATATTCAGTTGTCATAAAAACATTCTAACATTTCTTTTGGTTCCAGAATGAAACAGGAAGGCTATGGTTTTCACGTTTTGTAAATGCTCAAAGAGGAAGGTCCCGCAGGGTTACTGAGTCCACATTTTATTCTTTGATTCAATATTTTGCAATTGTTTTGTTTGAATGTGCTGAAGCTGATGATTTCTCTCCCGCCAAATCTTTAATGAATATGTGCTTCACATTTTATTTAGAAGGTAACTTACTTTCTTTTCTATTACAAGTATTTTCCTCATTTTTCACAAATTCCTACATTTGGGTCGTATAGAATCAAAAAGTGGTAAACTAGGATTTGTTTCATGAATGGGATAAATATACGGAAAAACAAAAAATGGCATTCTCTGTGTTTCCATTTACTTATTTCATTTAAAAAAAAACCCTAGATTGCCATTTGTTCTATACGACTCATTTAACTATACTAAAAATGTGCAAATATTCATTTACAGTTGATGTCCCTGGTTGTGAGCCCTACAAAGAATACCTGTACACTTATTTACGAGATCAACACATATGGCACTCATTGAGATTTTGGAACGCAGCATTCTTTGATGCTTTACAATGTGAAAGAGTCCACCGACCGATAGCTACCAAAGACGATGTAACATCCAATAACATGGAAGCCTTTTTTGATGATAAGCAATACCAAGAAAACATTACCTTCGGCCAACTTGGGTGGGTACACAGGTCCATAGCTTTTATTTATAAGTACAATATTGTAACGGTCCTCTGACAAAAGCGCTACCTGTAGTATCTATGGAAATGGCAGGGCCGGGAGAGGGCGGTGATGTTTAGTTGTTGTGTTTTGCCGAATGAACATGTGAATGAGGTCGGAACATTCTTGAATTTGATCTTTTTCTCGGTGAATAAACTTTAGTCTTGTATGTGATTGCTGTCCTTAGCAACCAGTAATAAAATATTTGATGCATTTCAATACGTACACTTTTCACATTTTTTTTACACAAATCATTTAAATATGTTATGTTATTAGTATACTCATGATGGTATATTTTCCAGGACTTTCACATACAATATGCATGCTTTTGGCTTGAGCAGGGAACTATGTACTGAGTTTTTGAGGAAACAGTGTGTAATTGCAAATTTAAGTAAAGGTAAAACAAATTCCATTACATTTATCAAATACATCTTATTGTTTTACAGGTGCAATATAACTTATTTCTGGGTTGCACACAGACTATGCACTCATTGAATATTATTTCTGATTTGTGTTGTAATTTTTTTGCAGACCAAGAGAAAATGTTACGAGACAACGTAGATAGAATGTACAAAGAAACCGATCCATGGAGAGTTTAAGTAATAAACATTACTTACGAAATTTCTATTTATTATGGAGAGCATTGGTATTTTGTGATAAAATATGGGGCTATTTTTGTGTTGTCAAATATTTACTAAAACAAAATTATATTTGCTACTTGATAAAAATAAACATAATATTAGGTATTTAAATATTGATTAAAATAAAAATGCCAAGGTACAATGCAATAATCTCAAGTCTGGCCTGAATGAAAGACACCATTATTAATTCAACCAAGACAATATACATTCAACATATGGTTTGATGCATTTCCCTGTCCATTACCGCATCAGCAAATAAGTTTTTTTTACTTCTGTTTGTTTTCCAGACTTAAGGTTGTAGCAAAATAATTTAGGTTATAAGCAATGAGGCCTGTATTTTGACGCATGTGAATGATGAAGTAACACCATTAGAAAATGTGATAGAGAGAGGCCTTGAGGAGGCGTGAGTCGCAGAAAATGCCGCTTTCCTTTCCATTAACTTAAATTGTTGGTCACCAGCTGTTAACATTTCTGTTATTCATTCTAAGATATTTTATTATTTAAAGTTACTTAATTAAAAAGAAATATTAAAATTAGCTAAGAAAAAACGAGAAAGTGTGTACCGAGGTATCCTGAGATACTTACTTATATACATTTACATGGGTACTAATAACAATCTAACCGGTTTTTTTCAAAACAAAATAATGGCCCTTGTAAAGGTGTGTTGTGATAAAATTTCAGACAATTAATAATTATATATATGTAATTCAAATAAACTTAGAAATATTTTTCTCTCCTCTTTTCTAAAATACATTAGAAATATTGAACTTATTACTACCTATTTACTTATCTAATGACAAGTGAGTATAGGTTCCATAAAATAATAAACTATACTTGTGTAAGTTAATAAAAATAATTCAATTTGATATGTGATAAAAATGTGATTTGTGTATAATATCTACTTACACATATTATAAAAAGCAATACCTGTTCAAGAATAAATATTCCTGTTTTTATTCTACTTTTTGTACTTCATAGTTCAAAATTTATATTTGATTTCCATTCTGCTATCTCTAAATGATGAAAAATCCTTTTCAATAAAAGGTTACATCGGCGATACCTATTTAATTTATGAAATACTGTACCTATTTAGAAGCTGCTGCGATGTATGCCAGTAAGTATTGAGCTGAAGAGGGGGATATCGACACAGGCAAAATATTTTTATTTAAAATAATGGCTCTCATCCCCTACTGTGGGAGATTTCTAAACTTCTGATATTGGCGTCATATCAAGAGGACTTCTAGTAAACTGTTACTGGGGCCGTCCATATATTACGTCATAAGGGGGGGGGGAGTCTGGTCTGCGGATGATGGCAAATGACGTACGAGTACCAAAAGTGACGTCGTTCTTGTAAATACCAATTTCTACAAAATATACATAATATTATGTAAGATATATAACATTATTAATTATTACAGCAAGAGGGGGGAGGGGTCATTAGATAATGACTATAGGATGATTGTAAGGGGGGGGGTCGAAAATCGGCAAAAATCGATGACACGTAATTTATGGACGGCCCCGTAGAAAAATTGTTCAATAATAATGGCTGCTATCTTTTACCTTTTATTCTTCCATGAACTGATGCTCCTATTTTTCTGTAAATAAGGCATAAGTACTTTCAGTTGGTGGGCTACTAAAACTATTTCAGCTTCACAGGCAGGAGGACACAACCTTCTCTCTTTTCATATATTTCTGAATGACCTTAGCTCGTTGCTGACTATGATGAGTCTTTATCCTAATCTCTGCACTGTCAGTGTCATTTGAAGATACTAGTTTCCAACTCTCACATGCATTTCTTGTTGCACTCTGGTCCGTTATTCCTATGACATAAGTACTTTTTTTTTTTTTTTTTAAGGAAATCCTGTGCGGGAGACTCCCTAGATTCTGAAGACTCTAGGGGTCTATGACACTTGTTGTAGTGCCGCAGAGGTGTACGAGCTTGGTCGTCGCTACAAAGCGCCAATACTCAAGCAAGACCCAGTTGCTGTAAGGCTGGATGGACCCTTGGTGACCGGTCATTGGTAAAGGCTTATGAATTCTTCAACCCAGCGAAGAGCACATTCGAAATATTAATGGTATTTTTGTGTGCTCCGCCGGGATCCGAATCCACAACCTTCCAAATATTTACGAGTCCGAAGTGTTGCCACAACGGACTACGGACCGGTCCGAGATGCCAACGACACGCGGTGTACCTGAGCGCACACCCATCCAAGTACTGACCACGCCCAATGTTGCTTAACTTCGGTGATCTATGGGAACCGGTGCTTTCAACATGGCTAACGTCGTTGACAAAAAATACTTTACTTAGCTACATCTCAACATTTTTGTTTTTTACATTTTTTTTGTAGATTTCTTGTTTACCTATATTTTATTTATTAGTGAGAGGTAGCGTCATCTGTTAACGATTATGAATAACAGTTCATAAATCATGCATTTGATTTTTCCACATCCTTGAAACTTTTCATTTTATATCACAGATGACGCTACACAAAATTGCAAACTATTTTTTTGTACACAAATTATTTATTCTGACAGAAATAACCGCAAATCTATAGTCAATATATTTTAGGATCAATGATCTTTATTTTTTTTTATAAAAATGAATGATCACAAAGTAAATAATTATGTTGGTTTCACGTCTCGTGCATACAGAATAGGCCATTGCGCATTCCGTCCACAGGTTATTGATTGTGTAAGTACATGTGCACCGAGCCAGCGCGTGACGTAGACATCACGCCACTTTACTCCCATGGAATAACGCGTTGTGATTGGTCACGAGCTATCCCAAAATACCTCCCTACTTCGGTTTGAGAGGTACATTTCGCGCAGCAAATCTTCATTTCTATTGTTTATTTTTGAGATATTTGTGATATAGCGTCGTAATAATTTGCAATTTGTATTGCTAAATCACAAAAGTTTTATTTTTATTTAACTGAAGCAAGGTATGTTATGTATTCCATTAATTCCCGCTTTGAAATACGAATTTTAGTTCTAACCTCAATCTTTTACTTGAAACACTTTCGACAAGCTATTTTAAATAAAAAAATACGTTTCCTATAAAAAACGTGATAACTTCACGATAATAAGTGATTGGACGGACTGCCGCGATGCCGTCAATTCTTATATTTTAATTAATCTTACGAAATGAAACTTAACCTATCAACAAATTAACTGCCGCTTTGAAAATCATGTTTGCGTCAATAATAAATAATTTAATAAGTTGCCTAGTGTGATCTTTATTTGTAAACTTCAAGATTGCTGATATTGATGAAATGAAAACGAGCTCAGACATCTGAGTCATAGAAAAGTTGAGGTACCTACTCATCAGAGATAAGAAGAGTTCAAGATTATATTTTATTAGTTCACGCTTTTGACCTCTCTTTTAATTGTAAACATTAATTTAAAACACTTATTTTGTATTAGATTCCCTCGAAAAAATATTACTCATCTTTATTTTCATTCTGCAGGTATGTTCTGGCATAAATTGCACAGAATTATTATTCTTATGAAAATAAGTTAGCCACATACTTAAGTATGGTGTTAGCCATATTATAAGTAAGTATAGAATTAAAACACTGTATTTGAATACCATTTTTTTCAGTTATCAACGGTTATTCAGCCTATGTAACTGGGGTCCTTAGCAACCAATAACAAAGTATTAGTTTGCCTTTTCATTCTCTATGTTTAGGCATGTGTAAGCGCGAAATTATGCGTGTGCTTGTGGGAATGCATTTAATATGAATCTCAAATGATACATATCTTTGCAGCTTAAATTTAGATTAGATGTTAAAATTTTAATGTTCCATTATAGTGGACTCGGCACTAATTTTAATTTAGAACTTTTCTCCACCAGTAAATGTCACAGGTCTATGTGACTAGGGTACGGAGTAACCAATAGAAAAATATTAGTTTTATTTTTCCCTAGCACCCCACCGTGTGACGTCACAATTTGTCTATGACGATTCATGTGCTGCGTTGATTGCATTATAATGAGTATCTACTATACATTATGTAGTCATTGCTTTTTATGATCAATAACTGTTATTATATTGATGGGAAATACATCACATCAACCATCTGACTTGTATCCGCCCCTGCCTTACATTATACCAGCACTATTGTAAAAGCTTCCAATTCACAGCTTATTGTGATGGGGGATCAATAAATGTCATGGAATTTTTATATTATGTTATTTTATTTTTTTATTATGTGATCACCTTCAAATGTCATTACTTACTCACCTGCCAGTTTCACAATAGAAATTAGATTAACTTTTTGGTCATTTATTGTTCTACATTACAAAATACAAGCTTGTTTCAAGTTTGTTTTGAGAGATTTCTTTAACCCTTTAAAATTGTTCAATCGCATCTATATATCTGAAAGTGTGTAACTTAATAAATGCTCTTGTAATTCTTAGTTAACAATAATTGTTTTTTATTGCACCCTAATAGGCCATTTCGAAGATACAGTGGACTTTTAATGCCCATTTGTATTCAAATCTTGGCCGATAATATAGCGCCCCTTTAACCCATCAGGAGTTCCTCTGACTTCTCGTGCACGATGAGGGGACTACATTTTTATTTACTTTATAATGGAGTCCGCTCATATGACGTATCCAAGAAAGTAATATAACTTAAAAACGGATTGTTTTGATCGAAGCTAAGTAATATTTTGTATGGTTCGCTAAGACCCTCAACCTTCTTATAACAAATCCAAAGTGTTCACCACTAGACTACGGGAGATATATAGTAATCAATCCTACACAGTCTAGTGGTGAACACTTCGGACTTGTTATTAGAAGGTTGAGGGTTTGATTTCCGGCAGAGTACAGAAAATATTAAATTTTTCATTTAATATACTTTGGCTGGGTTGAAACATTAATCTGCCTTTACCAAATTAGGTCTTAATAATTGGGAGCAATTGGGTCTTTCTTGAGAATTGGCACTTCGTATAGTGCGGCTCTTGAAGTGTGATTCACACAAAAACAGCGCTCACCAAATAAATCCTCACCAAATAAATCATCCTAATATTATTATTATTAAGGACTCTAGTTATATAGACCTGCGAGCTTAGCCACTAAGAAAAAAAAAAATTTGGAACACACCTCAAGAGTCCATTGTTATTAACATTATTAAAATATAGTACAACTCATGCCTGTACAGTTACTATAAAATTATGTATCTAACTTATGAAAAATGTGTAAACTGATTTTATCACTTGACAACAGGTCAACCACTTTTTCCATAAAGATGAGAGTTACAACACATGTTTAATCTTTGACATTCAATGATACTTAAATATTTTAAATTTTTAATTGAAAGTTTCCTTGACTTTTTTCCTCCGATTAATAAAAAAAACTGGTAAACAGAAGATATTATTCATGAAAATGTGTCTGATCTAAGGTTGATTTTTGTTTAAATAGTATGTGATGCATACATGCATAAAATTATATACCTGGAACGTTTTGGATACAAGTACCTAAGAATTTCTTAATCTGTACAAATTTATTTTACTACTAGTGTATTCAATGACATATGTAATGCAATATTTTTACAACTACTTTTCTCTGTCTTTTCAGGATTCCTGATCATGTTTATTGATGAAAATGAATCGTGAGTATTTTTATTTTATTTTTGTTTTCATCTAAATCTAAGCTGAAAAGATATGTATCATTTGAAATTCATATTAAATGCATTCCCAGAAGCAGACATGCATAATTTCGCGCCCACACATGCCGCATGTGGACCTACAGTATAAAAACCCAATCTCAAATGAACATAAACCCTGCAACTCTTGCCGACCTTCCCTGAAACAGGGGTGACATTGGCAAAGTGAACCATTTTTTACAGTATGGGTGGTCAGCCTCATACCAACATATAAGTCAAGGAAATTTTGACATCAATATTAATTTTTCTTAAAAATCAATAGAAACACAATCAATCCACAAAGAATTTATATTGATTTCATGTTTTGATGGTGCACAAGTAAATTTATCAAAGTTAATTTTTTCTGTGTGTTTTCATTTATTTATCTCATTGACACAATAAAAAACATAAATTTCCGCCTTTGGCTGTATTCACTCAAATATAATGTTGACACAAAATGTGATGCTTCTTACCATTGAATGAAATTTTCTACCCCATTTATTTTTCTTAAGTTTCAAAGTCTCCTTTTTGAAATGTTTATTTTTGTAATATAAATGAGCTTACTTTATCATAAAGGATATTGAGTCTGCTTGCCAAAACCTTGTGACTTATGATGGACTATTTTTGTCTCATGAAAACAGAATTTTTCATTTGATAATTTAAAATAGAGGTGCTCTTGAAATAAAACTCAAGAATTCAACACTTCAATGAAAAACTCATGTTTTTCGTATTTGAGTGATTTCCAATATTTTCTGTATTTATTTGTACTGATTCTGTTCAAATCAGTATTGATGTACTGATTTGAACTTTTTCTTATGTAGGTACTTACATTATACATATTACGTTTGTGTTTGAAAAATTCTCATATTATAAGTGTTACCAAATCACATTTTCAGTCGTTTTCAGTTTTGTGAAAAGTAAGGCTCAATGTACAACTAAGTCAAAAAGAGAAACTAACATCCTTAGTATGTGGTGAAAATCAAAACTAACTTCGCCATCTTGTAAACGTCACTTTTGATAGTTCAATCTGATGTCAGCTGAATTGTTAAATTTAAGAAGTATTGTGTCCAAGAAAAACAAAATAATACTCTTAATTTAGGAGTTTGAAGGCCTCAAAGTCATTACAGCGCCCTCCTTTAGCTGTCACCTAATAACTTCACCAAAATCCATGTACGCCTATAAGATGATAATTTTATATATGTTTGAGACAGCTACACCGCATTAATACCCTCAACTGCACGTTAAAGTGCCCATTTGTAGCCCTTGTGTTTGAGACAGCTACACCGCATTAATACCCTCAACTGCACGTTAAAGTGCCCATTTGTAGCCCTTGTGTTTGAGACAGCTACACCGCATTAATACCCTCAACTGCACGTTAAAGTGCCCATTTGTAGCCCTTGTGTTTGAGACAGCTACACCGCATTAATACCCTCAACTGCACGTTAAAGTGCCCATTTGTAGCCCTTGTGTTTGAGACAGCTACACCGCATTAATACCCTCAACTGCACGTTAAAGTGCCCATTTGTAGCCCTTGTGTTTGAGACAGCTACACCGCATTAATACCCTCAACTGCACGTTAAAGTGCCCATTTGTAGCCCTTGTGTTTGAGACAGCTACACCGCATTAACCCTTTCAGACCTGACCATATTTCTAGATAAAAAAAAAAATTTTTTTAGTGTGGATTTCTTTATTTATATTTTTTAAAAAAATTTCCAATCTTTTTTTTTTTTTTAGTGTTAAAATTATAGATTTTTTTTTTTTCAATTTACCTTGAAAATTGACGATTTTGAGGGGAAAAATTGTCAGAGTTGAAACGCAAGCCGGCTTGACAGTTGACAGACGTTATGGCGGTTAAAATGCAAGCAAGAAACATAAAGAAAAAATATAATGCTGTAAGCAAGAATACCAGCTAGCAAATAAAAAAAATTCCACGCCTCTATGAGTTTTGTACCTACCATGATAAAATTTTGAAATCTGTGTATGTTTAAACATACCCACGGTCTGAAAGGGTTAATACCCTCAACTGCACGTTAAAGTGCCCATTTGTAGCCCTTGTGTTTGAGACAGCTACACCGCATTAATACCCTCAACTGCACGTTAAAGTGTCCATTTGTAGCCCTTGTTTAATCAATACATGATTAATGATTATTCATAATACACATTTTCCATTATGAACATATTGTGGTAATTAGAGTTAGCTGCTATAGAATATCTGGGTTACGTTCACCTGAAAGACGGTAAATAATGTTCACCATGTTTCGTTTACAAAGATCCCCATGCCTGCTTTTTACGTGTACTCACTTGGGCCCTTTCCTCAAGGGAATCTTGCTCCCTTTAGCTTTGTGGTACAATGGTGTGGTCTCCTTACTTTCTTAGTCTCCCTAGGGGGCTGAAATTTTCCGGGAGAAATTCTTTACGCATCATCTTTCGTGTGATAGGAATATGTATTATATTGTAGGTTATAATTTTACGATGTCTGGTGTGTCTGACAAGTTTTTGTTTTCTCGGAGCGCACACAGAAGCAAGAGGTAGGAGTTCGCGCGCGATCTCTACCAAGACGTATCACAGTTTTTCAAGGTCGGGCAATGGGCACTCTTAGTTGGAGGAAAATATCTCGTTTGTCGAGAAAACGATGAAACGGCGACGCGCGTCACGAGGTGGACTCTGAACAAATGTTATTAATTTTTTATATTACATACTAGCAGACCAAACCGCGCTCGCGCACGGTTGGCTGCTAGCTGCCTATGGCTTCGCCATAATTGTTTGCCCATATATACTTTATTTCATTGAATGCTTTAAGATATAATTTAATTAATTTTGTGATAAAAAGGTGATTGAATTTTTTTCATGTTCCGAATATCTTGAATCCACGAAAGACAAATTGTTAAATATGTACGGTATGCGTACATCGCATTCACATTCTTTTCAGTTCCAGAATAAATGCATTGTCAGAATAATGTAATACATCAGGTGGTTCATGTTACTAATAAAGAAAAGTTAGGATAATAATAATATTCAATATAACAATATTTTTGGTGCCGTTTTGTGAGTTCACCGCAAGGGCACTGCAGAGCCATAGCCCCTCCTGAACAGACATGTCTTTAATATTGATTTAAAAACATTTGCACTCTCCACAGCTGTCAGCTCGTGTGGTAAAACATTAAAAAGCAGAGGGCCGGCAATACAAAAGGCACGATGCAAATAATTGGCCGTGTTGCTCCTGCGGGGAGCCCTGAGTCTATTCACAGCAGTGCTATTTCAGACTCATTCCTTGACTTATAGGTTGGTATGAGGCTAGCCAATGACCATCCATATTGTAAGAATGGTTAAAGGATTAGAAGAAAATATTCATTCTGAAGTGTATTTGCCTATACCCTACACACGTCCCTGTATGGAGTGCCACCCGAGATATGCAATTACAAAAAAAAATGGCTTCATTAACAACGAACTATTTACTTTTATGCACGCCAAGGGCATAGAGGTTCATGTTTTGTCGTGCCATTGCTTTTACTTCACGGGAAGATGTAACGCCACTTGAGAAAATATATAACTTTGTATGAGCGTCTATGTGCTATGGGTCCTTCTGACACATACATACAGGATGAGCATGAGCAATGCCCTGAGCTCGGGTTCGAATCCCACCCAGATGTCATAAATGATTCCCCGTTTCGGTTTTTTTTTTCTAACGCCAAAATCAATTACCGGCAAGGTTTACCTACTCACTCTTCACAAGAAATGTGTACCACCCTCTTCGGGAACTGGGAAACCCCTACTTCAACTGAAGTGATTGCATAAGGCTTGCCCCTTTACCTGTAAAAATAAATAGGTTCGACTCACCACATGCGAAACCCTTCGGGGATGACGCTGCAAGATGGTGCACTGTATTGGGAGTTATGTTACATATATACTCACAAAAGCTCTTTGCTGGGTTGGAAAATTCATTGCCTTAACCAAAGACCGGTCACAAAAAGGTCCATCCAGCCGTACAGCAATTGGGTCTTGCATGAGAATTCGCACTCTGTAGCGACGACCAAGCTTGCAAAAGTCCGGTCTATGGCACAGTTAGTAGAATGCATGCATTCAAGGTTTGCTTTGCAGCAAGGGTTTGATCTCCACCGTGGGTGCCAGAAAGGATTTCCCGTTTCGGTGTTTATTTAAACCCCAAAAAAAATACCGGCAAGGAGTACTCAGCCTTCACAATAAATATGAACCGCCCCCCTGTGGGAGCTGGGAAACCACATCTTCAACCGAAGTGATTGGCGTGAGGCTGACCCGATAAATAGGTCCCAAATCGCCACATGCGACCCCTTCGAGGAAAACACAGGTAAGAAGTTACACTTTATGTGTAATTAAGTCGCTTCGCGTTGGGATGTTAACAATTAAGTAGGTACCTATTATCTGACAATGCATATTCTAATAATAAAAAAAAAAATTTTATAAGTTGCATAGATAAATTACATTTAAAATTCATATTAAATGCATTCCCATAAGCAGCCACGTATAAGTTCACGCTTACTTATACCGCATGTGGATTTGCAACATAAAATCCAATGTCAAATGGACATAAGCAAACTCTTGCTGATCTTCCCTGGAACAGGGGTGACATTGGCAAAGTGTTTTTTTTTACAATATTGGTGGTCAGCCTCCTACCAACCTATAAGTCAAGGAAGTGTCAGATTCTGAATAAGAGAACATTATAATAAAAGCAGTTTATTACTTAGCTAAGCCTAATTCTTCAGAGTTCCTTTTTTTTAGTTTGTAATTTAAATAAAATCTTACAAAGAAAAAAATATTAAGATTTATTTTTATTACATTTCTATCAATCAGTGTTATGGCCGAGGGGGCCAAGAGGCTGATCTTTCTAGCGTATTTGAAAAAGAATAACGTTGACCAGTCCGTGGCTCAGTGGTAACACTGCGGACTCTGAATGGGAAGGTTGTGGGTTCGATTCCCAGCGGAGCACAAAAAATATACCATTTATATTTTCAAATTTGCTCTTCGCCGGGTTGAAAAATTCATAAAACCTTTACCAATGACCGGTCACCAAAGGTCCATCCAGCCTTACAGCAACTGGGTCTTGCTTGAGAATTGGCGCTTTGTAGCGACGACGATCAAGCTCGTAAAAAGGTCGATAGCTTAATTGGTAGAATGCTTGCATTCCATGCCGAGAGCATGGGTTCGATCTCAAAGGTTTACTCAGTCTTCACAAAGAAATGAGAACCAGCCCCGCCGGGAGCTGGGAAACCCCCACTTCAACTTAAAGTGGTTGGTGCGAGGCCGCCCCCCTTACCAGTAAAAATAAATAGGTCCCGAAGCGCCACATGCGACCCCTTCGGGGATAACGCAGGCAAGAAGTTACACTATATGTGTAGCTTAGTTGCGTTTGGTTCGATCCCCGCTTGGGTCACTTGACTTTAACTTTGACCTTGGTTCAACAGATGTTATTGGGTAATTAATAATTAATAATTTATTAATAGAAACAATAATGAATTATTAATTAATGATATTAATACCTGTTTCTGGCCAGATAGAATAGGTTAGTGAATTGCATTCTTCACAAATCTATTTGAAAAAAAAAAAAAAAAAATTGTGAAGAGGAATGCAATTCACCAACCCACCAACCTATTCTGCCTGATCAGAAACGGCATATTAATATAATCAATAAGTAATTCATTGTTGTTATTGTAATAACCCTATAACATCTGTTGAACCAGGGTCAAAGTTGTGGTCAAATGACCCAAGCGGGGATCGAACCAATGTTGTTCTATTCCAAACAGGCTAGAAAGATCAGCCCACTTGGCACCCTTGGCCATAACACCGACTGAGCAAAGATATATTAAGATTTAAAGCTCATATCACATGCATGCCCACAAACAAACACGTGTACATCGCGTTTAGAAATGCTGATAGTATACTTACAAATAAAATCCAACCATCAAATGAACATAAATAAACCATAAACTTTTGCCAACCTTCCCTGACACAGGGGTGACATTGGCAAAGTGAACCATTTTTAACAGTATGGGTGGTCAGCCTCATATCAACCTATAAGTCAAGAAATGCCTTGCCTGTAAAAATAAATATATTCCAGCTTCTGCGGAGACAACGCGGTAAGAATTTGCATTATATTTGCAGCTCTGTTGCGGTTTTTTTAATGAAAAGACATGTTTCTAGTATGTGGCCTGTACAGTGTACATCCTAAATGGCTGCCAGCGCCAGTGAGGCGATTTATATATATTTTTAAACTCAAGTAGGCGTAAGTTCCCCTTACCTGTTAAAATAAATATGTTCCATACGGCACATGCGCAATCCCTTCGCAACCACGCGGTAGGATGTTGCATTATATGTGCAGTTTAGTAGCGTTTTTTAAAAGTTTGGTAGCAGTGATCAAAGAAGACACGTATAAGTTCGCCCTTGAACATGCCGCATGTGGACATACAATATACAAACTCGAATCTCAAATGAACATACACCCTGCAACTCCTGCCAACCTTCCCTTTAACAGGGGTGACATTGGCAAAGTGAACCATTTTCCATAGCATGGACGGTCAGCCGCATACCAACTTATAAGTCAAGGAACATACACAACAAATAACTTTTTTTAAATCAACAAATAATAATATGTATAGACATCAAAAACTAAACACAAAAGAAATTCTAATATTAAAAACCCTAGCCTATTACAGATCAACTGTCATTTCTTTCTGCCCTTACATACTTCTTTCATTTCCTCCAGAGTCATAACCTTTTTCATACAGGCTCTCCTTTTATTGTGACTCTGGATATTCCATTCATTTACAATTTTGGAAAATTGGTCCATCCATACCTTTCTCGGTCTTCCTCTACCACGACATCCATCTATTCTTGCAACATATGCTTTCTTCGTCAGTCTTTCATCACTGTGGTTGGCATAAAGCCAAATCCCTTACCTGCAAAAATAAATAGGTTCCACCAGAGGCGGTTCGCCAATAACGTGCAGCCGTTCAATGCACTGCCTAGATTTTATAAAAAAAAAATAGCAAAAAAATGTATATCCTTTTAAAAAAATATATGTTGTGTGGAAGTTGTTTTGAAAGATCGCTGAAGTAAAAATCAATAATAAATAAGTACCGACTTAATTTTATGGAGCGCTCGCGAAGCACAAAGGTACATAACACATGATATTATAGTTTAGGTACCTATGCCTACTCATCGTGCAAAATCCAAAGTGAACTGAGGATTTAAAAAAAATTCATACATATTATGTGGTTGCTCCAAATCCGTGCCATAGAGCGAGAAAACAAATAAAACATTACCATTTCATCAAGCTAGACAAAGACGCAAAACGGTGGTTTGGTGCAGCGCCGAAATATTATAAAATATTCGACTTGCCTTGGACACAATGAATCCTCACAATTTAGTCCTGAAGCATTTTTAAGAAAACAATGTTTGTTGATTGAAAATAATATTGAAATCTCGGTGACTCACTTCCATTCCGTTGTTAGTTGACATGTAAACGTACTGTTGCCGGTTCTGTCTGTATTTAGCGTGAATATTTTCAAAGTTATCGTGAATTTACAATTTTGTTTTTAATTAATTTTCTGACGATGAATTTGACTTTAACAAGAAAAATCGTAGTTTTTTCGATCATTTTTTTTTATAAAAAGTTGTTATCTTCCTAGATCATAATTCAAAATTATTCAACAATGTAAAGCTAAGTGTAAAAAAGTGAATAGGGTATTTAAAAATAATATTATTTGAAAGCATCTTGTCTGTGTGGTTGTGAATGATTAATTATACTTTTTTCTGCTTCCCGTGTCTTATTATTGGTGGTGAAAAATCTTGGAGTGAAAAGGTGTTGTCATATGTAGATCTCGCTCACCTTACTAACAAAGTTAAAAAGCATGCACTTTTGCAAACTTATGTGCATTGAGCGTGTAATGCATTTAAATTAATTAGGTCAAACAGATATTCGACAATTGCTAGTGATGTTGGTTGTAGAGAATCAATTAAAATGTTTAATGACAAAGTGCGTCAGAACAGATTATAGAATAATTGTTTGTGTTCAATTTTGTGCTGCATTTGAGTTGGCATTGAGGCTTTCGCTCAAATGAAGAAGCGAAGTATGGATTTACATTTCAAATAACTGCAAGTAGGTATTTGCTCATTTATTTCTTATGCAACAAAACGGGTGCAGGTGAGTACTCTTGTACCTAAATAAACCATTATATTATATGTATGTATTTTTTGCAATTGCATTCCAAGCAAAATGGAAAATTAAAGAAAAATTGAAATTGCAGAAATTTTGAACTGCTAACATTTTTATTGAGGAGCCGCCTCTGGGTTCCACATGCCACATGCGACTTCTTGGGGCATATTTCAAAAGAAAAGGATTCTAACCCGTAGCCGAGAAAGAAACATATCTTTGTCTGTTTAGGAGATGCTTGAGATATTCCACTTCTTTAAATCCACTAAACGATAAAATATCTCTTCATTTTAAGCCAGTTAATACTCCAAAACTTCTTATTATTTGAATTATTATAACATTCATTTTTCCAAAACGTAACAACAAAACATATCAAAACCGAGCTGTCATTAAATCAAAATGTCCACCTTCCCGCGTTCTTTTTTTAAATTTATTAGTAGGGTGTCCATATGCCAGGCATATTTTTTCGGGACTAAAATACTTTGTCGATATTCGGAAAGCAGTTTTCACATTTCACATACACTTATCAGTTTATAATCTTAATCTGAGTTGCATGGATGAAATTCCGTTTAAGATTTATAATTAATGCGTGCCCACAAGTACATATACACGTGACTTTGCAACTTTTGCCGTATTTTCTTGAAACAGGGGTGACATTGGTAAAGCGAATTTACTTTTAACATCACGGGTAGTCAGTCTTAACCAACCAAGCAACCTCAAAAGCACAATTTTTTTGTTGAGTATACACGTGACTTTGCAACTTATGCCGCCTTTTCTTGAAACAGGGGTGACATTGGTAGAGCGAATTTACTTTTTACATCACGGGTGGTCAATCTTAAACCAACCTCAAAAGCACAATTTTTTAATGCTACAATTTTTTAGCAACAAAGGTTTTTTTGGTCGCCATGATATTTTAAAATCATGGATACCCTAAAATTCTTTGAGTGTTGCAAGTTTGTCTAATATTGCCAGGGGAAAAATACGGAAAAAGTAATTCTTTTAAATTGTATCAGTTGGCTAATAAATATTCACTAATCAACCATACATATGAACAAAGAAGTATGTTTTAAATGGAAAAATGAACTTTTGATAGTGTTGTTCTAAGAAATTCGTCATAAAAAATAGTTTTCTTCAACATTTAATTGAAATTAGCAGAATCTATAACGAACTGGGAAAATTCACCACTCAAGTTTAAAGTGGACGCAAAAAACCCGTTAAAACCCAAAAAAAAATGTATGGTGGCTACTTGAAAAACTGTTTAATTTTTATTTTTATTTTGGGGGTTATTAAATATTTTTATCATTAGGTCACATGCCAAAATTCAATTCTACATGTTTGTAAATGCGATCGCTGCGCTACTTGCAAGTTATGATTTCGGAATTTTGCGTATGTAGGTATTTACAACTTTTGTTAGAAAGTCTTATTTATTGAGAGAAAGTTTCTTCCAACATTTGTTTGGATTATAAAAAGACACGATAATTTCAAGTATGGGGTCTTTTAACTAAAATTGGCCACCAGCGGGATGATTTTTATCTGATTTTTAAATGAGTGTATATGGTAAATATCAGAAATAAGCATTTGTAAACATTCAGATTCCCCCTATTTTTTGCGTATCAATAGTATTTACATACACTTAGATTTACATACACTTTTATACTTTACTTTTATATACACTTTATATGAAATTTTACTTTTTAAATATTTGTTCAAAGAAATTTGCCGTAGAAAAAAAATTTCTTCCAACATTTATGGAGTTTACTAAAATGCATTCAAAATTCGAGTATGAGACCTATAAATTCAAAATGGCCGCCTGCAGAGCAATATATTCTTTTAGTTTGTATGGCGAGTATGCAAAATATATACTTGGCGTGATTGCCCTATTACATATCATTACATTTTGCTAAATTATAATTGTAAATGTATCATCAAAATAGTTGATTTTTTTACTTATAAATTTGACTTTTTTGTGAAAATCAGGTTTTTCAAAATTTTGTTGGAAAAAAATTGTCATTGAAAAAAGTTTTCTTTCAAAAAATGTTGACATAACTAAAACCAAATTGATGATTGAGGAAAAACCTTCAGACTTTTAAAATGAACGCCAGGAGAATGTTAAATATTGACGAAACCAAAAAAAATGTATGGCAGCTACTCTTAATCCTTCATGTATTTCGTTGTTCTTTTAAAATTATTTAAGTCTGTTTATGATCAGATAGCATACCTAATTTCAATGTTCCAACTTTATGCATGCGCCCGTTGTGCTACCTGAAAGTTATTATTTTTTATTTTTTTCTATGTAGGTATTTACAAATTTAGTTTGAAGAATTTACTTTTTGCGAAAAAGTTTCTTCCAAAAGTTGTTAAAATTACTGAGAGGCATGACTGTTTCGAATATCAAGCCTGTAAATTAAAAATGGCCGCCAGCGGCAAGATTTCAATTTTCAGTCTGTATGGCAGGTATGCGAAATATGCACGTGACGTCATCCGGACCCTGACAGTTGTTTAGCCACTAACATTTTATGGGGGTGTGCAAAATTTCAGCATCGTGCTGCGAACGGTCTGGGCGCCTATAATGGTACAAATATACAAACAAACAAACAAACAAACAAACACCAAAAATTCTGGAACACAGCGTTAGTTCAGTTTGTCAATAGAAACACTTGTTAGAAAAACATTTTTGCAAATTCGAAAAAAACAGACGCAAATACCCTGTCCTTTTTTATATATAAGATTTTGTCACATGTGATATTTTTTTTATAGATATTTTGTAATTATGATAAGAAATTGCCATATTATTTACAGGTATGAAATATTCCGCAGTCTACTAGTTTTTGGATCGCGATAAAAAAATATTCTCGTAATATTTGATGGATCGCTTTTTATTAACCTTTGATTTTAACTTTTAGCCTGTTTATCATTGCTGTTTATACAAAAAGTGTGTAAAACGTTATTTCCGCGATTGACAAAAATGGCAAAAATGACAGAAACAAAAAAAAATGGCATCCGTTTATTTTTTGCGGTCTCTGTGACCCACCATTCTTATTTTCGACTGTTGCTATGAAGTAAAAAATTTAAATATCAAGTTACTAGGAATAATGCAATAGTTATGTTTCCAAGATGAGCTAAACAACAAATAACAACACGTAACATGAACAAATGTAGGAAGTGCTCCGATCGGAGTGATGTGCTTTTGTTTGAATGCCCCCCTTGTTGCTTTCCCTGCATTTACCTGATGAGTTGAGGCGCTGTTGTTGTTGGGGGTATGTTTGCTTGATTGATTGGCTTTCTGCCATCCAACACGTCGCACTTGATGTAAACATTGCGAGCCTTGGACTGTGATCTCCGGTATAAGCAATAAAAATATCGCAACTCGCGAATGTCTCCTATCATTATTCTCAGACGCTTAGTTTACTCAACTAATTTGCATCTTTCCAAATAAATTTGTTGACGTGTGTAGCTGATACTAGTTTAAATGTTTTCGCGAGCGGGTAACTTCATAAGTGTGTATCATTAAAAACATTTAGTATGCTGTGATAATTACATATGCACATCCTCCTGAATAATTACGTCTCTTGGCTATTTACAATAACAACATGCGGTCTCCATTCACGAGCAGCAAACTGACTAATTACTTGTAGGCAATGTGGAACTTCAATGACACCTTAAGATTCCAACGAAAAACATCTCTATTTCTTATTTATTTTATTTACTCTCAAAATAGTATTAAAACTCATCTGAAACCAAATAAATTGAATAGTATTGAAATTTGATTTGAATACCAATCTACTCGTATATGGCTAATCATACAAGTTAGTTGACCTACAATAAGTGTGTTTTTAATAGAAACAATGGTACTCAGTACCTCCAGTTGCTCTACGATCTACTAGGTGGGGATAAATGTATGCGCCTGTGGAGTACACTGTTGGGCAATCCCTTCTTCCAATTATTTCTTTATTGGGCGTGCCGTCGTTCTAGTTTTGAAGGTAATTTAGGCCCGCTGCTTCCACACGACTGCTCTGAAATCGATGAACTCCAAGCATGCATCTACACATGTAAACCTACGGTATGCAAAAATCATCGACAGTTTCGCTTTGACTTAGTTATCTTTAGTCAAAACAGAAATGTAATCCTGTCACGTTAGCACTAAAAGCAGAAAATCTTAAATCACGGAAAACTTACATAATTGTCTTTGGGTTGAGTTTTAGTTACTTACGTATTGTTAAAACACACTTCACAACTACATCGCGACAACATCGCGAGGTGCGTCAGTAAAAATGTATCTGTTGTAAAATATTATGATGTATTTTTATGATACTTTTGGCTTATCAAATGCAGCAAACTAGTCATCAACTTTGATTCCTAAGTCAGCATTTTTAAAGATAATTTTATGACTGTTTTGAAATGTGATTGTTTTTGTTTAGAAAAGTGGTCACATATAGACATTGCTTTACTGGCAACTGAAACTTTGTTCGTGTTGCATTTCTTTGTCTCCATAAAATTTTCCCTCATATGTAGCTATATTTATAATATTAGGGTCCGAGTGCGTCACACAAAATGAGATCAGTGTCGAATCCTGGGCATTGGCTTTGGCCCTCTGAGTCAAATTATGTCTTATGTCATATTTTTATGCGAGACGCTGAAGTTTAGTTGCATTAGTAAAGTCTATAATTTTATTTGTATTTTTTTTTTCTAAAAATATATATATATATCAGGCTTATTTATTTTTAATTGCACATGATAAGAGAGCGCCGTTTTTGTGTGTGTCACACCTCAAGGGCCCTCTCCGATCACGGATAAGACTTTTTGAAAAGGTGCGTCTTAAGAGCTCCGCGAAATATGCCCATAGATTTGGAGTTCTTCACTCCGGGTGGCAGTCTGTTCCACTCCACCGGACCCGCAACACAGAAAGCACGGTCTCCAAAATTTGTACGGATCTGACGGTGCGGCTGAACCAAATTGATCGCACCATCGCCCGCAGATCTGAGTGTCTGCCTCCTCACACCCATCTCAACAGGCGAAATCATGTCAGTCAGATAAGGTGGAGCCACGCCATTGATGGCTTTATATACCATCAGACAAACACGGTAGACCACCCTCTCCGGGAAACGAAGCCAGTGTAGTTTTTTTAACAGCGGAGTGATGTGAGCGAATTTGGATATCCCGAATATGAGCCTTGCTGCTGAATTTAACACGGATTGAAAGCGGTTGAAATGCTTCTTTGGCTGCCCACTATAAAGCGTTGAGCAATAATCAATCCGAGACATCACAAACGCACTCACCAGGGTCTTAACCGCATCTGACGGAAGACACTTTCTAATCGCCTTTATTTGGCGCAGTGAAAAAAAGGAGGAAGCTATTGTGGCATCTATTTGCCTTTCCAATGTCAGGTTCCGATCCAGTAAGATTCCTAGAAGTCTCACCGAATCGGAAGGCTGGATCAGCTTACCTCCTATAGAGAGTGCTACCCCATTGACCAATAGATGGTCACGCCTAGATGTGGCTGCCCAGAGTATCTCCGTCTTATCCATGTTCAGGATTAGGCCATTGTTCACCATCCACTCACCGACCTCCGAGATACATCCAGAAACCCTACAACTGAGGTCCTCAGCCATGTCTGGCCGACAGTGAGAGTATATTTGCCAGTCATCTGCATATGAATGTGAGATGAGGCCCCATTTTTCAACAATACTCTCAATGTCAGCAGTATACAATATAAAAAGGATCGGACCCAGCACAGAGCCCTGTGGAACCCCAGAGGACAGCGAGTAGGTAGGTGAGACACTATCACAAACACGCACCGCCTGCTTGCGTTCCACCAGATAGGAAGAGAACCATGCTAAAGCTCCGCCGGTCAACCCATACGACACCTCCAACCTCTCAATAAGAATCAGATGACTTACTGTGTCAAAAGCCGCACTCATGTCAAGAAGCGCCAGCAAGGCCAGATCGCCACACTCTACAGCCGATATCATATCCGATACAAGCTTGAGCATACCGGTTTCTGTTGAATGATATTTCCGGTATGCCGACTGCCTCTTAGGCATTAATCTATTTGCATCTAGATACGACACCAACCGCCGAGAGACAATCCGTTCAAGCACCTTCGACAAGAATGGCAAATTTGACACAGGTCTAAAGTTTGAAGGGTCACCAGGATCTAACTGGGGCTTTTTTAAAATTGGTGAAATGTGAGCTACCTTCAAAGAAGGGGGAACAGTGGCATCCATCAGGCATCCATTGATAACCTTAACAATAAATGGAGCCAGCTGTGAGATGCATTCTTTGAGTACCCAGACTGGTACAGGGTCAAGGTCACACTGCTTGTTTGGCGACCCTACCACGATCTGACACACCTCATCTATGTCAGTAAGATCAAGTACCTCGAGTCGAGAAGCACTCCCAACCCTTGAGGCAGGAGTACCCTCGACCCGAACAGAGCGCATATGAGGTATTTTATTCTCAAAGTATGTGGCAAAATCACAAGCAGTCGACGTCAAACCTACACCAACCCGAGCACTCCCAGACAAGTTCTCCAGAAGTTTCCACACCTGCTGAGGAGATTTAGCCTCAGAGATCTTTGTACAATAATAGGTGGATTTCTTCTGGAGTATGGTTGATCTGTACACACCCTGAGCGTCCATCCATGCTGCTCTAGTGCTACCTGGCTTGCTGCTTCTATAACATCGCTCCAGCCTGCGCATATTGCGCTTCAGCGTGCGGCATTCGCTGTCAAACCAAATAGCACTGTTGCGTTCTTTCACTATTTTCGTCTTAATAGGAGCATGCAAAGCTATCAAATCGCTCAAGGTTTTGTTGTACACATCAACCAACTCATCCGGATGCATTGAGACATAGGCTTCCGGACAGCAGATCGGCGAGAGTGAAAGATCTCTCCTAAAAATATCTATATCAAACCCGTTCCAGCACCTAGAAGTAATTTTTCGATACACCGGAACAGGGCGACTCACATCAATATTTGTTATCACCAACCTGTGGTCCGACAAACCTACGTCCCAAACCTCCGTCTTTGAAGGAGCATCCTCCTCTCTGGTGATGACTACATCCAGTAGGCCACCCGCATCATGAGTCGGCGCGCTAACCCACTGTCTGCAGCCATAGTCCGCTAGCAAGGCGGTGAGAGCCACACTATTTGTGTCGTCTCTACGCTCAAGTCTGACGTTGACATCCCCGACCAACAGAAACGTCTCATTGCGAGTCACTAATGATTCAAATAGTTCTCGAAGCTCCCTGAAAAACTCAGCCGTTACAGGCAAAAATATACATATTAATGTATTTACGTACAGTCGAAAAACATCTTCATCAGTTTATACGCATAAAGTAAAAAGTTCTGAAGAATCTCCTGTATTAAAAAATAAAAAACATGATCGAATTCAACGGTTTTTTAAATAATTTTTTCTACTCCCATTTGGTAATTTACTAATTACAAAACGGCTAACGCAATCACAATGCCATACATTTCTACACCCGTTGCATAATGTTACATTATGCAACCGGTAACCGTGTTAAAATTAACATGTGCGCATGCGCATTGTCAGAATTGGAACCATTTTTTAATTTCAAATGTCAACCTTGTATGGGGGTATGAAGACCTGTCAATCCAAAATGGCCGCAAGCGATCAGCTGATTAGGCTTCATACAATATTAGTGATATTCGGTAGGTAGGAATTACCGTGGTGATGAGACTTTCAGCCCTGTTCAGATGAAAATAAATAAGTATATTTTATGTGTAGAGTCAAATAAAAATTGTAAATATTGCTAAAATTTATCGAATTTATTTATCGGATTGCTCCAAATAAAGCTTTCCTTTTTTCAATGGAAAATAAAAGGCTTGAAAGGAAAACAATACAAAAAATTTCACCGCAAAAAATAAACAAACTCAAAAAGTTACTTGGTTAATAGGTGAGTATGAGGTTGATCACCTATGCTGTACAAATTTGGTTCACCTGCCAATACAACTGCAGGGCATATGTTTATTTGAGTTTTGGGTTTGAATGTTTAAGCTTATATGCAGGATGTAAAAGCGCGACCTTATACATATGTGTCGGCTTGTGGGCATGAATTCAATATGAAACCTAAATATAATTTATTTTTACAACTTAGGTTAGATTAGATAATCGAAGGGAATGATAAATCACACGTTTTGAAAATGGACGAGTACATTATAATGACTATTATTCACTATTTTGTTAATTCTCTCATCTAATCTAATCTAATCTAAGTTGCAAGGATATGTTACATTGGAGATTCACATTACATGCATTCTCACAACCAGACACGTACAAGTTCGCGCTTGCACATGCCTCATGTGAACCTACAACATAAAAACCAAATCTCAAATGGACATACACCCTGCAACTCTTGCCGTCCTTCCCTGAGACAGGGGTGACATTGGCAAAGTGAACCATTTTTACAGCATGGGTGGTCAGCCGCATACCAACCTATAAGTCAAGGAACACACACACACGACAAATTACATTTTATACATCACTAAATAATAATATCCAAATACAAAATATCCATTTACAAACAAAAACAAATTCCAATTTAATAAACCCTAGCCGCCAACATTACAGATCAACCGCCATTTCTTTCTGTCCTTACATACTTCTTTCATTTCCTCCAGAGTCATAACCTTCTTCATACAAGCTCTTCTTTTATTATGACTCTGGATATTCCATTCATTCGCAATTTCGGATATTTGGTCCATCCATACCTTTCTCGGTCTTCCTCTACCACGACATCCATCTATTCTACCAACATATACTTTCTTCGTCAGTCTTTCCTCATTCATTCTCTCCATATGCCCAAACCATCTTAACAAACTTCTTTTAATCTTCACTTTCACACTTTCTCTTGCACCACATTCTTCTCTTACAAAATCAGTCCTCACCCTGTCACTCCGTTTTTTCCCAATCATACTTCTTAGAAAGTCCATTTCAACAGTATGGACTTTACTAATTTCACTTTCATTCACCGTCCAGGCCTCGCTTCCATACATCAAGGTGGGTAAAAGTATGCCACTGCGTTCCGCCAATCGAGCATTTTTTGATATGTTTTGATTTTTGGCGATACAAGCTGTGGCACCCAGTACACACCTGCCCTTCATTACTCTTCTTTCAAATTCACCGGTCATTCTTCCATCTTTTTCAAACTTACTTCCCAGGTATACAAACTCATTTACGACATCAACATTCGGTCGTAGAAAAAGTATTGTATGCCACTGCACGTAATTAGTCTTTGTAACACTCGTGCTTTCTATTGTGCCATTCGGCTGCGCCTCATGGCACAAACTAGCACTCGTGTTAAAAAGACTACTTGGCAGTGGCATAAATAACTATTTCAAACATGGAAAAATTAGAAAAATACTTAAATTATCATGTTTTGTAAAAGAGCTACTTAAAATTATTGTTCACAAACATTATGCTAGAATTGAAAAAAGTAACAAGCTGTTTTTCATGAAATCAACTTTTTAAAAGAGAAAGCATGGAATACGCTTTTTTCTGTTTTAGAAAGAAAAGTGCGTGGCTTAGTTCCATTTATAACCGAGCCAATAAAATTAAAATTAAAACCCAAACCCTATCAATCGACTGGATGTTTATCATGAATTGAATTCTGAAATAGATTGAATATGTTTTTATTCGCTAATCGGGTAAAAGATCACAGTCATGAGGAGAATGTTGCGCTCTATGGTTGCGCTATTGTCGCAGCCCGAGATAACCCACTGGTAGGTGTACGGGGCTCGGCCTTTAGACTCTCCTCGCACTGCCACCCGATAGGTGAGTGAGATCATTACACACGGCATTCGCATGAACACATAAATATACAAATAATATGCACTACGCATCGTCCGGTCGATAGCTCAGGTGGTAGAGTACTTGCATTCCATGCCGAAAGCTCGGGTTCGAATCCCACCGAGGGTGTCAGAAATGATTTCCCGTTTCGGTGTTTATTTCAAACACCAAAATAAAATACCGGCAAGGTTTACTCAGCCTTCACAAGAAATGAGTACCAGCACTATCGGGAGCTGGGAAACCCCCACTTCAACTGAAGTGGTTGGCGTAAGGCTGGCCCCCTTACCTGTAAAAATAAATAGGTTCAACTCGCCACATGCGACCCCTTCGGGGATAACGCGGCAAGAAGTTACACTACATGTGTAGCTTAGTTGCGTTTGCGTTTAGTTGCATACACCAAAAATCATTGAGTAATAACATAGAAAAGCAGAAACTAACTCTCTGCATTGATACATTTTGTAGCCCACATTTGTCTCACTCCTGTCAAACTTTGCATTGGTGTAATCTAAATAGATATGTATCATTTGAGATTCATATTAAATGCATTCCCACAAGCAGACACGCATAATTTCGCGCTCACACATGCCGCATGTAGACCTACAATATAAAAACCAAATTCTCAAATGGACATAAGCCCTGCAACTCTTGCCGACCTTCCCTGAAATCTAATCTAATCTAATCTAAGCTGCAAAGATATATATCATTTAAGATTTATACTAAATGCATTCCCACAAGCAGATATGTATAATTTCGCGCTAACACATGCCGCATGTGGACCTACAATATAAAAACCCAATCTCAAATGAACATAAGCCTTGCAACTCTTGCCGTCCTTCCCTGAAACAGGGGTGACATTGGCAAAGTGAACCAATTTTTATATTATGGGTGGTCAGCCGCATAACAACCTATAAGTCAAGGAACATACATGACAAATTACATTTTTTAAAATCAAAGAATAAAAATAACAATATATACATGGACATAAAAAACTAAATCATAAAACCAAATTCACTTTAACAAACCCTAGCCGCCAACATCACAGATCAACCGCCATTTCTTTCTATCCTTGCATACTTCTTTCATTTCCTCCAGAGTCATAACCTTCTTCATACAAGCTCTTCTTTTATTATGACTCTGGATATTCCATTCATTCGCAATTTCGGATATTTGGTCCATCCATACCTTTCTCGGTCTTCCTCTACCACGACATCCATCTATCCTACCAACATATACTTTCTTCGTCAGTCTTTCCTCATTCATTCTCTCCATATGCCCAAACCATCTTAACAAACTTCTTTTAATCTTCACTTTCACACTTTCTTTTGCACCACATTCTTTTCTTACAAAATCATTCCTCACCCTGTCACTCCGTTTTTTCCCAATCATACTTCTTAGAAAGTCCATTTCAACAGTATGGACTTTACTAATTTCACTTTCATTCACCGTCCAGGCCTCGCTTCCATACATCAAGGTGGGTAAAAGTATGCCACTGCGTACCGCCAATCGAGCATTTTTAGAAATGTTTTGATTTTTGGCGATACAAGCTGTGGCACCCAGTACACACCTGCCCTTCATTACTCTTCTTTCAAGTTCACCTGTCATTCTTCCATCTTTCTCAAACTTACTTCCCAAGTATACAAACTCATTTACCACATCAACATTCATTCCGTTTATTCTAAATTCGTAGTTCGTATTTTCTTCATTTCTTTCAAAAATCAAAACTTTCGTCTTACTTGCATTCAATTTCAAATAATTACCTAGCAGAGCTTCGTTCAATCTAGAGAGCATCGTTTGCAATTCTACTGCTGAGTCCGATACAAGAACAGCATCATCCGCATACAGTAGAACACTCACTTTGCTCTCTCCTATCATTAATCCACAATCATCAAGTCTAGCATCTCGAACACACTTGTCCATGACTATGTTAAATAGCCATGGGCTCATCACACATCCTTGCCTTACACCCTTAAAAACTTCAAACCATTCACTATACTCATCATCAATACGAACACATGCTGTACTATTTTCATAGTTTGCATGCACCGCACCTAGGAGAGCCCCATTCCCTGAAACAGGGGTGAAATTGGCAAAGTGAACCATTTTTTACAGTATGGGTGGTCAGCCTCATACAACCTGTAAGTCATACGAAATAAATACATTTTTTATTTCAATACCCAATTTTAACGCATTCCATAATGTCTTAAAATAATCCCATTTTCCTTTAAAATTAATCAATTATAGCGATCACAATATTTATACCGAGTGTTATCTGTCAACTGGCAGCCATTATTATTCGCAATAGTACCAACTTTCTAGGAACATTTTCACATTCAATCGAGTGTTTTTGTACTCATGGAAATGCTACTGTGGAGTTCTTTGTTCTCTTTCTTACTAATAACCATTTTAGTAAGAAAGTTTAAACAGATATATATAATGTCTAGTTTCGTTAAAAATAATTTCTAGTCCACAGATATCATAAGTCAATGCCAAAAATCATGTCACGATTTGGCTTGGAAGCAAGCAAATTCTAATCCCGGAATCAGGTTTAATTTAACAATAAGTATTTAATTAAAAAGCCATGTAAACATGTGAATATATTTGCGCATAAACTTAGTGAAGAAATTTAAAAAAAGACTAAATAAATCATTTACAAATAATGAACTTCGGGAGAAAATCAGGTCGATAATTTTTTTTTTTACTTTAAAGATCTAGAATTTCAGAAAACTTATTTAAATTGCCAACTACACACATACTCGTATGTTACCATGATTCATTGCGCATATTTTTTTATGCATTGTGTAGGTATATATATTTTTCTTCATATAATTCCAGTGTTGAGCGTTTGATAAAAGGTACTAATTATGCGAGCTTTGGTATCAGAGATTTGATATCACCACAATCGCAATTCGCAATCGGATGGTTTCAGTAGTCTTGGCTGGTTCGGTCGGCACGCGGGTCCATATAAAACTATTATCAATACTCTAAAATTAATATTTAAACTATTCCATTTACCTATTAGACGTTTGTGTTCAACAGCTTCTTCATATTTTATTAAGTGTTATTTTTTACAAAGTTTTGTTGTAAAGATTTTGTAAAAAATATAAAAGTTAAAAAATGTACGTTGATAATAGTATGTGAGTAATTATTCTATTCATTTTTTGTTTTTTTGTTTTACATAACTGATTAAAATATTAAAAATATTACGCAGTGTAGAGATCCGATAATGCAACTACTAAATGAAGATGTATTTTTTATCATTTTTTTTTATAAGATTGAATTTTTGATGAAGGAATACAAAGTTTATGCCTCAACGATCAATGAAACAATTTTATTGTTACAATAGTCACTGATTGTAACAATAAAATGGTGCTGATAACAGTTGATCATGATTCAGTTACATTCTCAACAAAATGGTTTTATAGTATAGAATCCTGCGTCTTCATATATTTTATCCATGCTATCTGATAAAAATATGATTACGTGTTCAATTTACACAATATATTATTAATTAATTTAATCACTTGCAAGTTTATTTTCCTTGTTGTGATAAATCATATTAAACTAGTGGCTTTTGCATAAGGTGCATCAGTTGCATCTCGTATCAATTATTATTAATGCAAATATAATTGTATCGGTTCCGAGGATAACAGATCACTGCACAAAAAATGCAATAGTGATCTTGCAAGTTCACATGTTTTGCTGACGATGTTTCATTCATAGTTCATGTTGATAACTAATCACAATAATTATTATAACCTTGTTACTACGTAATAGCAGTGCAATGCTACCTACCTAACTATTTTATATCAAAGACACACCACCGTCCACGTATGATACTGGAAATTATAGTAGTACTTTGTTACCATGTTACAATGCCATAAATTTTAGTACCTGAGTGACAATAAAAGATAAATCCATTATTAAAAATTATCTTTTAATCATCTCTATAATTTTATCAGCTATAATTAGCAACCGTATTAATCTGGCATAAGATAAAATATTCTACTTATTCTACTGAAATTATCCTTACAATATCGGAAATCCAGGCTATTATAAAATTACGTATTTCTAAAACTATCACACATTTATTTATTTATATTTCGTATAAAAACGATTCATATTGCTATTAACGTATCCTTTTTATTTTTACTGAATTGAATTTTAAAAATTGGATGTTGAACGCAGTTTTCTATATTTCGTCTTAAAACCTCACATAGTGAAAATATTTTATTAAGGTGAGTTTATCAACACGTAACCTTGTTTTGATTGTTTTCTAATCTCAGTTCTACAATAATTTAAAATTTTATAATTCCACTAACTTTTTTTGTTAGTAGATACGTTCATACCTACAGGCTGTTTTGTCATAATATGTATTTCCGAAGTCCTTCTGTCCACAGGCTACACGTGACTGTATTATGTAAATAATAGATTTCGCCATACCTTTCACAATCATAAAAATAATAAATTAAATATGTCTGCATAAATTAAAATACATTATAGACCAGCTCCACTGTTATATCTTACAACACCTATGATTACGTAAAGCGCTCGCCTTGAACTTTTTTCCACAACAAAACAATCATCTCGCAAATCTTACTGTGATGAACACCTACTCTGTTGCAGAACGTACATTAGGATATAACAGTCCACAGAGAACGCTGACAGTACTGTGTGAAAGAAAAACTGTCCACTAAACTATTGTTGTACCTTACTTGCTATATGTATGCATTTCATCTTATGCCAGTGATATTCAAACATATGAGTTGTTTTCTTTAATGATAAAAGAAAACAAGTTTTGTTTTCGATTACATGAGTATATTTTTATATACCACAACCGGTTTCGCAAACATCCGTTCGCATCATCAGGTGGATAAATTAATACTTTATCCACCTGATGATGCGAACGGATGTTTGCGAAACCGGTTGTGGTATATAAAAATATACTCATGTAATCGAAAACAAAACTGGTTTTCTTTTATCATTTATGATGAACGATTACAAAGTTAATGCCTCTACAATCAATAAAATTGTTTTCTTTAATATCGTTTTTAGTTTCTCATCTTGGGGAAAATGGGTTGACATACTTATGAATATTTCAGTTTTGTTTAGTTGTGGTATTAAATCCAATTTTACTTAAAGGTTGGCATCAGGCTGACCCATACTGTAAAAAATAGTTCACTTTTGCTAATAAAACCCCTTTATTAGTCACGGAGTTTATGTTTTAGGCACTTGAGGTTTGCTATTTTTTTGTAAGTGCTAATGCAGCATGTGCGAGCCAAGGCCTTGTGTGCGAGCGTGCGTTAAATATGAATCTCAAACTTACATGATAGATTAGGTTTTCAAACTTATAATTTTCATGATATTCTTTATTTATTGAAAAAAACATGCATTTTTCTTTTACATATATTGCAGTTTCAAGAAACAATATTTTCACAGCACTCTGTTGAGTGTAATTATCATGCTCTCTCATGTGACATGTCCTATGCTGACGGCTGAATGGTAGTTTGCAATACTGAATCACCTGCAAGGCAACTGTTATATTAACCAACTTGGTCATGTAGAAGGAGACTGCTCCTTTATTTACAATAAATCATTCAAATATTTTGCAAGGAGAGTAAATGTCGTATTAGCGACTAGCAGGTCTCCACAGGTTTGCTAACACAAGGTAGATGTTACTGATAGGTAATTTTTCAATGAATTCTGTGCAGTTGAAAGGACAGCATGTATAAAAAATCATCTACTATTCAGTGTTTTTAAGTTGTTTACACAATTAAATTACTATAAATTATTATTGTACTATAACTGTAAATCTGTCGCCATTTCGTTAGGGGTGTCTAGAGCCTCTGCAGAGTTGCCTCCATTTCTTCATATCTTTGCATACCTACATGCCTCTTTCAATTTTTTCATATCCATCACCTGGTTCATACATTTCCTTCTCTTATCTAATCTAATCTAAGCTGCAAATATATATATCATTTAAGATTACATATACAATATAAAATACAATATAAAAACCCAATCTCAAATGAACATAAGCCCTGCAACTCTTGCCGTCCTTCCCTGAAACAGGGGTGACATTGGCAAAGTGAACCATTTTTTACAGTATGGGTGGTCAGCCGCATACCAAACTTTCCTTCTTACCTTCGCTCTTTTAATAATAATAATAATATGCGTTTATTCCAGCTTAGTCATGTGGAGGGTGCAATACATGACCAGCCATAAAAAAATAATACATCAATAGAAAAAGTACATAGAAAATTACAAAAATGTAGAAACATGAAAATATGTGATGTGATTTTAAAGTTTTATCAATATGATATAGCAATACTTTTCTATGCCTTCCTTTTATGTTATGCCATCTCAAGTTTGTTTTTTCTTTACTAGGCACAAAAGAAAAATAAACTACATTCACAATAAATAAAGTACTATTTCAAATTTATGGGTTTGAAGTGGGTATTAACATTATCTTAGAAATTCCTAGCAGGGCTTGCCAATTAATGTTAATTAAAAAATAGAATATTGGTTGTTTTCCATTTCATTAATACTACATTTATTTCATATTCTGTTTTGTATATCAGCCTTCGCCCTTATAAAGGCCAGTTGTAATGGAAAATTCCATCTGTAAAAAGTTTTACTCAGCTTGGAAGTAGAAACTCATGAGTAAGGAAAAAGTATTTACAATAATATCATAATCCTTTTTTACTTTATCTGTATTTTTTGCGAAATTATTGCTTAAATACCTAAATGATCCTTCGGATATAAACAACATTATTAATTTCATATCTATTTTGGTTTTTAACATCTGAGTGATTTATTACAAAGTTTATTTTTATTACTAGGATTATAGGATTTGACAAAGTTTCAATATAGTCAAAACAAAATATAATATAATATACATATTTGATATGGATTACACATCAATCCTTTTATTTTACTTCTAATTTAAAGTTTTTAAATCTCTCACTTGGCTTAATTTTCTCAACTCAAAATAATAATTGAATTGCAAATATTTTATGATGAATTGTATTTTTCCTTTTCAGAGTGGAAAGTGTGTGGGTGTCGACTGCTATTGGAGCAATAAGAGCCATTGTGTTCTTCTGTGATATCATCACATTCCCCGTTCATCTGGTTCTCCAGCGACCATGGCAGAAGCGCGCTATGTCTCGGAGGATCAAGGTGAGCTACATCTCTCTCGTAATTGGAACGTTGCCGGTTTGGTTCCCAGCGAGCACAAAAAAGTATCATGTAATTTTCCAATATCCTCTTCTCTGGGTTGAAACATATATCTGCCTTTACCAAGGTTTAGTCACCTAAGGTCCATCCAGCCTCACAGCAACTGGGTCTAGCTTGAGAATGGTGCTTTATATAGTAACAAAAAAGCTCACAGAGGACTTTTTAGGTGTGGTACACTTAAAAACAGCGCTCATCAAACAAATCATCCTAAGATTGTTATTATTATTATCAGCACAATTTATTCCCTACTTACAAGTGTGTCGATGGAAGTGGAAGAGATATTCCATTTCTCAGCAGCATTACACTTCAGCATAACTTAATGCAACGCAAACGCAACTAAGCTACACATTTAGTGTAACTTCTTGCCGTGTTATCCCCGAAGGGGTCGCATGTGGCGAGTTGAACCTATTTATTTTTACAGGTAAGGGGGCCGGCCTTACGCCAACCACTTCAGTTGAAGTGGAGGTTACCCCGCTCCCGAGAGTGCTGGTACTCATTTCTTGTGAAGGCTGAGTAAACCTTGCCGGTATTTATTTTGGGGTTTGAAATAAACACCGAAACGGGAAATCATTTCTGACACCCTCGGTGGGATTCGAACCCGAGCTTTCGGCATGGAATGCAAGCACTCTACCACCTGAGCTATCGACCGGAATGCCTTAGCAATTAATAATAAAATATTTGTTGGCAGGTTACACCTTAGCAACCTGGTTGTGTGATGTCACAATAGGGAAGTATCACATATTTTTTTCATGGTATAAAATGGTAGAATACATTTTTAAAAATGCATCTGCGTTTTTAAAAAATAAATATCTTGATTAGTTTTTAAACTAAAGCTCTTTAAAATTTGCGTATTCTCGATTTCCGGAAAAAAGTCATTTTGTTTATTTAGGCAGATATGACGGCGATGCATTTTCGGAGTGTAGGTATCGGCGGGCCCAGTGGCGAACCTTGACGTCATTTTGACGTCAAGATTCGCGAAGTCGAACGCGCTGCGTTTTGGCGCGACTAAAATTCTCCGCATTTTATTTTTTAAAATTATCAATGATATTTTTATTTTTACTACACAAAAAATATAAAGTTGTGATCCTTGAAATGTACTCTACAGAACCATATTATTTTCAACCGTTTTCCCTACCACTGCAACTACCCTATTTCAGTCTATGGAATTTATCTTGTGTATAAAATTTGTCCATTCAAACTCATTGAAAAATTTCACCCTGTTTTATTGTTTTTTTCTAAAGACAAAGATAAAAAATGATCTGAGAGATCCATTAACGGCCATATATATTATTGATATTCTAGCTTACTTAGGCTGAAAAAATGCAAAGCTTTGACAATAATCCGAATGTAGAATATCTCACTTCCATACTCTACTTTCTATCCTGTCTCTTGAGCTGTTAGTGATTCTGTTGTAACTAAAAATACAGGCGAAGATTGTGGAGCAAGAAGAGAATTCGGTGACGGTGCGCAGCGTGTCGGAGGCCGGCGCCACCCACATCTGGCTGATGCGGGAGAACGTGAACACCATGGAGAAGATGCTGCGCACCGTGGTGACGGCTCACGGCACGCGCCGCTGCCTCGGCACTCGGGAAATACTCAACGAGGAGGACGAGGTGCAGCCCAATGGCAGGATATTCAAAAAGGTAATGAAATGTCACACATAAGCGCATCTTACCCGGTTGAATTAAAAAAGGGTCATCTATAATCTAAGTTACAAAGATATATAAACATTCAAAACTCAAATAAATACATGCCCACAAAAAGACGAGGGTAAGTTCGCGCTTACAAATGCTGAATGAGCACTTACAAATTAAAACCAAACCTTAAATGAACATAAACCTCGCAACTTTTGCTGACCCCTTAAATCTGTTTGGTATAAATTTAGAAACTGTTATTTCAAGCCAATAATTAAAAAAAAACTTTAATGTGAGTTGCGCAGATATATTGACATTTAAAGGCTTATATTGAATGCACACTTACGAGTAGATATGTGTAAGTTTACGATAACACATGCTGCATGTGTTCTTTCAAAATAAACCAAACCTCACATGATCAGAAACCTTGCAACTCCTGCTGCTTTCCCTTAAACGGGGTGGCATCGCAAGTGAAAAATGTGTTTACAGCATGAGGGGTCAGCCTCATAGGAACCTATTAATCAAGGAACTAATTGGTGTACATTAAGAAATTTCATTATTTTAGGCCAATAATTTTCAAAAAATATTTGAAAGTCTTCTGTAGGTATTCATGACTTGTGTGTTTTCGACTATTTGCTTTGCTTTACATAAACTTATGTGTCTTCTGTCTGCAGTACAACCTGGGAGATTACAAGTGGAAGACGTTCATTGAGGTGGAGCAGCTCGCCACCAACTTTGGTAAAGGCTTGATAGAGCTCGGCAACAAGCCCAGGGAGAATATTGTCATCTTTGCTGAAACCAGATATGAATGGATGATTGCAGCCCACGGTTGCTTCAAACAGAGTATTCCAGGTACAGAGAAAAATTTGACTCTCTCTCCCATGGGGCCACAGTGCAAAGCAAGCCTCGGTGTCCTTATTGCTCCAACCCCAACTCCTTGTCCGCACTCATCCTTCAACTTCAAGTGTGGCATCTCTCCTTACTCCATCTTCCTATTGCAGCCTTGGCCTTTCCACCAGTTATAACATCTCTAGTCATAGAGATACATGAACATTTATGTTTCATAATTGATGCATGCCCACAAGCAGACCTGTTTAAATAATAGTTTTAGGCTTACACTAACTAACTAGGCTAACAGATGTTGCTGCTCCACAACACAACTCATACACAGAGTGTCATAATTTTTCACATTTAAACCCCAAGTGTACACACACTTACATCACAATTTTCATCAAGATTATCTTCATCATTACACTTTCAAGCTGAAGAAGCCCATCGTAGACATGGGCGACACGTCTGGAAGCTCTAGCTCCCATAGACCACGGCTACAGATCCTGGAAAACATCCCTCCAGACCTGTTAAAATTAAAGCACTTACACATGTCCCATGTTTACAAACAAAATAAAAACCCAAATCTCAAATTAACATAAACCCGGCAACTCTAGCCGTCCTTTCCATGTCACAAGGGGACATTGGCAAAGTGAATAAATTTTTATAGTATGTGTGGTCAGCCTCATACCAACGTATTATTTAATGGATATTCAATATTATTGTAAAAGTTGAGATGTTTTGATAGTAGTGTGATGAATGTTTTCTCGTTACAGTTGTCACCATATACGCCACTCTGGGTGACGACGCGATTGCCCACGGAGTGAATGAGACCGAGGTCACCACCATCATCACTACTCACGATCTGCTTCCCAAGTTCAAGAACATCTTGGCAAAAACTCCCAAAATCAAAACTCTGATTTACATGGAAGACCAAATTAAACCAACTGACACAACTGGATTCAAAGAAGGCATCAGTATCATTGCTTACAAGGATGTCTTGGAAACGGGAAAGAAATCAACTATTAGTAAGTAGTTTTCACTGATTTAAATAGATGTGAATTCCTGTAAACTGAAATCTCACAAATTATTCAAATTGTAAACCAATCATTTGGAAAAGCTCACTTTTTGTAGTTTTTAATGTGTTCAATATTTTTGAAATTCATGATTAATCATGTGATCAAGGCCAGCATTAGAAGAAAGGGTGTGGCATTGTTTGAAGTTCACTAATTATTCTGATTGACTTGTAGCTTCTACCCCTCCCAGCCCGAGCGACACCGCCATAATAATGTACACATCTGGTTCTACGGGGATCCCAAAGGGTGTTGTCCTGTCCCACAATAATCTCATCAGCACAATGAAGTCCTTTGCTGATGCTGTGCCCATTGAAGAAAATGACATCCTGATGGGTTTCCTGCCTCTAGCTCACGTGTTTGAACTTCTGGCCGAGAGCCTGTGCTTGCTCACTGGTATGTTCAATATAAAATGTGACTACAAACGAGTTACTGTTTTGATTAACAGATATCTTAATTCTAATTACTTATTATGTGTTCTGAGAGATGTCTGGAGTCCATATTATGAGAGAAACAATCACTTTTCCCCTTTTATGTGGTTTTTTAGTCTATTCCTGGGTCTTTGATTTGCACTTTTTTACACTTTAGGCACTTTCTACTCTATGGTCGCTTTTTCCCCATTTCCTGTTCCCTATTTCCAGTTTCCCCATAACCCGGTCGCAATTTTTCATAAAGCGTCATTTTCCCCTTGTGGTCACATGTCAGTTGATTTTACCTTCGAAAATTTGAGTGAATTGACAATATTCCTGGGCAAAAACATTTAAAAGAGTGTTATTTTACCATCTTGTGTCCTTGTGAACAATTAAAAACTAAAACAGGTGATATTGTGGTGGTTAAAAGTTCGCATACGTATTTTTGTTGGTTATGCCACGCTGTCATATTTACGAAAAACGTTTTTCGTTATTTTAACGGAGTTTTTACTTTATATAACATCAAAATCAATGTTATGAGTTGTGATAACAATAAAGGGCAACCTCTCGACGAAATCTCACAGGATTCAGGTGATGCGTCACTAAAACGCGGATACGACACTTCGGAATCAGGTTCACCGCCGCGGCGTCAGAAACGGCTGAGGGTTGTCTTGGACCCAAGGATAGATTATCTGGTTTCCCACATCGTGATGCTGATGAACGCAGTTTTCGGTGACTGGCCCGCCAGTTCTATGGGAAATCTCGTTGAATCGGCGGCAGGAAACTCTTCCAGCAACTTCCTCTAACAACCTTCGGGACTGGAAGAGAATGAGGAGGCCCAGGAAGAGCTACTGCTGAGCTTCCAGGAAGCCGCCACAACGGTGGAAGAACCAGCTCACCCCAAGGCCAAGAGCAACAGGGTCGAAGCGCTCCAAAGGCTCCAGCACTTCGACAGTGAAAACTGGGCCGGAGTAAGGTACGCCGAGGTACAGAAAAAGTACCTGGCAGAACCGGCGTTCGTCGACCTGGCAGTGAACGATGAACTTCGCCAGTGCGACGTAAGCTCCCCTATTCAGGCGAGCGGTCGTTTGCAGCCATGTCCCACGCCCTCCTCATCCAGAAAGAGGAGTTCCAGTCTGGGCTTCAGACCTTGGTCAACTGGGGAGCCCGGAGCGACACGACCTTGGCGAGGAAAGCCCTTTTCGAAAAGGTCAAAACGCTGTTCGCTCTGGACTCGCCATACCAGAAAGTCTCGGAAGACATCCTCCAGACGGTATGGGGGAGGCGGACAGAGGCCCTCCAGTTCCGCAGGAAAGCTGTGCTAGGGCATGTTAAGGAAGAGCATGTGAGAGGGGTTAAACAAATTCCCGCCGAGTACCGAACACTTGTTTGGCAAAGACAGTCTCACGTCTTTTTTCTCTAGAGTGGGGACCACCGACAAATTGTCAGTGAAGACCCAGTGCCCTCAACCCAGCACCTCATCGAAACCGCACGTTCCAGTACAGAAAAGGAATCAGTTTTTTAGAGGGCAGCAACGACCCACTGCGGAAAGCAATCGAGGCCTTAGAGACGCTCCAAATTTCTCTTCAAGAGGAAAAAGGGCAGGGAATAACACACGGTCAGGACATCTCAAAGGAGACAGACGGAGGCATCCACGAAAATGACAAGAAACCATTTCGCAGAGGATGCTTGAAGTCCTCCCTACAGGTTTGGACGTCACTCGGAGCATCAAACCACATCCTGAAGATGATAATCGGAGTAAGAATACCTTTCATCTCAATTCCCCCTCTGATATTACCACACAAAAAGACCTTAATGCTATACCAGACGAGTCCTTCACCCGAAATGGACTCTCAAATAAAGGAAATGACCGAATTCGGCGTTATAGAGGCCGCGGAGTCATCTCCCAGCTTCTTATCAAAAATGTTCCTAACACCCAAATCGGACCGTTCCTCGAGAATGATTTTCAACCTGAAATCGTTAAACTTCTTCCTGGACCCGGTTCCGTTCAAACTCATAGCCACTACAAAGTGCCAGAGTTTCTGCAGCCAAACAATTGGTTGTCGAAAATAGACCTATCGCAAGCCTTCTTTCATCTCCCCCAAGTGCACAGAAACATTGGAGATTTTTGCGACTGGTCTATCGAGGAGAATTACTTCAGATGACAAGTCTGCCCTTTGGCCTTTCATCTGCCCCCAGAATGTTTGCAACCCTTACAAATTGGGTAGCCCAACTACTGAGGCGACGAGGTATTCGGACAATCGTTTATCTCGACGACTTCCTCCTTGCGAGCCAATCCAAGGACGATCTTTGTCGGCAATCGCATCTAGCAGTAGATATCCTACAATCTCTGGGGTGGTATGTAAATCTCCAGAAGTCAGTGCTCTTCCCCACTCAACAATTAGAGTACTTGGGAATCGTTTGGGACACGCACAACAATTGCAAATTCCTTTCTTACCGGAAGCAAGAGGCATTGTGCCACTCACTTCGAGCAATACTGACTTCTCGAAAAGGGTCCTTAAAACTGGCGGAAAGTCTCCCAGGAAGACTAAACTTTGCCAGCTTCATGGTCGCCTCCACTGCAGACAATTGCAGATAGCGAGCAGGCCACTGAAGCACCTGTCACCAAGTAGGTCTTTCTTACCGGAAGCAAGAGGCATTGTGCCACTCACTTCGAGCAATACTGACTTCTCGAAAATGGTCCTTAAAACTGGCGGAAAGTCTCCTAGGAAGACTAAACTTTGCCAGCTTCATGGTCGCCTCCACTGCAGACAATTGCAGATAGCGAGCAGGCCACTGAAGCACCTGTCACCAAGTAGGTCTTTCTTACCGGAAGCAAGAGGCATTGTGCCACTCACTTCGAGCAATACTGACTTCTCGAAAATGGTCCTTAAAACTGGCGGAAAGTCTCCTAGGAAGACTAAACTTTGCCAGCTTCATGGTCGCCTCCACTGCAGACAATTGCAGATAGCGAGCAAGCCACTGAAGCACCTGTCACCAAGAGGGTCCATACAAATGACCGAGGACAGCTTACAAGAAATAGAGTGGTGGATAGGGAATGCGAACGAATCAAGTTCCATCCACAGGGAAACCTTCGGACATTTCTTGACAACAGATGCGTCAGACTTAGCTTGGGGAGCAACTCTGGACGACTTGATGCTGTCAGGACAGTGGACCGTTCAACAAAAGAAGTAGCACTCCAACCGAAAAGAGTTGTTCGCTGTTTTTGCAACCCTGCAACGCACAGCGCACGACCTTTCCGGCTCCGAAATTCTGGTACAATCAGACAACACGACAGTAGTCGCCTACATCCGCAAGGAAGGAGGCACCAGATCCAAAACACTCCTAAATCTTACTCGAGATCTGTTGACTCTGGCAGACCAATGGGAAATCTCGCTAACAGCGCAGTACCTACCGGGAAGATACGGAGACGCGGATCACCTATCAAGAGGAAGATCCCCTCCAGAGTGGCATCTCTTACCAACAGCAACGAAGGCCATTTTCAATCATTTCGGAGTACCAGATATAGACCTGTTCGCATCCACCATGGCACACATGAGTTCAACTTACGTGTCCAGAGACTCCACAGACTCATGCGCAATCTTTCAAAACGCCTTCAGTCGGCACTGGCTCTACAATGTGGGTCGGATATTTCCTCCGCCAAACCTTATACCGAGGATCCTGAGGCACCTAAACGGGGCGACCGGAACTTACCTACTCGTGGTCCCGAGGTGGCAGAGGGTCTTCTGGCGTCCAGACTTAATTCGTCGATCACTCGTACCTCCGATGCAAATACCGAACCTGGTGTCAGTACTAATCAACACATCAACAGGCAATCCACCACCCAGGATTCAGGATCTGGAAATGGAAGTGTGGAAAATTGGGACTGGGGACAGTATCTTAAATTCCTGGAACGCGGAAGAGAAAAGACTGTTCCTGTCAGGATGGCGAGCTTCCCCACTCAACACATATAAACCTGCTTGGCAAAGATGGTGCCGCTGGATACTGGCGAATAATACCCATCCCAACACACCATCTCCTAATCAATTGGCAAGGTATCTAGCGCAACTGTTCATTAACGAAAAACTATCATACAGGACTATGCTGGTACACAAGTCAGCCATCGTAACCTTCTGCAACGCAATGATGGAAAATAATCTCAGCTCAGATTTCCTAGTGAAATTAAATTTAAAAACATTAAAAGCACTAGCAATGGTAAAGATCAACCCTCCTAAGTCCCCTGTGTGGAATCGGCAGATAGTGAGAGACTGGCTAGTCAGGAACACTCCTCGATCAGATTCTCTCTATGAAGTTGCGTGTAGAACGGCAATCTTACTTCTGTTATCTTCAGGAAGAAGAGTACACGATCTGACCTTGCTAAATATCACAGAAGGAAACATTCTCGACGAAGGCACATCAATTGTGTTAATTCCATTCTTTAGATCAAAAACAGATACCCTCAAACACCGACAATCTAATCGGAGACTTCTGGAATCCAAGGAACACAACGTCAACCCAGTCTTCTGGATAAGGAAGCTGATTGAACTATCACGCGAAAGGAGATCAGGACAAAATCTTTATAACCTGTTCATCAGCACCCGAGTACAAGTGAAGGCAGCTGCAAGAACAATCATAGGAGGATGGGTAAAGAACACGCTAAAATCAGCAGTAGTAGAGGCCACTCCCGGCAGCACACGTTCAGCGGTCGCATCACTTAATCCAATAGATAACATACTGGAAAGAGGCAACTGGAAAAAGGAAAACACTTTCAGAAAATACTATCAGAAAGAGATGTTGAAACATACAGCTCCAGAAGATCTTTCCCTATTTCAACCAGTTAATATCAAATAAAGACGTCCCCGGTCACCAGGAGATAATAGACAGATCTCTCATAATATGGACTCCAGACATCTCTCAGAACACATAATAGGGGAGTTTTACCTACCATTAAAACTCTTATTATGTTTCTATAGATGTCTGGAGTCCAGGTAACCCCTACCTGGTGTATTATGAGCTTTATGAAAAATTGCGACCGGGTTATGGGGAAACTGGAAATAGGGAACAGGAAATGGGGAAAAAGCGACCATAGAGTAGAAAGTGCCTAAAGTGTAAAAAAGTGCAAATCAAAGACCCAGGAATAGACTAAAAAACCACATAAAAGGGGAAAAGTGATTGTTTCTCTCATAATATGGACTCCAGACATCTATAGAAACATAATAAGAGTTTTAATGGTAGGTAAAACTCCCCTATTATTATTTCCAGGTGTCCCCATTGGTTATTCCACCCCGTTGACAATGATTGACAGTTCCAGCAAAATAAAGAGAGGAACCAAAGGAGATGCTACAATCCTGCGGCCCACCTGCTTAACAACAGTGCCGGTAAGTGATGTGGCCTATGACTCTTGTTTCCTACTCTTACCAGGCATCACTTCATGTCCGTTGGTTTTTCCAGAAGCCTCAGGTTATGAATTTGAGATGGGTGGTCTTTGAGATCCTTTCTCAAAATAATGCACATTCCTCTTTGAAAAAAAAAGTAACAGTAATGAAGGATTTGGTCCTTTGTAATCATAATTCGTTCCCGTTTGTAAAATTTAATATTCCTTTTCAAGTATGTTTGATGTACAATGTAAGTACATCAAGATGATGAAAATGAAAACACTCCCTTCTAAATCTAAATCTAAATCTAAGCTGCAAAGATATGTATCATTTGAGATTCATATTAAATGTATTCCCACAAGCAGACATGCATAATTTCGCGCTTACACATGCTGCATGTGGACCTACAATATAAAAACCCCTATCTCAAATGAACATAAGCCCTGCAACTCTTGCCGACCTTCCCTGAAGCAGGGGTGACATTGGCAAAGTGAACCATTTTTTACAGTATGGGTGGTCAGCCGCATACCAACCTATCAGTCAAGGAGTTATAGCTAGTTATATATAGGAAATATAGCTAGCCCCGTTCAAGCTCTTTATTTAAACTATGTACTTATGTATGATTTCAGCTCATAATGGATAGGATATGCAAGGGTATTACTGAGAAAGTGTCCAAGGGAGGTCCATTTGCCAACGCCTTCTTCCGCTGGGCTTATGTGTACAAAGAAAGCTGGATGAAGCGCGGCTACGACACACCTCTCATGAACAGACTTATCTTCAGTAAAGTGGCCAGCCTGCTGGGAGGAAACTTGAGGCTCATGATCTCAGGGGGCGCCCCCCTGGCCCCCGACACTCACACGCAGATTAAGATCTGTCTGTGTTGCAATGTGATCTCGGGTTACGGCCTAACAGAGACAACTTCCTCCGCAACTGTCATGGATTCTTACGACAGGTCTACTGGCAGGGTCGGAGCTCCCAATACCAAATGTGACATCAAGCTGGTTAACTGGGAAGAAGGAAACTACCGCGTTACAAATAAACCTTGTCCTCAAGGAGAAATCTTCATTGGAGGTAACCTTTCATTTGTTATAATAGTTATGTTTAACTTAATTTGTGTTTGAGTTGTCACTATGCAACATATGTATGGTCACTACATATTCACAGAATGTATGTGTGTACGAGTGACACAACAATTATGTCTTTTTTCAGTTTGTTATGTTTGTCAATACATCAAACAAATCCTCCCTTTATGTCATGGCACTTGTGAAAATATGAAATATGTTGTAGTTTCTATTATCCCGTGTTCAAAAAATTGTGGACTAGTTACTGGAATACATTGATGTGTGCTTTGCAGGAGAGTCTGTGTCAGATGGATATTATAAGCTGAAGAACTCCCAAGGAGACTTTACTGAAATCAATGGGAACAGGTGGTTCAAGACTGGTGACATAGGAGAAGTACATCCTGATGGATGCATCAAAATTATTGGTAAGCTACTTATTCTCACTTCCATGGTAATTTTTTTTCACTACCTTAATGCTAGATAAAATGTCATTCTGAAAAATTTATTTCTAATGTGTAAAAATAACTGTGCAATATCAATGCCAATCGGATAGACAGTAAAAGCTCTGAACTCTCAAAAATATGTATGGCTAGGTGCCAAAAGGGTCAATGTTGAAGAAATAAATAGAATGTCAATGATGCAACAATTATTTGTAGTATCTTTAAATTCTATCCTGATGCATTATTTGTTCTATAATCATAATGATAATATTGCAATTAATTTTTGTATTGTTTTCTGTAGATCGTAAGAAGGATCTAGTCAAACTGCAAGCTGGAGAATATGTGAGCTTAGGCAAAGTTGAAGCCGAACTGAAGACGTGCCCTCTTGTTGAAAACATCTGCGTCTGCGGGGACTCCACCAAGCAGAACACTGTTGCTCTGGTGGTCCCCAACCAAAACCAACTTGAGGAATTGGCAAATAAGATTGGCCTTTCCGCACTCAACTTCGAGCAACTTTGTGAAAGCACTGCTATTGAAAAGGCTGTGGTTAAAGAGCTGGCTGATCATGCCAAGAAATGTAAGTCTTTCAAGTATTTACAATCCCTGTGGGTCATTCTGCCTCAATCAGCCGAGGACAACTGTCGTGGAATGACACATGTATAACATATTTCAATCATACTTTATTGAACTCATATCGCCACCTTAAAAGTATAACTGAATAAGTGCTGATTCACTGATTTGAGAAATCCTGGATAAAATATTTTATCCAGGGTAACTTCTTATAGTAAGTGAACTAATTATAAGGAAGTGCTCATGATAATTTTCTAAACTACAGGATGTTTTCCCTCGTAGAAAATAAGAAAAAAGGTGCATTTATCTGAGAAACCCATGTTAACTTAAGGCGTGTTATAAAGCTAAATCTGCCGTTTTTGTTTCTTACACTTTATGGTCTTAGCAAAAGAGTGACAGTAATGAAAAAAATCAAGCATGTTTATTAATTTTTATCTTAATTATAAAGTTTGAACAAAATATATAACTTAAGAATTGCCACCACAAAAAAATATTTAAAAAAATGCGTTTTTTTTTACATTTTTAGCTTTTTTTTCGTGTGTGCTGTATTTTGGAATTTTGTTTTTGCTTTTTAATTACAGAACTATACATTGTTTATGTTCCGTACTTAAGATTTTTTTTATAATGTCAATGCTTTTTGAGAAAATATGGAAAAACTGAAACTACTAAATGAATTAAATTTTAATTAAATCAAAGAACACAGTTGTTCCATATTTACTCAAAAACTATTGACATTATAAAAAAATGTTGAGTATGGAACCTAAACAATGTATAGTTCTGTAATTAAAAAGCAAAAAAAAAATTCCAAAATACAGCACACAAGAAAAAAAGCTAAAAATGTAAAAAAAAATGTGTTTTTTTAAATATTTTTTTGTAGTGGCAATTCTTTAGTTATATATTTTGTTCAAGCTTTATAATTAAGATAAAAAATTAATAAACATGCTTGATTTTTTTCATTACTGTAACTATTTTGCTAAGACCATAAAGTGTAAGAAACAAAAATGGCAGATTTAGCTTTATAACACGCCTTAATACGCCACTTATTCAGTTTACCTTTAAGGTATCTATATTAGTTATCAATCTGTATTTGAAAAAATACTGTGTAGGGATGATGATTTTAAATTACATTTTGAATTATTTTTTCAGGCAAACTGGAAAGGTTTGAAGTCCCTACTGCAGTGAAACTGTGCTCTGAAGTTTGGTCTCCGGACATGGGGCTGGTGACCGCGGCCTTCAAGCTTAAGAGAAAAGACATCCAGGAGAGGTATCAGGGCGACATCAACCGCATGTATGCTTCTTGAAAATAAACCAGTCAGTGCTGTCCCCGAGGCACTGCAGGCTTACCAATATCACTCGAGTAATAAGACAGTATTGTGAAGAGCGTGAACATTGTTAGTGTTAATATTTCAACAGCTACTTAATAAAACGTGCAATGCGGCTGGTATGAAGTTATAATAAGTGATCAAATTTATGTGAAGAATTTTGAAATTCATGTTTGACACTGATTCATTATATTGTCAAGAAATATTCCATAATGTATTCAACAAACAAAATGTTTATGGATCCTGTAATGAACTTGGAAGATATGGTGCTAAATTCTTAGAAAAATCTCATCAATAGTATTATAATGAAAATCTTGTATTTGAATCAGAAATGATGTTCTTCATTGTGGCATACAACCTATTACTCCCAGATGATTATTCCTGTATAAAGCATTACTTCTATATATTGTTAATATTTTTTACAATTTGCCAAGTTGAATAATATATTAATACCACAGGAAGTTGGTCTGCATTCTGCACCATTTTAATTAATTTTAAATTGTTAGGTAAATATAGTTATTTATTGATATTAATTAGTGCTGTTCTATTGATGTTATCAATTATTATGCAATAATTAAAAGATGGGCAATGGATGAGGATGTTAGTATTTATTTAATTAAAATAACAAATGTTGGATGCATTTATTTTATTCAAAGTGTAAGTATCTTAATAGTACATTATTACTATGAATAATTATATATTTAGTTGTACATAACTTATTTCATTATTCTGAAAACTCCGGGTAAGAGATTATTTGTTTTATTTTCTTCCCTTATTTTTGTAATTTATAGAGAATTGATAATATTACAACTTATGCTGCACAAATTTATTTTAAAATTCCTTCTGATGGAATGACCTACAAGGACTAATGTACATACATATACATACTATGTAATGAATTACTTATCAAGGTGTAGGGCAACTTGTACTAAACATCCAACATACTTACTTATTGAAAATCCACAACACAGGTGTATTGCTAGAAGACGATGGCAGTTAACTGGAAATGATTTCATAGGAATATCAATTTGCAATCACTAAGTTCAAATATTACAATTAGCATAGATTATTTATTGAATTTTCATGATTATTTTAGCATTGTAATACAATTTCTCAGTATGTACTTTTTTTACTTTTTTGTTACAGAATATTTACTTTTTATATTTTATTTTGAAAATTTAAAATGAACAAATAATAATTTGTGCCAGATATAAAAAACATATGTCTTCATCCAATGTTTTAATGTATGTTTTGAATTTTAGGTTTACAGTATTAAATTTTTATGAATGTATTATTTAAATTTGCCTGCCTACTTAGTAGAATGAGGATTGTGCTGTACATGCCGTGCCCATGCATGGGGGGACGGAGATTCAGGGGGTGAGCCTGCGTAGTGAGGCACAAGATACTTTTCCCTCGTTTGTGATCAAGAGGCGAGCAGGGTGGCCGGTCCACTTGTACTTGCAACACCGCTGATATTGCAAATCCAAATAGTGTTTATGGTAGTGAAGACTGATTTTGAATTATTTTAAATTGCTCTGGCTTAATTGTATCTTATAATTACATGAAATACCTTCCCGTGGTTAGCGTTAACTTATTGAATGCACACAGCATAATTATATAATTGTTCACTTTCTTGTCCAGTATAATATATTTGCAATAATTTATTTTGATTATGCATAGCTACTCAAGGTATGTGAGTAATTTAGTATGGAAAGGAAAGGAGATTCCCAGCCAATGAAACAGTAAAGCACCACACACTGACTACATTATGTATATTTAGTACAAGTACTTTTTGTATTCATGTAATATCTAATTGATTTGTGAAAATCAAGGGATGTGGGATTAAATGATATTGAGAATGTTACAATAAAAGACCCTAATATATTATCATCTACATTTGTATTTATTTATTTTGAAAAAAATCAAGAAAAGTACATCATAGTTAATTTTAACCATATTTGTAGTAATTAATGTATAACATATTACATAATGTTATATACTTAGAAAATGAAATTAAAAAGGAATAATTATCCTACAAAATATTTATTAGCAAAAATTGCTAACTTTTAAGAGCCCTCATTTATTCATCATAATTAGTGGGATTAGCTGTCATTTTACACAGATAACGTAACTGCAGCATGGTAACATCGTCCTGGTGTATTTTGACGACACCGTCTTGGTTATCAATTGAAAGCAATTGTCCAACAGCCTCTCTGTTTTCACCCATTATAACCTTCACGGTGTCGCCTCTCTGAGGAACGATGGGCTCCAGATGTTCACAGTCTACATTCACTACTCGACCTTCTTGCGGCAGGAAGACTGAGCACATGTTGCCAGTGATGCCTCTGATCACCACAGTTTGCCCGATCAGGCCTGGGTCCTCATGAGTGTCTCGCACACGCACTTCTATGTCTGTGGTGTGCCAGTCACCCAGAGACTCTACCCCGGCTCCCGGGGTGGAGGGATTGTAGGGAGAGCGCGGTGCCCCTCCAGGGGAGTAGCCCACGGGACTGGGAGTGCCCAAGTAGCCAGCAGGGTACCCTGTGGGACTGGGGCTTTGTTGGTAAGGGCTGTAAGAGTGATCTGAGCCGTACATGCCGGGGGTCTGTGGGGTGTATGGGCCACCGGCTTGGTAACCCGGCGTGCTCGGGTTGTAACCGGGGCTGGGATTTGCATCATCCAGGCTGTAGGCGTCGTGATCTGTGCTGCGGGCAGGAGTGTTGGTGACGTTTGGATCCCAGGCCCCGTGAGCTGGGGTCCTGCTGCCATCGTGAGAAGGAGTGGCCGAGCCATAATGAGGAGTACGTGAGCCCACCTCGTAAGAAGGAGTTTGCGCCCCATGCATGGGAGTTTTGTTGCCCCCTTCGCGGTAATGAGGAGTGGTGGAGCCAAAAGCTGGAGTTCTGCCAGGAGTACGACTGTAAGATGAGAAGCTTCCATCTTTTGTTGGAGCTCCTACATTAACAATGTGATCTCTGATAACGGAGATAGTCTGGCACTGAGTGTGTAGTTCAACTCGGGCAGTTTTCTCAGTTGCATCTTTGACAATGCCCACGTTTCCTTTGTAGGGCCCACTTGTAATTTTAATGGTGGTTCCGACGAGCTCTCGGTCTTTGTTGCCCCTTGCTCCACCCCGCCCACCTCGACCCCCTCCTCGACCACCACCTCGCCCCGAGGGGTGCATGGGAGACTGTATGCGCGGAGACATGAAGCCTAAAGCCCCCACTGCACCTGAAGTAGATCGATTGCCTCCAGCTAACTGCAAATGTCTTGTTTTGCAGACAAATATACCTCCATTATCTAAATACAATCTGGATTGCAGAAAAGCAAAGTTCCTATACAAGTGCTTTATTTCTCCATCTCTGCCTGCATGAGGTCCGTCCACAACCTTCACTATATCTTTCTTTTGAATATTATTTTGTTCAGAGTCGAGAGCAACAGTGTAACGACTCTCTCGCTTCTTCTGAAGAGCTTGGGGTTTACATTCTATCACTTTGCCTTGCATGCCCAACACGTGGAAATTTTCTTTTTCAAGTCGAACAATCACTCCAACAGATTGAGGATCCAATTGGACCATGTCACCCCACTGGAACTGACCAAGAGAATCAACTCCAGTCGCCATATCTGAGCAGAGTTGCAGATCCCGAGGCAATACTTCCAATTCGTGCATTGTCAAATCTGATACTAGAACAGCACGGTGGAGTTCTACTCGGACAATTAGGCCAGTGTCTCCTTCATATCTCCCGGCCAACACTTTAACATGGTCACCTTGTTTAAAGTATTTCCGCAATTCATTTGCCTTAAAGACCAGAGCATCCTTGAGAGCTTCATGTTTAGGCATGACAGTAATCATGGAGCCATCGATAGCTATGATACGAGCCTGCAGATTTGCCAAATCACCTGAAGACACCTCTACATTATCTCCCATGGAAAAAGAATGCAAGCTGGAAGGATCATCTTTAGCTGGAGCAGCGAGCTCTATATCAATCCCTTCTGGTTGCTCTTCAAACCTTTCCAATTCAGTGAGAGTGGGTTTCACACCTTCTGATAAAATAGCTGACATAGTAAAATTTTTGTACAAGAAACCTTTACGCGAATATCTGTTTCCTTCAAAAATCAAAAAATCTCCATCCGAAGTCACTTCTCCCCCAATAGAGCGGATAGCTTCAGGATCAAAAGGTTTGGCAGTAGGGCGACGCTTTTTCTTCCGTTTGGCAGCATCAGACTCACTTTGGACTGTCCTCAGAGCACCCCGGAGTCTTGTGTAGTCTATTCGAGGAAGGAGTTTAAGGTGTACCTGGTTTTGGGCCAAGTCCACATAATCAACTTGAGCAATATCATCTTTGTAGAGACCTCGCTTCAGCCTCACCCATTGTTTGGATTTCAGTCCAGACTGTTCTTTCACCACTCGTAACACATCTGTCATTTCTTTGATTGGAACCATCTCTTGCTTCCAAAATCCCATTCTAAGATTTCCCACATTGGTTATGCAGGCTTTGACAAAAGTTTGCTTATATGATTCAATGTAAACATACCCCTTGACACCCTCTGGGGCTATAACAGATTTTATCTTGAGTGGCTCTTCAGAGAACTGGTAAGCTATAAACTTCCTCATGAGGAGCAGCACTGTGGCCCTCTCTTCTCCAATTCTACATTTCACCATCCACAAGTTGGGATCTTTGATGCCAGGAAGAAGAGTTCTCTGAGTGATTTCATCCGACATTTCTTCACCACCATCACCAAAGTGCCGGGCAGCGACTGATTCATCTGCATATTTGTTCCGCAGATATTCCTCTATCTCCTCTTCTCTTTGGGAGTCCCACAAAGAAGTTCCACGCCGCCTTCCTTCAATCTCTCGAGCTGTTGGACCCATCTCATCCACCTCATTCCCAACGATGCCCATTTCATGGGCTCCCTCTTCCCATTCATCATCTTCATCTACTTCGTCATCAACCTACAAACAAAATTCAAGTTCAAAAAGCTGAAGGCAATATTTCATTGCTACAGTTATATTCAATAAACACAAACCTCTGCTTCATCAATAATGAATCCACCAAATCTGTCATTTTTCTTCTTTTTTCTTGGCCGATCTTCATCTTCTTCCTCTTCCTCATCGTATTCAGAATCAGCTAAATCTTCCCCTTCAGGCTCTTGTTCATCCTGGAAATATTATAATAAATTGTATGAAGAGGAATGTTGATGTCAACTCATTTAAATGTTTGATTTATTGGTTTCTTGACTAATAAGTTGATATGAGGCTGACCCCCATGCTGAAAAAACTTTGTTCACTTATTTCAGGGAAAGGCGGTAGCAGTTGCAAAGTTTTTTTAGGATGTGCACATGTGACATGTGTAAGCGCAAACATACATGTGCCTATTTGTGGGTATGCATTAAATATGAGCCTTAAACATTAATATACTTTTGCAACTTACATTAGAGATTATAGATGGTCATTGACTTATAGGTTGGTATGAGGCTGACCACCCATACTGTAAAAAATGGTTCACTTTGCCAATGTCACCCGTGTGTCAGGGAAGGTCAACAAAAGTTTTAGGGCTTATGTTCATCTGAGGTCTGGATTTTATTTATAAGTACACATTCAGCATTTGAAAGCGCGAACTACACGTGTTTGTTTGTGGGCATGCATTTGAGAGCCTTAAATGTTAATATATCTCTGCCACTTGGATTATATTACTACAGATTACCTCAACTTGCTCATCTCCAGAAGCTTCCTTGGCTTCATCGTCCTTATTACCGCTTCTGTTGGAACCCGCTGAATGAGATCTGAAATGTAATGATCAGATAAGTTTCATTGGGTTCATTAATACCGATTATCAACACAGAGCGAATCTAAGAGAAGGAAATTTATGGAAAAGGTGATGGATATGAATGAATTTAAAGAGGTATGCAAGGATAGAAGGAAATGGAGGCAATTCTGCAGAGGTTCTAGCCACTCCTAGGACCTAGATGAATTAACAACAGAGTTCCAGTATGGTGCATAGTGAGGGTTCAACAAGATGATTCCGCGAAGTATTAAATGTACCTTGAACGAGATCTGGATCGACTCCTTGAAGCTGAGCGGGATCTGGATGGACTTTTCGATACAGAACGGCTTCCCGATCGCGATCTTGACCTGGAGCGAGACCCAGAAGCAGAACGTGATCTGACAGATTGAACAGATCGATTGGATCTTGCACTGTTTCTGGAACGATTGGATCCGACGCTCACCGCATCGGATCCACTTCCAGAAAAATTGCTTCCTTCTGAATCGGACATAGCCGATATGGAAAAGAAATGCTACAAATATTAGTGTAGAATGTAGATTTTAGTGGACCGCAAAAACGTCACCGCACTTCTCTGCAATACAAATTACAAATGAAGTTAGCGCTGATCGGCACTGATTGGCAATAAATGCTGTGAACAAAAATATCAATATAAATAAAGACCCGTGCATGACTGACGTTCGCTCGCTGAGAAAAACAAAATTAAAAAATATTCCGACATTGTTTGAGTTATCTTTCAAGCAGTGAAAACCTTAATTTTTATTTTTTTATAAAAAATGCTCTGACGGAAATTGACGGAATAAAAAACGGTAAGATGGCAGCTCTTGACAGTAGGGATGCAAACTGAGAAAATAAATATCGATATTTTCGAATGGATCTTTGAAATAAACGTTGACTCACAGAGTTTTGACGTTAAATAAAATGTCGAGGGAGAGGAGGTAGAAAACGCCTTATCCTAAAATTATCAATATGAAAATTTCGTCTCAAAAAAAGCATATGCGTTGGAGGGGATAGGAACGTGTTTGAAAAAAAATATATATCAAAATATCGATGATTATATGCATAAAGATATTATATGACGATATTTTTTCTCATCCCTAGCTGACGGAATCCAAGAACAAATTTGGCATTTTCGTGTCTTGTCCGCCTAGCCGGTACTTTCGTTGATAATAAATTATATGAGCTCCAAAAAAACAATGAGTGAGACTAAAAAAGAAGACGCTAGTCCAGAGGTAAACTTTATTTATTGTTACAGCTAGTGTAACAACCATTTTAATTGATTATTCCCGATTGTCAAAATGACACGTCAGTCTTACCTGACAAACAGTTCATAACTGCTGTTCACTTTTAAAGATGTTGTTAATCTTAATTTCTAGGTTTTCCAAGTAAACAAATGGGATGGATCTGCTGTAAAAAATGCATTGGATGATGCCGTCAAAGATGTAAGTAGACTTCCACTAAAATTCTTCAATAAGTAGGATGCACACGTTGCTATAAACCTTCCTGCAGTTGCACTTTTATCTCAGAGGCAACGCATTGCGCGTGCATTGACTATGTTAACACATGGGACTTATCAGCATGTGCTTGTTTTATTTTATAGGTATTAAAAACAGAGCTAGCCTGCGAGGAGAACTTTGCTTTAATGGATGGCCGGCTTGTACTCTGTGGTTTGGCTGTTGGAGTAGCACTGTATGCGCTCTTGTGGGACTTCTTGTATCCGTTTCCCCAATCAAGGTTGGTTTCTTTATCTAAGAATTTTCACAAACAGGTGTGATGATGTATAAATAATGGAATAATTAATTTATTATGGATGGTCAACGTTGGATTCATGTGGTGCGGAAAGCAAGATTAAATAGTACAAAATCAGTTGTCTTGAAAAACTATTTGTGTGTAAGGCTGCCTCTCTTACCTGTGAAAAGAAAAGATTCATATGCCCAAATGGCTTACCTACTGCTGGTAAAAATTATTCTTAAGAGTTTTCAGTCATCATAATGTGTAGCTGTATTATTTTAAATTTGAATACAAAATCATTTCTTTGGATTCATATAATGAAGCTCATTTTATGCACAATGAGACACACTTTCTTGACATTGGATTATCAAAGTAAATACTTAAGTCAATTATTATGAATTTATTTTTAGGTAGTTACTTGTTAAGAGGAACTATGGCCCATGTCCATGTATTCTGTGTTTAGTGTATTGTTATCTTATTTTGTCAGCGGTGAAATTGAAGATAAACACTCATATATCGGGTTTATATGTTTTATTAGTTAGTTTTAACAGACACAACATTTAGCTCACACAACTTGAAAAGCCCTCCATTTTCTCTCTGACAGGTTGAGTAACCCAATAAAAATAAACTGCAACTTTGAGTTGCCAACTCGCACTACCAACTTACAACACTTCCCCTCAGTTTAAGTTTTATTGTCTTACAGAGATACAAAATTATGAGCAAGAATACAAAACAAATATAGAAAGAAAAATAAAACAATCACTTTTTGTCAATATGCTTTGACTTATCCGAATCCAATCCTGTCTCACTCAAACCAATGGCACCTTGATTGTCACACATAATCTCAACTGGTTTTGGCAACAAATTTCCTTGACCCATCTCCTCTAAAATCATTTGCAACCACAATACTTCCTTTGTTATTTCACTCATAGACATAAATTCTGCTTCCATGACGGATGCAGCCGTCACAGATTGTTTCTTACATCTCCAAATAATTGGTCCATGGCACATCATTATTATAAATCCTGAAAATGATTTTCTCTCACCCTTATTATTATTATAATCAGAATCACAATAAATCTCAACTAATGGATTCTTCCCCTCACACTTAGAATAAACAATTTTCAAATCTTTAGTCTCTTTGAGATATCTTAAAATATTGTGGTGCATCAGTACAGAAGATGAAAGAAAACCAGATATCTGAAATCAGATAAAAAGAAGATAATCCGAAAATTGAGCGTGCCCACCCCTAGTAGTGGGCCCGCGAGAACGAGCGGGAGTATAAAACGCGTACGCCGCGCTCCAAACAGCCAGACACACTGAGACCACGGAACGAGCAACATCTTACCGCGCTCCCGCCAAAATTGCAAGCCGTCTCGCGTTCCCGCCGATTTCCAAGCAGAGACGCAAAACAACTTTGCACCGTCGCCTGGACGTCTCCGCAGTTCACTACATCATCACCAGAGAAACTTCGAGACCACCGAGCGGACATCTACATCTCCCGCCAAAATCTCAAGACATCTCTCGCATTCCCGCCAATTTCCAAGCAGAGACGACATCTTACCTCGCGCCTTCGCCTGGACATCTCCAGCTTCATCATACCTTCACCTGGACATCTCCAGCTTCGCCACATCTTTACCTAGAAGATTCTCAAGACCTCGCCAGGAACAGACTTGAGGCAACCGTCTCCTACAGCACACTGCTCACATCACAACACAAAAGGTCCTTCTTAGGGCCACTTTTAATTTTCCTCAAAAGTTTACAGTTTTTTCTCCTGCTCACAACAAAAGGTCCTTGTTAGGGCCAATCCGAACTTCCTCAAAAGTTTACATGGTTTCGTCCTAATTGCCACTTTCCATATTTCCTTTCCTTCCCCCACTTCAAGCATCAAGCATCCTGCTCGCCTCACAAGCAAGGCGGATTAAGGAGGACTTCCGCCTGGACGCAGCTTGAAGACCGGAAGATTGCAACCAAGACAACATTTTGAATTACCTTTGATTGAACAGTACTGACTGCATTAAAAATATACACTTTCAAAAACGGGCTTTTATTCACACCACACACTCAACCTCCAAAGTGGTGACGCCCGACGTGATTTAAAACAAAAAATTTGGTGACCCGTAATAATCAAAGTGCAGTAACATTTTTAAACATTTAATCAATCAAAGTGCAAGAACAATGGAAGCCAAAGTACGCATCAAAATGCCGCCATTCCTTCATCACAACGTCGGCCTGTGGATCGCACACGCTGGAGCACGGTAGCCGCAGTAGTTGACCGCAATATCGAAGTTTTCCAGAGACCTTCAAACTTCGATATGGCGCAGTCTTCTACATCTCAACAAGTCTCTCACCAACCCCGCTGCAGCCGACTCCCCAATTCCACCCAGCGCAACGAGGCACTGGAGGATTGGACGTCGTTCACCATAGCTGCCCAGCGGACCACCTTGCTGCACTGCCGAACAACGGCACAGCAACCATCATGCTGCACTGCCGAACAACGGCACAGCAACCACCATGCTGCACTGCCGAACAACGGCACAGCAACCATCATGCTGCACTGCCGAACAACGGCACAGCAACCGCACCTTGCTGCACTGCCGAACAACGGCACAGCAACCGCACCTTGTTGCACTGCCGAACAACGGCACAGCAACCGCACCTTGCTGCACTGCCGAACAACGGCACAGCAACCCCTGCTGCACTGCCGAACAACGGCACAGCAACCACCTTGCTGCACTGCCGAACAACGGCACAGCAACCACCTTGCTGCACTGCCGAACAACGGCACAGCAACCCCTGCTGCACTGCCGGACAACGGCACAGCAACCGCCGAACTACGGCTCAAGCAAACACTGCTGCAACCAGCAGCAACTGCCGAACAACGGCACACCAACATCCTTCCTGCAACAAGCAGCAACAGCAATCCTTGCTACAACAAACAGCAACCGCTGAGCAACAAACAACATCCTTCCTGCAACAAGCAGCACAGCAATCCTTGCTACAACAGCAACCGCTGAGCAACAAACAACCAACCCCGCTACAACAAGTAGTACAATTCCTCACCACAGGACAACAGCCTGGAAAAACCAGAGGAACTCCATAAATCTGGAGACAACCTGACGACGCCTCAAGGGACCTCAGAACCGCTGCAGATGACTTCACAATCCTGCCTCCGCATCCGCCTAGGAGGATCGTAAGCTCACACATCTGTCAGCACACACACCAGATACAACGTAGAATCTCTTATCCTGCTACGACGAGTAGTACCTTCATCTTCTGCACAAAAACATCGCATCAATAACGCTCACTTCAAGACGTCATTGACACTGGAGGGGGCCTCTGTGGTGCATCAGTACAGAAGATGAAAGAAAACCAGATATCTGAAATCAGATAAAAAGAAGATAATCCGAAAATTGAGCGTGCCCACCCCTAGTAGTGGGCCCGCGAGAACGAGCGGGAGTATAAAACGCGTACGCCGCGCTCCAAACAGCCAGACACACTGAGACCACGGAACGAGCAACATCTTACCGCGCTCCCGCCAAAATTGCAAGCCGTCTCGCGTTCCCGCCGATTTCCAAGCAGAGACGCAAAACAACTTTGCACCGTCGCCTGGACGTCTCCGCAGTTCACTACATCATCACCAGAGAAACTTCGAGACCACCGAGCGGACATCTACATCTCCCGCCAAAATCTCAAGACATCTCTCGCATTCCCGCCAATTTCCAAGCAGAGACGACATCTTACCTCGCGCCTTCGCCTGGACATCTCCAGCTTCATCATACCTTCACCTGGACATCTCCAGCTTCGCCACATCTTTACCTAGAAGATTCTCAAGACCTCGCCAGGAACAGACTTGAGGCAACCGTCTCCTACAGCACACTGCTCACATCACAACACAAAAGGTCCTTCTTAGGGCCACTTTTAATTTTCCTCAAAAGTTTACAGTTTTTTCTCCTGCTCACAACAAAAGGTCCTTGTTAGGGCCAATCCGAACTTCCTCAAAAGTTTACATGGTTTCGTCCTAATTGCCACTTTCCATATTTCCTTTCCTTCCCCCACTTCAAGCATCAAGCATCCTGCTCGCCTCACAAGCAAGGCGGATTAAGGAGGACTTCCGCCTGGACGCAGCTTGAAGACCGGAAGATTGCAACCAAGACAACATTTTGAATTACCTTTGATTGAACAGTACTGACTGCATTAAAAATATACACTTTCAAAAACGGGCTTTTATTCACACCACACACTCAACCTCCAAAATATGAACAACCTCATTCCAATTCTTTTTCTTTGGATCATTTAGATACTGTCTAACTTTGCTCAATACAAAACTGAGATCAGATCTCGTACAGTTTGGTAAATAATTTATCCTCCCTACAGCATGTTGATACATTACTACATCATACGATTCTTCAGCTGTTTCAGTTTTATCTTCAGTACTAGCGGGAAGGGGAGCACCTCTTCCCTTTGCTTGAATTAAACCAAACTCAGTAATAACCTCCTCAATGTATTTTTTCTGATCGATGCTGATCACTCCATTACCTTGAACCACATGCATTGACAAAAAATCTTTCATTTCACCAAGATCTCTCACTTCAATTTTTAACATCAACTCTCTCTTAATCCACAGAACTTTCTCTTTCACTCTAGTTCCATCTTTTACATTATCTCCATACCCAACAAACACACAATCTATAGTTCTCTGATTGAATTTTCCATTATCACAATAAAGAAATCCCTTACAACCAAAAGGTACAAGTCTCTCATAGTCTTCAGCTTTCAACTCTTTTCCACTTCAACGTACCATGGGCATTTGATTGTCAATGGCTCTAGATGGTGACATATTTCTCACAAAACAGGCAAGACTCATAGCTTCAGCCCAGAAAGAAATAGGAAGTCCAGACTGTATAAGCATACACCTAATAGCATTACCTAGAGTCCTATTTTGCCTCTCTGCTATTCCATTTTGAGCTGGGGAATCTCTGACTGTCTTTCTATGGATTATCCCATTCTCCTTGAGAAATGCCTGAAACTCTCCATCAATGTACTCTCCACCTCCATCTGATTGCAAGGCCTTAATCTTGGAATCATGTAACAATTCAACATAGGTTTTAAATTGTTTAAACACACCAAACACTTGATTTTTCCTCGCTAAAGGATAAACAGTTACATACCTAGAATAGTCATCAATAAAGGTCACTGCATATTTTGAACCACCAACAGAAGAAGACAATTTACCCATTACATCAGTATGTATTAACTCCAAAGGTTTAGAAGTCTTTCGTTCACTTGTCAAAGGAAAACCAATCCTCGTAGCCTTTCCTTTTGAACATACATCACACTTTTCATCAAGTTTTCCATGACACTCAATAACTGGTATTTTCTTAATGGCTTCTTCATGGAGGTGTCCAAGACGGGAATGCCACTCAACAGCACTCCGCAATGCCACTGCACTCCTAACGTTGCCACCCACACTGGTATCGCTGGAACATACCACTTTCACATTGTTGAAGTTATAATTTTTCTTTACATCCAAAACATAAAGTCCATCTCTGACAGGTGCAGTGAAAATAACTTCCATGTTGTCTAACTTATCTCTAGCAATACAACTGTCTTCCTCAGAAGTACAATAAATACCCTTTTTGGCTAATTTTGAAGTTGATAACAAATTGAATGAATACTCAGGCACATACAATACACTAGACATGCACAGTTTCCAACCACCACATTCATCAGTAATGTTTAGTTCAATTTGTCCTTCACCTAGCACCGCAACACTACCTTTTCCCATAACAACCTCTCCTGTGGTAACCTTCAACTCCTTGAACATATGTTTATCATTGCAGATGTGATTATTTGCAGCACTATCAATTAGGAATTCACAAATGTCTGATTGATGACCACTGGTGACCAAAGCTTTTGAAGAACTCACACATGACCTAGACTTTGGATTGCTGTTGGAATTATTATTGTCCTTAATTTCTACTTTTTCTTGACAATTTCCTGCCATGTGTCCAAGTTTTCCACAACGATAACATTTGATATCACTACACTCTCTCATCATGTGACCAAACTGTCCACACTGATAACACTTCACACTCTTTTGTTGGTTGCTTGACCCAGCAAGTATCTTGTTATAGTTTCCAATCTTCTGAAAAACATTGTTGGAGTTGCTGCTGTTGCCGCTGTTTTGACCTCCTCGATATCCTCCTCTTCCGCCTTGATTCTTGCCTTCTCGACCACGGTTTCCTCCCTTCTCCTTGAAGTTCTTGGTGACCGATGAGAAAGCATTACTAATGCCCTCAAACTCCGACTCATCTTCTTCCTGCAGCAAGGTAGCCTTAACCTTCTCCGTTGTCAGTTCTCTCTCCTTGCCCAACATTGATATCAGCACTTTATATTTGTCCTTAGGCAGACCAACTAAGAAAACACCTGCTAGCTGACTGTCATTTAATTCCAGTCCGTAGCCTCCACTCCTAATAACACGATTCAGACCTTGAATCTTCGCCATATATACATGCATAGGCAGGTCCTCTGTCTTCAAAATATTCATCATTTCTTTCATCTTCTCCAAACATTGAATTAACGTGAAAGAAGAATGAATTGTTTTCAGCTTAGCCCACGCTTCATAGGCAGTAACACAATCTCCTATGTCTTCCATGTATGCATCGTCGACATACCGCCACAGAAACACAAGGGCCTTCCTGTTAGTTCTTGTTTGTTCCTGATTAAAATTAACTACATCTACAGCCTGATAGCCAGGATCGATTGCATTCCAGCAATTTCTGTCTACTAATTCGGCCATAGCTCGTCGCGACCACGCATAATAGTTGCTCCTCTTCAACTTTGGGATGGACTCCCTTGTCTCATTGTAGTCCATCATCTTGCTTATTGTTGCTGGCTGTAGAAAAATATCTCACACACACTAATTTTCACTTTTGAGCTCCACTAAAAAGATCTCACACTCACTAACTAATTTTCACTTTTGCGCTCCACTCCTCTTCAATCCCTCACGCTCTGGGCTCATAACCTATTGTTATCTTATTTTGTCAGCGGTGAAATTGAAGATAAACACTCATATATCGGGTTTATATGTTTTATTAGTTAGTTTTAACAGACACAACATTTAGCTCACACAACTTGAAAAGCCCTCCATTTTCTCTCTGACAGGTTGAGTAACCCAATAAAAATAAACTGCAACTTTGAGTTGCCAACTCGCACTACCAACTTACAACATAGTGTACCAGCATGATTGTATGTTTAATGTCTTTCAGGGTTGTGCTGATCGCCTGTGTATCATCATACTTTGTATTGATGGGAATATTAACTCTTTACACCACATTCAAAGAAAAGGGGATTTTTGTTGTTGTCAAAGAAAAAACTGAATCCTACTATCGGATGTGGGAAGCCAGCTCCTATATGAAAAAGTAAGAAATGCTGTTTTTTAAAATAATTACATACAAATATAAAATAAGTAATAAATAATACAAAATAAGTGAATTAAAACTGTGTTTTACCCATTTGAGTTTTTAAATAAGTAAATACAAATATGTTTACGAATCTTTTCTGTTCATTATGTACTATTTTGTAACACTTATATATTGTTGAAGGTTTGATGACAAATACCAGCTGGTCCTTAACGTTTATGATCCCAAGTCGGGGAAAAAGCGGGAGTCGTCCTTCACCAAGTCTGTGGCTAACTTCATTGACACAGAAGGAGTAATCGTACATCATCTGATTGAGAACGAAGTAATAAAGTTGTGGAACTCTCTGGCAACTGAGAAGAAGGATAAATGAATTAAAACTATTTAAGTGCACTGGCAGACATTTTTCCTTAAGGTCTTTTTATGACTTAAAATATTATTTCTGAATACATCTATTGAATAAAATAATCGTTTTTAACTTTTGAGTGTAAATTTATTGAACATAATTTTTGTGTACCTACATATTGGTCACCTGTTACCTTTCAGGAATATGTAACTTGTAAATCTTACAGCCAGTGCCCTGGGCTGGATGGGTTGAGAAAAATAAAACAGTTTTAAAAATAAATAATGTTTCTCCACTGCTGTGAATAAGCATCTCGTAAATGCTTACTCTTACTTTACTACGCAACGGCTGGGACCCAGGGCTACGATTATATCGTTCATGTAATCTCTCAAAGGAAGTTGTTATGAACAGTATTAGATACTTATTTGATGACTCCGTGTTAATCAATTCTTCTCTGTTCAGGAATATGGCTTGTCCGCTGGCATGTAGATTTGCCAACCTGGTCTAACTACTTAATTATTTCTAGATGAAGATCAATAAGGTAGGAACATTTTTGAATTTTTAACTTTTTCCTGGGTGAGAAAATGTCAGTCTAGTATGGGACCGCGCCATCCTTAGCAGCCAATAACAAATATTTGAATCCCAATTTTCTAGCAACCCGGCCGGGTGACATTATATTGTCTATGGTAATTCACGTGTGGACCTCATTATTTATAATTAAATGGCATGGCTTACCTTAGAGCAATGACTGAAAAGACTGTAGAAAGTACAAAAAAACATGATGAGATGGTTCTGACATCTTAATGAACGACTTACGAAAAAAACGGATAGAGGAAAGCGTGGAAGGGGAGGACTGAGGAAGGAATGGATAGACCGAATAGGTGAGATTGCGAAAGAACGGAACCTGTAGAGTGACGATAAGAGTATGTATGAGGAAAGTGATGGATGTTGAAGAGATGTAAGAGATTTGCAATGACAGAAAAAAGTGAAGATGCAGATCTGCAGAGGTACCGGCCACCCATAGTGAGCCGGCGGCAAGAATGACGGTTAATTAATAATTGATGAAAATTATTTATTCATTTTACTGATCAAAAGAAAATCTTTATTAATTTTCGTTAAATTATCTTGTAGAAATCTTGCACATTTTCATATTACCCGCCCTATTTTCTTCTTGGTATTTGTAGGTAATGAAATATCAAGCATGTATAGGAGCGCGTACTACGGTATTGCGCAATGCGAGTGTGTAGGTGCTGGTGAGATTGTATGGAATCCCTGTGCGGCAGTGTTGGTGGGTGAGTCAGTTATTTCTGTCGAAGTATTCGCCAGACCCCGTTCACAAGTATTTTGCTACTGGTTACCCTGTTTTATAATTCGGAAGCCATATTGTAATCGATCTATGGTACGCGGAATGTATGGTTATGAGGAAGGAGGAAGGGGAAGAGGTCGTTTTGTAAACTGAAATCAGAATGAGCGTAAATAAATTTGAATTAATAATTTATATTTACTGTTATTCATGTAAAAAAAGAGTTTAGGCGCCAATAAACTTTATTTTGTTTAGTATTTATTAAATTGCTCATTTTTTATTAAAAAAAAACTGATGAAAAAGTATTTTATAATGATGGTTGAACTGTGTGTAGGATTTGCGCAGCGATAACAGCCATAACCACCCCACACGCCTGCTTGGCGCCAGTCGGCCTCAAACGTCAAGCGGTGAAGCGTATTTGAAATTAACTGTTTTATTTTCACTATTATTGAAGAGTGCAGAGAGTAATGAAATCAAGAAGACTCCAGTGGCCGGACACGTAGCATGTGCAGAAGACTCCAGGATCATCAGAACTGTCTTGGATGGTGCCCCCTCAGGTGTTAATCACTTGGACGTCCAAGGATGCGGTGGGCAGAGAACGTCGAAGCCAACGCCGAAGTTTTGGGAGTGAGGCGACCATGGAGGGAAGCAGCACAACGCAGAGTGGTGCAGGTGTCCCTGAGCCTTGAAGGCTGTCGGCTGATGAGCCGAAGAAAGTGAAATTAAAGTGTATAGATTTCATATTATAAATATTTCCGGTCCTCAGGCCATCATCAGGGGACAATCATCAGGGATCCAAAACTTTTGCAAGAAATAGTACAGAATGCCAGTGTCCTTGACAATATAGACAGGTGCCTATTTGATTGTTTACCTACTAAATTTATTTTTGCCATATCATTTGTGTTTATTACATTGAGGTTTTTTTATTTATTTTTTTCTTTACACAGTGTGTATTTTTGTGATTGTATGACTAATCTTTCTAGAATAAATAAATATTGTGCAAAATACAAGTGTTTTATTTTGATAGCTTTAAAGCAATAATAATAATATTAATAAATAATATCATGGCAGATAATAATATATGATTATAGTGGTGTGAGTGTACCCGCGTGCCGCGTGTATATTACACACATGCATACAAGATCATAGTCCAATACGCAGAATGTATGGAAGGGAAGTAAGAAGGCGAGGAAGGGGGGTTTCGAAGTACGTACCTACCCCTAAGCCATAGAGTAGCTTCTCTAAGTACCTATATACTCTGTGGTATTCGCTAGCGAAGCGAGCCGAGCGACTGCCGCGCCGACCCCCGCGGTTACGAAATTTTCTATTGTGCATTTGCACTAAATAACGCCTGTGTTGTGCTTCGTGAAGTGTGGTTGGTGGATTTATTGAAAATTTTGAAACAGGTGAGTTTTTCCAACGATACTAGTGGCAGATCCGCAAAAATACTTCCCATCTTGCAAGTAGTTTTCCAAGCGCCGCGAATGCACCGATACTGTTTTATGTCAGGGTGAGAATGGTAGATAATTTAAATAAAATGCGTAGGTGTATTATAAACATTGGTTATAAAACAATAGTCTGATGATCAAAGGAAATGAGATTACTTTCGTATTGACAACTTTTAAAAAGTAGAACTTAGTCTAAGTACCCATATATTGCATTACTTGCCAATCATTTTTAAATTCCTCTTTCAAAGGATAATGATTTTTTTTATTACAGAGAAGATTATTTTTAAAATATTATACTTGCTTACCTAAGAAGATGAAGTTTTGCATGTTTTTTTTATATCGTATCCAACTGAGCCATACAATGATCAAAGAAAAAATTGTAAATATTTCAGCTATTGCTGTCAAAATAAGGGTGGTTTACTTCATGGTTTTCATAATGTAACCCAAGAGGGCACAACCGTAGTGGCCTGTGGGAAATATGAGTTCAACAGATATAATATAACAATGAATATAACTAAGCAATTTTAATAATGTTTTAATAAAATGCTAAAGATTTTTATTCGAAGTTATGTAGGTACCCACTGAGTGTCTATTAAAACACTCCCTCGTATCAGGAAAATAATTAATAAGTAGGTAAGTACTTAACTAAACAGTTAATGATAGAAAGTCCAGCGTCCTACTCGCGGGACTTTACGTCCTACCGGTAGGACGCACGTTTTCTGTTTATTTGAGGACTTCTAGGCCTAGTAGCAGGACGTAATTTTTTTTGATACATAGTGCATCTCATTGGCTCTTAGCGAAATTTTAAATCATGCCGATACGATCAGTTGGGCCTAAATGGCTGCGAGTATAAGTCGAGGGGTGCGCTTTCGCGCTAAAGCGACATTCTTCTATGAACACAATGGCGAAAACACGTGGGGTCGTGAACATTTTGGGGACGACTACGATAGTACTTATTGTTTCAAAATACATTTTTGTATTTGTAACAAAAATACATATCATTGTTCTGACACAGTAAGAAAAGTAAAAAACAACTTTGTATGGGTGTTTTGGGACATAGATCGAAAAGTTTCAACCGTTCCTAAAGAAATTTTGTTTGGACATTTCGACAACGCAGTATTTACTAATACGCAGTTTATTACTAAATCTTGTTTGTGTAGGAATAAATAAATAGCAAAATAAATATGAGCAGTTCTTTATTATTCACCTTATTTTATTCACCCATTTTTTTCTGAAATATACAAAACACCCATACACACATCTCACACTCACTTTTAAGTACTCCAATACAATTCTCAACCTCCAATTACATGTTACTATACTTTTGTTAGAATTATACCAAAACTTATTGTTAGAATTATAAGCATAACTAGGTAGAATGTCATCAAAAGGTTGTCTACTTCTACCCGCATTCGTTACGCACGGCGAGTCGGGCCTGCCGGCAGGACCAGTGAGGAAAGTCCATACAAATTTAACGATAAAATGAGTCCTACTGGCAGGACCCGAGACCGCCGGCACGTCCTTCCGGAAGCACCTTCCGGCAGGACAGACCACTGGACGTTCTATCATTAACTTAAACCGGGTACAGTGGCGTAGGCCAAGTGATTTTAACTATGTACCTAGGTACTTAAAATTATGAAGCGACCGAAGAAGTGAAAAGTGAAAGTTGGTACTTAATAAATTTCAAATTTTATTTTTCAATTTAATAATGAAAAAAATACTACGTGCTTATTAAAAACATTTTTTTGTTAGTACATTGAAAGTTGGTATTGATGGTATTGTATGTAAAAAAAAACCTTATGGACAAATTACTTAGTTACGAGGAGATAACTGTCTTGATAAAAGATACATGGGTATTTAGGTACTCTTGTGTAAATAAGAGGTAGGAACCCATATAAACTGACCTTGAAAGTCTTGCGAAGGTAGCTGTAGGTACCCAACTGCAATGGACTATCATTGACTACAAATTAGGTACATATATACTATTATGTAGCTTAATCATAACATCTCATCCTAGATTTAAAATTATATGGCACGTTCGATACCCTATTGGATTAGTGGTATTTTTTATTAATACGATAAGTACTTAAGTAAGTATTATTTTATTTCCCTGTTAGTTGGTTTAATATATCTTCGCTACTTAGAGATTATTATTAGTATAGTTATACCAATAGGTAATCAGATAAAACCTATATATTTTTTAGTAAATAGTATCTACTTAGGTAGACGCTTCTATAAATTCCCCAAATTTTGTCTCTGTATGAACTTGTAGGTTTCTACCTTAATTTCGTCTGGCATATATTTTAACGTATTTATTTATCAAACTGAATTCATGATATTTTAAACTAAAGCTTTAATACTCAAGGTTCTATGGTGATTCTTAATGTATATAAACATAAATTATAACCATGTGTTCTATTCTATATGACTCGAATGAAGGTACTGCACTGGCACGTCCTATAGACCTATAGTCCCTTCTATGTCCATGGCTTGTGTTGGTTCCATACATAGATCTGTGGTTCCATATTATAACTGCTCTCACCATTCACAAATTGTTATAGTATTAGAATCACAGAGTCACAGACCAATCAACAGCTCCCTGTTAGCTCAGGTCATGGAGATAATAATGAGTGCGTACCTCACGTCTATACTCATGGTTATGTTTTATCATAACATAATAATGATAACTAAGCATCATAAAATAATTAACAAGGCGTAGATATTAGCACAGAGTATAGGTATAGATATTAGCACTGCATATATGCCAAGTTATAGCCTATAACCTATAACCATTGAGGCAAGTATATGTTTACCCAATAGGTATTATATACCTACCTACCTTAATGCATATATAACTCAATTATAGATCAATGTTGTATCACACAAGGTTCTGGGAACCATTTTTTGAAATCCTAGAATTCGAAGTGCTTGATAAAAAACTGGCTCCTAAAATGATGTCATGTTGGAAGCGCGCTTATATAATTATGGTTGTTGTTATATTATTATGTAGTTGTATTTTTCTATATTTGCGAGATCATAATAATATTACACTAATATTGTATTCAGCTTATGTAGTGATAGTTATATACCTACATACTTACGTATACCTGCACATTCATGCAGTGCATGTTCCCGCATAGCTAGGTAAAAAATAATTTCAATAAGAAAACCAATAAATTAATATAAGTACCTTGTCCCTTGACTAATAGGTTCGTGTGAGGCTGACCCCCGATGCTGTAAAAATGGTTATATTTTACCAATCGCTGCCTTAGTTCTTGTTTATCGTATACGCCATTGAGAAAAATTTACATGAGCAATGTTTGCATGTGTACTGGACCAATGTGTCTTATAAAAACAAGAAATTTATTTAAAAAATATTTAAAAGAACTCTCACATTATCGAGTTTTACGGTTTTGAAAAAGTCATATTTGACAAGATTGGCGTATACGATAAACAAGAACTGGGGGAGCTCAATGCCACCCCGTTTTGATGGAAAGGCGGCAAGAGTTGCAAGACTTATTTTCATGTGAATTTTGGTTTATTTTGTTAGTACGCATGCATCGTGTGTAAGTGCGAACTTACACGTGTCTGCTTGAAAGCGTGCATTAAATATGAACCTTAAATATTAGGAAATCTTTGCAATAAAGATTATAGATTATATACAAACTCTGCAACTGTTCTACTCTTTCCTGAAAAAGTGGGTGACATTGACAATAGTGGCCGAATATTTACAGATACTGTTATTTTTCTAAGGTAGGTGTAAGGCTAACCTATTATCCTGTAAAAAATGTTACACTTTACAGATGCCACCTTTGTTTCAAGGAAGTTATGCACATGGTTTATACTTATGAGGTTTGGACTTAATTTTGTTACGACTCCATGTTAATTTACGATATCCCATTACAATATGATTAGGCATATTTTATTTGGCTTATCGTGGTCATGTGGAAACTATTATTGCTACCTATTATTTAAATATTTACTTCTGCTCCAACTATCCGAGAAAATATTTGGTCATTGATTACGATTTTGGCGCCTCTCATTAAAATTACGATACGCCTATGTCCGGGAAACTGTAGAAAAATAGTTCAAGAAATACCATGACTATTAATATAACTTAATCAAGTTTTATTTAATTTAAACCAAGAACTATCAGTAGGTACTTAAGTACATTAAAATATTACGGTTTTTATTATTATTTTGCGATACTTTCTGGCGTTTTAATATGTATTTTTTATTTAGTTTTGTGACAAAAATTAAATATTTTTTGCCATATAATACCTGCAATAATACGCATTATTGTTAACCATAGGCTATGGCAGAGTTTCACCATGTTTTTCGGTTTGCAGCTCCCTAAATAGAATAATCGGGTTTTTTCCATGGCGCCTTTGCATCAGATTTTTCTAAAAATTAATTAAAATCTTCGATCTCACAACTTTCAGTTTAACCATCACCCTCTAATCACCACCCCGAATTTAGCTTTGTCTCGGCATACACGATTGTTGGCGCAAAAAGTCGAGAAATTTTAAACAATTAAGTACTTAACAAAAAAAAAACGTTTTTTTAATTGAATATTTCGCGGCGTCCCTATGACGGCGCCGCAGCTTCTCGGGGATTATAGATGTGCATCAAAATTGTATCCTGCCTTCTTCTTATTATATAATTTAAGTAAATATATTTTGTGTATGAATAAAGTAGGTTATGTCTAAGGGCTCCAGTATCCAATAGAGTCGGTACAAAGTTCCAAATTCAAATTCTCTCAGTGGGGCGACTTCACAGGTCTAGGAAACTGGGGTCCTTATCAATATAAGAAGTTGTTTGCTAGTTCTTGAGACGCCTCAATTTTTAAAAACTTAATTTTTTGATACATTCTAAACGCTATGTACCTACTAAGCTACAAACGTAGTATAACTTCTTGTCGCGTTTTCCTCGAAGGGGTCGCATGTGGTTAGTGGAACCAAATTATTTTTATCAGGAAGAGGGCCGATCTTATGCCAACCACTTCAGTTGAAGTGGGGGTTTCGCAGCTCCTGAGGGGCTGGTACTCATTTCTGGTGAAACCTTGCGGATATTTTATTTTTGGATTTGAAAAAACACCGCAACGGGAAAACATTTTTGACACCCTCGGTGGGATTCAAATCGAGCTCTCGGCATGGAATGCTAGAGGCTCGTGGATTTGTCGTTAGTTACAATTTCTATAAGTACACTTTAAAGAATGTTGGTTTGGATACACTAGCTTCATAACCATTATCTATCAAATACTTTATTAAATTCCCTTATTGTGGAATACAAGTAAAGAGTTTATTGCATGAGTAGTTAGATAGGTAGGTGGCAGGAGGTGGGTACGTGCGACATCAGTAATCAGTAGTGTATAATCACGTGAGTGCATCTCAGGAAACAAATGATTAGGTGCAGTGCGCTGCCAAGTCTATTTCCAGTCGGTCAGTACTGCACACATGACTGCAGCATCATGCCACACTCACACAGCGGACACCAGTAGCACTAGCCATAGTAGGTAAATGTGTAAAAATTGGAGACACGGTGCAATCTCTTTAGCAGTGAGTATCAAGTGGTACAATGCTTGAATTGTCCAGGAAAAGACTGGGGGCAAGCAAGCTAGCTTGCTTGGCTCGAATTTGAATTTAGAACTTTTTTCTCGGCGAGCAATTTCTATGGTCCTTACCAACCAATACCAAAATATCTGTTTGCCTTTTCCTAGCAAACCAACCATGTGTCGTCACAATTTTGTCGGTGAATTCATGTGCGGGCCTCATTTTCATTTCATAAAAAATTATGTATAAAACTAAAAAAGCAATTTATTTAAAGAGATGTAGTCGAGTAATCTGAATATGCTGTACCAACTAAAGGATTATTCTTCATTCAAAATCAAAAAAGGATTTTTGATTGTCAATAAAAATAATAAAGTATTTATTTTTAATATTTTGAGCTGAAATAATTCTTTGTAAAAAATTAAATTCATACCCCGAGCGTCTTTTATCGGACCACGATTGATGTTTAATAAGTACAACAGCAACACCTAACTATCCTGAAAAATGAGAAATTCTCCAAAATAGTAAGTATTTGTAAGTAAACAAGATTGAGGCATGTGTGTATACTCAGAAACACGTTAATTCAACTGCTAATATACTTGCTACTCACCTTGTCTGAATGGCCCCTTAGTAGTGGACAGTATATGTGAGTGAGTGTAATCCGACAGCCGTAAGGATGACAGTGGTCAGTGCTGACCTCTCACCTGCACCCATTGTATACTCGGTTACAACATTGCAGCAGCTATTTCTAGTTCGCAGTCAATCACCCGCATCACTTTCCATTCTACAATATTAATGATGAAACTAATTGCAATCTAATCTAAGTTGCAAAGATATGTAAGATTGGGGATTCACATTATATGCATTCTCACAAGCAGACACGTGCAAGTTCGCTCTTGCACATGCCGCATGTGAACCTACAATATAAAAACCCAAATCTCAAATGGAAATACACCCTGCAATTCTTGCCGTCCTTCTCTGAAACAGGGGTGACGTTGGCAAAGTGAACCATTTTCTACAGCTTGGGTGGTCAGCCGCATACCAACCTATAAGTCAAGGAACAGCAATCAGTACGTGAATATTATTTTTAGGATTTAGCATTGATAAGATGATGATGTACATTACTACTTACAGTGCCACATGTAGGAGCTGATTTGTTACCAATCTAGATACTTATAATCAGTGCCAGTTTAAGGGGGGTCCGCAGTACCCGCAGCGGACAGGGCCCCAAGGCCCAAGGGGCCCCGCAGGGCCCCCGGAGGGGGCCCCGCGGGGGCCCTTTTGGGTTAATTTTTTTACAGTATTTAGCTCCTCTTGAAAAAAATAATTAAAAAACATGAGAAATAATTCTTCACTATAAAAAAATATTAGGTAGGTATGTACCTACTTTTGAAAGAAATTACAAAAAAAATTAAACCACAAAACAAAAAATTGTTATAAATAATAAAACAATGTTTTTACGTGCCAAGCCGTGCCACGCTGCACGCCAAACCAAACCAATAACAAACCAGCCTAGCATTTTTGCGTAGGTATTTCGATTGTCATTAAATTGTGTTTAAAAAAATGTCATTACCTACTTATTTGGAGGGGGGGGGGGCATGAGCAGCGTTGGACCCTACCCAAAATAGCTTAAAATGCCCCTGAGTAACGCAACGGGAGAAAGGGCGTTTTCAAAATTAAAATTGACAAAAAATGACCTCAGGACTACAATTTCCCAGCACAAACTGAATCACCTGTCAGTGATGAACATAAATTACGACACCTTACAGAATTTAGATTTTTCGACTATACTAGAAAAATTTGTGACTGCGAAATTACGAAAATAAATGTTTTGAACCGTTACGTTGTGCCTAGCTACCTAATGTAGGTACCTACCTATAATAATGTACCTACCTACTTTTCTAAAAAATTGTCATTAAATTGTGTTTCAAAAAATTACCTACTCATTTTGGGGGGGGGGGGGGGGGACCTGGGGGGGGGCCCCATGAGCAGCGTTGGACCCTACCCAAAAAAGCTTAAAATGCCCCTGCTTATAATAAAACAATGGAAAACACATGGTGGCTTGAAATGAATTTGTCATAAGGACCAATTTCTACAATTTTTATTAAATACTTCAGGATCACTTACTTATGTATTTAAATATTAATTAAAAAGTAAATACAAAAAATATTTTTGTTATCCTTCAGATTTTCTGTAATTAGTAAAATTAATTGTCCTGGTCAGCGTACTCAAAACCACATATTTTGATAAGAATGTTCTTTTCAAAATTAATTACTTACCTATACAGGTCAGTACTTTTTGAGTGAATTTATTTATATTTTACAAGCCATAAACATTGCATCTACTTTTAGAACCACTTATAATATATATATATTCTAATTCTATACAATAATACCAATTTCATTGATCCGCATATGAATGGTTTATTTAAATAAGGCAATAAATACCTTTTTTTTTTAATTGTACACAATGAATGCAGTTTTGTTCTGCATGTATGCCAAGGCAAATTTGGGTTCAGCTGAAGTGTCATTGGAGACAGAGAGTTTCATGTTATAGTATTTTGTTAATCAAGTTTTGCATCCTATTGTTATGATTTGACTTGGGGTTCTTTTAATTTAATTGCAATTTAAATTTATTTCACAACATTTCTCACACTATAGGTTACAGCGTACTGTACACTCTTCACGCTCTGCCCGCAGGTGTTCGCCTTACAATGGTCTAAGTGACTTTTCCCCCCGCAGAATCTTTACTTGTATTTACATGTGCCACAGAGACAATTCTTGCTTGTTCTCGAACATGGTAGATACTTCCACTAGGATTGTTCGACACACTTCCATAATGGATTATACTAGAGGCAGACACACACACCAGCAAGCTACGTGCTCAAGCTCACGTCCCCACGAGCTCATACGTTTGTAACACTATTATTAATAGTAAAGCTACCTCATAACTAAAAGTGAGTGTAACTTTATAGATCTCTGTTTATAAGTTATGTTTGTTTTGTGATGTTGTAGTTGGTAGAGAGGCATGTCGCGGTGGCGCAAGTTGGCGGTGGGAGGCGCAGGCGCCGTGGGGACTGCGGCTCTCATCACTCACTTCCTGGCTGGAGATGATTCCGCTAAGGTAAATCCTCTTTATATGGCAAATAATCAATATACTAATTTATGTGGTGTGGCGATTGTTGTCTTTGTGTGAATTAGTATTGTTACCAACCAAGTGTGTACCCAGGATCAGAACTAGGGGGGGGAGGGGGCAAGCCATGGTGGTAGAATGGTCATTTCAATAATTGTAATAAAATTTAATAAGGATTCAGGTATTTTTTTATTTCCAGGGGGGCAGTGACAGACTCCCGTTAACATTTGCAACGACTTAGTTGTAAAATTTGAAAAATAACTACTTAATTAAATAAGGTCTGTGGGAACCTGTAAGGACAATATACATACATTCCCAAAATTGCATCGTTGAAAACAGTGTTATCCAAGTTGCTGATGTAATGTGTTAATGAGATAATAATGAAAATAATTTTGTTAATATTTCATGATAATGTTAACAATCTCTCTATTAATATTTATGAATAATCTAAGCGCAGAGTAAACACTTCTCATAGGAACATAAATATAAGGAGTGTTGACTAATGACAGTAGAGTAGGCATTGAGAGTAGGTAATATTGCAATCTAATCTATCTCCAGTAGGGAGTGAAGTTTTATAATCTATCTTCTAACTTCCTCGTTAATTGAAAATAATGCAGGTTCTAGGACGTGACATTGAAAATGTAATCTGATGTATGACTCACTGTGAGTAAATTTAGCACCTAATCTAATCTAAGTTGCAAAGATATATAACATTTTAGACCGGTCCGTAGCTCAGTGGTAACACTGCGGACTCTGAATGGGAAGGTTGTGGGTTCGATTCCCGGCGGAGCACAAAAAATATACCATTTATATTTTCAAATTTGCTCTTCGCTGGGTTGAAAAATTCATAAAACCTTTACCAATGACCGGTCACCAAAGGTCCATCCAGCCTTACAGCAGCTGGGTCTTGCTTGAGAATTGGCGCTTTGTAGCGATGACGATCAAGCTCGTAAAAAGGTCGATAGCTCAATTGGTAGAATGCTTGCATTCCATGCCGAGAGCAAGGGTTCGATCTCAAAGGTTTACTCAGCCTTCACAATAAAATGAGAACCAGCCCCCCCCGGGAGCTGGGAAACCCCCACTTCAACTGAAAGTGGTTGTTGTGAGGCCGGCCCCCTTACCTGTAAAAATAAATAGGTCCCGAAGTGCCACATGCGACCCCTTCGGGAATAACGCAGGCAAGAAGTTACACTATATGTGTAGCTTAGTTGCGTTGCGTTTTGGGGATTTACATTATATGCTTAAGTTCGCGCCTGCACATGCCGCATGTGTACCTACCACATTAAAACCCAAATCTCAAATGAACATACACTGCGCAACTCTTGCCGACCTTCCCTGAAACAGGGGTGACATTGGCAAAGTGAACCATTTTCTACAGCATGGGTGGTCAGCCGCATACCAGTCCAACCTATAAGTCAAGGAAATAATATACAATTTCTGACGATTCTGACGACACCAACTTAGGCTTACTCGAGACTTGTCCAGTTGTGTGCCGGAGCACCAGCTCTGATTCAAGGGAAATGAAACTCCGATGATCAATGGTCAGCTGCTACTAATTTATTCAGTCATTGATTTCTCCTTTTATAGTGCAAAGTCGTACATACTTTTTCCTTTTTAGGCGACCACAATAATTATATAAATCTAGAAATTTCCTGCAATGTTTCACATTTAACAATAATTCTTAAAATATTTCATCAGCACATTCCATCTTATACGTCAGCGTTTTTCAACCTGTGGGTCGCGACTCCCTGGGGGGTCGCGGAACCTCTGTAGGGGGGTCGCGTCATGAAAAAAGGTTGAAAAACACTGTTATACATTATTTCTTTACAAAGCATTATTTAGAAAATCAATTAATACTAGGTCTCACTGACAATGCATTATTTGACAAATTCCATTAATTGATAATTATATAAATCTAGATTGTTCCATACATTACTTAGACAAAACAATATTATTTGAAATACAAGATCAGCAAATTCTTTCTTGCACGTTCCTTCCTGACATTGCATATTTGACTTATTCAAAGAATTATTTTAAATAACAAAAATGTGAGTACATAATGTGGCTACTTTCTGCGGTTCTGGAACAATCTATGATATTCTGACTTATGTTAAAAAGTATTTTTAACATACAACAAATTAGGTACATCTTTTAAAAATAATAATATGGATAAACATCAAAACAAATACAGAATACAAAATTATAATTTAAGAAACCCTAGTCCTAGCCCCCAACATTACAGATCAACCACCATTTCTTTTTGTCCTTACATGCTTCTTTCATTTCATCCAGAGTCATAACCTTCTCCTTTTATTATGACTTTGGATACCACCAAAATGGAAAATTCAAGATACCTAATTATCATTCTTTGTTTATTTCTTCCCACACCAACATTTGATTTATACATAAAAGAAGAGCAATGATGATAGCTCATTAATTGTTCATTAAAAACATATAAAAAGACAAGTTTAACGCAACTAAGCTACACACATAGTGTAACTTCTTGTCGCGTTATCCCCCCAAGGGTTGCTAGTGGAACCTATTTATTTTTACAGGTAAGCCAACCACTTCAGTTGAAGTGGCGGTTTCCCAGCGAGCTAGTTTCCAAGGGAGCTAGCTTAAATAGTTAAAAATAAGAAACACATGGTTGGCTGCCTTTTAGCGACTATCCAGTCGTTATGAAGGAGTGAAGAACTCCAAATCTGTGGGTGTATTTCGCGGAGCATTCAAGACACACCTTTTCAAAAAGTCTTATCCGTGATCAGACAGGTCTCTTGAGGTGTGACACACACAAAAGCGGCGCTCTCTTATCATATGTAATTTAAAATAAATAAGCCTGATATATATAAGTATTAAGTATATTTGTATCCAAATCAATTTTTCAGAATCTTCATCTTACTATTTGTGTACTGTATTCCATATTGTACATTTTGTATAAGATGCTTTATTTTATTATTTAGATTATTATGAATAAGCATTCTCGTACTCTATACACAAACAAAGGTTGCTTGATGTTGCAGAAGCGTGTCCCTGTGCTGAAGGCAGCGACCGCCAAGCCTGAGAAGCGCCCGCTGCCCCCGCGCTCCGAGCAGCTGCAAGCCCTGCAGTCCGGGGAAGTGTATGACGTGCTCATCATCGGGGGCGGGGCCACGGGAGCAGGCTGTGCTCTAGATGCTACTACTAGGGGTGAATATCTATTATTGTTCCTTTTTTCATTATTTTTTTTTTCTTATTTGAAAAAAAAATAGATTTGTGAAGAGGAATGCAATTCTCCAACCTATTCTGCCCGGCCAGAAACAGGTATTAATATCATCAATTAATAATTCATTATTGTTTATTTTAATGAATTATTAATTAATAATTACTTAATAACATCTGTTGAACCAGGGTCAAAGTTATGGTCAAATGACCCAGGCGGGAATCGAACCAACATTGTTCTATTCCAACTTCACTTTTCACTTTTGCCAATACCACCCTGGTTTCAGGGAAAGGTGGCAGGAGTTGCAAGATTCATTCAACTTTGATCACAGATTATAGATGGTAGCATCAGATTCAGAAGATTTATAGTTTTAATGAAGTCTGCACATTTCAAAACGTTGAAAAAGTTCTGAGACAATCTGGGTTTCTAGGGCAAAGACTAACTAATATATTTTTATTGTTTGCTAAAGACCCTAGTTGCATAGATGTTTGAAGTTTGCCCACCAAGAAAAAATCCAATTTCAAACATCCATGCAAAAAGTGTTTCAGATATCTGTGTGCTTTATCAGCTGGTAATATGAACTTGTAAGCCAGATGTTACTACCAGCGCCCTGGGCGAGATTTCTAAGGCGCCCCCTATCCATCATTCAAATCCATACGAAAAACATAAAAAGGGGCGTCTGTCCTCCATCCAATGCATCAAATTGCTTTAGACCTCTTGGCTTTAGGACGGATAAGAGAGTTTTAGAATAATGTACAGCAAATGAAAATGTCTCATCTATATTTAAATATTCCAGAAAACATCAGAATCCTTTTGAATGATGGATGTATAATTGAGCGATATCTTGCAGGTCTGCGCACTGCCCTGGTGGAGGCAGATGACTTTGCCAGTGGCACGAGCAGCCGCAGCACCAAGCTGATCCACGGCGGGGTGCGTTACCTGCAGAAGGCCATCATGCAGCTGGATGTGGAGCAGTACCGCATGGTGAAGGAGGCGCTGCACGAGAGGGCCAACATGCTGGCCGTGGCTCCGCACCTCACGCACCCTCTGCCCATCATGCTGCCCGTCTACACGTAATATACTTCACCATAGTCCGGTCGATAGCTCAGCTGGTAGAGTGCTTGCATTCCATGCCGAGAGCTTGGGTTCGAATTCCACCCAGGGTGTCAGAAATGATTGCCCGTTTCGGTGTTGATTTCATAACCCAAAATAAAATACTGGCAAGGTTTACTCAGCCTTCACAAGAAATGAATACCAGCTCCCGAGGGAGCTGGGAAACCTTCACTTCAACTGGAGTGGCTGGCGTAAGGCCACCCCCTTACCTGTAAAAATAAATAGGTTCCACTCCACACGCGAAACTATTCGGGGATAATGCGACAAGAAGTTACACCATATGTGTAGCTTGGTTGCGTTGCGTATAACATCCATTGTTAATCCACTTTTGTGCCATCTTTATTCTTGACTTGTCTCTGTTGTTCCATAAGCATAAAGTTTACATTAAAACTCAACCATGGTATTGAACAAGAAATGTGTAGTAATGAAAGCAGCAAGTGAGTGTTTTATTTTCCATACATTTTATGTAAATTGCCATGGTTGAGCTTTAACGTAAAGTTTTCTGAATACTGCGAGGATTGAGTGTGATTATCCTCGCAGGCCACAGATGAATGTTGAAAATTCGCCTTTATACTGGTTAACAATGCACTTGTCAAAGTCCCTGAAAATATGACACTGATAAATTTAGTTCTTATAATTTAGAATGTAGGTAGGTATTATCCTATGAAAATGAGAATTAAAATATTTGTCAAATTCTGGGCTGTAAGTCTCACCGACTTACCGACCGAATATCAGCAATATTTGTATGAAGACCTGTCAATCCAAGATGGCCGCAAGTGAATAGCTGATTAGTCTTCATACAAATGTTACGGATATTTGGTAGCTAAGAATTACTGTGGTGATGAGACTTCCAGCCCTGTATAGGTATTTTTAAGACATTGATTCAAAACATTTCACCAATGGTAGTTAAGGATGTGACCAACTTTAGGCATTCATCATTTTTACAAGATATCATTAAATATCTGAAAAATTTGTTCTATTTGATGTCATTATGATGACATTCAGTACAATTTTTCCCAATGTTTATATGTAAATATTTCAATATGTATAAACAGGAATAAATTAAAAGTTTAGGGGTTTGTGTGTTGACATTGTAAAGATTCATTTTAATTAAAATTTGAAAAATAAAACACAAAGTTTTTTCTTCACGAGTTGAGTTTTATTCCTTCGAGCGCTTTCGATGTTATCACATCATTATCAAGACTTCTTGATAATGATGTGATAACAATGATGTGATTTAAAATTTTAACAGGAATAAATTGTTACCTAATAAATTACATTTTTGCTTTTAGTTGGTGGCAAGTGCCATACTTCTGGTTTGGCATAAAAATGTATGACTTTGTCGCTGGTGATAGAAATGTCAAAAGTTCATATTACCTTTCTAAAAAGAATGCTCTGGAGCTCTTCCCAATGCTTAAAGGAGACAAACTCTGCGGTGGGATTGTGTACTATGACGGTAAACAGAATTTCATACATTTTAAGAAATTAATATGTTTGTGTATCAATGATGAAATATGGATTATTGTTTAAATTCCTTTCAGGTCAGCAAGACGATGCTCGGATGAACTTAGCCATTGCATTAACAGCCACAAGACACGGCGCAACTGTTGCTAATCACGTGTCTGTAACTAAACTGTACAAAACAGAAAATAAACTAAGTGGAGCGAGAGTGAAAGTGAGTACATGAATTTATACAGCTACGTGATGTAATGACAGGGAATTTGATATACTTTTATGTAATTTTATTTATTATGCAGGATGAAATAACTGGGAAGGAGTGGGATGTGAAGGCAAAGACTATCATTAACGCAACTGGTCCATTCACTGACTCAATAAGAAAAATGGATGACCCCACAGTCAAGGAAATATGCTGTCCTTCGTCTGGAGTCCATATTGTCTTGCCTGGATACTACAGGTAAAAATAACTTTTAAGCTCAGAAATCTAATATTCTCAGCTTTTGTAGGAATTTTGGTGTTAATAAAAATTGAACATTGTTTGCATTTATTTTAGTCCTGAGCAAATGGGACTGCTTGATCCATCAACTTCTGATGGTCGCGTTATTTTCTTCTTACCTTGGCTCCGGCAAACAATTGCTGGCACCACTGACTTGCCATGCAAAATCACTCACAACCCTAAACCTACAGAGGACGAAATCATGTTCATCCTCCAAGAAGTTAAGAACTATTTGAATCCAGATGTTGACGGTAACTTAATTCCATTAAATTGTATTTATTTTTTTATCTTGCAAACAAACTGATGCTTTATGGTTTGATTCAGTCCGCCGAGGTGATGTGTTGTCTGCATGGAGTGGCATCCGTCCTCTAGTGTCTGATCCCAACAAGGGAGACACCCAGTCCCTCGCTCGTAACCACATAGTTCATGTGAGTCCTGCTGGGCTGGTGACCATAGCCGGGGGCAAGTGGACCACTTACAGGTCAATGGCTGCGGAAGCTGTTGATGCCGCTGTTGAAGGTTTTTATTTTTTTACGTCTTGGTTAATATTTACTAAATGCAACAAAGAAGGAAAAGAAAATGGAATATTTTTACATTTTAGCTGGAAAATTGACTCCTCTTTATAAGGAGAGCCAAACTGATGGCTTCCTGATCGAAGGAGCTCATGGTTGGACACCCACAATGTACATTAGACTGGTGCAAGACTTTGGTCTGGAGTGTGAGGTAATATCAAAGACATATTTACTTACAAAATCATAATAAAATATTTCTCATTTCTGTGATGTTAATATGAATGTTATCCTTGAACTGTGTAGGTGGCTCAACATTTAGCCATGTCATATGGTGATCGTGCTTTTGCAGTAGCTAAAATGGCTGCTTTAACTGGGAAACGGTGGCCCATTATTGGTAGGAAAGTTCATCCCGAGTTCCCGTACATTGACGCTGAAGTCAGGTAAGGCTGGATTTGATTTGACGTTGTCTTCATTACGTGTTATAACACTATGAACATTGTTGGTTTACTTGTTGACAGGTATGGGGTGCGTGAGTACGCGTGCACCGCCATTGATATGATTGCTCGTCGCCTGAGACTTGCTTTCCTCAATGTGCAAGCGGCGCAAGAAGCCTTACCTGGAATCATTGAAATTATGGCTGAGGAGTTGAAATGGTCCAATGATGAAAGAAAGGTGTGAGGGTTTTTCTTTTGATAGTATTCAATTAGGATGTTTGTAATATGTGAGGATATTCACTGCTAACTTTTCGTTCGTTCAAAATCCGCTTCAAGACTCAAGCCGTGCTCAGGAGAACTCTCTCACACCATTTGTGGCTCTGCTACAAATCACTTAATAATATCACTTATAAAACAGATAAGGAATCAAACATTTAAACACACCCTCGAGTAAGCCTAAGTTGGTGTCGTCAAAATCATTGATAAAACTGTAAATTTCATAAAAATATAAATATATATGTATTGCAGAAACAAGAGAAGGAAGCCTCCGAGTTTCTGGCCAATGAGATGGGACAGATGGTGAACCGTGCCAGTCGTGACAAGATTCCCATCAACCTTACCAAAGATGAGATTCAGCTCTATATCAAGAGATTCCAAATTATTGACAAGGATAGAAAGGGATATGTTTCTATAAATGACATCAGGAGAGGATTGAAGGTAAATTAATCCACTATGTATTTCATTTTTTTACTGTGCTATCTCAATAATTACAAACAAATTGAAAGCATATTTTTGTTGTTCTTAATGCATTGAATTTTAGGAATTAAAAATTGAATCTCCCGAAGATGTAATGCATGCCTTACAATCAGAAATAGATTATAGTTATAATGGGATATTGAATCTATCTGATTACATACAGGTAAATAAATCTGCATAAGCCGTCTGGGGGATAATCATAAGCTAAGATTGAATGTTTGTATGTGGGGACTATGTCTATTTATTCACAATGCCTCGTTCAGCTCCATACTGCACTCCGCCCTAACTTACATGTGTGTGGGGAGTATGTTTGTGTCTTACGCTTGCCGTTATGTTTTTCCGCAGAGCACTGGAGAAGAAGTACCCGGAGAAGAGTTGCACGAAATCCTCAGGGAAATTGACACCAACATGAATGGACAAGTGGAGCTGGATGAGTATCTGCAGGTTAACCTTTACTTATTTACTCCATTACCAATACTAAACATTAAGTTGGTAAGTGCTGTGTTGCTGCTGCTTGTTTATTACATACTTATTAATTTAAAAAAATACTTCCATCATATATGTCTCATAGTTCGAACTATTAATACAACAAAAGTTTGTTTGTATTTGAACATTATTGTAGGATACCTATAGGGTAAAAGGGTAGCGTGACAGTTGAGTGAAAATAAAAACAGATTATAAAAATTTATTGTATTACATACCTAATGTTTGATAGAATTTCTACTTTTCGAGTGGAGAAGAACTGTTAATATTTTCATATAACCTAAACCTTAAAGCTTTTTACTCGTAGTTATTAAGTTATCTCAGCTCTTCACAAAAAGGGGCTGCTCTGTTGAGAACAGAGAAAGAATACCCAATTACTAGTAAACGCATAAGGTTAGCCACCTTACCTGTGAATGATATCTTTGTCACCTGATTATTATGTTATCTGTCGTATTTTCTTTACATATCAAAGGGGTTTGTCTCTGTAAAAAGTCTTATTTCCATCATTCATTTTGCCATAGCAACATCATGACTTCATTTTGTACTTGTTTATTTTTTAACTTATAGAACTTTTATTCTCCTCACGTGCTACTTTGTGTTTGTGTTATTTTTGTGGAAGTTCTTGTATTTCATTGGATACAATCATTTTTGCATTAAGCAGGACTGTAATATAAATGGGTAACGCCGTTTAAATTTGTACCATAACTGTCGACCGGCAAGATTCAAGAAAACGAAAACATCGTGAGTTAAATTAAGGTCTATTCAAAATGACGGACAGGTTTGAAAAATTAGGTTTTTTTACATTTCGATAACTCATTTCTTTTTTCGACGACGAATACAAGATTTTATAGCAGTTCGTAAACACTGTTCAGTAAAAATATAAGAGCACCATTTTGAATGTCTATAAATATGAATGTTGTTTGTCTATGAATGTTTAATAAAAATATGAATACGCACATTTAATAACTACTTACCTAAAATCGTTCATTTATTATATTTCAATAAGTTTCCTTGACTTATAGGTTAGTATGAAGCTGACCACTCATACTGTAAAAAATGGTTCACTTTACCAATGTTACCATTGTGTCAGGTAAGGTCGGCAAGAGTTGCAGGGTTTATGTTCTTTTGAGATTGGGTTTTATATTGTAGGTTCACATGCAGCATGTTTAAGTACGAACTTAAAGTCTTAAATGCAATATATTTTTGTAACTTAGATTATAGATTATCATAGATTTAGATAGATAGGCAATGGTTTTTTTGCGTACATTTTTCACAGTATCCAGCCCCGATATAAAAATTAGGTACCTCTGTGGTCCAAATTTCATTTAATCCGTTTAGCCCACAGATCACGGAATAAACCTTTTTGCTATTTTGAATAACAAACATCAAACGGTGCATTTAAAATATTAATAGCATGTAGTAAGGTTGATTAGATAGTTTTATGTTTCAATTACGTAAATGTTATTTGTTAGTCAACCATAAATTAACGGTAAGTAGGTGTATTTTTTTAAACCTACGTGAATACACCTTAATATGGTAACATACGGTAAAGATTGTAAATAAAAAACCGCCCGACATTACCTTAAACTTGTGCCATTTGAAAAATAATACTGTCAGCAATGATAAAAACATACAATCATTAGAAGAATTAATGGATCTAAGTAAAAAATATACAACTGACAACATATTCGAATACATACCTTAATAATGCCAAGCTAACTTCCACTCAAAACACTCACGACAAATTCCCGAGTCTGATGTAAACGTTCTCAGAAGAAAATGAAGGTATCGAATGAGTTTTTTTGTGTTGTCCACACTGCATCAAAGAGTTACCATACGTGAACAAATACTTAGGATTGCAAGATTTTTGTCAGTTCCAATGGAATTGGTAACATACTAAAAGAAAAATTTCGGAGCCAAAAATGGAGACAACCCTTAGCAATCAATATTTCGTGTTTAAATAAGTAAATATTATTGTGGCTAGTACAGAAAATGAAAGATACGTTACTAAGGTATATGCAAAAATACTCAACTTTAAAAACGTTTGACTGTTTTGATCGTATCATGCCATCAAAGGGTCAAAAACGGGTTGCGGACATGTAAAATTTGTATGGGAATGGAAAAAAGGCGTTTTTGTTTTATTTTTTAATTAAATCGCTACTTAATGCTTTTTGCAGTTTTTTTTTGTATTTCGATACGCTTTTTATTTACTTTACTCTGATAATTTTAGAATTCAGTAGAGATCACCAGTTTTTATGACAAGGTGAAAATCATTAGGGGACACACGCACAAGACAAAAGGTACAAATTTCGACGGCGATACCCAAATAGTAGTGATGCAACAAATAGTACATCCACTGAATACCAAATATTCGGCATGGAGACCAACCGAATACCGAATATTCGGCGGCTGTCCACCGCCTTCCGAGTCTTCACTATTGGTTGCCCAGTTCACCTCATTAAACCCCGCGCGTCATGGCGAGAGGCTTTTCTTGGAAGCTGGAAACGTTTATGAAGAAAAACGTAATCCCCTGCTTCCAGATAATGCTGACAAGATAGCTTTTCTTTATCACAACCTGCCTCTTTTAGAATTTGAATATTCATTGAGTTAAGAAATGAAAAAGTGACTTTTAAAATTAATTTCGTATTTAAAATGTTTTTAGGGATTACAATATAACTATACACATTCAATGAAATAAAACAAAATATAAAATTCACGAAATATGCAACTCTATGGGGGCAGGTGTGAGGTGGCATGGTTCCCAAAAAAACAGACGCGGCCTAGTGTTACTTGTTCTTACAGCCAACAAATGTAGGATTTATTAACAAAATGCTGTTTTCAAATGTTAAACTTTTTTTATTTTTGAACTCAAATTGCACCACGCAATGTTAATGGAGAGAGAATCGGAATTCTTCTTCTTTTCTTTTAAATTGGTATTTGGTACGAGGAATATTTGACCACAAAAAAAAACTATTCGGTATTCGGCCGAATAGCGAAAAAGTAACCGAATATGCCGAATACCGAATAGTTACTGAATATTCGTTGCAACACTAATAAATAGGTTAAATGAATGGATAAGAATAATGAGTGTGTTGATTTCCAGATGATGTCCGCCATCAAGTCTGGCCACGTGGCTTACTCCCGCTTTGCCCGCATGGCTGAGATGGAGGAGGCGCATCACGAGAAGGAGATTCTCTTGAAGAAGATTTCAGTTGAGCGCAGTGGCGGAGGACTTTAAATATAGTTCTCGTCTGAGGAAAACATGTTTACACTAATTTATTGTTGCAATTATTGATTTCCATTTTACTGCGTGTATAAATTATAATCCATTTTTAGAGATTGCTCTTGTGATTACATTTATAAATTATCGACACAAGTCTATTGATTTAATGATAGTTCAGTTGAGTTGAGAAAACGTTGAGAAATCTGACCTTCTCCGCCATTATGGCTCGTCAAATGCATTTTTCAATTAAATATAAAATGTCTTAACAATCGTAATTCCAATTTAAAATCATTAACTTAACTATTGTTGAAACAACGAGCCTTTAGTCATATGAGAGTGTGAGGCATTGAACAAACATACTTTCATTGTATATTTATTAAGGATGGAATCCTTTGTACTTTTGCCATTTAATATATTTAATTCCCTCCTTTTCTATTGGATGTATCATAAATGTATCAATCTATGTAAGTTTGTACCTATATTTTTAGTTTGTAAGTAGGTAGACAATGTGCATACCTAAAAGAGTTTAAAGATGTTGCGGGATGACCTAGTCACCCCCCATTTCTCTACGTAATTTTGTTCATGGCTACTGCTAAATATTTCCTACAAATGGCTTTATCCCGGGACATGGACTTATTTCATTTTAACTTCAGACTTTTTATTTCTTTTGAATTATTATAAATAATCTGTATCAAATGAATTATTGCATGTACTGACAAAGACACTGTGTAAGTACATAGGTATGTAATTAAAGATTTTAGATTGATGAGCTCTATGTGATAATGTAAAGATCTTGAAAAGTTTTGAAAAATGTTTTACTTATAGGTATTAATTTGACATAATATGTAATTATTATCTAGAGTTTTGGTACCTAACTTATTATATTATTTTTTTCCTTTCCTTAGAACATCTAAAATTAAAAAATATATATTTTAAGCCATGATTGATAAGTAATAATTACTTATTTCTACATCTTGATGTGAGTTTTGAAAATTACGTAAATTAACAAGAATATTGGTTGTGATATTTTTTATCTTCTTTTCTGTCTGAATTAAGTACTTAGTTAGTAACTTTTTTTCAGTACCTACTACATTAGAGTGGAAATAATATAAATAGTTATGAAGAGAGGCCAATATGGTGTTTATAAGAGCTTAAATCTGATAAATAGGTAACTGCACCAATCAATTGTTAACGGATTCATAACTATGGAATTACACTCTAGTTTTCCACAATCAATAAAAGAGCTTCTAGCAATACCTCTGGTTTGAGATGATCCCATTTAATATAACTTATTTACAGGTTCTATAGTGCCCTAGTCTTAAATTTTGAATTAAAGGCAGTGTTTAATCACAGAAAAAAATGTTCCATTTGTACTGCAGCCTGCTAGTACTTACAATTAGTCAAATAGTTGTGATGCAGAGATATGAAACTTATTCATTATTGTTGTATAGAATCAAAAACTGCCACTCAAGTTTTTTTTTCTAAAAATGAGAAATGTACAGAAACACAGAGAGTGCCATTTTCAGTGTTTTCATGCATTTATCTCATTTTTGGAAAAAATCCGAGATTGCTGCCTTTGATTTTATAAGACTCATATAAAGGTCACTCTTCATGTGTCTTCTTGTCATAGACAATAGTGATTGTCTATGATACCTTGTTTGTCTATGAAGTTTGAATGCCAACAATTTGACAGCTGTTAATGGCTTTCAAATACCATGGTACACAGATTGTAATGAACGCACCTAGGTGGTATTTGAATGAGGTCGCTGAAGTGATATCTGCTGATAAAATTTATGAGAAGTATTTTGTTTGTCTGCAATAAAATACTTTTTGATTTATTACACCACTTCCTATAACTTTAGGCATGCCAATTATTTTTATCAAGATATAAAAAAGAACTAAAGTAAATATCAAAAGAGCCCCCTGTAGATCCCTTTTCAATAACATTAATTATATTTGTGTCTCAAAGTATCAAAGGAATTTGTCTCAGAATGCAGGGTCTCTCAAATGACACTATCATGATGTTATCTACATATGACTTCTGACAGATACCTACACAGATCATAGCACATTCGTAGATGAGACGTTAAGTGGGAGGATTTTGTTTCTGTAATGATAGGAACTAAATCATTTAGTGCACAAATTTACAAATGACATTATATAAGTTTTACTATTTACCTATTTGTATTTACAATGTTTCAAAACATTTTGTGTATTTTTTAGTTTAGATCTTCATATTATGTATCTAAGATAATTTTTTGAAATGATGTTAATAAAACCATACAAGTGAAATAAACTAACCTGATGTTGATTCTTGAATTTCAAAATAATTTCAATTTAGCATTCATTAATTCTTTATTTGATCTGATGAACTTTACTGAGGCCGTTGACTGATTACACCAACAATATTTAGTTTTTCCTAGTAGAATTTAAGAGCGCGGTAGAAAATTTCTCGAAAACACAGTTTTTGACGTTATTTTTTTTCAATAAATATGGACAAATATAAAATTTTCACAACTGTTAGAGTTAGTTAAACATTTCATTTGCAATATGAATCAAATAATATATGTCTATATAAACGCTTTTATTACTTGAAAAAATAAAAAATACGAACACCTTCTTGCGGTAAGTGGAAAACATACAATTTTTGAACCAGTTTTTCTGTAAATTGTTGGTATTTTGAAATCTGAAAAAAATTTACAAAAATACTTTATATCCTGTTTTAGTTGGTGGTGTGATTTAAAATGTGATTGAGATGAAGAAAACTGAATTAAAAAAAAAAATCTAGAAGCAAAAACTGACAAAAAAGTGTACATTGTATCTTCGAATAAAATCTCAAAAAATGGTTATTTGTGCCCAATTATTTTCAAATATTGAAAAATATAATCTTGAGCTTAGTTTTAATTTTTTTCAAATTTTTTTTTTCACAAGATCTATTTTTTATTATTATTTTACAAATGGCTTTTATATGTATGCTTCGCGGCGTAAATCCGCAGACGGGCGCCAACGCTCACAGAGGACGGACCTGCTCCACTTTTTTTTTTTAGCTAAAACTCTCTCATAACAAACTTTTGATTCGTCCGTAAGTGATATGCAACATTTTCGAAGCGAGTACTGTTATGTTTAGATTGATAGGTATCTCCAGGATACTTACATCCGGCTAGCTCTCATCAGCATCACTCTCAGGGCGTGGGGTTCTTTCTTTCGGTTGCTCACTTGTACTTTGGGAAGGGTTTTATAATTAAAAGATAAAGTTAACATGAACAAATAAGGGTTTATTACTGTACTAATATGGGGGGGGGGGGAAAGGGGAAATAAGGGATTGGCCAGACCTACAGGTTGTCACCAGAACACTCCCTATTCCGTTGGCTGGAGTTCTAAACGGAAGGCCTGGGGCAGCGCCCCAGGCTAGCGGTGGTTCACACGTCCTCCACACGTGGGAGCCCCTGGGTGGGCGCTCCTATGTCTCTGGTCCACAAGGCGGGTGCCTTGCTGGCAGGAAATCCAAGTAGATGGGGGGGGAGGGAGCTCCATTGTAGTGCCCCCTCTTGCACCGCTTGGTGCTTGGTCGCTAACGTCTGACTCACTTCACATCTCGCCGGGAACTGATGACCGACGGCCCGATTAGTTCACACGGTGCAGTTCGGCCGCTTCCGTGACCGTTCGGCTCCGTTCGGCTCACAAACATACACTGCACACTTCGGAATTGTTCTTTCAATGTTATTATAAAATAACATAACAGTACATTTAACGATTTTCCATGTTACATTTTTACAAAAATATTATTTTTTGCAATCAACAATTTCTTAATAATACATTCCTTGACATAACGGTTGGTATGAAGCTGACCACCCATACTGTACAAAGATAGTTCACTTTGCTAATATCACCCCTGCTTCTGGGAAGGTCGGCAAAAGTTGCAGGGCTTATGTTCAACTTCTATGTGTGTGCTTGTGGGAATGCATTTAATATGAATCTGAAATGATATATATCTTTGCAACTTTAATTTAGATTAAGACTTTAATACTTAACTTAGAAATTTATCATTATTATTTTAGAAATAATCGGTCGACATTCTATCAGTATGTGAAAAACTAAATATTTACTAAGAAATACTGCGTGTATGCACTATATTGACCACTATTTTCAGAAAATTCCTTGGAACCTTCACATATCCATAACATATTATGTAGTTACGCTTACGAGTAGGTAACTAAAAACTTGTTTTTTTTTATTTAATGTTTTTCAAAGTTCTAATGAATTAATAAAGTGGAAATACACAAACCATTACCAAGACCCGTCGCCAAAGTTCATCCAGCCCTACAGCAACTTGGTCTTGATTGAGAATCGACGCTTTCTTTAGCGACGACCAAGCTTGCTGGGGGCTCTTGGGGTGTGATTTACAAAAAACAGCGCTCGCAAAAGTCATCCTGATATTATTATTACTAAAAATATAATTTGCGAAACTATTATTTTTTTGATAAAATAAACCTAAGATAATGCTGGGATAGTTCATAGAAGTTTCATCTTTTATTCACATCTCAGTCTACCCATACAATCAAATACATTTTTAGTATCGCTATTGAAGGATGGAAAAGGTTGAGTCTATCTGCACGGCATAAAAAAATGGCTGGCAAAAACTGAACTGAATAGCTACTATGAGTAATAACATAGAGGAGCGGAAACTAACGTGCTGATTTGATACATACTGCAGTTGTCATAAGAATAAAATTCTACACAATCTGAGCTAAGAATAAGCGTAAAATTCGTAATGTGAGAGTTGTTTTAAATATTTTTGAAATCAATTTCCTGTTTTCATAAGACACATTGGTCCAGTACACATGCAAACATTGCTCATGTAAAATTAGCTTAATGGTCTCTACGGCAAACAAAAACAAAGGCAGCGACATGCTACCACTTGCGTTTCTCTCCTGTCACACGTTGCAGTGGTTATAATGAAATGAGTGATAAAGTTAAAATATGAATATACAACTTGAAAATATGAAATATTGGCACGACTTTGGCGAACACAATATTTATAACGTGTGTTATCTGTCAACTCTAGTTATTTCCGGTCTAGTCGGCAGCCGTTATTTGAAATGGTACCAACATTCAAGATTTTTTTTTCGTTGTGCCGAGTTTTTTGTACACATGGAAATGCAACTGTGAAGTTCTTTGTTATTTTTATTACTAATGACCATTTTCGTAAGTAAGTTGAGACATATATATATATGTCTTTTTTGGTTAAAATAATTTTTAGTCCACAGATATTATAAGTTAATATACGTACCTTTCAAAAACTACGAATGAACGAGAGAGTAGAGCGCCGAGCGCGCCGCTGTGGCAAAGATACGAATTAAGCGAACGCGGATTTTAAAATTAAAAATATTTGAGAGCGCTCTTAAATGGTAACAAAATCACATTTTATGTATGTGATGTAGATACATACATCACATAGCTTTACAGCTCCATAAAGGAGATTTAAATAAATGCACATTGTCTTCATCTTCCTTAATAATTTTCTAGTTTGGTCTGCTTCTTCAGAGTGATGATCAGAGAAATGCACAAGTTTTTTTAAAACCGAAAGGAAATCCGAAACGTGTTCAAATTTTGACTAGAAGCTCGACTTTTACTAAGAATCATCTAAGAGTTGTCGGTGAAATTGGGAAAATGCTTAGTGGAATTGTAGGAGAAGGATGCTTTTGCCACCCATATCAAGGGCTGCCATTTTCTATCTGGGAGTTACATAGAACAATCCTAACTAAGAACTAGTTCAAATCTTGACTTACCTACATAGATGGCAGCCTTAGGCATATCAAGTAATCTGTGAAATCTATGTGTGAACATCTTTGTTGAGATTTACACTAATCTACCAATTAAAAAAATTAGCGCATTGATTTTGTAAAAATTATGTTGAGCTATTCAGAAATAAAATTTCAGTATTACTACAATTTTGGACGTTTTTTTTAATTCTCTAGATAAGTACCTACCTACTTAAAGAATGAAAAAAAAAACGGATTTTACTGACCGTGCAAAAGAGAAGAACAATTTTCTCTAGGTTTTGTCGGAGTCATATCCGACGTCCTCAGGAGACGTGTGTCCTCTATAAGGAGGAACCACGAACTGTTGAATTATTGTTGTTAGATCGAGGCCGAAGGTTGTAGATATTTATAGTAACCTTCGGAGATACATCCATAGATGTCGCTCTAGCTCCAGTTGTACAGAAGGACGATATTATGTCTTCCTGTGAAATCGTCCGATTAATGAAAGGGTGGATCATTGAAGTTAGTACTGGCCTCCATATACTGGAAAGCTTGTAGCTATCTGTTGAAGTTGGGGTGCCTGTGTATTTCGATTGCTTCTTTCACAAGTCGGGGGATGAGAAATCTTTCTTCAGATAGAATCTTTGTTTTATCAAATCTGATAAGATGATTCATCCCTTTCTGTGAATGTTCACAAATAGCAGACTTGTTCGGGTTATTCTTCTTAACTGCACCAATATGTTCCTTCAACCGGGTGTTGATGCTGCGTTTGGTTTGTCCAATGTAAAAGGCTCCGCATTCGCAAGGGACCCTGTACACTCCTGGAGAATCCAACGGGGTACTATCTTTTACACTTCGGAGCATTTTAAATATGGAGGACGGAGGACTGAAAGTTGTTTTGATATTAGCTTTTAAGAGCACACGGCTAATCTTGTCTGTCAGACCTCGTATGTATGGTAAGTATGCTCCACTTCTTGGAACGTCATATGAAGTGATAGATTTTTTGCTTTCAGCTCTGTTCAGAGCAGGAGCTACTAAGTTTGCTGCAATTCCCCTATGGGTGGTCAGAGCTACTGCAGAGTTATCTTACCCTTTCAAATTCTTGCATATAATTCTAAGTTCATATCAATCTCCTTGTAATAAATTTCCTTATTTCACATAAACTATTTATAGCATTTATACACTATAATTTATTTTTTTTAGTTCCTTGACTTATAGGTTGGTATGCGGCTGACCACCCATACTGTAAAAAAAAATGGTTCACTTTGCCAATGTCACCCCTGTTTCAGGGAAGGACGGCAAGAGTTGCAGGGCTTATGTTCATTTGAGATTGGGTTTTTATATTGTAGGCCCACATGCGGCATGTGTTAGCGCGAAATTATACATGTCTGCTTGTGGGAATGCATTTAATATAAATCTTAAATGATATAGATCTTTGCAGCTTAGATTAGATTAGATAGATACCTACCTATCTTATTTTTTCACAATTTATAAACTGATAGTCACACTGTTCTTGGTCCTTTGTTTCCTTTTTTGTTAATATTTTCTCTAAAAAATTTGAATAGAAAATAATTTAAATAAAAGGGCAGAAAAACGTACACGTAGGTAATAAGAAAATAAGTAGGTAAGTATGTTGTATTGTAGGTATTTATTTATTTATTGAAACAACATAACACAGGTGCATTAATCAGTACAGGTAGGTACCTACCTAGGTATGCATTTCATAATTCTGTACCTTAGAGCATAAACAACGGAAGTCCACTTTTTTGCGTTTTTGAGTTAATAATGCAGAAATTATAACAATTAAGTAGCTGTTCTATAAGTGATAAAAATATTGGAGTCCTCGGACTCATAGTTACTGAGATATCAAGTGTAATAAATATGGGATACACATATAGGGGAGACTGGTATAAAATGATCCCTTCAAGTTTCCACGAATCTACTAACGCCATCTAGAAAACAACGAATGCATTACGTCTGACATGTGTCAAGTTCGCACACGCAGTTATGGCAGATCGAGTGCTAGCGTTGTCAGCGAATTGTTAACGAAACATCGGAATCCGTTGTTTTTTTCTAAGGTAAGGGTCTTTTTGAGAGCTGTTATATAAATGAAGATGTGTGTGTTCGTATTTACTGTGGTATATTAGCATTGCTCTGCCATTCAAGTATTGAAATTCACATTGTATCGGTTCGAATTGTTTCGTGTGAGGTAATGTTTTGATTTGAAATATAAAAATATCGTTTGGGGTAAAACGATTCCGTAGTGTGTGTATAAAACGATCCGGGGATCATTTTACCTCAACACTTATTTTGTTTGTTTTAGATGCCACGTAGGTACATACAAACGTAAGACAAACAGTCAGAATTGGGTAGTTGAAGCGATGGCAGCGGCTTTGTCAGATGTAAAAAAAGGTACACCATATAAAACGGCAGCTATAGTCCATGCGGTACCAGTCATGGCTCTAAAAAGAAGAGCAAAATGAACTAATAAAAGCGCTACTGGATGTGGAAAAGTATTAGGTAGCAGGACAAGAAAAGGAAGATACCACAGCATGACCTTTCTGATACGGACGAAGATGCTGAAAATGATGTTCTGTGCATGTATTGCTGCTCACGATATTCAAAGTCAAGTGGGGAAGGATGGATACAGTGCTACCAATATAAAAATTGGGCTATGCGCTGGCGTAGACGAAAACGGTGCAGATTCGTATGTATGTGATCTAAATTGTACGTAAATAGGAGCATTCGTGACTACCATAATATAATAAAGTTATTTGAAAAAAATTAGCGTATTTCACTTGGGATCATTTTACACACAGGTGTGTATAAAATGATCCTTTTCTATTGTTTAATAATATTACTTCAAAAAAATGTTTAAAGCAGCTTTACTCAAATATTTTTTTCTAGCAGTTGTAGAAAAAGGGCCATAGTTTCATTACACATTAATGAAATAAACAATAGTCCTTTAAATTTTAAATGAATTTCATTTTTTGTTAAGGGGATCATTTTGTACCAGTCTCCCCTAAATGCGAGCATAAACCACGGAAGTTCCACATACGTTGTTCACATTACTTCACATTAAATAAATATCGATAAAAGAAGATAAACAGTTTTTACTGATCAAAAATATCTCGTCTAGTTTAGAAGTTATGATGGTTTTATAAAAGTGCACATTTTCACTAAAACTCGTCTCCTGCACATTTTACTAAATGTGACTACCGTTGTTTATGCTCTAAGGTACAGAATTATTAAGTATCTTGAAATGAAATTGGCGAAGATAACGAAGTCGTCTTCCATGGTTGGACCTACGCACTCTTCCGAAAAACCGGCGTTTTCTGGGGTTAACCTTCCCTTCCCTGTGCAGTGTAAGTAGTGCACGCTTAATAGATGTTTTTAGCATTTGAATACTAATTATTGTCATTTACTTCTTCATTAGACTTCAATTATACGTAATTAAAGCGATTAGCTATTAATATACATCATTTACCGATCATAAATCCGACTTTTATGAGCGTGTAGTCACTACACAACACAGTTGCGCGTGAATTTTTTTTAGCACACAAAGGAGAAGGTTAAAGAAAGCATCAAAGTGCAGTCCATTTACATTTGGTACCCTATCTACATGCAGATAGATAAGTACTTTACACGAATTATAACTTTCACCTAGTCCTAGAGCCTGTATGTGAAGTTGGTAGTGCGAGTTGGCAACTCAAAGTTGCAGTTTATTTTTATTGGGTTGCTCAACCTGTCAGAGAAAATGGAGGGCTTTTCAAGTTGTGTGAACTATGTTGTGTGTCATGAGAACTAATAAATAAAACATATTGATACGGCACACTTTTTTTGTGTAGGCCCTGAATTTCGCCATCCGTCGAACTCCTTGACAAAACTTAACCCTACACGCTGATTGGCCGGCGTTCGGCAAGACACCGGCCGAGCCGAATTTACTGTAACAAAATTTATGTGTTTAGTTGTAATAAAAAGGGAATAATTTGTCACAAGGTTTGTCGGCCTGTTGGCCCGAAGACCGGTTCTGTTTGTAACTTGTACTGAAAAGAGAAAAAGAGAATAAAAAAACGAAAGTAAAGAAAAACCCTTCAACCAAGTCTTCCTCATTTTTGATTTTAAAGAGAGGGTATCAATTGACGCCGCGAACGTGGGGCCAAGTCACTTGGAAAGTGACAACCCAAGTACCGGAGGACTGACTTGTGGCGCCCAACAAAGAACCAGAAGCAAGACAATGAAAACTGCGCGGCCCTGTGATGACTTGATGGAGCAGGGAGCTTCAGTCAATGAATACAGGACGCCAGTGGCACGGCTCCCCATGCCATTTTCGGGGAAGCCGGAGGAAGACCCAGGGCTATTTTTGGAGTCAGCCCTGGCGTACTTCAAGGAGAACGCAACCCCAGAGAGCGAATGGGTGATGTGGGCAATGGATTGGCTGCAGGGGGAAGCGGCTGCCTGGATGGCGGAGCTCCCAGTATCAGACTGGCTGGAGGTTGAATGTGCCCTGGAGGGAAGATTCAACAGCAAGTCTAGGAGGGAGAGAGGCCACTTCCTGTACCTCTATGGACGGCAGGAGCCCGGGGAGGAGGCAATGGGATTTATCTTGAGGAAGAGAGCGCTGGCCAAGCGCTTCTGCAGCACGCACTCGGAGCAGGAGGTCATCCAGCACACCATGGACCTCCTGTTGCCGCAGTGCCAGGCAAGGCTTCAGAGCGCCAGCGCCTCCTGGAGCAAGCTTCTCGCAGCTGCGGCAAGCTGTGAAAGCAGGGGCAGCAGCGATGACCACCATCCACTCGTCGGACCTCATCAGCAAGGAGGGCGACGGCCAGCCCAGGAACAGCAACAAGGGGATTGGCAGCCAGCAGCCTATCACCATCAGACCGAAAGGCAGTCACCAGGCCAGAAAAATCGTCCAATGGCATGGCAGCCACGGCCAGGTAGCGAGCAAGAGACCGCACGGTCATATTGGCACTGTTCAGGGTCACATCTCGACCGGTCTTGCCCCGACCGTGAGGGGAAGCCTTCGCAACCGGAATCAAGCCAGGATGAAGGTGAACCGGAGCATGCAAGTGTCAGCATGCTGAGGAACGCGAAAGTTCCTGAGGACACTCTGAGAGCAGTCGAGGAGTTTCAACGTGTGGAAGAGACACTGGCTCCAGAAGTTTCAGAATCCAGCCACGTCTGCCCTAGCCAGGATGGGAGGCCTGTACAGCCTGAGGCAGACGTGCTGCCAAGAGACATGGAAGATGACCCTTTGGAGAGAGAGCTGTACTTTGAACGCGAAGCCCACCCGCAAGTGTGCGAAGTGGAAGACTCTACGCTTGAGGCGATCAAGAGGAACCTGAGACAAGTCAGCATGGAGGTGCAGAGTGGACGACAACTCGTGCTAGAGGACTCCGGCTCAAAGAGGAATCAGAGCCATGGGATGGCCAGGAAACAGCCACCCCGCACCAGCAGAGACGTGCACCCAGATCAGCTAAGGTTACCGCCCGACAAGCAGGAGGAGGATCCGATCGAGCAGTACACGAGGCCGCCGGATACGACGCCTCGCCTTCAGCGCGCACCACCTCTCCACGAACATCGGAAGAGAAGGAAAAGGATGAAGGAACCGTGGCCAGGAGTGAAAAATCTGTGGCAAGGGTTGAGGGCGTAAGGAGGGTTAAGTTTTGTCAACAGAAGACGGTGGGAATTGATACGGCACACTTTTTTTGTGTAGGCCCTGAATTTCGCCATCCGTCGAACTCCTTGACAAAACTTAACCCTACACGCTGATTGGCCGGCGTTCGGCAAGACACCGGCCGAGCCGAATTTACTGTAACAAAATTTATGTGTTTAGTTGTAATAAAAAGGGAATAATTTGTCACAAGGTTTGTCGGCCTGTTGGCCCGAAGACCGGTTCTGTTTGTAACTTGTACTGAAAAGAGAAAAAGAGAATAAAAAAACGAAAGTAAAGAAAAACCCTTCAACCAAGTCTTCCTCATTTTTTATTTTGAAGAGAGGGTATCAATATAAAACAATTAAATGAGTGTTTATCTTCAATTCCACAGCTGACAAACTAAGATAACAATAGTATGAAGAAGGTTATGACTCTGGAGGAAATGAAAGAAGTATGTAAGGACAGAAAGAAATGGCGGTTGATGTGTAATGTTGGCGGCTAGGGTTTATTAAATTGGAATTTGTTTTCTGTTTGTTGTCCATAGATATTATTATTTAGTGATGTATAAAATGTAATTTGTCGTGTATGTTCCAATTGACGGTATGGGTATGCGGCTGACCACCCATGCTGTAAAAATGGTTCACTTTGACAATGTCACCCCTGTCTCAGGAAAGGACGGCAAGATTTGCAGGGTGTATGCCCATTTGAGATTTGGTTTTTATGTTGTAGGTTCACATGAGGCATGTGCAAGCGCGAACTTGTACGTGTCTGGTTGTGAGAATGCACGTAATGTGAATCTCAAATGTAACATATCTTTGCAACTTAGATTAGATTAGATTAGATTAGACCACTTTAGTTTGAAACAGAAAAATTGTGAAAAAATGTTTTGCAGTTTTCCGAATCCGATTATGGTCAATTTAATAATTGAATTACGGCAAAGGTAGGAAACTGCCCGTTTTGCTATTTACCTACCTAAGTACCTATACCTACTTATTTGCCTACATCGTCCTGACACGGCCCATAAAATGCCACGCCTCTGTGGAAACTTCGTTTATTGGAAAAATTCTGTGTACAGCTTTTTTATATTATTATTGTGATTTCTTGAAGGGCGTTCGGCAGTCTTGTTTCCAGAGACTGTCGCGGCGTGTCGATCTCCGGTTTCCAAATAGTTCCCGTGGGCTCATGGAGGATGTCCGAGAGTGCGGAAGAGTTTGGAGGAGTGTGATGATAAAAAGGAGGAGTGGAAAGGTTAGCTGAGCTGCTAGACGCAAGGCGTAAACTTTTGAGAGAAAGAGTGGTCCTGAAAAGGTCCACTATGGGATTGAAACTTGCGTCTGTTGAGCTCGGAAGGAAAGGATGAGTTTGGAGAGGTGTGATGATAAGAAGGAGGAGTGGAAAGGTTAGCTGAGCTGCTAGACGCAAGGCGTAAACTTTTGAGAAAAAGAGTGGCCCTGAAAAGGTCCACTATGGGATTGAAACTTGCGTCTGTTGAGCTCGGAAGGAAAGGATGAGTTTGGAGAGGTGTCTCGATCCTGAGAGCAGTTAGCCGTGGCGGCCAGGTATTGTAGGCAGCAATGCAGTTCCTCGAGTTTCTTGCGGTTGAAGAGTGGCGGAGAGGGTGCTGGCAGTGTCCGGTCGTCAGGCGAAGTGTTGGTGTCAGGCGAGAGCGAGCGGGCGAGCGTGTGTATTCGTCGAGTGTTGAGATTGTACTGCCCTCCCAGCCGACAGCGGCCTATCTTTATACTACAGTTAATAAGTCCACTGTTGGCTCCTAGCTAGTGTCGGCCAATGAGAGATCGCCGTAGATCCCTTTGTTCCGGGCCGTCTATTGTTTTCGCCGGGCAGTGACCAGTGGCGTTCTGTTGTAGTTGACTGGGGGAAACGCAGTGGCGCTACATTGTATGTATATGAAGACAGACTGCACCACACCTCTTTTTGTTGTAAGTATTATACTTTATGCAAATAATTAGGTACCTATTTATTGTTATGTGGTGTAAGGCATGGATTTAATACTTCCTCCATGGTGTAAGGTGAGATTTACAGAATATTTTACCTATGCTCGGGGCATTGTTTTTTTCTGACATTTTCAGAAAACGTGAAGATAAGTGAAAAGGTACCTACCTATCTATCTACCTACAGCCAATAGATATAGATAGATACCTACCTAGGTATTTTTTTAAATTAATACGAGCCAGGATGTAGGTAGGTACCTACCTACCTACTTATTTTATTTTATTTTTCTTTATTTACGGCGGTATGCCAATTACACAAAAAAAGATATATACCTACATACACACATGTTAGAGTTAAAATCACAGTATAAAACAATGAGTATAAATAGTAATGGAACTACAAAAAAAATACATATATGTAGAAAAAAAAATGTAAATTATACATGTAGGATAAAAATTAGAAAAGAAAAAGTACAATAAAACTTAAAAATAAACAAAAGATATGAGAAAACAAAGTCAAAAATTCAATGAACAATGAAAGATGTAAATTATACATGTAGGAGAAAATAAGAAAAGAAAAAAGTACCTACAATAAAACTTAAAAATAAACAAAAGATATGAGAAAACAAAGTCAAAAATTCAATGAACAATGAAAGATGTAAATTATACATGTAGGAGAAAATAAGAAAATAAAAAAATACAATAAAACTTAAAAATAAACGAAAGATATAAGAAAACAAAGTCAAAAATTTAATGAACAATGAAACACAGTTTACAATATCCTTATGTAGGATATGATCGGAATGATGATGTCCATGTAGCTACCTACCCAGATAGCAAGTCAGTTTGCTGCAAGTCAGTTTGCTGCAAGTTTGATTTCTACTTGAATTTATATTGTCATGTCAAATATGACAAAGTAAGCTTATTGCAATATTGCTGCAAGCTTGCATTTTGCATCATGTTTCAAAGATGAATAAACAAGTTTGCTTTTTGTTTGATACAAATTGCGTGACGGGCTGTCAAAAATACGACTAGCAGTGTTTTTATTTTATTTTATTTAAATAGCAAACAAACAGTTTTAACATGATACATCTTGGTACAAAAAGCATGATTGAAATAATTAAAAAACCAGCAAAGAAGTTGCCGTTTTGTAGATTTTGCTACAGATTTCGAGCTCTTTTTTCATAAAATCTCGCGACTTTTGGTTTTTCCCAGCGGCAGCACTGATCAGACACGAGTTGACAGATGGTGACGCGCGCAAATCCAGGCAAGATTGTTGTAAAATACTAGCTGACCCGGCAGATTTTATCCTGCCTTTATTTTTATAAATGAGATTCACTTTTGACACATCAAACTTGTTGCAAGTCAGATTCAAGTTAAAATGCTATCTGGGTATCTACTTACGCAACTTGCAATGCAACTAAGCTGCTCACATAGCGCAACTTTTTACTACCTAGCGTTTGGAACCTAAGTAGGTATTTAATTTCATATATACCTACTTACCTAAGTGGGGGTTTCCCATCAGCTTCCCGCAGCTATTTTTAATCCTTATAAAGGCTGCGTAAAACTTGCTGCTATTTTTTGGGTTTGAAGTAGGTAGGTTCCTACTTAGGTAAACACCAAAACCGTAAATCATGCTGACACCCTTGGTAAGGATCAAACCCCAGCCTTCTGGTATGGAACGCAAGCATTTTACCAATTGAGCTGTTGACCGAGCACATAATATACCTACTACCTAAACGGCTTGCATTATATAGGTACCTACCTACCTACTAATAGGTAAATAGGATAGAAATGTGAAAAATGGTTTCTTTACAATTTCATTGAAGTTAGCAGGTAGGACTATTCTCGTATTTAGTATAGGTAGTAAGCACGTAGTCAGTAATTAAAAATAGTGCGGAATGATGTAGGAGGGAGTTTTTGATTGGGGGCGGGGCGCGGCAGGAGGGTGGCCGAGGGGGAGGTCCCAGCGAGGGCTCGCTCAACCCTCTCACAGCCCCTCCCCCCACCCCACACAGGAAGCTCGGCCCATCAACACTCAAAGCAGGCACGCCCTCTTATCTAAACTGTGAGTTAGGCAGAAGCCTGAGGGAACTGTGAGGCAGCCACGAGCGCCAGGGAAATTCCTGGGGGGACCATCACCCACTTACATCTTATGGTGGAGGTGCCATAAGTAAATAAAATAAAATAAAAACATTCAGGTGCGGCCATAGGGTAGGGAAATAAGAAATAATATAAATTATAACGTAGGTACCTTTTTGTCCATTTGAATAAGTTTAAAGTTAAAACCTTCTTCGTCAGAAGGCAAGGGCGTAACCAGAATCAAAATAAGGGGGGGGGCAGGTTTTGAAAAAAAAGTTGAAGATCATCGTCACCAAAATATATCGTCGCACGCAATTTCCGAAAGTTCATTTTGTGTGCCCTTTTTTCAAAATTTCCTTGATAAAATTCAATTAAAAAATGCAATTCGAAACATGGTCATTTCAAATATGGCAATACAATTTAATAACGACATACGTTTACTAAGGTTATTTTTTACTTCCTAGTTACGCCCATGTCAGAAGGTATACCTACCTACATTTTCATCCTCTTCAATTATGAATGTGTTTCTTTCTTCCGATAAAAATATCATTGATTTTTTGCTTTTGTTTTTGAGTAAATATGGAAAAACTGTGTTCTTTGATTTAATTAAAATTTAATTCATTTAGTAGTTTCAGTTTTTCCATATTTACTCAAAAACTATTGACATTATTGAAATAATGTTAAGTATTGAACCTAAACAATGTATAGTTCTGTAAGTAAAAAGCAAAAAAAAAAATCCAAAATACAGCACACACGAAAAAAAAGCTAAAAATGTAAAAAAAACGCGTTTTTTTAAATATTTTTTTGTGGTGGCAATTCTTAAGTTATATATATTTTGTTTAAGCTTTATAATTAAGATAAAAAAAAAAATAAACATGCTTGATTTTTTTCATTACTGTAACTATTTTGCTAAGACCATAAAGTGTAAGAAACAAAAACGGCAGATGTAGAATAATATGTTGCTTTCCTAAATGTAGGTTTATCTATCTACGTAGTTGCCTATGTAGGATACTCGTCTCTGGTAGGTAGGTAGGTATAGGTGCTTATTTAAATGTTTCATGAGTTTATTGGAATTAGATAAAAAAAATAATGAAATAGATACCTACCCTACCTACCTAAATGGATGAATGGTGGTAGGTAGCTCATCGACACTAAACTGCGCACATGATTAGGTAGTATCTACTTATATAGTGCAACTTTTTACAGCCGTTGTCCTCGAAAGAATCACATAAGTACCTACCTACCTATTTATGGAGCGTACGGAACCTACATATTTAGGTAGGCAGACCGTACCCTACTGTAGGTAGATATATTCACAGGTAAAGGGGTCGGCCTTACGAAAATTGTACGAAAATTTTATGGAATTGTGGGTTTCCCAGCTCCCGAGGGGCTGGTTCTCATTTCTTGTGAAGGATGAGCAAACCTTTCCATTATTTTTATTCAACCTTAGTGGGGATCGAGCCCTAGCTATCTGTTATGGAACGCTTAAGCATTCGTAAGGTCTTGATAAAAATACATCAACGAGATTTCTCGGGCGGAAAATTAATAGTTTCGATGCATTAAAATAGTTATTATCAATAGCAGAAATAATAATTGTTTCCTCGAATTATAATATTACAAGGCGAAAGGGGGCTAGTATAATATTTCACATCTGCTCCGCCTACTAGCATCACTAGGGGGAACTCGCGTACGTTCGCCACATTTTATTCACTCTTCGGCTCTCATCGGGTTTTGGTTCGGCCCCCGAGACGATAAGTTCTGCCTTGAACTTTTATGACCAAAAAATAGTCCGTCGATGTTAAAGATATAACAATGCTGGAAATCATTTGAATGGTGAAGCTAATTGCAAATAATTTTGAATACCACCATTCTTAGTTTGGAAGTTTATAATTTCGATAAAATACAATCATTTTTAAATTTAGTCGCCGAGAAATAAAATATTCCGAAAATAGCCGATGCCCTCGTCTGCACTCTTCACTCCCACGAACACGCCCGAAGTAATCGATGTGTCTCGTGTCAAGATAAACGGGTGTTGTGAAAACATGTCGTTAGAGAAATTTGTGAAATATGTCCAGTGTTAGTGCATATGATGACGTCTGAATCTGCAAAATCGAAAGCCGAATACTTGAAATTGGATAAAAGCGGAAAAGTGAGTTGCGGTTAGTTGTTTAGTGGGTGTATTGGTCGTGATCGCACAAGCCCGTTTGGTGTCGGTGCGCAGGGGGAGGCGGGGCGACGCGCTCAGGGGGCCAGGCGAGCGCTCCTAACGCGGCCCGTGTCTACCCTAGTGATCCTCCCTTCCGAATCATTCGCCCATTTGTGATGAACTAGTATTTTATTACGCGGGCCTTGTAATCCCCCTCCGCGCGCGGAACCCTCGACCTACAAACGGCACTCTACACTGAGATGGCAAATTGAGTCAAGTAAGCCGGTGGATTGTTGTAGCCATTAGCGTTTTGTCGTTTTCCATGTTTGTTTTGTGAGCTTTCATTGTTTTTGTCCCTAACATAAATTCATGTAGGTTACTCTTCTACTTTCTATAGAAATCTGTTTTGTAAACACATTTAAAGTTGTTTTGTTATATTATCTTACGTGAAAAAATACCCAAAATACTGCTAACTAATGGATCAATAAATCCACGTTCAGGCTCAAATGGAAATCGACTTACGTCTACTCTCATTATATCTAATGAAGTCACCCTCAATAATATATTTTTTATTTTTTTATAGAAAACAATTAATATTCCCGTTTTCTTCAGACAATTAGTGTTAACCTGTTATTGTAAACAATAACTTGCAGTATCTACATATTTTTTTATTTGAATAATCAACTCATTGTACCTATAATTTGAAAGTGTTCCACATTGTTATGCGAGGTTCACGTGTGAGTGTTGGTGACAATGGGAGGACCAGGGGCCGCGGTGCCTAGGGCGCGGTCAGCGTCCTCCCCCCGCCCCCGCCCAGGGGCGTGGCGCCGCCTGCCCACTGCTAAATCACAGCAGATGACACCCGCCCACCTCCCACCACCCACCGCCCCATGCACCGTAAACAATAACAAACCACTAATCCACACATCCCCTGGGACCCCCATAACTATGATCAAGATAAATGCCCCAGCTCAAACAATATAACATGGAGTGATATTATTTTTAAAATATATAAAATTCACACACATAATATGTACCTACTATAATAAAACACATTTAATTTCTTACCATCAAAATACAACCCTGATTCTTAGATAATAATGAATTATCTCACTTTTTTTTTTTAATCAACTTAAGTACTAATGGAGTTGGAGCAAAGTTAGCTACAATTCTAATGTCTCTTGGCAGAGTGACATCACTATAAGTGTACCAATAATATTTTATTAGTTAGGGTTTTCCTTAGAAAACCGTGTGATTTTTTCCTGACTCCATTGGCGGATTTGTCCAAGCGATTTGTCTTTTTTTTTGCAATGTCATAAGGCAGTACGAAGGCTGCTCCAACTGGTCTGGTACACATGTGAGTTCCTATGCATGCAATGGTTTCAGTTATGTACCTACCTGACTAAAATTGTGCTTTTTTACGTCGCTGCCGCCCTCTCTATATTTCAACTATAGTCATATACTTACATTGTAAATCTGTTTATGCAGAATCAGAAACTGTGTTTGAGATTTTTTAAATAGACTCAAGTTCAGTCCAGAAATATAATTTGTGGCAAATCACTTGGCTTCATTATTTAACTTCAATAATTAATTAATAAATTTAATTATATTATTAACTGTGAGAATGTATTTTGTTTTACTTACATAATTTATTTTCTGTTTAGGATAACCAAGTGACGCCGTCTCCTTTGGCTCTTCTGGCAGCAACTTGTAGCAAAATTGGTCCCAGTGCGGGACAAATGGCTCCCGTAAATGGCGCTCAACAGCAACAACAGCTGCATCAGCAGCAACAACAGCAGCAACAACAGCAGCAGCAGCAACAACAGCAGCAGCAACAACAGCAGCAGCAGCAACAACAGCAGCAACAACAGCAGCAACAGCAGCAAGCACAACAGGAATCAAATTCATCTGATACGAAAGAATTCCATTACACAATCGCAGGTAAAAATCCTTCCATATTTAACATCAATTAGGGTAGGGTGGGGCAAAGATCCGCAATTTTAGGTTTTAATTTTTTTTCTCACCCCATAAGTAAAAGGTCCCACATGTTTTGGCTTCACTGGAAAGCTTAATTTATGTGCTACAATGTACCATTTTATTAGTAGCGAAATAAACATCATTTAGAAAGAAAAAGGAAAGGTAGACAACCTTGCCTTTGCGGACCTTTGCCCCACTGTTTGGGGTAAACGTCCGCAGATGCGGGGCAATAGAAATAAATAGAAAAATTAACTTTAGTCCGTTTATTTACTGACAGTTATGAGTAAAACCATTCCAGTTCACTGACTGAATAAACATTTCGGGTTGTGCTGGTTTTTTTTGGCTCCTTTGTACTAGAAACGACTGATCCCCATTCATAATCGAGAATGTCAGGCCGGTCGGGCCATTTCCATAATTTTCCAGCTTTCACCATTGACGATACAGTGGCATGGGTTTTTGAAACGCCAGTAATAACTCCTGGAAACAGTTTTTCAAAAATTAGAACAGTGAATATAAATACACTATGCTTGGGGCAAACATCCGCGCGCGGACATTTGCCCCAAGCAAAGTGCGGACCTTTGCCCCATTTTGTTATTGTCAACACAAAACTAGCCTAAAAACAAGAGATTCGCATTTGGCCAAAATATTGTCCTTAGATCCCCTTTCAAAACCTGAATTATGGAATTGAACTAGTATAGAAGTCAGCAAAGGGCACAGAATATACATTTTCAACTGAGGATGACCCAGGGATTATTACATCAAAACAAGTAAAAAGCATTCTCACCTCATTATTATTGTTGTGCCGGTCGCGCGCCAAGTAACTTTTGTGAGTCGTCTGCTATCAATGTTGCCAACATAAAAATGTGTCTAAAACCACGCCAATATTTGGCGGTCATTTTAAATTGGGGGTGCGGATCATTTCCCATTGCGGATCTTTGCCACAGCAGCAAGCACAACAGGAATCAAATTCATCTGATACGAAAGAATTCCATTACACTATATAATCTATAATCTAAGTTGCAAGGATATATTCATTTAAAGCTCTCAGATGTAAGCCCACAAACCAACAAGTGTAGTTCGCGCTTACAAATGCTGAATGTGTACTTACAAATAAAATCCAAACCTCAAATGAACATAAGCCCCACAACTTTTGCCGACCTTCCCTGAAACAGGGGTAACATTGGCAAAGTGAACCATTTTTTACAGTATGGGTGGTCAGCCTCATACCAACCTATAAGTCAAGGAATCGCAGGTAAAAATCCTTCCATATTTAACATCAATTAGTTCAACTGTTAAATGCAACCCTGCTCACAAAAAGTTTAATAGAGTTTTATAACACGGATCCACTCCTTTGCACAAAAGAACCGACAGCTTTTGGATCCCAAAAATCATCATCTAAGTATTTTTTAATTTGCAAAACTGACTTTTACTTTTAATATTATTTTTTTCTCTTGCTGTAATGGGTACCTGCTACTAGTGTAGTAGATGTATGTAGACCAAATATTGCTTATTGTGAGACAGTTTTTGTATCAGAACTATGCCCGAAATGTGGAACTCATTTAATGAAAGAGTCTATGAAGAAGTAGGTTTGGTGCATGATGATGATGGATGATTTCTTTCCTGTGGCGCCATTTAATGGTCCAGGACCATCTCAAGGGCGCCAAATGGATGCATCACATGTATGGCTGAATTGCTCTCTTCAAATGGCATATTTAATGCTTACCAGCATTGTTATGTTGTGTGCAGGTCAGCAGGTGGTGACAGGGGGAGGCGGGGAGTCGGGGGGTGTGCTGCAGATGGTGCAGCTGTCCCAGCAGCAGGCCCCGCAGCAGCAGCAGGTGCGCGTCATCAGCGCAGCTCTCGTGCAACAGCTGCAGGCACAAGGACTCTCCGTGAGTTACTGAAATCCACACTAGTCACTATTGCTCAACGCTGTATATGGGTCAGCCGAAAAAACATTTCAACCGGCTTCAATGCAGCAAGACTCTATTCTAGTCTAAATTAATCACATAACTCCATTGTTAAAAAAACTGTATTGGCTTTGTTTTCCGGAGAGGGTGGTCTACCGTGTTTGTCTGATGGTTTACAAAGCTGTCAATGGTGCTACTCCTTCATACTTGTCTGACATGTTCTCACCTGTTGAGATAGATTTGAGAGGCCAAACGCTCAGATCTGCAGGGTGTGGGGTGGTTGACTTAGTCCAGCTGCCTTGTCAGACACACACTAATTTTGGGGACCGTGCTTTCCGGCTTACGGGCCAAATGGAGTGGAACAAACTACCATCTAATGCAGGGGTCTTCAACCTTTTTTAGTGCAAGGGCCAAACATCGATAACACATCGTCTGAAGGGCCACAACTTTTCACGACACTTTACCACCTTATCAATAAAATAAAAGACATATGTACGTAATTTCAAATTTTAATAATCTTTATTGGTTGAATAAAGACAATCTTTATTAGTTAATTAAAGTCAATCAATGTGATTTTTGACATTGTTTATTTTTGACAAGTTTGTCAATATTTGTTTTCATTTTTGTGGTTGCAACCCGCAGACTACCTTCCAGATGTGCATCTGTAATTCTCGACCTTGTTGTCGATTTCACATACTTCATACGAGAAAACAGCTGCTCACACACATATGTGCTCCCAAACAATGAAATCATTTTCATAGCATTTTTTGGATTTCAGGAAACGAGTTGTGATCGACATATTTTGCATAGAAATCAAAAACACCCACGTCGAACTTGTCTTTCAATTCCGAATTACACTGCAAATCTATAAGCTCCATCTGAAATTTTTCCGGCATGTCTTCAACGGATACACCGAATGGTCGGGCAAAGAGACTGATGTATTTTTCACTCTCTCTGAAGTCAGAAAACCTCGATTGAAACTCTTTTTTGAGTAAATCTACTGCTTCAACGTATTTATCCACATCTGTACATTCGCAGCTCTTCAGTTTAGGAAAGTGCGTATACTCTTTTTTCAACAACTGGTTTTTCCATAAATCCAGTTTAAACTCAAATGCCTTCACAGTGTCCAGCAGGTTGTTGATGAGATTTTCTTTTCCTTGTAGTTTGGTGTTCAAGTCATTGAGGTGCTGCGTGATGTCTGTGAGAAATGCAAAGTCGCATAGCCAGTCGGGGTCACTAAATTGTGGAACTGGTTTTCCTTTGGTTTCCATGAATGAGGCGATTTCTGTCTTGAGTTCAAAAACGCGTTTAAGCATTTTGCTTCTGCTCAGCCAACGAACATCGGAAAAATATGTGACATCACCATATTCCGCATTAATTTCGCGTAAACAATTTTGGAATTCTCTGTGGTTAAGGCCACGGGATTTAATGAAGTTCACTGTCTTTACGACCACTTTCATCACCTCATCAATATTTGTGGATTTAGCACAAAGATTTTGTTGATGAATGATACAATGGTAATGCATCAAAGAAAGATCTTTGTTCTGTTTTTTAATCAAACCCACGAGCCCTTCATTTTTTCCTACAATGGATGGTGCACCGTCTGTTACAACTGCAGAAAGGTTTGTCAATTCTAAATTATATTGTCTTAGTACTGTCATCAAGCACTCATAAATATCACATCCTTTTGTAGTTCCTTTCATCGGAAAAAGAGCAGCCATCTCTTCGGTGATGACAAAGTTATTATCAATGCCCCGAATAAATATAGCTAATTGAGCAGTATCGGTTATATTTGTGCTTTCGTCGAGCGCAACAGAATAGTATACGAACTTCGACGCTCGTTCGTTTAATGAATTTTCTATGTCTATCGCTAACTCTTCAATTCTTCTGGCGACAGTAACACCGGATAAACTAACTTTAGAAAAAAGTTGTTTTTGAGAAGGGCACAATACTTCAGCGGCGGCCTCCATACATTCTTTGATAAATTCGCCATCAGTAAACGGTTTTGATTTCAAAGCTATTTTTTCGGAAATAATGTAGCTCACCTTCATGTTTGCTTCATTTTCAATGTTCTGCTTTTGAAAACTATCTTGCTGTCGTTGAAGCTGACTCTTCAGAGCTCTCATTTTATCTTGCCGTAACTGTCCTTTGACTGTCTCAAACTTTGTTGCATGTTTTGTATCGTAATGTCTTTTTAAGTTGTATTCTTTCATGGCTGTGAGTGATTCATGACATACCAAACAGACAGGTTTTTGATTAACACTGACGAACAAGTACAACTCAGTCCACTTTTCTTGAAACATGCGGTTTTCTTCACTAACTTTTCGTTTTTTACCCGACGTAGAAGTCATTTTTAATGTCAAAAATGTCCACGATATAACTAAACTTGCGTAACTGCACACCACAGGTTTTCCGCCTTAAACACGTCAAAACACACCAACTTTGTATCGGCTGCAACTGACTGCAAGACAGAGTATAGCTGCAAGGTACTGACTCGTGAGACGACGCGTTCCGCCTTAAATATTTATACGCGCGCTTTCTCGATGTTTCGAGAAAGCACGTGAGAGGTCTGGAAAGGGCGAGAGGCATGTATCGGAAGTGGCGCCGTCGTGGGCGGACTCACTCCTGCGGCGAGCGAGCGAGACGCACTCATATGTGTGAAAGAGTGGCATTGCAAATGGCGAGTCGTATATCACTCGTAGATATATATATATCGCATATCACGGGGCGCGATATTTTTTTTTTTTAGCCTCTGGTGGCCGCGGGCCGCAAGAAATTAGCTGGCGGGCCACATGAGGCCCGCGGGCCGCGGGTTGAAGACCTTAGATCTAATGTGAGGAAGGCAGAAACTATTGGTGTCTTTAAAGGAGCACTAAAGATGCATCTTTACAAAAAATCTTATCCGTGATTTGAGAGGGCCCTTGAGGTGTGATACACACAAAAATGGCGCTCTTTAATTATGTGTACCTTCTAAATAAATTATCCTTGTATAAGTTAGCGTGTGGTTCCCTGGAAGATTAAATATTTGCCAGATTGACTATTTCAGATCACTTGTATGAAATGCTAACAATTCACCAACTTAAATCATCAATGGTCCATCACAGCCCACAAATAAATCATAAATTTGTTGCATTGTTTCTTTTAGGGGAATGAGCTGAATGCTGCAATAGCCAGTGTGGCACAACTGCAGACTGTCACCCAGCAGCCACAACAACCTCAGGTTAGTAATGGCTTCACATCACTTTTATCACTTTGAAAATGCTTGCTATTGTTTGCAGCTATCGTTTGCTATAAAATTGTGGGAATATGCAACTAGTTTTTGAAACCAGATTTGGAGACTGTGCTTGGTAATGTTAATGGTAAGCTATAACTTCATGATACGAGTATGCTTCTTGCAGTATCAAACTTGATTGCACTTTAAATTTCAATAAAATGTGATTTTGTTATAATTTTTTTTTGAGTAGGTATACCTACAACCAGTTTTGGGAGAAGCAGTACCTCCCATCTTCAGGTGTAAATTGAAACTAACACAAATAATACAAAAATGTGCGAGCATGATTAATTATCTACAGAAGTGGAGGGGAATATGTGTGGGGAGGGGGGGGGGGGTTTAAAGTGGAAACAATGAAAAATGGGGCGATTTGTTGAGAAAGAGGATGTTGTTTAAGTTCGGAGAATCTGCTAAATCGACAGTTTTTTTAAGTGAATTGTAGCAAGGGGTTGCTGTGATTTATTCAAGCTCTGAAGTTGATTTTGAGTGATTCACCTGCTTGGGAACCCTATGTTACGGCTTTCAAAGTTGTTACTCACATCTAAGTTGTGCCAAGTTCGTATTGAATGTCTGAAATGTCCCAGCTAAAGCCTGACTGACATTTCATTTGTCAGTTTACTTTGATACTAAACCATAGGCGAATTCCTGTAGGGTTGTTACAAATAATATTGTATCTATGTAGTACATGCAACAAGTTATTTGTAATTGTTCTTTTTTTGGTTACTGTAGAGGTGTAATTTTATTGTTTTTCCTTATAAAACAAAACATTTATGATGAAGTCTGAAAAAAGTTCTAAATTCAAAGCAGTTCCAAATGAAACATGCTTTTTAAATGCATGAATCACAATTCACAAGTTCTCATATAGCTTTTAAACAATGGGGGGTAAAGTTCCAAATTTCATATTTATCTCAATGGGCAGACAACACAGGTCCAGTTGACTAGTCCTTAGAACCAATAACAAAATATTAGCTTTCTTCCTAGTGACCTGATCAGGTGACGCCACATTGTTTTTAGATACCTGATGAAGTACACACATCAATGAGGTCCGCACGTGAATTGTCATAGACAAAATTGTGTTGTAACCTGGTGGGCTGCTAGGGAAAATGCACATAAACTTAAGACATTAAAAAAAACATGAAAAAAGAAACCAAAAATGCAACATAAAAAAAAAAACCCGCCGAGAAAAAATCTAATATCAAATTTTGTGTGCATAGACTCCAATTATGATGTTGAACTGATGATTTTTGTGATTGCAGGTGATATCCTTGCAGCAGCTGCAGGCCATGTTCCCCGGGGGAGTGACAGAAGGGGTCACAGTGTCGCAGGCAGGGGGGCCCAACACATCCAACTCCACCTCTGGCAAACAGCCCGTCACCTTTGCCCAGTCCCAGCCTCAGATTGTTTCTGTGCATTCCTTACACCACCCGCAAATGATACAGGTAGGGGGCAGGAGAATGTGATTATTTGTGTATTTATTTCAGGCCGAACAAAGAGAGTTTGTCTCAACCCCACAGAAAATGAGTGTTTGTATTGAAACGAGAGACAGCTCAAGACTAATGAGGATCAGCAAGCAATTAGTCATTTTAAGATTTTTTTAAAACTAAAATAATAATTACACTGTTGTATTAAAGTTCTATGTACAGTAGATCTATAAATATTTTGTGCTCTGGTATAATAAACATTCGGGGCTATTCTTAGACATTTTAGTCGATGGTTGAACCCACGCTTTGACAAACTAATGATGCATTTGTATGAAGACCTGTCAATCCAAGATGGCCGCAAGTGAACAGCTGATTTGTCTTTATACAAATATTACAAAATTTGGTAAGTAAGAATGACGTGGTGATGAATCTTCAGCTCAGGCACCATTTGTTTGTCAAAGCGTGGGCTCAACGGGCGACTAAATTGCCTAAGAATAGCACCGATGGAATCTTGGCAAGTTTAATGTCAACATAGATGGGGATATTTGAATTCAAGAGTTCTGATTTGTATCTCATTTGGGGCTTGTGCTTGTGTTGAAGACCAAAGAGCTAGGTTTTGGATCCAACCAAGGATGCTGTTTTCTTTGAAATAAATTCCTGATACATTTTTTCCTTAAATCTACTACAGTGTCGATTAAATTGTTGTTATGCTATACCTCACAAAAATAGACTAAGCTCTTGTGTGTGGTGAGGGGTAAGATAAATATCACATGTTTAATAATAAAGAGCAATAACTCAAAAAACAAGAATGTTGGGAAATCACATTTAAAGATCAGACACCCAGTACAACTTGTATGGGATGAAAAAGGCGGCCGATGTTTTATCTCGGTCATATTCGTCCAAATTGAACGGCTGTCGCATTCTACCTATTCTTCTCGCATTGCTCTTGCATTTTATTACAAAATCTCGATTTTCCCAATTTTCGAGTTATTTCTCTTTATTATTAAGCGTGCGATATGATGTAAGATATAATTTCCGGTTAGATATTTTCTTCTAATTCAAATGTTAATACCGGCAAGGTTTATTCAGCTGAAACAAAGATGGGATCCTATTTATTTGGGAGCAAGAAGTTAAGTATTGGGCGTGAGGCTAGCCCCCTTACCTGTGGAAAAAATAGGTTCAATTAGCCAATCCCCCGAGGACAATGAAACAAGAAGTTAGTTGAACTACAAATGCAGCTTAGTCACGTTCTTGTCTCGCAGTCATCCTGACAGCCATTTCACACTAGGCGCATCAGTAGCCGGGTCGGAAGCCTAATAGCTTATGGGGATGTATAAAAGTTTTCACACAGTTTGTCCGGTAATCCATAGACAATCTGGGCAGAATGCATTGTGTCTGAACTGGCAGTTTGAACTGGAACTGAAAGTTGTTAATAGTTCCATGACAAATTGGTCACAGATAACCTGTTCACAGGCAGCCCCACCATGGACAAATCGGTCACACAACAGTTGGTCCACACACCTTTTTGGAAAACAATATATGAAGTGTTTTAATTTGCTCCACAGATAGCTCCATCACAAAAAACTACAGGGATTACAAAGGTTTTTTCAAGAGCAACTTTATATTGTTTGGGACTGAAATGCCGTTGACCGAAAAGTCATGTGGACAAACTGTCGAGTGACCAATTTGTCCGTGCCCAAAGTTTCTGTGGACGAGTTACTTTTGACCGATTCGTCATGACATGGTTTTTAATTACAGTTGTTGTTATAATACTGATGTTGCCTGTTTTCAGGGCGGCATGTACAGCCCGTGTGTGGTGCAGGGGGCCCCTGGCATGCAGGGGGTGCAGGCCATGCAGGGCATGCAAGCCGTCACCGTGGATGGCCAGGAGGCTCTCTTCATACCCGCCTCACAGGTCACACTACACACTTTACTTTACTTTCTGCGGCTCAGAAGCCTTGAAGGCTCAGGGCCTCCCGCACCACAATCCTCCAGGACTCTCTGTCTTGTGCTGCTTCTCTCCACGGTTCCCTCACTCCCAGAACTTCGGCGTCGGCTTCGACGTTGTCTGCCCACCGCATCCTGGGATGTCCGAGTGGTCTAACACTGAAGGGGGCACCATCTAAGACAGTTCTGCTGATCCTGGAGTCCTCTGCATGTGCTACATGCCCGGCTCAGTGGAGTATTCTTGATTTCATTACCGACACTATGATTGGGTCTTGGAACACGTACCTCAGCTCCGCGTTGGTCCGGATACCCTACCTGTCACCTTCAAATACAGGTTCTAGAATGCGATGAAGCATTTTGTTCTCAAAGACATGGAGAGATTTCTCTTGTTTCTGAGTCAGACTCCAGGCTTCGCATCCGTACAACACAACTGGCCAAACAATGGAAAGAACTACACGCTGCATCTTCTAAATCCTCTCAGCTTTCTTGCGTCCCTTTAGCTAAGATTGGCGATCATCATGGCAATTTGTAGTTTTGAGATTGCCAGACAAAAGAGGGATCAAGTATTTCTGGCAAACAACTGCCTTGGGTTCCTCAAATGGAATGTTCTCCTTAGACCTGCAGTCCATCAACCCTCTATTCTTCCCTGTATGATATGATGCAATGCAGGAGGCAATACTAGTCCACGTACTTCTGTGAATTTAAACATGTATCTCTGCATTCCACTCTTAACAACTTGATGTTATCATTTTTTTTTAAATTTGTGTTGATGTGATTTACTCTCCTGATGTTGGTATTTTTGTTTAAAATCCTAACTTCATGATTTGGTCACAAATGTGAATTCTGCTAAAAGGAGTTAATTGACAATAATAGGACACATTCTGATAAAGTGATAACATAGCATTGTGATCATGACGTGTCTATTGTGTGTGTTACAGAATGTTGGCATGGGAGGCGTGGGCATGATGGGGGGTCAGCTGATCAGAGCACCAACTGTGCTCCCCGCTGGACTTTTACAAAATTTGGTGCATCTGCCATCGGGTAAATAAGCATACCGGCTTTCTCTGCAAATAACATCATTACTATCATTAACTTCATTTCATATCTTACTTTTACACATTTGAATATGTTACTTTTCAATTATAATCATTTTATTTCTGTCTATTCTTTACTTGTATAAATACTAAATAGTTTCTGCATGGTTTTCATTTTATCAAAATTATTGGGGATTTATACATGTCTTGCTAGGACAAAATAAATCCCATCTATCACTGATGAAAAGGTAAATTAAGTCAAATGGGATTTGATTTATTTTTCCTTTTTGCAAATCAATATTTTTGTTGTGATACATTTGTAACCTTTACTTTACTCATCATTTACTAATTTTGTTATTTTTTCTTTTTCATCCTTACTGCTTTCCCATGTATCTTGCTCCTCTTGTGGTGGTGTTGCCGGCAGTGGATTCCCAAGAGTCTGTCACCATTCCCGGTACTAACATCAGCATTCCCCTGGCTTACTTGCAGAATGCTATCTCTAACCAGGGCACTGTCTCCATTCCCAGCGCCAGCCTGTCCCTCCAGTCCAACAGCCAGCCTCCTCTCCTCAACCTGTCTGTCCCCAGCAGCCAAGCCTCCTTCACCATATCCGGGGGTAGCATAAGTGTCAATCCCACCCCACCTAACCTCACAGCTTCAGAAGGGGGAAAACAGAATGCGATGCCTTCAACTCCCAAAACTGAGCCGCAAAAGCAAACCCAAACAAATGCTAATCAAGGTGGGTAGTTGGCAATGCAGGCTTTCTGTTATTTCTGGCTTTTTGGTGATTGTTTATTGTACTTATATTCTTATTCACAATACACATTTCCCTGTTTCACTTTCATTGTGATGTTATTTATGGTAAACGGTAAAATCTATTCACACTTAATCATTTCACAGTTGTGTAGTTCTCCAAATGATCCTGACTCATTGTTTGAAATGGTTCAATAATAATAGTTTAAATTTCTTAACTTGATGGAAACAATTTAAAAATGACTTAGTTCAAATAAACAATTCCGACTCATGCACCACATCTCTGCCAAAAATAATTTCATCTCAAAATTTGTCTTCAATTGCCTAGTTAAAGCGAAAAATTAAACATACATGCCATCTACAAGTTTATTGAGACACTGCTGTTGTGAAGCATTTATAAACGCAGGACAAAGATACTTTAAATATGAAAGTAAACTCATATTTTCTGTAAATAAAATAGAATTTTGTTTTTAGAGATTCCCCACTTCAATTGAAGTGTTTGGCGTAAGGCTGGCCCCCTTAATTGTAAAAATAAATAGGTTTCACATGCGACCCCTTCGGGACAACGCGGGGAGCAGTTGCTCAGTATGTGTTGGTTGGTTATGTTCTTTTAGAGATGATTATTTTATTAGAGATGTGATGCAGGATAATGAAATATTTACAGTTGTGTATTGTGTGTCAGGTCAGAGTGTGCAGTTGCGGGGGGCGGGTGGGGCTGGGGGCGCAGGCCCCGCTGGGGGGGGCCTGATGCAGGTGTCTGCTGGCGGCCTTCTGCAGCAGGCCAGCGTGCCCGTCCAGGTGCCCATCACCACGCCCAACGGACAGACTGTCTACCAGACTGTGCACTTCCCCATACAGGCCTTCCAGCAGCAGCAGATGATGCCCTCGCAGATGCAGATCATTCCACAGCTGGCTCAGGTACACAATATACCTGATCACATATGTATGGTAGCGAAACATGTACGATAGTGAAGGCAAACTGAGTGAAGTATCACATCAAGATCATCCTCATCATTGTATTTTCACTCTCAAGAAACCCATCGTAGATATGGGCAAAACGTCCGGAAGCTCCAGCTCCCATAGACCACGGCAACAGGTTCTGGAAAGCTTCTCTCCAGTGTGAAGTATGAACGGTGGAAATGACTTATTTAAGAGGAATGATTGGTAAAATTCTGCATTATGGGGTCCACAATGATTGGATTATGACTGAGGGCAGTATAAATGAGAATGAATGTCTGAAAGAGTACAATGCGATGGTTAGGTTATCTAGAAAAAAAGACAATGAACTACTGACAAGAAATGTGTGCAAAGGAAGTACCAAAGACAAGCATGGTAGCAAAAGAGCAAGGAATAATGGATCGATGTTAATTGTTACAGATGTAAATTGGCGATCAAGTTTGCTGATAATGCAATTTTTATCAATAGAAGTTAACAATCTGTCCTCTCCATATCTACCATTTTGTCTATGGCCGTTATGGACATAATAATGAGATGTGCTGTATTAAAATGGGTTAATTTATAAGATATCTAGAACTAGATATCACACATCAAATTTTGTATTTACAATAATAAATGAAAGAAACAGTGTTTCATTAGAATTTTGTTTCTAAAAAGTATAACAATCAATAAATTAAAGTATTTATATTTTAGATCAGCGGTTCCCAAAGTGGTGGTCCGCGAGAAAATTTCGCTGGTCCGCAGAAAAATGTGGAATATACTTACTACAATCGCAATTTTTGTTTATTTTGTTTTTTTATTATGGTTTATTAATAAAGCTTTCATAACTTGGTTACTATTTGTAGTTTAATTTTATTAACTAGGTACATTTTATGTGTTCTTTGATCACAATTTTTTTTATAAATATATATAACACTTTAAAAATCCTATTAGTGGTCCGTGGGATTTAAATTATGAATTAACAGGTCCGTGAGGTCAAAAAGTTTGGCGACCGCTGTTTTAGATAGTAGGTACTTATTTTAATAAGTATTTACTTAGGTACAGTCAATGCTTGAGCAGTTTTGTTACAATTTTGTACACACATCACTGGCAAATGCCATTTTTGCCAAAGTAAATCCCTGAAGTTACATATCGCACGTTTAATAATAAAGAGAAATAACTCAAAAATTGAGAAAATCGAGATTTTGAAATAAAACGTAAGAACAATGCGAGAAGAATAGGTAGAATGCGACAGCCGTTCAATTTGGACGAATATGACCGAGATAAAACATAGGTCGCCTTTTTCATCCCACACAAGTTGTACTGGTTGTCTGAACTTCAAACGTGATTTCCCAACATTCTAATTTTTTGAGTTATTGCTCTTTATTATTAAACGTGCGATATATTGTTAATAAACACATTGAAGCTCCTTTTCTTATGATGTTGTATTACTTTACATACGAGCAGCCACAGCAGCAAGTTGCAAATGTCATCACTCCGTCTGGACAGATACAGCAAATCCAGCTCTCCTCAATCGCCAACCTACAGGTATGTGTAGGTGCATCTATAAACATACTGAATAAATAATAACTATATAAGGGTCGGGGATCGTAGCAAGGTACGTTCACTAAATCTCGTTCAAATGAACTTCAGTAACATTTGGCATGGACAGATAGGCGACAGTTTGAATCTCAAATATTTATAAATTTGAATTATTAATATTGTTATAATCATTTAATGAATGAGGTAGAACATTGAAAAGGGTGTGAAAAAAAACCTTGTCGCCCCGGCCGAAATCCTTCCAATCTGACCGCCAGAGGTGCTAGTCTCTCGTCCACACAAAGGTTATTGATCTGTCAAATCTTTTGTTTACGACACAACTATTGCATGTTGTAAACACCTCATTATAATGCAAAATAAGATAATGCGTCTACTAAATTGGTTGAATTTGAAAAATAATGCAGAGGATACAAGAGAGGATTTTGCTTCGGTTCAATAAAATTAAAAGATTTGTGAGAATTCATATACGAGTATATACGAGTCAAGATCCAAGTAAATTTTAATATGCAGTTATTTGACATGTAGTGGGAGACTTATTCTGACATTAATATGCACGACTATTGTATTATGCATATTAAAGTAAGCAAAATGTACTAAAAACCTGTTGTGTTCCGAGCCAGGTGGTTACTACTTATTGCATTGGACTTGGTGAAGTTTATCTGACTAACCCTGATAGATCTAGTTGATTGATCCTTGCGCTTGTGCTTGCACTAACCTGACTAACTCTGGTGTGTGTTTTGTGGTGGTGGTGTCTGCAGTCGGGAGGTGGTCAGCTGGTGAGCGGGACGGGGGGAGGGGGTGGGGGAGGGAATGGGAGCACCGGCGCCCCCACCACTATCACCCTTCAGGTGGGTAGCACGCCACACGGGAAGGGGGGATCCATCGTTATAATCTGTTGAGAAACTTGTGCTTTAAAAAAATTATGCTGATAGGTTGATATGCGACTGACCACCCATACTGTAAAAATGGTTCACTTTGCCAATGTCACCCCTGCTTCAGGGAAGGTCGGCAAGAGTTGCAGGGTTTATGTTCATTTGAGATTGGGTTTTTTGTATGAATTTATGAAATTATGCATGTCTGCTTGTGGGAATGCATTTAATATGAATCTCAAATGATACATATCTTTGCAGCTTAGATTTAGATTTAGATGCAAACTTGAACTCCAAATCTGAAGGTGATCTTGACTTTTCAAGCCCTTTGTCAATGGTTGCCATAAAAAATAATATATGTACTGGCTAGCCTAGTTGGTATTGAAATAATATATGTACTGGCTAGCCTAGTTGGTATTAAAATAATATATGTACTGGCTAGCCTAGTTGGTATTAAAATAATTTATGTACTGGCTATAGCCTAGTTGGTATTAAAATAATTTATGTACTGGCTAGCCTAGTTGGTATTGAAATAATATATGTACTGGCTAGCCTAGTTGGTATTGAAATAATATATGTACTGGCTAGCCTAGTTGGTATTAAAATAATATATGTACTGGCTAGCCTAGTTGGTATTAAAATAATTTATGTACTGGCTAGCCTAGTTGGTATTAAAATAATTTATGTACTGGCTAGCCTAGTTGGTATTGAAATAATATATGTACTGGCTAGCCTAGTTGGTATTGAAATAATATATGTACTGGCTAGCCTAGTTGGTATTGAAATAATATATTTACTAGCTAGCCTAGTAGGTATAATATATGTACTGGCTAGCCTAGTTGGTAGAATATATGTACTGGCTAGCCTAGTTGGTATAATATATGTACTGGCTAGCCTAGTTGGTATTGAAATCAAATAGGCTGATTTTCAGTTGAAACACTGAATTGGTTAATAATTTTTAACTCCTGAGTATGACTTTTTTTTCAATTAAAACTCCAAAAGGTAAAATCTTCAATATTACATGACAGTTTAACAAATTCAGCAAGGAATGTCACATCTATCTTGTACATACAGCATACAGTTACATCGCATTTGATATTTGAGATGACCTGTATCTATGTTCAATTACCAAATCTCTAATTGTTATCATACATAATGAAGTCGCACAAAAGACAGAAAAATTGTGACGTCATCCTGCCTATTTGCTAGGGAGAAAGCAAATAAATATATTTCTGTATTGGTTTCTAAAACCTTAGTCAAATATATCTGTTGCCCACCAAAAAACAAATAAAATTTGAGCTTTGTTCTGTCTTTATCTGTTAGTTGTAAATAAAATCAATATTGTGAGATGTTGTGTGCTATGATGATGATGATGATGAATAAATTGACTTTTTTTATTGGCGCCATTTTGTGTCATTGTCAATCCAAGGGTGCTCCAAAAGATTCGGTGAACGGATCGGTCTTGAGACATCTCTTGAAGTATCATTTTTATTTTCATTTTAAATTCTCATTGAAACTTATGAATGGCTTGGTGTAGGCGCTGGCCCCTAATCAGCAGGGAGAGTCTGCCCAGCAGGGCTCCCAGACCATTAATATAACTTCCTCTCCGAATGGGCCCCATCTCACAGTCATTCCTACCAACACCAACAGTGTGCGGGCGGGCAATGTCATACAGGTATCTCACCACAGCATTTAGGTGTTGACTGTGAACAAACACATTCAATTTTGTTGTGCTTCATTGTTTTTAGATGTTCCTAGGTTTTGCTTTACATTTTTTTTTCAATTTGTTAAAATTGTGTTGCAAAAAAGTTATGCAAGTTACATTTTTTTTGGAAGCAAAATTATTTATGATTTAATTTGTAGATTTTGGTGTTTATTTATAGAGAGGAATGCTTATGAACCAGAGTGCAGACTTTGATTCAGAGATAGATGTCCTGCTTACATATTTCTATATTTACAGAAGGTTATTGAATGTATCTGATGTATCTGACTCGTTAAAAAATAATGAGACTGTTGTTTATAGTCCAGGGTTGATTATAAATGAGCCTATTCTGTGTCTCAATTTTTGTTTTTAATATTTTCTTGCTTATTTTTTATGTGGTGGAGAGATTATTTTGTACCTGCAAGGTTATACTTTGTGCTATTCCATGCTTTATGCCCGCTTTCCACTGCGAGCGGAGCTGACTCCGTACGGACTCCGCTCGACTAGCAACAGTAAATTTCATAGAAGTGCTTCCACCGACAGCGAGTCAGCGGAGCGGACTGAGCGAGTACAAAGAGTTACGAAAGTGGTCGCAGAGTTGAGCGAGTTTCCAGCGGACTCCGTACGGACTCCGCTCGACTAGCAACAGTAAATTTCATAGAAGTGCTTCCACCGACAGCGGAGTGAGCGGAGCAGGCTGAGCGAGTAAAAATGACTCCGCTGTGTCATGGTCTCGGCCGCTAGTTTTCAACTGACTCAGCTCCCCCGTGCCCCCCGCGCCAACCCGCGCAGTTGCGTGACAGCGATAAAACACACCATACATGATTTACAAAAACACATCATACATTATTTTATAAATTTGAAAATATTAAAATGTATGTTTTATTTCAAATATCTACATTTTATGTTTAAAGCAAAATAATACATTACTTTTTATGTTTCGAAACAAAAAAAAACTCTTTTATTAATAATTAAAACGTTTGATCTGGGCGTAGGCTGCAACGAGCTGTCACACACTGCACATCATACATTATTTTATAAATTTGAAAATATTAAAATGTATGTTTTATTTCAAACATCTACTTTTTATGTATTAAAGCAAAATAATATATTACTTTTTATTTTTCGAAACAAAAAAAAAAACTTTTTTTACTAATAATTAAAACGTTTGATCTGGGCGTAGGCTGCAACGAGCTGTCACACACTAGTTGGCTCCGCTAAGCCAGCTGTAGATGGAAGGCAAACAACTCTTTCATCTGACTCATCTCATTTCCCGCCTAGCTCACTCCGCCGAGCTCGTTGGCTGTGGAAGGCAAATACCATTATTTTTTAAAACTCTTTCGCAATGGAAGGCCAAAACTATTTCACTACGCTCCGCTCAGCTATTTCCCGCTCCCGCTCAGCTATTTCCCGCTCGCAGTGGAAAGCGGGCATTACTGTACATTTATTAATTCTTATTTATGTAGTTATTTTTGAGAATTTGTATGAATATATTTGTATTAATTGTTTGAATTTGGCAGGTTAAATAATTGAAGGCAATGGAAGGCAAATTGAGAATCATATTGCTGACTGATCAAGTGATTGAGGACCGGTCCATAGTCTAGTGGTAACGCTTCAGACTCGTAAATAGAAGGTTGTGGGTTTAAATCCCGGTGGAGCACAAAAAATCTACCATTTACATTTTCAAACATACTCATCGCCAGGTTGAAAAATTCACACACCTTTACCAAAGACCGGTCACAAAAGGCCCATCAACTGGATTTTGCTTAAGAATTGGCGCTTTGTAGCGATGATCAGGCTCGTAAAAAGTCTGGTCGATAGCTCTGTTGGTAGAATGCTTACATGCCCCCTCGGGAGCCGGGAAAACCCCACTTCAAGAGAAGTAGTTTGCGTGGGGCCAGTCCCCTTACCTGCAAAAATACATGGGTCCCGAATCGCCATGTGCGGCCCCTTTAGAGATAATGCAGGTAAGAAGTTACGCTATATGTGTAGCCTAGGTGCAAGTAGAAAAATGTAAAAAATCCTGTAAAACTAGACTTCAAATTGCATCCAACATCTATGCGACAATGTGCCTCCCAACCTTTGTTATATTTTGACTTTGCTTGGATATTAAAGCATGTTGTTAATATACTATCAAATCCATATTTCTGTACCCCGAGTATAAAATACTGCTCGACAAATACTCAACCATCTAGTACACAGAAAAAATGTATTTTAAAACTGAAATTCTCACAAGAGGCGCTGTTATATTTTTGATATTTTTTTCTGTTTACACAATGTTTTATGCCCGGGATACTGAATACATATATTAATTTCACACAACATTGATCTTTTTCTGCCTGTTTTGCTAATTACTAATAATAATCAGTCAAAAGTAAAAAGCATGCAACTATTCTGCCCTAATCGAGCCTTAAATACTGCGCCTCAAACTCCTGTCTCGTGCAGCTGTCCTTCAACTTGCCACCGAAGAAGCTGTGTGGCACATCTAATATATTATGTTAATGTTAAAAAATGGAATTTTTCAGGTTCCATCCATACAGTCTTACCCGGTGCATAATATCCCGGGCATTGGGAATGTGCAAGTGATTCCCGCGGCAGCCATCGGGCAGCTGGGGCAGATGGGGCAGCTGGGGCAGATGGGGCAGCTCAGTCAGCTTGGGCAGCTCGGCCAGCTGCAGCAGGTCACCCAGATCACCCCCATGCAGCAGCAGCAGCCACCTCAGCTCACACAGCAAATCATCGGTTTGGATATTATTAAAATTAACAGTATCCATCTATAATCTAAGTTGCAAAGATATATTACATTTAAGATTCATATGAAATGCATTCTCATAAGCAGACACATATAAGTTCGCGCTTGCGCATACCGCATGTGGACCTACAATATAAAAACCCGAACCTCAAATCAACATAAGCACTGCAACTCTTGCCGAGCTTCCCTGAAACAGGGGAAAATGAGTGGTCAGCCTCATACAAACCTAAAAGTCATTCCTTGACTGAGTGAACCATCTTCAAGGAAGTCAGAAGTAGAGATCCAGACCCTCCATCCACTTCACTTCTTCTGGCATGATTTCGTGGAGGTCTTCCAGACCAGGAGGGTGTCTTCTGGTGGGGCACTCTCTACTTTATGTGCTGGACAGTCTGGTTCACAGCCCTGCATTCTCAATTTCGCAAAACAAACATTTTAATTCCATTTGTTCTTATATGAGATTTAATTTGTTCTTGGTGATCACACATGTTTTTGATGTGTCTTAAATACTTTTTTCTTTCCTCACTTTGTTAGTATTGAAGAAATGTTGAAATAAAGCATGACGGCTTTTGATTTTGTGCAGGGCAGCAGATACAGCAGGAGCAGCTGGAAGCCAAGTGGCATCCGGGGGGCGGGTCGTCGGGGGCCGGGGCCGCCCCTCCCGAGCTCACCCCCGCCCCAGCCTCCACCCCCGCTAGCACCACCCCCTCCGCCCCCAAGAAGAGGGTCCTGAGGGTAGCCTGCTCCTGCCCTAACTGCACGCAAGGCGACAGGTACGCGGCTATATCATCTACTGCTACAATAATCCTATTGGTTATCGGAAATTACACAAGGAAAATATTTCTTCTTATCTTGTTGATTCAGCATATGAATCAGCTGGTAAAAAGTGGTGAGGTTTGTGTCGAGAAGTTGACAAAAATTGCTGATATTATGATGATGATGCATCAGAAAAAAGGCTTAGGTTTAAATAAACATTTTTCTTCTTTGCTCTACTAACAGATTTTTTTGTACATATGCATGTTGGAAAAAATATTTGTGGGAGTTAAAAAGAATAAAAAAGATAATGAAAATAACCATACCCTAAGTAAGGAGCATTTCAATTTATGCTACAAATCTAAATCTAAGTTGCAAAGATATATATCATTTGAGATTCATATTAAAAGCATTCCCACAAGCGGACACGTATAAGTTTGCACTAAAACATGCCACTTGTGGACCCGTAATATAAAAATAAGTGACAATATAAAAACCCAATCTCAAATGAACATAAGCCCTGCAACTCTTGCCGACCTTCCCTGAAACAGGGGTGACATTGGCAAAGTGAAATGATGTAGAATAATCAGAACTTTGAAAGAGGAATTAAAAAACTGTCGACGTGGGTTGTTTCCTTTTACATGTCTGTACAAATGCCGTGAACTGGTGTCCTAATGTTACATAACTCCGTGTTGTGGTTTCACATTATGTATCTTGTAAATAATATTGTTTTGAGGGTGTTCCAGCTTCAATAATATCTTTATCTCTGGTACAGAACATTGTGGTGTTGGAAAAATCATAATTTGTATTTTAATTTCTGTAAAATATACTACATCATTCAATTTTACCTCTCTGAGCTCGATACATTATTGCATTTGAAACTATTAATTTTTGCTAGATGCCTGGCACGTATTTGAAATAAAACAGTGCCAGTTTGATTCTCGTCTTGACGATAGCTTTGGTTCCGAGTTACCAGATGTCATTGGGCAATTGTTAAATAACTTTTTATTTAACCAAAGTAAATTCATTATTTATTGAGAACATAATACTTGTTTCTAGCCAGGCAAAAATAATTTGGTGAATGAATTCAACACAGGAATTGACATAAGGAATACTGTGGCATCACACAGGCAGAATGCAACGCAACTAAGCTCACACAAGCGGGTTGCTAGGTAAAAGGCAAATAAATATTTTATTATTGGTGGCAGGGGACCAAAGTCCCATACAAAAGGGACTTTTGCCCACTGAGAAAAAAAATCTAAATTCAAATTTTAGCCAAGTTCATTATATTTTTTCTTCACAAAAGTATTTAAAAAAAAAAAATTTACCAGATAGAGTTAACTTGCAGGATGTAAAAGGAAATGCAAAGTTCTATTAGTTGATTGCCTAACAATAATATGAAACAAGAACAAGGAGAGCATTTATATTGAGTTGAATGATTGATGTTTCCATGTTGGCCTTCTGAGCCGTACCTGTGACGGTGTTTTGGAGATCTGTGGATCAGGCAGTCGCTTGAATGGCTTTCTGTTTTGTATTTTAGAGAAATAAGCAATAGGAGAAGGCAACACATTTGCCACGTGGCGGGATGTAACAAGGTGTACGGTAAAACCTCGCACCTGCGCGCGCATCTCAGGTGGCACACGGGGGAACGACCTTTCATATGCAATTGGCTCTTCTGCGGAAAAAGGTGTGTTGGCTTCCTTCTCAAAATTGATACTCAAAAATATTTCCATTACCTAGTTGTTGCTCAAAATTATATTTACAATCATGTAAGCACATATTCAATTTATCATAATAATATTTCCATACAAGTACATACCTTATCTATGTATTCATTTTTCATCTGATTGGTTCACTATTGATTTTGTTGGAAGTTCACACATTAAAAAAAAATCACTGCTTTGTGCTTCGCTCACTAATTATAATATTTTCATGTAACAAAAAAGAACATAAACCATCATCAGGAACATCCAAAATGTTAAGTTATCTGAAATATTTAATAGTGAAGGGATATACATTTGCGATGAACTTACTTGTATATTGTTTATCACCCAGTTGATTTGATTTGTACATAAAATTACTAACTTTGGTTAATACAAATGACTATTATGTATGTATGTAAGTCAGATATTTGTTGATCATTGATGATTCAAAAGGTAAAAGATGATACAGTAAACAAAACAAAATACCTTGTAACCGAAAAGAGTAAAACTGAAAAATACTTCAAACACCATACCTAATAGTATGAATTTTAATGCATAGTTACCTATTGTTCCTAAGAGGTAAAACTTCGTAATTGGAAGGCAGTAAGTTTGTTTCGTGGTGGAGCACAAAAAAAATAAAAAATTACAGAGATGCTGAATTGAAAAAATAATTTTCCTGTATATTGAAAAGACCGTACACATAAAGTCCTTTCAGCCTTACAGCGACTGGATCTTTCTTGAGAAATTGGCATTGACTAGCGAGGATGAAGTATGCAATGGTGTCTAGGTGTAATTCACACTAAAACAGCGCTCACCAAATAAATGATGTAAAGTAGAATGGACGGATGATTTATCATGGTGGATGTGTCTGCAGGTTCACCCGGAGCGATGAGCTGCAGCGGCACCGGCGCACCCACACGGGGGAGAAGAGGTTTGAGTGCCCGGAGTGCAACAAGAAGTTCATGAGGAGCGACCACCTCTCCAAACACATACGGACACACCAGCGCAGTCGACTTGCTGTAAGACTCTTTCTGAAACTCTTCACACGAATATACACAACTTATATCTAACATTACATCAATATGTCAACGGTTTGCTCGAGCGGGCAAGGCAGTAGCAATCAAATTGGTGTTTTCTTTAAATAAGCACCAGTTCATATTGTGTTATGCCCTATTGACGATATCTTTGACTCTGGTTCAACAGATGCCATAGTGGTGTTGGAATAATAACATTATACAAGTTGGCCTACAATGGATATTTTAGTCAGAAGAGAATATGAAAGTGTGCTTAAAGAATGTTCTTTATCTATTAAGTATTTTTATACATAAATACAAAAATCACAAATGAAGCCTGTGCTTTAAAGTTCGATGCACTATTCATGCTGCATTTTAACAATTTTGTAAATTATAGAAGGTTTACACCTCACAAAGGTACATTCCTCAATTTTGCTGATTGATTGCATACCAATTTGAAATCAGTTCAATGCATTGTTTTTTGCTTAAAATAAAATTATTTTTTCTTTAACGTAGTTTAATTTTCACAATAATATTTTATATCTCGAGCACTTTCGACCATCAATATTCAGGTCATTATCAAGATTATTATTATTATTAAATATTATTGTGAAAATTAAACTATGTTAAAGAAAAAATAATTTTATTTAAAAAAAATGAATTTTCACTGTGTGAATACACAAACCCTACAAAATCTAGTTTTTTGCTTAGTTCTCATTATTCATGCATTTTTATTACAGGAGAGGGAGACAGGAACATCAACCCAGTCAGTCACTTCAGACAGCAATGACAGTTGTGACGAAAAGATGATGCTGACGATACACTCAGATGCTGATGGGATAGACATATTACCCGAGACAGTGGACGCCAGCTCCATGGACAGCTAGTGAATGATCAATCAACACTCCATGTAAATAAACAGCAATGGAATCCAGCCATAATGTGTATAAAGTGAACAGTTATTTATTTAAACTAGTGATTCTCATATTGACTCTCTTTCCAAGGAGAGATTTGGTGCCTTCCTACTAAGTGCTCTGTCAGATAGTTTATTAGTTAATAACTCATAAGAAATAGCAAGGACAAATTGTATATTGACCTAAATACTACACAGATTACAAATCCTCTTTGTATGTATAGTCAATCAAGTAAAAATTAGGTAGACCAATGTTTTTATTATCTTGAAATAGATAAAACTGCCATGTTGATGCTCTTATGACGTTTCTTCAACAGTGATAGTTTAGCAACTTTAAACCAAACCAAAAGGAGAAGAGAGTGTCTGTGTTGTTTCATTTTTATTCTACTCAGGCATCTAGAGAGAATGGACGACTGACAAAAATAATACAAATGAAATGTCAAAGGTAACAAGGCACAAGCAAAAAAAAATGTCAAAGGAAGGGGAAGACTGAGAAGCGAATGGATTGATCAAATTAATGAAATTACAAATGACTGGAACGTGCCGAGTTAGAACAAATTGAAGAGCATGCATGAAGATAGTGATATCAAAAAAGATAAAAGAAGTTTCCAACGACATAACGAAGTGGACTCTTCTGTCGCTAACGGTATGACGGCTGGATACAAGTACAAAAATTGTAAGTTGAAAGACTATTGTTGAAATACGAAACCAATAAAAACTCATGAGAGAACCAAAGTCACAAAATGGTGGAATTAGTAAATGCACAGTTAATTTGATATTTTTTTGACTAGTTCTGGACTTTTAAGTAAATTAAATGATTAAAAGAAATACGTAAGAATCAATGCTCATGCTTTGTGCCATAATCTTTACATTTTTATATTAAAAAAGAACTTCACCTTTCACCGCAAGGAGGGAAATAAAACCCCTCAAATAAGATGATGTTTATGACACTAGCCATTTAATCATACAAATGATTCTTATGTCACTTTGTTACTTTTTTAGTTTAAAGGGTAATTTCATTGATTGAAAATAAAGGGTATTGTTCCTAAATTGATAAATCGTCTCCCGGTGCTTGTTTGGCTTATCTACCAGTTGATTCAAAGATGACCTTTAAATTAGTCATAAGAATCACATTCTACACAATTTTAACTAAAAAAAAACTCTGAACACCATAATGTGAGAGTGGTTTTTAGTATTTTCAAAATCAATTTCTAGCATTCATAAGACACATTGGTTTAGTACAGAAACAAACATTGCTCACATGAAATTAAGTCTGTTGGAGACACGACAAACAAGCACAAAGGGGATGAAATGTACCTACATGGCTCTGTTAGGATTTACATTTTAAGGTGGAATCACATTTTTATTTGATACTTTTATCATAGGTCATAATACCATGGGTTTGTATGAGCATATCAAATAATGCATAAAACAATTAAGCATCATCTTGTTATTGTGCTAGAAATGTTATTTATCATAATGAAATTGTGTTTAATTTAAATTAGCGCTAATTAAAATAAGTTTTGGTATTTGAAGTAAAAATGACTTATATTTGTAAAATAATTTTACAATCAAACATGAAAATACCAAAGAGATTTATACTACTTACATCAAAATCATTCACAGGTCAAAAGTTAAATTTAATTAAAAACTAAGATGCAATGCAACACTAATAAGGGGCTGTCCATATATTACGTCATTCGCATTAAGGGGGGGGAGTCTGGGCTGCGGATGATGGCAAATGATGTAGGAGTACCAAAAGTGAGCTCTTGTAAATACCAATTTCTACAAAATATTCAAAATACTATGTAAGTAATATAACATTATTAATTATTAAGCTCATCCATTATTACAACAAGAGGGGGGGGGGGGGTCAATATATAATGACTATAGGATGATTGTAAGGGGGGGGGGGCCGAAAATCGGCCAAAATCGATGACGTAATTTATGGACGGCCCCTAAGCTGCAAATGTATTGCAACTACTGACCGTAGCCCCGGAAGGGGTTGCATGTGGCGAGTGGAAGAACTTAAATTTAGTAACTAAAATGAATTTTTGATTCAGCAAGAAATGAATTTTTGTCAACATTAGATTAGACAGTGTTTGTATAATTTTGTTAAATTTCAAAGTGCCATTATTTGCACTTCCGAGTATTTCTTATTATTAAATAATACCTGATTCCTAGACTTTTGATTGTTAAAATTTTGAATGTAAGTTATCCTTATTATTATGATGAAAACATTAGTACCTTCGCTGTTTGTATGTGTAATATTATTTATTACCTGAGAGATTGAGGAAAAGATCTAGTATTTTATACAGAAGTTGAATAAATACATTTGATACATATCACATTGTTTCATTTAATTTACTACAGATTACCTGCACAATGGAGTCGGCACATTCAAAATATCCCTTGGCTATGGGACGTCACCCATAGTAAATAAAAATGAATTTCCGATAATAAGGTTTTTATTTCATTGTACAGAATTATGAAACATATGCGAGTGACAGGTCTGCTGAATGCTTTATGCAGTGCTTGTCTTTTCAACATACCTACATAATGTTGAATTGAAGTTATAACTGTTCTACCTCTAGCCCGGCCCAAGAACATTACATTTTTTCCCTCCTAAAATATGTGCAGAGTTCATTAGAATTTATCTCAGTCTGACAAATGTCATAGGCTTTATATAACTAGGTCTTAAAAACCAATAACAAATTATATAGGCTTTCCCAAGCAACCTACCCATGAGACGTACCTACCTTGATTATCTATGTCCTTTTTGCTATCTCCGTGTTCAACGAGGTCCCTACTATGTGACAAAGTGATGGACAAAGAGATTGTGATGTTACACGGTTTGGTTGCGAGAGTAAAGACTAATATTTTGTTATTGGTTTTTAAGGACCTTAGTTATATAGACGTGTGGCGTTTGCCCGCTGAAAAAAATGATCACAAATGGACTCGGAACATTTCTGAATTTGGCAAACAATAACAAAATATTTGTGTGCATTTTTCCTGGCAACCTGGCCGGGTGACGACACAATATTGTCTATGTCAATTCACATGCCAACCTCATTTTAAGTAAATGCCTCTAGTAGATTGTTCCGTAGTGTGGGTAGGTATAGGTACTAAAAATTCAATCAGGCATGAGAGTAGGTATAGCCATAAAAACACAAAAAAACAACAGAAATCTGTGAAAAGCACAGTTACTATATCTATGGTCAAAAGTAATTTGAAAATGGAATGCCAAATAAGTAGGTAAAAAATAATAAAATGGTACTTAGGTAGTACAAATATGTACAAGCGGTTACGTAGGCCAAATACAATACATATGTGTAGGTACAGAAAATCTCTAATCTAAGGTGCAAAGATGGTGTGCCCACAAGCTTGTAAGTTCACGCTTACATGTGCTGCATGTATACTTACAAAATAAAAACTGTGTTTGAAGTTGGCGTTCCATGGGCGTTCAGTTTTATTCCAACCTTTCTTTCAAGGAAAATGGTCGCATTCATTTTAAATATAAATTCACATAATGGTTTGTTCCGTCGATACGTCACATTGCGGTTTGTGATTAAAATAAGTATACCTAGGTGCTGTAATATTTAGTAGGTATTTAACAATAATATAGTAATCTTGTGATGGCTGCACTGTTTTCTGGCAGATGTTGCTGCGCCTGCACTAGTTTCCCGCCCTGATGACGGCTGGGCGCGCGCTAATATCGCACATTATGCATCTCATGCCATTATTTTATTTTATAGCGCAGAATCTGTCCAGATTTTGCAGAGATTAAATATGCAAGACATTGTACGTGACCACAGGATCCAGGTAACTGTAGGTACTGTAGATAGTAAAAGGAAATGCAAAATTTGAGGCTCTGGACCACCCCTAGCGGAATGGCGACTATGAGGTTGGAACATTTTACAACTTGGAACTTTTTCTCGAAGAGCAAACGTCAGTCTTGGTAGAGACTGCCGTCTTTAGCAACCAATAACGAAATATTTGATAGCCATTTCCCTAGCAACCTACACACGCAGAATTTGTAAGCTTTAACTTCCACGTGTCCGATTGTGGAAATGAATTTAATATGAATCTTAAATGTAATATAGCCTTGCAACTTAGATAAGATTAGATTAGGTATTTAAAGGTAAGAAAAATTTAGTTTCCGTAGTAGTTAAGTTAGTGGAAAAGTTAACTCCGTAGAGTGGTTAAGTTAACTCCGTAGAGTGGAAAAGTTAACTCCGTAGAGTGGTTAAGTTGACTCCGTAGAGTGGTTAAGTTAACTCCGTAGAGTGGTTAAGTTAACTCCGTAGAGTGAAAAAGTTAACTCCGTAGAGTGGTTAAATTAACTCCGTAGAGTGGTTAAGTTAACTCCGTAGAGTGGGTAAGTTTTTTCAGTCTCTGAATTTCTATGATTTTGTTTTGTGTGGATATTTCACGAAGAAAAATAAAATAATGACAGTTGATGGTTATGTTTGCACTATTTACGCGGCTAGGTATAATTTTTCATCTCCGTTATTTGCATCTTTCCGCAGCCATTCCCATCAAACGGTAAAACCCATTATAAAATCAAAAGCAACAAGATTGTAAGCGTTCAGTGGCGTATCAAGAGAAATATATACAATAAAAAACGCTACTAAGCTACACATATAGTGTTACTTCTTGCCACGTTGTCTCTGAAGGAGTCGGGTCGTAGGGAGCTGGTAATCGTTTCTTGTGAAGGCTGAGTAAACCTTGCCGGTATTCTATTATAATAAACACCGAAATGGGAAATAATTTCAGACACCCTTTGTTGGATTCCAACCCGAGCTCTCTGCATGGAATGCAAGTAGGTACTCTACCAACTTTTTTTACAACAAGAGTAATTATTGACTGGACAATACCTACTCAGAAAACACAACCTGATACCACGTGGATTATAATAATAAAGAAAAACAATGGTTTTTATTAAACAATATTTTAAAGTCAACACGAAACAAAGATTTCTGTAAGACGTTAGGTACCTATACCAAAAACTTTATTTCAAAAATCTCAAAGAAAATCAGGAAAGTATTTTTCTCAGCGGGCAAACGTCACAATTCTACGTCGACAATGGTCCTTAGCAGCCCGGCCGTGTTACATCACACTTTTGTTGTTTATGGATTTTGTTTAGAGTCCATTACGAGAATTTTATTGGTAGGTCTATATATTTTATATTGCTATTCTATTCCTAATGTTTTATCTCAGATCACTTTTCAAAGCTATTTTTTTATTATACGAAAAACAACAGCAAAAGACGTAAGTGTACACTATAATATATAATCTATAATCTAAGCTGCAAGGATATGTAAGCATTTAAGGCTCATATGAAATGCATGCCCACAGACAGGCACATGTAGGTTCGCGCCTACACATTCTGCATGTGTGCATACAAATAAAGAAAACCTCACATGGACATAAACCTTGCAACTCCTGCCGCCGTTCCCTGAACCGGGGTGGCATTGGCAAAAGTGAACCGATTTTTACAGCACGGGTGGTCAGCCTCGTACCAACCTATCAGTCAAGGATATAGTTTTTCAATGCTCGGCATGTGATCGCAGGACTAATGAAATTTAAAATATTTGGGTAACTTCTACTTTATTAAGTAAAGTCGGGGGGGGGTTATAGCCGCGGGGGCCAAGAGGGCTGATCTTTCTAGCATGTTTCGAATGGAACAACGTTGGTTCGATCCTCGCTTGGGTCACTTGACTTTAACTTTGACCCTGGTTCAACAGATGTTATTGGGTAATTATTATTTAATAATTCATTAATAATAAACAATAATGAATTATTAAATGATGATATTGATACCTGTTTCTGGCCAGGCAGAATAGGTTGGTGAATTGCATTCCTCTTCACAAATCTATTTAAAAAAAATAATAAACTTAGTAAAATAAGGTTTAAAGTAGGTAATGTAAATTTTAGAAAAATGGTATGTTCAAGCCGTCGAGCAGGGAGGTCTGAAGCCTACAAAATTGTAATCGTTTCTATGGGCCAAAATAGAAAACAATAAAGATGGCTATTTTATTACCATCGGAAGATTTTACGAAAGCTCGTAAAAAGGTTAAACGTACCCATCGGAGTAACTGTAGAATAAAATAAACCTGTACTCACATTTTTTTATTTTTAAGTTAAAAGATGTGACCAACTAAAAAAAACAGAATTATAATAAATAATAATATTCCGAGATATGGATGTGGTAAGCTAAAAAATGCATAAAAACTATGAATGAATCGAGTACCCTATAACGTAAATATTACGATATCTGCAATTCCTTTGATTTCAGTAGCGTTTTCGCTCGCCTGACCGCAGACTTATTAGAAGAGTAAAAAATAAATTGGTTCGAAAGCAGAAGTTCCCATATTATTTGATTTATTGCACTATAGTTTGCTGACTTGGTGGTAAGTGGTGATTGAGTTGGTGATGGCGGACTGTGGGATTGTTGTGACGGTGTTGGTGTTGGTTTTTTTTATGGTGTTAGCGTTGATGTATGTGATAGTGTTGATGTTCTGTATTGGTGTTGGTGTCTATATTGGAGTCGTGTGCCTATATTTGTATCTAAATGATGTAGTATTGATGTTGATGTTGATGTTAAGAGTGATTTTGATATGATTGTTGATGTCGATGTTGATGCCTGCATTAGTGTTGTTATCTGTATTGGTGTTGATGTCTATAATGGTGTTGAGGATGATGTAGATGTCTGCGTCGTTGTCTGTGTTGGTGTTGATGTCTGTAGTGGTGCTGGTGTTGATGTCTGTATTGGTGATAGTCTCTGTATTAGTGTTAATGCATACATTCGTGTTGGTGTCTGTAATGGTGTAAGTGTCTGTATTGGTGTTGATGTCTGTAATGGTGTAGGTAAGTGTCGGTATTGGTGTTAATGTCTGTAATGGTGATGATGCCTGAAATGGTGTTGATGCATACATTCGTGCTGGTGTCTGTATTGGTATCTGTAATGGTGTAAGTGTCTGTATTGGTGTTGATGTCTGTAATGGTGTAAGTGTTTGTATTAGTGTTGATGTCTGTAATGTTGATGTTGCCTGTAATGGTGTTGATGCATGCATTGGTGTTGTTGTCTGTATCGGTGTTGTTGCCTGTATTGGTGTTGATGTCTGTAATGGTGTAAGTGTTTGTATTAGTGTTGATGTCTGTAATGGTGATGATGCCTGTAATGGTGTTGATGCATACATTGGTGTTGGTGTCTGTAAGGATGTTGATGTTCGTATTGGTGTTGTTGTCTGTACTGGTGTTGGTGTCTGTATTAGTGTTGATGTCTGCATTGGTGTTGGTGTGTGTAATGGTGTTGATGCATGCATTGGTGTTGGTGTCTGTAATGGTGTTGGTATTAGATTCTGCCTTGATGTTGATGTTGGTGAGGCGTAGACATACAGGTGGTCGCTGACTGGACTTGTGCTCAAGCGCCGTGACGAAACAAGAAGTCGCTCTCACAATAATTACCTACAGCGGAGAAATAGGATGCTCTTGGATGTAACCAAGGAATATAAATATCGTGAATTCTTATACAAATTATTTATTTGATATATGTAATACTCAATAACACATATTTAATATTTAATTTTCAGGATAAGCCAAGGATCTCAAAATGTATGTACTGAGGCCATAGGTACGCAAAAAGCGCTCGTTAGTTCGTAGCATATGAGATATGAAATTGCAAGAATTATAAAATTCTATTTTGAAAATACTCGCAGATCAGTCAACCACGTTTTTGAAAAAGTTGCTTCTCTTTTATGTGAATCCTGAATAAAATAAGACGAAGACGAAGGAGTGAAGCAACAAGGTATGTTTTTCATCCAAAAGGCAGTCATTGAGTTATGGACCTAACTATCCAATATTCACAATAATATATGTATGTGGACAGTTTTTTTTGCAACAGAGATTTGAATTTTACAATTAATTGTAACGCAATTCGTCGGGATTCAGGAATCATGGTAGAAGTGAACATTTATCGATGATATTTTTTTTATGGTTTGTGTATTACACTGTGACACAAAAAAACATAAAATCATTTATCGATGAATCTGTAGATAATGAAATTATTTTTATAAATAATTATAAAAAATTATAAAAAACACAGAGTTTTATTTTCAGAAATTATTTTTTCTGATTTTTATTCAGACAATTCAAAGCTTACCCATGTAGGTACATACAATGAAAATATGAAATATTTATTTTTATGAGCGGACGTATAGCATACGAGTAGCATAAGCACAGATTGCCTGCGCTGCGAGTCTTCGAGGAGTTGTTTTCCGTGAGCGTTGGACCGTGTCTCCTGCCCCTCGCGCTCCTGAGCCCCGCCCCCTAGCGCCCCCTGGGCCCCACGGGGCTCCGCATAGTGCTCACTTGGGGAGAGCCAGCCGAGCGCGGAGTCCTACACTTACAAATGGTAATAATCATAATGGTTCAGCCACTCGAGTAATTATATTCTCGTTAACTTTAGGAGAAATTTCAACATGGTTTTTTACGTACTAAAGTTATGATTTGAGGTTCTTACGAAACCTCATCGCATAGCTTCAGGTCAATTACCTATTGTAGCTACATTATAAAACATGGCTGGATTTTTACAAAAATGACATTAATGAATCATCTCAATGTAGATATACTTGTATGCTGTACAATAGTTGACGAAGCTTTATAATTTTTTTATATATACCTACCCGGAGTGAATTTAAAAAAAGGTTCATGATTTTTTTTAAAACATAAGCAGTATTCTTTTCACGAGATTGAGTGTATAATACCCAAGCGCTTTCAGTCTCCTTTATCCAGCATCTTCAAAAGCAAAATTGTGGTAATAACAAAAAAAAAAGATTAAAATGTTTTTTTTCCTGAAATAATTTTCCAGCTGTTTTTCATCGTTGTCTCATTTTAGGTCAACTATCTAAAAAAAACTAACAGAAACCGATTCAACACCACGGACCGAAAAATAAGGAAATTATAATGACTAGAAAATAAACGAATTTCTTTCAAAGCAGGTACCGACATGGTACTCGCTAGTGGTCACTAGGAATGATTCATTATTTTGTTTTGCTGCGGATGAAATTTGTGGTAATTTAACCGAAAAAAGGCGAATAAAGGCTGGTTTCCGCTTTGTCTATTTGCCAAATCAACCTTACGATTTCCTCCGTGGCCGGCAGAGCGTGCAGCGGCTCTTCCAAGAGTGCTGATCAGCGTTCCCTCCCGGGCACAGGCCTCGCCGGCCAGTGACGCGGAAAGGCGGCAACTTGACACATTGTTCGTTTTACGGTTTCCTGATCGTCCGCCGTTTATCGTTATGGTTTTGGATGAAATTGAATAATTATTTGAACACGAAATGCGCGTGTCTTTCCGACATCCTGTTTGCTTGGTAACTACATGGGATCTGCACAGTCATCCTTACTTAACCAGGTTCAATACCTTCTTTAAACAGTTGCCCACTGCCTACTTGCTACTTATTGTTAAATTTCACGATATTTTCGTTTAACAGTTTTATTAAATTGTGTAGGAACAGCTTATTGGCAATAAGTTGTTTTCTTGTTTCAAAAGTCTACGCAGTACGTATATAAGTACTGTAACTGTAACTCTGTCGCCATTCCGATAGGAGTGGCCAGAGCCTCTGCAGATCTGCCTCCATTTCTTCCTATTCTCACATACTCCTTTCAATTCATTTACATCTATCACCTTTTTCATGCATTTTCTTCTTTTACGCTCACTTTGTATATCCCATTCTTTCACAATATCCTCAATCTGATCACACCATGCTTTTCTCGGCCGTCCCTTGCCTCTTCTAAGTACAAATATAATAAATATGACGTCTAACGCGTGAGTATGAATCGCTGCACGGTGTGATGTTTTCAGATAAAGTACCGGAATCGGCTTTCAATCGGCAATAAGCATAAGTGGATTGGGCAATTAAGTATTGATGGGATGAGATTACAGTGTCCCTGTGTACGAGCTTCCTGGCCTGGGAGTGCCTGTGCCCACAGCTCCACAGTCCACCAGTCCACGTCCGTGGGACAGCTCTAGTGGTCAATGCCTCCGACTCCATCAGCCCCATTCACTTATGATATTATCTGTGGGCCAGAAATTATGTTAACGAAAATAGACACTATATAGGTATCTGTTTTAACTTACTTACGAAAATGATAATTAGTAAGAAAAAGAGATCAAAGAACTTCACAGTTGCATTTCCATGCGTACAAAGAAACTAGAGCGAATGTAAAAACCAGTGCCTGCCGAACCAGTCCGAACATGACTAGAGTTGACAGATAACACGCGTTATAAATATTGTGATTGCTAAAATTGACGAATCTTAATGAATAAGGCATTATTTTAAGACATTATGGCATAATTTTGTTATAATTGAATGTCGTAACACAAAATGGATTTGGACAAAATGGCCTTATTTCGTGTGACTATACCACTGCAACGTTTGACAGGACTGAGACAAATGTGGGCTATATAGTATGTATCAATTCAGTAAGCTAGTTTCTGCTCCTCTATGGTATTACTCAATGATCAGCCCTGTTTCCCAAGCATAAGGCTTCACATTTATACTCAACCACAGCATTTTATTATAAATGTATGCAAACAAAAGCAGCGTCTCCAGTGAGCAATTCAGTTGCCATACATTATTTTGGTAAAACGCTGTGGCTGTGTAGAAACGTAAAGTTTGGTAGTTGGGGTACTGGACATCGTCTGTCACAATCACACAGAGCGCAGCTTGCTTGATGGCCAACAGAGAGACCGGCTAATACGACCTGTCAATGACAATTTGTGCTACATATTATTATGTAGTTAACAGTGAGAAAACAATTTAATTCTTGAAATGGAACCAGAAAACCGATTTCAAGTATAGTAGGCTTCTTGTAGCCTTTTTAAAGAACAATTGTACTTATTTGCGTAAAATTACTTTCGTCTTTCGAATTTAAAAGTTATATGACCATTCCAGTTTGTATAAATTTCACGTTTGCCTATAAGTAAAGCAGTACACACTTTGAATAAATAGAACTCGTACAAATTAAATTTGAATGAGCTCTATAAGTAGTAATGTAACTATCTTGAAATGAAAAAAGTGTCCTTCAGGAACTTTCCATCAGTGCTAGATTGTCTGCGTAGACTTACTTTTTAAGCCAGTATGGTTCATAGTAAAAATCTGATTTAACATTATTGTAATGAAAAATAAGGTTTTAAAAGCACATAATTAAAGTCTTCATAAAAGCAGAGTTTTGTAATTTATGAAGATGCCTTCAATTTAATTTTAATTCGTTGGCCAGCATAAAACCTTATATGCAGATTTACGAGTTCATATAACATTTTAAGATATTTTAATACACTGAATTAACCATGAAGCTCCGTACAATCGGAGCATGAAGTAATTTTTAGCATTTTAATTTATGCAAAAACGGCTGTATAGTTAGTTAGACACTGAAATATGTTACTTCGTAAATTTAGAAAAATACAAACAAACGTTCTTAAAATCATAAACTCGGTTTTAATTCAATTTTCTTTCTTAAATAGTTAAAGGTACACCCAGCGTGATGGGAAAGACGGTTGATGTTCGATAAGCAATTGAACTGAAAGACCTTTGTCTCACGGATACAGCTCGATTCCTCGATATTCCTGTGCTGTCACTTATGTTTGACTCTTTGGCAGATTCGTCAAAGCTATAAACCGTAGGAGAATCTTTCCAACCATTTAATTGGATATTTTCTGGCATTCTTTTGCGTTTGAGGAGTAATTATTTTGAGGAATCCAGATGTTTTGTTACGGCGGGCAATCATCACACTCGCACAGCGGGCTGGGGCAGCCAGTGCGTCCATCTGCCGTAAATCAGTACCACAAGTACTAAACACTCTACGTTTAAACTCAAACGTAGCGTTTTACCAAAACATGTATATCAACTAAGACACTCGCTACAGGTGCTGTTTTAGTTTACATTTTTTTTTTTTGAAAAACGATGTGGTTGATTATAATGGCAGAGTTTTATACTTGGGGTACAGTTACAAGAACAAGTTGATGTGGGGAAGATAGAGATAAGTAGAGAAGAGCGCGCTCAGCAGGCGTAGCCAATAAGTCACGCACCGCCACTCGCCCCAACTAAATAAATAACAACTAAATAATATAGTTATAGACTCAAGAACCATGCTGCACACGGGTTTCTACTGAAATCAGTGTGCGTAGAATAAGATTATCGGCCGCGCCGACTTTCAAAAATGTTTATTTAAAAAAAATACGTGAAAAGGGTGGGACATGCTATCATATCGGATCGTCGTTTTGGAAAATTACGGTATGTTTTAAACGGTAGACTAATCAATGCTTACAGGCATAATAGAATCATTGAAATAAAATGAATTTTATACCCTCGATTGTATCTAAGTTGCAAAAGTACCTATGTGATATGTGGGCTTTAAATATTAAATATAAGCCCTGACTGATAGATTGGTATGAGGCTGACCACCCATACTGTAAAAAATGGTTCACTTTAATGTCAACCCTGTTTCAGAAAAGTTCGGCAAATGTTGGAGTTTTATTTTCATTTTAGGTTTGGATTTTAATATATAAGTACACATAAAGCATTTTTAAGCGCGAACTTACACATGTCTGTTTGTGAGCATGCGATTGATATGAATTTTGTATGTAATTATATCTTTGCAACTTAGATAATAGATCTCATGCGGGTATATAAGCAGGCATAGTAAGAAATCGCTTAGGTACATAGGATACAAATGCACTTATATTATAAACTGTAAATGATAAATTGAAACTAACAAAGTTATTTTCCGACTTGAAACATCCGAAATATGTAGGTTCCAGTTATAGAAAAGCTTGTAAAGCTGCGCTGTATGAAATAACGCGAGAAGGCTGTAACTTAGTGCCATAAGTTTTTCATATTCAGTAACAAATAATTTCATTAATAAGTCATCTAGGATATTTTCGAAAATAAGAAAAATGTATGGAAACACAGAAAATCGTCATCTCACAATTTCTGTAAAAAACTGAATACGCGCTGATTCACTGATTTGACAAATAGTGGATTAAAATTTTTATTGATTGAAAATTCTCATAGTAAGTGAACTAACTATGAAGAAGTGCTCGTGAAAAACTTCTAAACTACAGGATTTTTGCACTTTTTTAGTGTTTCTTTCGTAGAAAATAGGAAAAAAGGTGCATTTATCTGAGAAACCCATGTTAGCTGAATAGTGTATATGTCACTTATTCAGTTTTACCTAAAGGTATCGATAAATACCTCATTGTCAAAATCATCGTTAATTGCTGTCTTTGGTTCTATAAGACTCAAATTATTTAATACTTGACAAAGCTAAAACAACTAGCGGATCCTGTGTTCAAAGATATCATGAAAAAACAAGTTTAATCTATAAATTAATACGCTCGTAAATGCATAAAGCTTCACGATGAATTAAGTGTCGTAAAACTGTGATTATTGATTGTCTGACGAGTTGTATGCAACTTTAAGCGTCACTTTATCTCTACCGACGCTAGGCCAGGAGCCGGCATTTTATATGGGCAAAGATTAAGAAACTTAAACGGAAATAAACACAATAAGGGAACAAAGTTGTTCTAAATTGAAAATTATGTTTCAAGTCAAACCATTCTTCAAAGAATAATTACCTCCCGTAGGTATGTTTTTGGAAAACTTTGAAAGGGGAAGAAAATTGAGGTGTTTGCCTTTATCCATTGAACGAATCTGCCGCAAGCTAAAAAATTTTTTTGGGCTCCAAGGGGAAAAAATAGGCATACTCATACTCACCTCCCACCCGTGCATGTATGTGTCAGAAGGACCCACAGTACATGGACGCCCATTTTTTTTAATGTCAAGTCAACAGCGGTATTACAAAATAAGAACCTCGAAGGCCAGATGCGTGCCCGAGATTGATGGCCCGTAGCTCAGTGGTAACACTGCGGGCTCTGAATGGGAAGGTTGTGGGCTCAAATCCCGGCGGAGCACAAAAAATGTACGATTTATATTTTCAAATTTGCTCTTCGATGGGTTGAAAAATTCACAAACCTTTACCAATGGCCGGTCACCAAAGGTCCATCCAGCCTTACAGCAACTGGGTCTTGCTTGAGTACTGGCGCTTTGTAGCTACGACCAAGCTCGTACACCTCTGCGGCACTACAACAAATGTCATAGACCCCTAGAGGCTCTAGAATCTTGGGAGTCTCCCGCACAGGATTTCTTAAAAAAAAAAAAAAAAATGTTAACATTCAATATTCATATTACACTACCTTATGTTTATACTTGTCTGCTTATGGGAATGCATGTTATATGAATGTTAAATGTAATATACCTTTGCAACTTAGATTAAAGATTACTATAAATGCATGCCGGCAAGCACGCACGTGTAATTTCGCGGTTAGACATTATGCAAATGCTATTACAAAATAAAGATCCAAATCTAAAATGAACACAAGCCCTGCAACTTTTCCCGACCTTCCTTGAAACAGGGGTAACATTGGCAAAGTGAAGCATTTTGTACAGTATGGGTGGTCAGCCTCATTCCAAGTTATGAGTCAAGGAACAATGACCCTAAACATAAGTGGTTCGATGTTACTGAAGCTAGTATCATACTGAATACATAGATAGATAGAAGAGAATGTGTGTTGGTCTCCCCTGGCGTCTCGCTCCACGGCCCGCGGACTTGAAGTTCAGGAAGATCACTTGGCGGGCTGGTCTCAGGTGCGACGCCTTGCTCCGTGGAGCGTCCACATCGCCGGCAAGCATCTTCACGGCTGGCGGGTAGTCTTATAGATAGTATAGTTATTCACGGCTGGTGACCGACAGCCCTCAACGTAACAACCTCACCGTCTTCATGCAACATAATATCAGCTGCTCACAACTCCGTGTACGCGTGAACTCAACAATAGTGTTGTACCAAAAATGTACCTTCTTATCTTCCATACATATAAAATCAAACTATAATAATCTATAATAATCTATAATCTAAGTTGCAAGGATATATTCATTTAAAGCTCTCAGATGTATGCCCACAAACCAACAAGTGTAGTTCGCGCTTACAAATGCTGAATGTGTACTTACAAATAAAATCCAAACCTCAAATGAACATAAGCCCCACAACTTTTGCCGACCTTCCCTGAAACAGGGGTGACATTGGCAAAGTGAACCATTTTTTACAGTATGGGTGGTCAGCCTCATACCAACCTATAAGTCAAGGAATATGAATAATAAATTACATTTAAATATAAAAAAGAACAAAACCTTACAAAGAAATCTATACACAAAAAGTCGAAAATTTCCTATGCAAAAAAAAAAAAAAACATATAATAATATTAGGATGATTTATTTCGTGAGCGCTGTTTTTGTGTGTTTTACATCTCAAGAGGCCTCTGCGAGCTTGGTCGTCGCTGTAGAAAGCGCCAATTCTCAAGCAAGACCCAGTTGTTGCAAGGCTGGATGGAACTTTAGTGACCGGTCTGTGATGATGATGGATGATTTATTTCCTGTGGCGCCATTTAATGGTCCAGGACCATCTTAATGGCGCCATGGCTTCTGGAAAAAAGCAGTGTCTTCAGTGCCTTTCTGAAGGTTGTGGTAGGCTGGTTCGCGCGAACACCGACGGGAAACTTGTTCCAGGCAATCGGCCCGGCCACCGCAAAGCTCCTGTCTGCAAAATTTGATGTGTTCGCTCTTTTGGGCACTATGACCTTGTTGACCTCAGTGAGGGCAGAGCGTAGTGGTCGTTTTGAAGGCTTATCGACAGAACATAGCTCAGCGAGACATGGGGGTTCCGTGCCGTGGGTAAAGGTATATGAATTTTTCTCCCAGCGAAGAGCATATTTGAAAATATAAATGGTATATTTTTTGTGCTCCGCCGGGATTCGAACCCACAACCTTCCACTTAGAGTCAGAAGTGTTACCCACTAGACTAAGGACCGGTCACAATGTATGTATGTATCTATGTATGTTTGTCCTGTATGGACTCCAAAACTACTGAAGAGCTTGCGATGAAACTTACATGAGAAATTCTGTACATGCCAACTTAGTCTTCTGTATAAAAAAACTGGAGGAATAAAGGAAATGAGAGCGGAAATATACCTAAGCTTTTTTCACCTAATGACAGGTAAATTTTTAGACCAGGCATACTCAACCTGGGGCCCGGCAAGCTTTTCTGTGCGGCCCGCCGACGTGATTTACAAAATCTGGCATGCTATATTTCGTAGGACGTAAAACGTGGACTGGTCCGTACCTAGTCCAGTGGAAACACTTCGGACTCGTAAATGGAAGGTCCTGGATTCGAATCCCGGTGGAGCACAAAATATACCATTTATATTTCCAAATGTGCTCTTCGCTGGGTTGAAAAATTCATAAACCTTTACCAAAGACCGGTCACTGAAAGGTCCATCCAACCTTACAACAACTGGGTCTTGCTTAAGAATTGGCGCTTACTACAGCGACGACCAAGCTCGCAGAGGGCTCCTGAGGTGTGATACACACAAAAGCAGCGCTCACCAAATAAATCATCATAATATATTTTTTTTTTTTTTATCTAAAGGGAGGCAGGAAATTTTTTTTTTGTAGGGAGGCAATTTTTGAAAATTACGCGCCTACCCCCCCTCCCCCCCCCACCGTCGACAGATTTTTTTACGGATAATTTATGCTTTTGAAAATTACGTGTCTACCCCCCCCCCCCTCGATATCTTTTTTCGTGAATGATCTTTATTTTTTTTATAAAATAGGGACCGAAATCCTCTGGAGCTTCAGAAATCATTCTATATTGTACTCAGCAAGTGCAAAGTGACGTGAAGTCTGTGTCCAAATCGAATGTGAAATAAATCACCGCAGTTTTAGTTAAATAGAACCCGCGTAAAAATATAGCAGGATCTATGTATGTGTATGTATGTATGTATGTGTATGTATGTATGTATGTGTATGTATGTATGTATGTTCCCTATGGACTCCTAAACCACTCATCCGATTGTAACGAAAATTTCAAGAAACGTGTAAAATATTTTCTAAACGGTTCTTATGAAATAAGGTGCCACGAAAGGGTGGGTGTTCACTATTCCAGATTTTCTAGCATCCTGGTCGGTAACTTTTGAAACCACCTAACAGAAGAAGACCATGTAAATACATCTGAGATGCTTATTGAAACCTTGGGATGGATTGTTCATAATGATGAAATGATAGAAAAACGTCCTTTGTTTCCCATCCAGACTGAACCACTGCAACGCGTGGCAGGGTACAGCTAGTAGAAACTAAAACAGCACCTCTAGTTAGCGTTTTATTTTTTAAACATTTTTGTAAAACGCTGTGGTTGAGTTGACGCGTGAAGTTGTACATATGTACGTACAGTATCTACCCGTAGTACGAGTTTTTTTCACAATACTCGAAGTATTGAGTATTCGAGAAAAATGTATGTGAACTTGAAAAGCACCTCTGGCAAAAAAAGTTTCGTTGGGAAAAAACTCGTACTACGGGTACAGGTAGACTTAAGCAAAGCAGAACTGGTGGTTGGGAGTCGTCAGGTGATAAAATATGGAATATCAACATATAAATCACGTAGGTAGTTTGAAATCGTATCCATTAATCTGAATCAAATAATTCTTTATCCGATATGTAATTGAAATTGTCAAAGTTTTAATTTTTTTTTTTTAATTTGCAATGAAAACATATCCAGATTTTTTGAAAACAGGATTCTACACAGGTTTTCTTAAAAAAATCTATTTTGAATGTTGTGCTCATGTACCTACTGAACGATTTGCATCATCCACAATTTTACAAAATTTTTGAACGAAAATATTTGTATATCCCGTTTTATTTTTTTCGGGCACAGTACTTACCACAGATCACTGAATACTTACTTTATAAAAAAATATTATTTACCTAATTGTTACGGTAATGGTGATGTAGTAAGTAAGTGATGTATGTAAGTAAGTAGGTACCAACGAAATATTTTAAATTGAAAAAAAAACCCGTGTGAACTGAAAAACGCCCGCGCTGGATTTAATTCCTCGAGCATTTGATTCGTAATTATGTTTCCATTATTGGGCTTAATGAGATTGTGGTTTGTAATAATTGGAGCTTTTGTGATAAGACGTCTTTCCCGCCCGCTCGCTGGCCAGATAGTTGTACCTAATGTTGAAAAGCTTTCAGTTTTGGCCGGAAATTAGGCCCGGCGTGTTATTACGATTAGATTAAAAAATGCTTTTATAAACACTTTCTAGCATCAAAAAGCGAAATGAAAAGATGATTGCAGCAAATCAAATATTGATAAGATACAATTTTCAAAAATATTTCTAAAAAGATTACGCAACCAATTGCAGGCATTTATTCAGAAATAAGATTTCTTTCAAATGTTAACTCATTCTGATAACATGTTTTCAGAAATTATCTTTTGCTTGTGTAATATTATACTTCTATCGAATTTGCGATATGAAATTGGGAAGCTTTAGTGGTTTTGATAAAATAGGATAATACCAATGATACATTTCATAACGTGAATCAGATCGTGTACGTAGGTGTGAAATATAGATACAACATGTAGATACATATGACTTATGGAAAAATTAAAAGAGGCAAAGAGGCAAACGATAAAGGTACCGCTCAGGTTTTAATATAAATAGGTGTTACCTACAGCTACTTATAAACTGTTGAACATTGTGGTTTTGGCTGTAGTGAAAAGGTCATTAAAATATACTGACTTTTTGCACAACGTAATCTAACTTGGACATAAAAACTCGAGTTTTTTTGGGAAATAATGGTAAAAGCAATAGTAATTTAGTGTGGAAAGTGTTCCTTAAGTATATAATTAAGCCTTCAAGCCTCGTGTTGAAATCATTTGAAGCTTGCTCAAGGCAGTGTAGACCATTGGTGATGTGATTAATTTAATGTAAATATGAGAGGACCGATGGAGGTGCCTTTGAGTACGCCAGGAGCTGTAGTTGCGTGAGAAATGCATAGTAAATTATAATCATTGCTGATTTAACGTCATCCGTCATTTTCGACGCTGATGTATGATATATTTATTATCCGCGTAAATCATTAAAGCCATTCCGAGTCTAATGACTTATAAGGATGATGAACAGAGGCCAATATAAGCTACGCGTATGAAGCTCCTTTTTAATATGGAAAGTGTAAGCATACAACTTTGATTTATTCTTCAAATTACTTTGATTAAAAAAACAGTTTTCAATATGCAAAACATTTACAGTGTGAATATAAAAGGTGGAAATGTATGAAAAAAAGGATATGAAGAGGTAGAAAGTACTTATTTGAAAAGGCAATCACCAGCATGTTGCGAAGGCAACCACAAACATTTTCCGAGTGGATAATGATAACTTATAAATTGTTGCATTTTGTTAATTTCAGGTTTAAAATAATTATTTTCTGAATGAATTTTCCGCACTGAGCTTTATGTCTTCATTAAACTTCAAATGTTAGTATGAAATATACGATAGGTGTATATTTTTGTAACTTCAATTATAGCTTCAAACATAGCGAGTAGATGAGTCACAGCGAAGTAGAAACTCTTTCGAATAAAAGCGTGAAAATTGATCACGTAACTTTGTATGCAGGAAAACGGTCTCTGCCACCAGTAATGTAGCGTCATATATTTATCAAGCGATGCCTAGAACTGATGTTCGGTTATTTCCTCGCCTAGAATCTGTCACCACATTTCACGAAGCCTTCCTATTGACAGCCAGGAACGCACCAGCCATGTTCATACTTAATGCCCGTGTAGTGAGCAGGTACTGAGAAGGCGCAGGACCAAAAGTATTCAACTTTACGTGTGAATGCAACCACCAAAAAGCGTATCGAGGCTAAAACGATCAAAAGAAGTGCTTTTTACTTTTCATTTATTTTAAAACGTCATTGTTGAGCTTAAAACGTAATATTTGAAACTTCAGGCACTGGTAGGTACTGAGAATCGGTGGCAGGCCCGTATTAAGAATGGTTCGATCAGTGCGACCGAACCAGGGCCACAAAAAACTCGTATGTATTTTTTTAGTGCTCAGGTCTTTGCAAGCAAGGGGCCTATCTATAATCTATAATCTAAGTTGCAAAGATAAATTACATTTAAGATTTATATTAAATGTATTCCCAGAAGCAGACACATATAAGTTCGCGATAAAAACATGCCGCATGTGAACCAACAGTATAAAACCCAATCTCAAATGAACATAAGCCCTGAAACTCTTGCCGACCTTCCCTGAAACAGGTGTGACATTGGCGAAGGGAACTATTTTGTACAGTATGGGTGGTCAGCCGCATACCAACCTATAAGTGAAGGAATGATGCCTATTATTACAAATTTAATAGAAATATTGTAAAAATGAATTACAGTATGGTTATTTTTGAGACTGAAGTCTTATGAGATATTTGTGACTAAGGGCCCCGACAAAGGCTACATAAGGTGGAGGAGATTGGTAATTTTCAGAGAGGGGGGACATATAGGGGGCCCCAAGCTTTTCCCCGCACCAGGGCCCCCACAGGGGTAAATCTGGGCCTGAGCGGTGGTAATAAAGGGGACGCTCCAACAGCCAAGACCATCTCACCTTGGAACAAACCGCAGATAAATTTTCGCAATAATCAATATGATCCGACAGGCTATGGCCCATCGCGAGAATGCCTTTTCGTTTTCATTTTTCATAATGCCCCGTCAAAATGATAAAGCCACCAGCAAGGGATCTACATTTGATAAAAAAATGTATTAAGGCAAAGTTAGAAAATTCATTAATTCTCGTATTTAAAGATTTCTGTTTTATGACGTCATACTCTTCGAGCTACCATTTTGTAATTTTTCATAAAAAGGAATAAATATTTACTTCTTTCTGAAGTTTTTACGTACATACAGCATAATTGTATTACGCATTTTTAAAATCCAAATTAGAAAATTGCTGTTACTAGTCAAAATTATTGTCATTCCACTGTAACCCCCTTACATCCATATAACCATTAATAAGTTACAAATATAAAAGTATGAATATTTTACACGAGTAACGAGTTGTGATACATGATGCAAAACTCCAAATCAGAAAAGCTTCGCGGTGAAGCTTTCTAAACAATGTCTTAGATCGTTGTCTCTAGGTATGATTCTCGTCAGCAACACAGTAGTTTATCCGCATCGTGTAAAAACAATAATCTGGCGTTGTTTGTGTGCGCAGCGTATGCAGCAGGGACGCAGTAGGCAGTCATTAGAAGACATTGGCGGTCGCGGATGCTAGCTGACCATAACTAGAGACAAGCGCTGTTCAGGGAGTGTTCACTCTCCTCGCCCTCGTCTGCCGGCACCACACGCGGCTCCTGCGGCTCGTGTAATGGCAGGACGACCAAGAAATCTCCACATATTTCCTCAGATGATTTCAAACATCTAGCATTCCATAGTACCTGCATTCCGAGGCGTCTCCCGTACCTACATATGAGAGGATTCTCCTAGCTATGCCATAATTTCGATACGTGATATCATGGGATATATTAAATCTACCGCAAAATACGTCAAACTGACCACTTAAAATCTGTCTGATGGAAAGTGGGTGATTGACAATGTTTAAAAGATACTTATTTATTTTTTCATGGAAAGTTGACACATTGGTTGCTTATTTTCCTGGTGTATACTGTAAAATAAATAAGAATTGAAGTGACGGTTTGTAAATGTAAACGTTCGTACCGATTCGGATAAATGAAAAGTTAGAATAAATTCTCTTTAAGTGAGTAACTAGCTACAAAAACAACAATCAAAATATAGTGTTTTTTTCGGGATTATTTTCATAAAACTGTACACCTTAAGTTCATAGTAATCAAGCAATCAAGCAAAACGTTCACATTTGATTTCTCACATACCCTTGTGATAAATGGATAAGTAGGTAATATTCTGAAACTTCCGATGAAGCGGTAAGATTGAAATATTTTCTTACACGAGTAGTTATCGTGGTCTCCTATAATCCAGATTGCCTCCATCGATTGCTCGCGCTTAATCTTCCATCGACTGGTTCTGGCTTGTGATTGCAGGGGATAAACGAGCCATTTGCTTCCAGCCTTCCAGTGGACCTCTGGCTGTGCTCAGCGCTGCATCAGCTTGTTGGATATCTCCTTCCTATATGCATATGTACGGCAGTAGCTACGTGCAACTTCTGTTAGTGCTGGCATTGCGAGGAGAGATTTCCTCGGAGTTGCGGCTTGGCCCTTCTTCAGGTGCGCTCGGCATCTTAATGCAACGTCTTAATGGCTTACGAGTTGCGGCTTAAATAAAAACATCATGATGGAACTTTATTGCTTTGGTTTCTTCAAATTAGTCTTACTGTAGGTACGCGATACCGACAAAATAATATGTGATAATATAACTTACATACCCGTGTACGTATAATATACACTCTTCCGATGCATGTTGTATTATGTATGTTGTCCTACCAGTATCACATATGTTTCATAAAGATACGTATGAGGATTGGAAGCGACAATGAATCACGTGGAGATTTTTAATAAAACATCATACAATTTTGGCTATTCAAAGAAGAAAGAACATGAAAGTGTTAGTACCTAAATAAGTTAAGGAGTACTTATGGGATAACAAGTGCTGAAAGTGAAACAAGGAAGAGAATAATATAAGGAATAGGTGGGATATCTAGTGCGGATAAAAACTGTAGAAGTAGTAAAAGTTGATTAGTAAAAAAACAAATGGAAATTAATTAACAGAGATTTGAAGATTACAGTGGCGACAGCGCTACGCTAATCCGCAGTTACAGAAACGGAAACACTGTACACGTTGAGTACACATTCCAGTAAACATGGAGCTAAACAAACCTCTGCAAATATCAGTAGAGAAATATTGCACCTACATATCATCATCAGGCAGAATATAACGAAATACGTAATTGATTCGGTACACGAGCAGCACTTGTAGATTGTACGTAATGGGGAGTGCCGCTTGTAGTTGTCTCGGGTATCGACAGATCGTAACCTACGGTAACGTTGTTCGGTGGCCGGGCCGGTTCACGTATACGCCACCTACTTCCTCCAGCTCTCTGCTAAGACAGGTTACTCCGCGATGACTAATAACCGACACGAACTCGTATGCTAAATACGTGTAGTACTAAATTACCCCGGCACCTGCACTCCTAGATATCTAGCGGTTGCTTACCTCCACTATACGTATCACTCATACTATATTCTAATCAAGAGTCTTTATGTATATCGTCAGTGGAGTATGGAGTACAAAGGGCCTGCGGGCCAACTAGACTACGGTGTGACCTCTGCACTGTGAGTGACGTCACGGCGACATGTGTGGGACTGTATGTAGGACGCATCACGCATCACGCACCACGCAGGTACCTACAAGCCAAGTGTCTTGATTAAGTTAGCAGAGCAACTGCACTACCTGACCGAATGTAAGTCGTCTCATTAGTCATTTCCCTCGAGCTAATACCGTTTGAAAACAAAATCAATTTTCCTGAGCTTCAAATAGTTTTCAGGAATTTTCATTTAGGTGTGCGTGTTTCAGAATAAATGTAATCTATATTAGTTCATGGTAATTCATGAATTTAGAAATGCTCACGTTTTTTTGTTCCTAGCTCACGTTTCGTTCGATTGCGTAATAAATAATATGCACGTAAGTAGGTACTCCGTATGCATCTCGTACATCATTTTGTTGGTTTTCCACGCGGAGGTTGGGACGCACATGTACACGGGGGCACAATTTAAAATGTTCGTTTGCAGGATAGTGTAATCACAGCAATCGCAAGTAGATCATAAAATTGAATAAAGTCGAAGTGAGATCGGAAACAGTGTCGGTTACAGGTGAGCGGCGAGGGGCGCTAGAGGGGCGGGAGCCAGGTGGCCTGCGCGGTGTGTGGGGGGGGGAGGGCGGGCAGGTGAGGCCGCGGACCGGGCCCCGGCTCTACTCAGTTCATCGCCAGAGCTCCATGGGGTAGTGCGCCTCCTACGTTCCCGCTCCGAGTTCCCAAACTCACACCCGCAGTATATTTTTTGTTGCGAAAGCAACAGGTGTTCGAAGCAGTGTTTCTGTAACAGATACGTTATAATCAGCTACGATGACGGACTGACGACTGCGGTTTTTATTTAATTTGTAAGTTCTGTGTCCGGAGGCGGAGCCTGCGGCCCGGCGAGCTGCTGATGGTGAGCAAGGGATCATTTTGTTCTGTTCGGGGTAGCGCGGGGTTGTCGCGCTGATGGCACATGCCCACGAGGTCTGCAGTGGCGGGCGCGTCTCCCAGCAGCGCTGCCTTCCGCCAGGAACCGGCTTCAGACAACCGGATCCTCTTCCTGTTCACGGCGCACACGACTAATATTTTATCCCGTGATCTAGTGGTGAACCGGTCGCGGCGGTGTACTACGAGTACCTCCTCCCTGCGATTTCGTGACGTATTCTCTGTTTGTTGAAAAAGTCATTTCATAAATTTAATTTGCAGGTTTAGGTAGGTAATTATGTTGCTTTTTCACACTGATTTCGCACAGAAATGTGTATTTTTTAAAGTAAATGCTCGTAATCTGAGAACTTGTGAGTACAAATATTTTTATGATTCGACGTTATCATCTTCAAACAATAACGAATATAGTTTATAGGATCGCTAAGCTACACACAATGCAGGTAGTTAGAGTCACCTCCTGCAAATCATGACCACATATCGTAGTGCTAATATGCACAGCACACAACCACACGCACCTAGTGTTTGTATGTAGAACTTTGAACGTTACAGCCTACTTATTACCATATAGGTGCATAGTGCGATATGAAAAAGGTTAATGATGCCTCGCACGAAATAGCATTTTTTGTTCCGCGATAATGGCCGCGAAATTATTATAAAACTAAGTTGCGACCGGCGGGAATACACGTCCCAACTTTACATTCACAAATTTCCGTTCAGCATCAGCTGCCAAACACAAATAATACACTATTTTGCATTTCCGGGTTGAATGCACTTCCACCTACCTACACTCGTCACAAAAACTACCAACTACTTGCCTGTCTTATGTCACTGTCTACTGTAATAAACACTTTTCAGTTACAGACGATGTTATTTTCCTCTTGACGGTTTATTATTTGAATAAGCTTAAATATTTAAAATAAAATTATTTTTTCCTAAACGTAGTTTAATTTTCACAATAATATTTTATATCTCGAGCACTTTCGACCGTCAATACTTAGGTCATTATCAAGATTGATGAAATATTATTGTGAAAATTAAACTACGTTTAGGAAAAAATAATTTTATTTTAAATAAAATGAATTTTCACTGTGTGAATACACAAACCCTGCAAAATCTAAGTTTAAATATGTATAAATTATTGATGATATTGATTTGTGAAAAAATAATGTATCTGTCATATGGGGATAATGTGTCTCTCCTGTAGAGCATTCTGCACTTGGCGTTACGTAGCAGGTATAATCGCGAGCCCATAACAATAGTCCGCCGATAAGGAGCGATTACAGCACTAGGTACAGACACAAATACTAACATCGTTATCAAACATAACATTTAACAGTATTTCTACCTGCAGAATGTGCACTCGTATGCTATTTGTGAGTACTCGCCTGCATATTGTTTATGGTTTGTTTTTCCCAGAATTAATTACGGCTGATTATCTAATTAACCGCCATCACTAGCCCGTGTTTATCTCAACTAGTCAATTTCATTCCTGCGGAGCTTATAAATAAAGTCTCAAAATATTTTATGAACCCAAATAATCTATTCAGAATCTTTCAAGCTTAGACACAAAAGTCAACATTTTAAAAGATAAACGTACAATGGAAGCGTTTTAGTATTCTATGCAGCTCTCCACATTTGCATACACTTTTCAAAAGACTCGTAAAAAGCAGATTAATTATTGGACGTAAAGTTGACCGATATGTGCCCAGCATATTCTATTTGAATTCTTTCGTCTCGAGAATAATATGCTGCGAGGAACTCAATGTGAGGATGCAAAAATAAATGTTCTTTTATTTACGATGGTATCTTTGTGGAGGATGTTCCCATGGACATTTGGAATGCCATCGGATTGATGGACAAAGTTTAAGTACATGTATAATTTCATATTTTTTCGATGGACTATGACCGAGGGCGATCGTGCCGGGTTCCAGTGACTGTGTCCTCCTTTTCTCTGAGCACTCGAGGCCAAGGTCCGGCCGCCCACGTGCTCTGCCGCAGTCTCTGCTAGACTTTTGAATCAAATGTTTTGGCTAATGTTGAGAGCTGTCAGGGCGGCCACGCATGTTACATTTTACATCTCATGTCTGAAGAGATGTTCTACAATATTATACGTAATTAAGCGACTCGGTATCTAGTTTTTGTTTCCGTAATGACTGTGGAATATAATTATTTTATAAGCAATATGATTAGGCTTGGTTCGTAAAGGTATACCTACCAACATATCACGAAGACATGATGATAATTATATTCATCACTAAAAAACCCCGTGGTTAGAAACATCTGTCAAGTTTTTAAAATTACTAGACAGTCATGTTTTTTTACATTTTCAAAAAATATTTACTTTACCAGTAGATTCCCATCAGAATCTGATAGGATATTTCGTAGGTACAGCATGAAAAAAGTTGTAAGGTTTTTTTTCACTTTCGAGTAGCATAATGCTTGTGTGGCTGTACAGCCTGCGTCAAACACGATAATGATCAAAGAAAAAAGATTGACATGCTATCAAAATAATGAGAGTTAATAAGCAGACTCATGTGGGCACATAATGTGATGCCGGAGCAACGGAATATGATAATAATTATGACGCGAACAAACCTCCTTCCTTTATGCCGTTTGATTATTTACACGTGTCGAACATGATAAAGAGAATGACCCGTCACGGAGGCTTCTTTATGGAGAGAGGCTGCAGCGCCAGTTCCTACTGGGAAGTGAAGGGTGAGGGCGGGGGGCGACGCGGAGGAGGGGAGGGGCTTCCTGGAACAGTCAACAGCCCTTGAAGCCTTCAAGTCAGTGCTCGACCATCAGTCGCGTGACAGCCTTCGGAGGGAAAGCATCCCTTTGGAAACACAAAGCCTCTTTGATAAAAAAAATACATTTCAAAGCACGTGTTTAAAAAGTCAGTGAATTGACATCAATGCAAACGAACGTTTTGATGTCCAGTGAAATTTATAGCTACGTTTCCAAAATGTCACATGCCTATTAACGGTGAGTAATACTTTATAATATGTCTAATTGTAATACTCTAGCAATTTTTAAGTATGGAGTCAATTAAATAATTTGGAGAAGTCAATGATTACTTCATGCTAAATTATCAAAATCAACAAGTGACTAAATAATTATTTATAATCAACAGCTTAGCTCTATCTGATCAATTGAATTAGTTATCTTTGATTCATTTTTTTTCAAACCATTTTCAATATTTTGAAAACAACATGACTAATAAACATAGTTCCTTAAAAAACTGTAAAATTGGTTCACTTTTGTCAATGTCCCCTTTGTTTCATTTGAAATTTGCGGTGTTTAATTTTGGACACACTTTAAATATTAATTTATTTTTAACATAGATTCATAGATGAGGTAATTTGAGACTAACAGGTACATATTATGTACATACTATATACATTCAGAACAAGAAGACATTTTAGTATGAATATTCAATTGAAATTTATCTCTTTAATCAATTAATTGATAAAAACATACGTCATAAAATAATAATACAACTACGGATAACAATATATGTTATGTTATTCAACATGAATTGCAAAGCGTTCTTGCATTCTTTTTACGATTCTTTGACCTATAAGTTGGTATGAGGCTGACCACCCATACTGTAAAAAAATGGTTCACTTTGCCAATGTCACCTCTGTTTCAGGGAAGGTCGGCAAAAGTTGCAGGGCTTATGTTCATTTGAGGTTTGAATTTTAATTTTTCAGTACCCACACTTGCAGCATTTGTAAGTGCAAACTTACACGTGTCTGTTTTTCGACATGCATTCAATATGAATCTTAAATGTTAACATATCTTTGCAATTTAGATTTTAGATTGAGGTATTAATGAAAATTAAAAAAAAAACCTCACAAATCGATGTATACATAATATACATAATTGTTTTCCAAGTGAAATGAATTTTCCTAGTTTTCTGATTCTCGCTGGCAGCTAATTGTTTTTAAATTTTCCACCACGTGTCACCAACAGGTAGTTTTGAATGTTTTCATTGGCCACACAAACACTAATTATAGTTAGATAATAAGTTCCACGCGTTGGTAATGACAGGAAATCCTCTACGCTTTTGTTGAACCTTCATCTGTGCGAGTAGGACGATAATATGTCCATGTTTTAATATCTATTTTGTATAATATTTCGACAGACACTCAAAATAAAACGAAATATTGCAAATAATTATTTAACCCAATATAACAAGTTAGTTCTTTATTATTTGTATTCCTTGACTTATAGGTTGGTATGAGACTGACCACACATACTGTCAAAAAATGGTTCACTTTGCCAATGTCACCTCTGTTTCAGGGAAGGTTAGCAGCCGTTGCAGGGCTTACGTTCATTTGAGATTGGGTTTTTATATACGTCGAACTTATACGTGTCTGCTTATGGGAATGTATTTAAAATTAATTTGAAATGCTAATATATCTTTGCTGCTTATATTACAGCTAGATTATAGATTATAGTACAGTAAGCTCTTTTAAAGGAAAAAAACATGTGTGTCTTTGTGTAATATGGAGATTACGGATTTCAGGAAGTATTAAAAAAAGCTCTAGATCTTCAATGAAGTACGTACGAAAGTTAAGGTGTAAAATAAAATTCTAGTCACACAAATGGACTTTTTTTTTTGTGCGCCTTGACTGATAGCTTGACTGACTTGATTGGTATGAGGCTGACCACCGGTGCTGTAAAAATCGGTTCACTTTTGCCAATGCCACCCCGGTTCAGGGAACGGCGGCAGGAGTGGCAAGGTTTATGTTCATGTGAGGTTTTGCTTATTTGTATGCACACATGCAGAATGTGTAGGCGCGAACCTACATGTGCCTGTCTGTGGGTATGCATTTAATATGAGCCTTAAATGTTAACATATATTTGCAGCTTAGATTATAGATAGATAGAAACGTCACACGCCTAGGTAGCTTTGGTCTGCAGCAACCAATGAAAAATATTTTTGGTCGTGTGGCGTAACAATTTTGTTTTCAAAAAAAAAAATTCAAGTTCATTCATAATTCCGGTTGTTGCGAAAACAAACGCCAAAAATAATTCACCATATTTCAAACTAATTTCAGTTGTGCTTTCAATGGTTGTTTCAGTTGATGTAACATTATGGTGGAACATATGGCATGCGTGTCACTCAATCAAGTGTGAAATAGGTAATGTGATGGTAATGTGATTTACTTGCGTATATAAGCGATTAGTATGGAAATCAAACTCTACAGCTGCTGGTGTTATCTAAGATTACGTACCATGTAAACACATACAAAGTACGAGTAAACTGTGCTTTTTTTCACTTTTAATGCACTTTTTGACCATGAGTATACTTTAAAAAAATGGATGTTCTTCTGTGATTGCATGAAAAATCAGATGAGAGATGGAGATGTGTACTTATTTAAGATTTAGTTGGGCATTTTCGTCAAGATTTTTTTCCCGTGATTTTATTAATGATAACTTTCATCCTTGGGTTATAGGTTGATATGAGGCTAATTACCCATACTGTAAAAAATAGTTCACTTTGCCAATGTCATTGCTGTTTCAGGCAAGGTCGGCAAGAGTTGCAGGGTGTATGTTCTATAATCTATCTATCTATCTATAATCTAAGTTGCAAGGATATATTCATTTAAAGCTCTCAGATGTATGCCCACAAACAAACACGTGTAGTTCGCGCTTACAAATGCTGATTGTGTACTTACAAATAAAATCCAAACTCAAATGAACATAAGCCCTGCAACTCCTGCCGACATTCCCTGAAACAGGGGTGACATTGGCAAAGTGAACCATTTTTTACAGTATGGGTGGTCAGCCTCATACCAACCTATAAGTCAAGGAATTTGTTCATTTGAGATTAAGTTTTTATGTTGTAAGTCCACATGCGGCATATGTAAGTGCGAACTTATACGTGTCTGCTTATGGGAATGCATTTAATATGAATCTCAAATGTAATGTATCTTAACAACTTAGATTATAGATAACTATACAAAATTAAATATTTGATAATTAATAGTCATCAAGTGATTCATGATTTGAATACCGTTCCGTCGTTAGGTCCCCTTTTTTATCTGGAAAAATAATCTCTAAATTAATATCAAAATATCTAGATAAGAGATTAAATTTTAGATATAATTGATGCAAATTCTCGTGTACTTGCAATGTTATTTTGTACGTGTAGCTGTAAACAAACGTTGGGGAGCATGTGTAAAATACGAAGTGCGTCCTCTTGCAAGAACAGCCCACTAGTATTGCTTTCACGTCCGTGCTGTCACGTAAATGAAAAACCTTTTCTTTATCAGTGGGACAGATCGCACGTGCTAACAGAGAGTCAGCTGTACTCCAAGTATCACACTTTATACTTAAACTCAACCAAAGCGTTTACCGAAAACGTAAGGAAACTGAAACAGTGAGCTTTAGGGAGCGTTTTAGTTTACGTACTTTATTTTGTGAAACATTTAGTTTTGTAGTTATGCACATGTAGTCGCCTGGACAAATATGCGCCAGCTTGCACTTGCCTGTGTTCTTGTTAACTACGCTCATACTACATTTACAAGAGACACATGGACTATTTATTGAATGGCTGCATAATGTTTGCGCGGCCACAAATGGCAATCAATGGGCTGTGTAAACTTGTACAACAGCATTCCCAACATGTATTGTTTTGTGTTTCAATAATGTAGATTTCAATGACACGTTTTATCTTAAAGTTGATTTTTTTTGTGCATTTTATGGCTCTTCCAACTGTGGCTAGTCGTTTCATGAATCAAACGCTGGAAGCAATAATGGGTAAATGCCAGTTCACCTAGGCATTTGCGAGGACCAATTGCGTTGATTTGTCCTAAGGATAAGGCTTTTTGACACTCATATGCACATCCGAGATACCCAATCGAAGCTGTTTACTCTCTTCGCTCGGCGCAGAGTGATGCTATCAACAAGCTGAAAATGCCATCTCGACGGAGCAGAACGGGCTTTGGGGATAGGGCGTTCAGTTCGGCGGGACCGTTGTGCTGGAACCGGCTGCCTTTGAAGCTGAGGACGGAAACCAGCGAGGAGCGCTTCAGGAAGGAGCTGAAGACCACCATCTTCACAAGAAGAGAGTGAGCGGTGGGTGCCCTTGGGGTGGCTGGAGCCACTAAACGGCGCCCAAAAGAAGAAAAGTCATCCAAATATATATATACTCAAGCTTGCACACAACCTGTTGCTGTCGCTATGGGGTTATTCTATTTACTGCCAAAAGTAGTCACCCCTGTTTCAGGGAAGGACGGCAAGAGTTGCAAGGCTTATGTTCATTTGAGATTGGGTTTTTATATTGTAGGTCCACATGCGGCATGTGTTAGCGCGAAATTATACATATCTGCTTGTGGGAATGCATTTAGTATAAATCTTAAATGATATATATCTTTGCAGCTTAGATTAGATTAGATTAGATTAGTATATCATTTGTTCACACAAAAAAACCCGTAGGAGAATACATACATACGTATTTCGTCACACATGCCAACTCCATGTTAGTTTTAAAATACTTTTTTTAGGTTTTTATCCGGTTTTTTATTCTGATTTGGAAGAAAATTATGAATGTGTTTTGTGTTTTGTGTTTTGTGTTTAAATGGTATGTGAAAATTGGCTTAAAGCAAATGAAGTGCGGATACAAAACATTCTGAAATACACAAACGTTGAATGGATTTTCCAAGTCTTCTTAAAAACAATAATTTTTCTTTTCATTATCAGCACTATTGTCTACTATCACTTAAAAACAGAGATAAGATTACTATCGAGTAAGAAAGTGGTAGCTACTCATATCAGCTGTCGTTTTTTTGATAATACATACAAAGTTCACATACTGAATTGAGAATCCATTTTGTTATTTTGGATATCTACTTCAAAAAAAGTACAAGCGATTATAGTTGTATGCACAGTAAAGACAAGAACCAAATCTCATGTTCCAAATATTTTTTTACGGCTTAAAACAAACAAGCGGGCATTATCTGTCTGTTGTAATGTACTAGACATGCACATTACTCAGCTGGGGGAGAAATAATAATAATTTAATCGGATATCAACCGAACGGAATGATCTATTTGATGGCCGTAGATCATTTGCATTGATCGTGATCTTTTCTGTGGAGCGAATAACCATCATTAGCAATCGTGAGTCGCAGCTAATTTGTGGTCTGTTACATTTTTATTTGGCGATGGCCGCTCTCTCTGTAATTGGCGTGTCTTGCTCACGGCCCGGAGGGTTAGGGTTCGTGACCCGCGCGGACCTCCGACTAGATCCAACTGCTAGCTGCGCTCTACTGGCTGCCTGGCTTGTGTGAACAATCATCCTGCTCTATTTAACGCTTTGTATGCAACAGTCTCTAGTGTCACGACTCGGAGTACCTTGGAGTGGAGAAATAATCTGGATTTATTAAATTAACACCAATGTTTTTAGACTGAACAACGATTTTTATTAATTCCAAGAAAAAACCTCGCGAGTGAGTACGTCTTCAGTACTAAATTGTAAAGGATAGATGTGCTCACACACCCACGTCATGACAGCATAAAATAAAAATAAAACGTAAGAAAAAATAATTAAGATCAAGATTCGAGATTCTTGCAGTTTTTATGCGATTCATATATTTTTTATTCCCAACTTTCATTACTTAAGTTAGCAGAAATGAGATGACCTTTCGTGACTAAAAAACTAAATCAACAATATTTCAACGGAAGCATAAAAAATTTCATCGTATTGAGAGTCGAATTAAAGGAACTTTCATGTTAAAAAAAATCTAGATTTTCGGCAGTAACTTTGTGAAAGTTCATTCTTATAAATTTGAAACATTTTTTTTAGTTAAAATTCACTAATAGTTTTATTTTATGCACAACCAGTTTCGGGAGAAGCAGTACCCCCCATCTTCATTTTATTTCCTTATTTTCATTTTACATTTTAGACCTGAAGATACAGGCTTCTCCCGAATCTGGTTGTACATAAAATTAAACCATAAGTGAATTTTAATAGAAAAAATGTATTTTTAATTGAAATCTATTGAAAAAAACTCGTTCTTAACAAATTCAAAGGTGAAATTTAGCAGCTGAAACAATCACGTTTTTATTTCATACGAAAAAGTCTTTGGTAGATATCAGATGATCGTAGGCAATAAACAGGTTTGTAAATGATTTTATGTATGACAAAATACTGTGGGAAAATTGTAGAATATCTGTCATTTTTACATCACTTCCTCTTATTTAATAGTTATCATTATCAGTCAAGTACGCTCCAGGTAGGTGCAAAGGTTTGCTTATATCCTATGCAACAGCAACACGTAAGGTTGTCAGGCTTGTATTAAATTATTATTTACTACATAAGTGGACATGTATCTTACGGACATAAGTGGTCTGTATCGCAAGTATAAAAAAGTTACGTTTAAACTCAACCATAGCGTTTTATTAAAAGTGAATGAAAATTAAAACACTCAGTAGAGGCACTGTTTTAGTTTACATGCATTTTTGGTGGTTACGTTTAAGTGAACAGTTTTGTGTTTGGGGAATTGAGTACTCTCCTCTCTGTACGCTATGAGAAACCTTGGCCACCACCAGCTCGGTGTCGTAGCGAGTCTAAAATATTAACTAATAATGATATCACGCGTCACGTGGTCGGTGATTCACGCTGTACACACCAGCGAGAGGTACGCTACAGCTGTGCGAGGATATTGTAGATGTGAGACAGTAACTAAGTGCCCAAATATACCTTTGTGAGTAATTATGTCAACAGTAGGGATGCCAAGCCGAATTTATAAAAAAAAATCAGTTCAATAAATATTTACTGTAACTGAAACTCCGTCACAATACCGATAGGGGCGGCCATAGCCTCTGCAGATTTGTCTTCAATTTTTCATATCTTTGCATACCTCTTTCAATTCATTCATATCCATCACATTTTTCATACTTTTCCTTATTTTACATTAGCTTTGTATATTCCATTCTTTTACAACTTAGCCAATCTGATGCAGCCATACTTTCCTCGGTTTTCTCTTTCCGCTTATCCAAGTAAAACTTAAAGCGAATTAACTACACATAGTTTGAGGTCGAAACCTAGCGGTTAACTTCGCTGACTGCTTTTGTAAAAATTTCAAAATGAGAAATTTGCTGGTATCTACATATGTAAGCGATGGACCACTCAATAACAATAATATTCAAACAATTAATGCAGCTCGAATTAATGTGTATTAGCGACATGTCACATAACTGCGTGTAAGGATTTCAGAGGGCTCTTGAGGTGTGATTCACACATAACAGCTCTCATCCTAATATTATTTTTATTACACAAAAAAGTGTAGTAGATATAATATCAAAGCCACAGCTTTTAGCATCAATATTTTTGTGATATTTAAAAATTGTATCGACGAATATACTTCGCCTGAAATAAATTTAAACGCAAGTGCTTCCATCACCCATCAAGAATTAACTATCGAGTATTAATTGATAGATCAAGGCAATAAATAAGAAAATATATATGAGCCATCAAATTCTCTAAAAAAAGTAAGCAAATGTGCTTACAAAAAAAGTTTACTAGTATGTAAGCTACTTTTATTATACCTTACCTACTTATTTACGATTTTCCTTCATTTGTGTTTCAAATTACTACTGAAACATTTATACTTTTTCACAGTATAATTAAGCAAATCAATACATTTTATCATCTTTTGTCATCCCTGTTTTGAGCACATTGAGTTGAAGGTTTCGCTAGGCCAAAATCTTATGAGCAGAATATAATACCTGTACCCCAAGTACACAACTTTACGAGAAAAATCCTCTATAACGCTGGTACAAAAATGTATGTTAAGTAAAACGCTCACCAGATGCTCTGTTGTAGTTTACATTCATTATTTGTTGAAACGCCAAGGTTGAGTTTCAACGTTAAGTTTAATACTCGGCACTGTAGGCCGTGTTGTCCCGCCTGACATCTGCTGCTCTGTTTGCCATTTATAAAGAGTGCTCTCTACCCCAAGTATCAAGTTCTACGTTAGATCGAAATGTGCGTTTATCAAAAAATGTAGGAAGATTAAAACAGCGTCTCAAGTGAGCGTTTTGGTTTCCATAATTTTTTGATAAAACGCTATGGTTGAGTTTAGACGTATTTTTTATAACTTGGGGCACAGTTTCTCGGCCAAAGCCCACAAGGCAGGGGTCACACAAATCCAGTCACAGCCATGGAGTAATAACATAGAGGAGGAGAAACTAAATTACTGCATTGATACATAATATAGCCCACATTTGTCTCAGTCCTGTCAAACGTTGCAGTGGTATAGTTATACGAAATAAGGCCATTTTGTCAAAATTCATTTCGTGTTTCGACGCCTAATTATAACATATTCCATAATGTCTTAAAATAATGCCGTTTTCCTTAAAAATTCATCAATTTTAGCAATCACAATATTTATAACTCGTGTTATCTGTCAACTCTGGCTGTGTTTGAACTGGTTCGGCAGCCATTATTATTCGCAAAAGTACCATCTTTCTATGAACATTTTTACATTCGACCGAGTTTTTTTGTACATAATATGGAAATGCAACTGTGAAGTATTTTGTTCTCTTTCTTACCAATGACCATTTTCGTAAGTATGTTGAAACAGATATATACATAATGTCTATTTTCGTTAGATATCATCAGTCAATGTTCACAACTGACGACTTGCGAAGAACTGGCTCGGGCTTCCACACGCAACCTGTTGCTCGCTATGGGCTTATTCTATACACCACATAAAGTATAACATTTTTTTCACATAGAAAAAAACCCGCAGAAGAGTAGGTAGGTACGTATACGTATTTCGTTACATATGTCAACTCCATGTTAGCCTCAAGGTACTTGACTTTACAAGATTTTTTTTGTGTAGAATTCCGGTTTGTAAGAAAATGAATAGTTTTGTGCATTGTATACTTAGGAAATATATACATTATAATTCTGAACCCTTTATTGAAGACTTACCTAAGGGGACATGCAAAGTTATTCCTTACACCTATGTATGAAGGAATCTCAAGATGCGAGTCGGTGATTTGCTACATGAATTCACTTATGAAAACATGCTTTATTCCTTTTTCACACGATCCGGTCCGGTTTCAGATCGCAGGTCTAGTATCGGGCTGTATGTTTGCTTTCACACGGTTTGTCCGGAGACCTTATACAATTCGCGACCGGATGCGGCCCGGAACTGGACCGCATGAAAAAGAGTTCTTGTAAAATTTTAGGTGTCTACATTTTAAACTAAATTGTTTCTAAGTCAAGGGTCTAATGAATAATGCAAAATTTAAAAAATGCACGTGATCGTGACTAAGGTACACATGTAGAGTAACTTATTGCTGCGTGCTCCCGAAAGGGTTGCATGTGGCGAGTGGAACCTATTTATTTTTGCCGGTCAACCATTACGTCAATCCCTGCAAGTGGAGGTTTCCCAGCTCTTGAGGGGGCTGGTACGCTGGTTATTTTGGGCTTGAAATAAACACTTAAACGGGAAATAATTTCTGACACCCTCGGTGGGATTTGAACCCGAGCTCTCGGCATGGAATGCAAACACCCTACCAACTGAGCTATCGACCGGACACGTGAAACTTGTTGTAATGTTATTTAGCTTAGTCTAATCAAGCAAGTGCACAAATATGCTAATACGGGAATAAATTATAAGTTTTTGTGTGTAATTTGAGTAGTTTTTATTATCCTACGTAATAAGGTCATTAGCACTGGGATAACCAATACTAAGGCCCGGTATTTTCAACGTTAGCTTATGTGACTTTAAACTGATAAAAAAACTAACCACACTCTTAACATAAGTGCGTCCTTTTCTTTCAGTATAAAGTCGCTATGCTAACGTTGAAAATACCGGATCTAAACGTGTTCATTTTATTCTGCCGTGAGCAAACAATCGATACTAGCAGAGTAACGTTTAATTTAAGCGATTCCGTTTCCGGTAATAAAAGTTCTAAAACGTTACGTTTAAACTGAATCGTGGCGTTTACCACAAATATATAGAAGCTGAAAACACGCCTCTAGCAAGCGTTGACGTTTTTCATTTTTTTTTTGTTAAAACGCTATGTTTGAATTTAAACGTATAGTTTTATACTTGGGGTACTAGACCGGTTTTCTAACGACATCCTCGTAAATTATCTGAAAATGTTAAATACTGCATTCGGCGCGTTTGTTAGCGGGAGTGTGTATCGATTATGAAAATTAATTGGCTTGTTCAATTTATTGGTTGACATTTTTATTCCCTGCCAGCCTTGTATCTCTACATGATCTTTGGCGTTAAATATGACATAAATCAATACTTTATGAGATAATTAGAAAATGATCATTTAATTATTGAGATTAGAATATTCATGTCTTTTATAACGCTACGTATTATAGGAAAATCTCATCGTAATATAACGTATTATATAGAACTGTGAACTTTATCAACTTATATTTTGTATGGTTTGTGTATTAATACTGTGAAAATCATATTTGAATAAGAGTTTTAGGCTTACACGGCCGGCTGATGATGCTGGAGTCAAGTTTTCCGGGATCTGTTGCCGTGGTCTGTGGGAGCTGGAGCTTCCGGACTTGCGGAAAAAAACAAAAAAACAAAAAAAAACAACAAACACACGCTGACGAAGCAAGATGGTAGACATATAAACCCTCATTGCACACACACTGACATCACAGTTCTCATCAAGATCTTCATCATCATCATACTTCACGCTGAAGAAGCCCATCGTAGAAATGGGCGAAACGTCCAGAAGCTCCAGCTCCCACAGACCACGGCAACAGATCCCGGAAAACTTCACTCCAGCAAAATCATATTTGATCTCTACTAAATTTTATAGAACCAAAACAATTGTACTTCTATAATAATCTATAATCTAAGTTGCAAGGATATATTCATTCAAAGCTCTCAGATGTATGCCCACAAACAAACACGTGTAGTTCGCGCTTACAAATGCTGATTGTGTACTTACAAATAAAATCCAAACCTCAAATGAACATAAGCCCTGCAACTCTTGCCGACATTCCCTGAAACAGGGGTGACATTGGCAAAGTGAACCATTTTTTACAGTATGGGTGGTCAGCCTCATACCAACACTGTTTTATTTTCACTCACTTTATTAATTTCATTTTCATTAATATAAGTACACGAACGTTTTCGATCTCTCGATCATCTTTAGGTACAATAAAATTCAAAAATGAAATTTAATTATAAAAAATCAACTTATTTTAATTCATGAAATGCAAACATTTCTTAGTTTTACTGGAATGTTTTTCTGAAAATTAATTGATAAATTTGTTACGTAATTCTTGAAGAAGAAATCGAAGAGGTTCCAAAAGAAGAAACTGAAGAACTTCACACGAAGAATCCCCCATGCACAGGAAATGGCACTGGAAGAATTCACGGGGTAATGTTGACCTCCCGTGATCTCTTAGTGGCATCACTGGTGTACTGGGTGGGTCTGCATCTGCTGCGGGTGACGTCGAAGAAAGGAAGAAAAACGAAGAGAAGAAATCCGAAGAAAAAAAAAGAAAAAATGAAGAATGTACAGCCGAGAGGAAAGTTTAAAAAAGTTATAATAATAATAATAAAGACAATATTTGTTTGACGTTTTGTGATAAATCACTTCAAGAGCACTTTTATACTGGCGTGTGTTTGAATTAAAAGAGAGCCGGTTCGAATCCCGTCAGACCCTCTTGACGATAGCCTTGATGGAAGATACCATAGGGTAGGAACTAATAAATAATTTAATAACACTGATTAGCCATAAAGAAATAATGCAAAAACATGTTTCTGGCTAGGGAAAACTAAGTTGAGGAATGAATTGCATTCCTCTTTATAAATTGGTTTAAAAAAGAATGAGAATAATAACAGCACTAACTCAAAGAAAAGAGAAGAGAAATTGTCAAATGCACCCGCACGTTATTTGGTTGCTTGTTATGGGTTTGGAAATCGCATAAAGTTACCCGTATACAACAAACAGCGTTGCCCTTTTAGTGGGCCGGTGCTGTTTTGGTAAAAATGATAAGAGCTTGTAAGTGAACATGGTACAAGGAAAACAATGTATTTAAAACTACTTATAAAAAAATAAATTGTGAATTAATTTCAGGACCCCTTACGGATCGTGGGTGTTAACGCAACAGGCAGTCTCGATCGTTTTCATTAATAAATGAATGTTAGTTTTTTGTCAGGGCCAAATCCTGAAATCAAGATTGGAATTTTATTTCAATAGAATACTCGTAATAAGTTAGTATTTACTTTTTTTAAAACTTAATCCTTATTTAAAACAAGAAAAACAGGAAATAATTTTTGACACCCTCGCGTTCGATCTCGTACTTTCGGCATGGAATGCAAGCACTCTACTAACTGAGCTATCGACCGAGCTAATACCTAGGCAGTAGGCACCCTATATTTCGTATAGAGTATACTGATATACCACCATACAAATATACTAAGTGAGAAACTATAATATTTGAGTAACGTGATATTGAAAGCAGGTTGCGTGTTGCAGCGAACTGACATTTGTATCAGGTACAACATCGCCTCTATTGTTGTTTCAGAAGAGCACCATGTATTTTGGACTAGTCACCATTTGTTTTGGTTGACAACGAGCATTAGCATCAGGTTCTGTTCCTATCCACCAGTTCTAAAAGTAGGTATACTGCTTTGCACTTAAACTCTACAATTGCGTTTACCAATAAATACATGGCAACTGAAACAAGGATTCCAGTGTGTGTTTAAGTTTTCATATATTTTCGGTACAACGGTATGGTTGAGTTTAAACGCAAAGTTTTATACTCGGGCTACAGGAACCATTGTAGAGATATCAGGTCGTTCACCTGGCCGATATCGATTCGACTCGAAGCTCGCATACTTGCTTTATCTCTGTCGCATACGTACAGCCAGTTTAGTGTTACTTCTGTAACTCATATTTATTTATAAGGGCGAATGATCGGAAGCGTTGCCATTAGCATTCAATATGGAGACGAGCGTCACCGGGCAGAGCGACACGTGACACATCTAGTGAATAAAATATCTGCGCCAAATGCGGACAGTTTACGTAAACATTCAAAACTGTCCAAAAACAACGAACAGGGGAGATGACTGGAAACTAACATAGGTAAACATAAATGCATGTTGTGAAACTTGAAAGATGGTTAGTGGGCTAGCAAAACAAATAGAATGTGGATGAATTATAATTTCGCATTTACAATAAGATTTCCACTTTCAAATTGGAATAGTTTTTAGAATAAATGAATAAATGAACTTCTGTTTTTCCTCAATTCTTACCAAACGCTTGTTTGACGTGTATCACTTATTTTTTGTTTGATGTTGGTCAACGTGCACTAAAATGTGTTTTAGTAAAAAAACGAGTGAAATGGTGTCCAAACTTCGAAGCGATACAACATAATTTGGAAATGAAATAAAGTGCTCAACTTCATGCAGCGGCTGCTTTATAAATAGATTTCACCGAGTGGGGTCGATTGTTCGGAGCGATTGTTAGAGCGAGTACTTTATGAATAATGGAAAAAATGTATCTCACCGAGCTGACCGCAACAGTTGGTGAGGCCGACAGATTTGAAGCAATTTCACAGCACTATGGTGAGAGGCTGCGGAGCTATGCATGCACATGTGTGCCACACTATAGCAGTGAATTAGGCAAATGGATCTATTAAAGCTCGTAAGGCTATCCCAAAATTGGTGTTGCTTCTAAAAATATTTATTTAGCCGCAAGTTGTGAATTTACGAGCACAACCTAAAAAGGAGAAAATTGTTTATCTGCTTGAGTGACCACTACCTGGCTAGTTCTCACATCCCAGTGCTCAAACTATTACGTTGGCTATAAAGAAGGCCCGGAACTTGGGGCTAATTGCGATCCGTCTTTTATTTCTTTTGAGTCCATTATAAGACGTTCTGTGGCCGCGGCTGCATTCCTCACAGTTGACTTTTTATTGTCGTCACAATCGTGAGTCATTAGCCGATGCGAATAATGACAATTTCGTCTCAGCATTGTCGCAATGGGGCCCGGATATTTTTCAAAACTTCACGGCTGACGTCTTTCGTGGACGCTTTTTCTAGTCAAGCGGACTTGAATACACAAAAAAATACGACAGAATTGGACCGAACTTTATAATATAACCGAGTGGTACTTGCGGCCTGGTATGGAGTGAGTTAAAGGCTGTGAATTCCCTCCGACGGCTTATGGCGTCTTCGCGGTGCGGTTGTATTTCTATGATTTATCGAAAGCCAATTAGGGATTATTACCTCACGTTTCTACCGTAATAATTTTACCCGCTGCTATCTTATGACGAAATGCTTGAAGAGTTTCTAGTACTCACTTCCGTGATGGAGCTCATCTTGTCGTTTTGTACGAAGGATTGCAGCTCGGACCATCAAATGAAGTTCATCATTTTACATTACTCATGTAATAACATCCCTCGGCGCAAATCATTTCGAATGCTGCAATAAATTACGTGAAAATTGTACCAACACCGAGTTCGTAATAGTCATGTTTGTGAACATTTATAAAAAGACAAAGATAATAAATAATTTATGCATTAATGATCAACAATATCGGATGATAATGTTATAAAAATAGTAAGACTCAATAACAAAATTACGTTTCTTAAAAATTCGTCGTCGAATAAGTAGTCCATTTTGATTGACCACGTTGTAAATATTAAACTTCTTACCTGGATCGAACTGGCGATATCAATAAAAAGAGAATATCTACTAATCTCAAAGTTCGGCATTCATGGAAATCCAATGATGACAAACTTTTCTGGAAAAAATTAAAAACGATTTACAATTGAAATATCAATTACATTCATTAAAGAGGGCAACAAAAACACAAGAAGAGGGGATGATTGAAAGGGAAAAAGAGAGTTAAGAAAATTATATTTTCAGTTGAGTTCGGTGAAATTACTTGCTAGATAATACGTCTACTCATGAGAACAGAGCTTAGTGAGTGATAATCGATATTTTCCGGACATGAATGACATTTTCTGTTGAGACTGTTGTCAGTCGTCTCGTCTGTCGAACAGTGAGATCAAGCATAATCGTTTGTAATGCAGGTATTACAGTAGAACGGAGTTAGTCCAATTAGAAGCGGTGAATAATTTTGTAAGAATACGAGCGGCGGCCCCGGGAGCGTGGGAGCCAGAGGAAATAGTTCACGGAAGTCGAGAGAGAGAACAAAACCCATCACAGCATGTCAAGTAATAATAATAATAATTGGACAATTTGTATACAGCGCCGTTTAGTGGCACTAGCCACCCCAAGGGCGCTTTTATGTGTTGAAGCTTCTGTTAAACAAATGTGTCTTAAGCAACTTCCTGAAACTGCCAACACTGGTCTCTGTTCTCAACTCCAGAGGTAGACTATTCCAGCAGGATGGACCAGCCGAACTAAAAGCCCTGTCTCCGAAACCAGTTCTGTTCCGTCGAAGAGGCAGTTGAAGCCTGTTTACGGCGTCACTCTGTGCAGAACGAAGAGTGCATCGTTTTCCACCTATCTGGTCGACTCTGCACAACACAAAGTAGAAAACATCAAGCAGACAGTCCGCCCAAGAATGTATGGAGGCTGAATCAGTGGATCTAGTGAGCGTTTTAGTTTTTGGTGAAACGTTATGGTTCAGTTTAAACGTAAAGTTATTAACGTCTTGGGGTACAAGGCAGGGTTCGAGCGCTGTTCTCGTGGGCTGATTCTCTCCACCATACAGAGGAGTTAGTTACAGACGGCAACAATGGCCCCACAACTTCCGACGGATTTTTTACTTGGCCGTGAATCGTGGAACCAGCTGTATTCTACTTGCCAACTACATTAACATACCAGACATGGAAAGACTTTTCATGGTGTAATTTTCAAATACGTGCTGACTAAAAACCCATTTCATAAAATATAATCATCTCACACTTTCCTGAATACCGTATCGCTGGTATGGTCGAGGGCTAAGGCGTCGGCACTCGAATTTGCGTTATTGAAACAATCGCAAGTTCAAACCCCGCCTGCGCCGTGTCCTATCAACTCTGACCCTGGTTCAACAGATGTCGTTCGGTAATTGTTAATTAATGATTAATTAAAATATTAAATAATGAATTATTCCTTTCCTGTCTTTACGTGATGATTGAGTTGATAATTGTTTTTTTTCTCTTCATTTTCTTCAGATTACTTGCCTTAATTGCCTTGTTTGCTTAATAAATAAAATAAAAAGTATTAATTGATTATGTTAATACCTCTTTCTGGCCCGGTGAATTGCACTACTCTTCAAAAATCTGTTAACAAACATGCGAAGATTAATTTAAAAAATATTTGCATACAAATAAATTTTACTCTGCATTCGAACGGTGATTTAGCAAATTTAGTTTCCAAAATTAGTTTTTGCCTGATGGTTTGAATTACCTCAATCTATTTAATGAACAGCATTTTGAGTTTATCAAGTACTTTAAATGTCATCAATACAGAAAATTTATTAACGCGATTAAAATCAATTTTATGCTTTACTCCGGTGATTCCCTAATCGGTACTAAAGGTTTTACGAACTTGACACAGGCAACCCTTTTCATCGCGGGAACTTTGTATCAAAGATACCTACTGCAAGTTTAAAAAAAACACAGTATTATTAATTGCTGAATAAATACACCTAGTGCTCGCAGTTGTTAATGTTTTAAGTCAAAAAAATATACCTTATATAAATAGACGTGTTTTAATTGACTTATAAATTCATTTACTTTTTCCTATATTGCGGATTCCCACATTGTATAGGGACATCAATGTCAAATAAAGGATCATAAAATTAGTGATACGTAGTAACGCCAGTAGTTTCGTACAACAACATTTTAAAGAGGGGGAACTTAATGGGGGGAACCATATCATTACGTTTTTTATGATAGCAAAAATAACGTTTTCTCATAAGATAGCAGAGAATGATATTTAGTTGCAACTTGCCAGTGCTTGAAATACCTTCCCATGAAACTTTTCAGAGCAAAAATTCTGGCATTTAAAAATAATTAGAAGGCGCAACGTATAACATTATAATTAACAAGTAAATCAAGATGCTAGCTCGTATGCAACGTTCATTGCACTCAAATTCAATCCACTTACATTTTATTTTGTTTATGAAATAAGTGAATCACACACGGCTCTAAGATGAACCGAAATGTTGATTAATACACAAATATATACAATTGAGTTATTAAATTTGGCATGGTGTTTTATAGTTCTAGCTAATTGGCACCTTCTAGCTCTCAGCGGGCGAGGAGACTACGAACTTGGGCGCCAGCAGAACTTACGGAAGAGATGGCTGTGGGTTCGTGGTCTGCTGTATGCTGTATGCTGTATGTTGTATGCAGAGATCGCCAGTTGCCATCTGCCTCAGTACATTCTTGTGCCTCACGCTAATGGTAATTTTTTTGTTTGATGTATTTCAAAAGACGTATTGCACGTTGCGTGTACGGCGCTGATCTAATGGACTTTTTGGAATACTTATGGTCATAATATACTATGTGAGGCGCCTTTTGTGAAAGTGGACGCTTTGAAATGCTCTAGCAGAGCAAAACTCAACCGGGATACTTGTTACTTAAAGTCACGCTGGTAATATTTTAAAACAGCTTTGAGTGATGAAGAAAAATAATATGTTTCATGTAAGTTTGATGTTATGTCAAAAATACTATGTAGTTTCTTGATAACAAAAGCTTTAACCTTAAAGCGAGTTATTAAATTGTTTGTCTGAATATTTTGAGTAAATGTCTATGTGAAATGATTTTTTAAAGTATTGTAATTATGTGCCTACCTAGATAAATGTACCTACCAGCATGCCACCACCGATAGCTGTTGCCTTTAAGACATTTTTACCGACAAATTAAAATGACTAGATGCTATATCTGTAGATATAGGCGCATAATTGTGAGGAATGTAATGCCGAATGTGGATCATTACAGCGCTCATCTTGCGTCAGTTTCGGGGCTAGCCAGCTGTCTTGCCGGATCTGGCGCAGACACACATCACCAACACCAGCACGACTAGACGCGCCGATCGCGTGAGACGAGAGACGGTCTGTCCCATCATACACCAAGCAACAGCGCTACACTATCGGCCAACTAGTTGCCACTTGCTCTGATACATACATGGAATCGACAAGGACAATACTGTGTCATTACCCAGCCGGGTTGCTAGACAAAAAGCAAACAAACATCTTGTTATTGTAATCACATGCAAGACTGACGTTTACTCACCGAGAAAAAAACTCCAATTTCAAAATTATCTTGAGTTCATATTCGTGCACACCAAAGGATTTCGTCTGCATGACTGTGCAAGTGTGGCCATTTAAATGTATTTTATTATGGCACTTAGCAAAATGATATTGTAGTGTTTTTGGGTTCGAAAAGTCTCTAAATTAAAACATACAGGTTTTCTTTCAGGATTTTTATTTGCACCTAATTTATTTTTACAATTTATATTTATTTTTAAAACTTTTGGTAACACAAATTTATTTTCACAGTTCAGTATCGCTTACACTCTTCAAATCAAAGGCAACTATCTCACTGACTGGGTGCACTTAACATTACGCCTTATATACTTCACAGACAGAAGTCTCTAGGAGCTAATTTTGCCAGTACACTCGTGAACATTCTACCAACTTCAAGAGTACAAAAGGATCATTTAATTTCTAGATTTCTTAGGCCTATAATTATTGATACCTACGGTGTATACCTATACTAATCTACTTTTGACATAATACTATAATAACTATCACTACCTACGATTTACACCTATATTAATCTACTATTTACATAACAATATTTTGGGCTATGGGTATATGACAATTTGGAATTATAAAAACAGGACAAACAGTGAAACCAAGTTGCTTACAGCTGATAGATAACTCACTAACACAGTAATATATCTAGACATACACTTTCAAGTGACCACGGTGTCCGTTTAGAAAGCCATGACTGATAACTTCACTGACGCGATGATCGATACAAATGTGAGGACAACCCAGCCTAGCTGACTTGGACGAGAAAGAAGCCATGCATGATGATCATACTGAGCTCTCACTCCTCACTCTCCCACTACCTCGGGAACACGGGGGAATGAAATGCCACAAGTAGTGTGTAATTTGCCAGAATGTTCTGGGAAACAATGGGTGTTCCGTTGTGGAGATCATTGTTCTGTTTACACTGAAGGGTGGGAGGTTCTCATGTCACATGAGTGTCGGCGTATTGATACAGCGACGTAAAAACTTGAGTTTATGGCGCGCACGCATTCTTAATCGGGCATTTCCATTGTGGAGCCTTCTTGTGGAAACTTCATAGCGGGTAATTGTGTTTCCGCATACTCTGTTATAAAAATAACTCCGCAGGGAAAAAACGTAATTAAATAAAGCGCAAGGTGTCCCATAACTCAACGGCGGAAAATGTTTTATTAAATTCATACCACGTACAAGTTCGCGGGATACCTGATGGGGTTGTCACACCATATAAACAACAATAAGTAATTTTTTTTGAGTAAAACTAAAATTGATTAATAAAGATCTTACAGCTGTTTCGTACAAAAAAAGACAATGGATTGAATTGCACTGTTATTATATAAGAAGATCTGGGGTGGAAGTCTCAAAGACCGTCGATAGATCTTACCGTATCTATTTAAAGATAAGACGAAATAAAACATGGCGGCGTATCAACAGCTGATCCATTTTATACGAAACAACGATCAGCTGTTCAGGCAACGCCATGTTTTATTCCGCCCTATCTACAAATACTTACTGTAAGATCCATCGACGGCCGTCAAGACTTCCACCTCAGGACATTATCAGGTAAAGTTCTACATTTAAAACGCCACCCTCGCTCTCAAACTACCCTTGAGAGCATAACAGTTATCAGATAAGTACTTAAAAATAATAAAACAGCTGCTAACTCAGTCATGTTGTTTTACAAAAAAGGTTAACGACACGCAAAGTAAGTATAACATAAAAAATATCCCAAAATGAAATTGTTCCCATCAAACAGATCTAATGTGACATTAAAAAATAATGTTAAAATTAAATTTTTACTTTCTTGCTATAGCCGAAGGCTATAAAGAAAGTTATGATTTGGTGTGAAAAAAAAAATTCGAGGTTTTCACGGAAATGAGTTGTCCTGGTGCAGGACATGCCAAAAAACACTATCTTTCAAAAACGTCCGTCTGTATGTATGTATGTATGTATGTATGTATGTATGTATGTATGTATGTATGTATGTATGTGTGTGTGTCACTTTCCAAAGTATAAGACCTAGAGATACCAAATTTTGGCTACATCAGCTTTTTTGGACATATATTAAGTATGAATAACATGGCATTACACCAACTTGAAAAATCAAGATGGCTGCCATACAAAAAAAACATAAAATTGCACTTTTCTCAAAAACGGCTCCAAGAATTTTTCTTAAATTTTCAGAGTTGCCACTAATTAATTTTTAACTTAATAAATTAGTTATGGCAACACTCTTACTAATCTGTGTCTATGGGCTGCCATATGAAAAAAACAAACGATTGTGATTTTCTCGAAAGTTAAGGGATCAACAAAAATATAATGTTCTACAATATTATGGACAACATAAATTTCTACAAACTGACAAAAAAAATTTTTTGAAAAAACAAATATAAAGCACCGTTTACACGACCTGAAATTTTAAATCGAAAATATTACAAAAACCTATTAAAATGCAAGATATTTAAATTTGTTTTAGATTTGATAGAAAGAACAAGCTTATCACTTTAATTCTGAATCATTTTTTTTTACTTTTTTGAAAATTCAAGATGGCTTCCGAAGAGCTGAAAATTTAAAATGCGATTTTCTCAAAAACGGCTCCGACGATTTTTCTTAAATTTTGTGTGAATCCATTTATATAATAGTGCTATCTAATAATTATAATCATTTCTTTATCATAATCTCGGTTTAGGGAGTTGCCATATAAAAGAAAAAAATAATGGAAAAATTCTCGGCAGTTAGAGGGTTAATAAAAAAATAATGTACCACAAATGTAAAACAATAATAATAACCTATATATTATCATCATTATTTTTTCCTAAAAGTGAATCAGAAGTATAGCCGCCATACAAAGTGAAAATTTTCCATACAAAATGTATTAGCAATTTTCTTGGTAGTCAAAGGGTTAAAATTAGATAAAATGCTGCGATTCTTAAAATTTTATAAATACCAATAATAATCAGTCGTTACTATTTCAAAATATAACTAAAAAGTTTACCCACCATACAAAGTCCTAGTTTGCATACAAAAGGGTTCAATGACCATCTATAATAATCTAGATTCTAGATTCTAAAATCTGAGTTGCAAAGATATATTAAAATGAAAAACTCATATCAAATGCATGCCCACAAACAGACACGTGTAAATTCACGCTTAAAAACGCTGAATGTGTACTTAAAAATTAAAACCAAATCTCAAATGAACTTAAAACCTACAACTCTTGCCGACCTTCCTTGAAACAGGGGTGGCATTGGCAAAGTGAATCATTTTTTACACTATGGGTGGTCAGCTTTATACCAACCTATAAGTCAAGGATCTTTCTTGTGTAATTGGCGCATTTTCCAGAGAAGACCAACCTCGCAGAGGGCTCTTGAGGTGTGATTCACACAAAACGGTGCTCAACAAATAAATCAACCAAATATTTATATTCATTTAAGTATTTATATGGCTATATCCATATTGTACGAGTATGCAGGTACACACCGCGGTCGAATAAAATTGATTTATTATTGATATATTATATTTTTATTGAAACGGCATAAGCTGGTAGATGATTCTAGCTATACATACGTCATACAGTGGGTTAATTTTTGCAAGAAAGTCGAGTACAGATTCTGTGCAATTTATTGATATTGCAGTTATGGTTGATCGGTGAACGGTGACTCACGCAGGGTACACGTGTACTTTTAAATTTTACGTTTCAACTCGGCCAAAACTTTATACAAAAATACTGTATGGAAACTAACACTACGCCTTAGTGAGCGTATACGTTCCTATTTATTTGTTGGTTGAGTTTATACATATTGTTTTTTATTTAGGGTACTGCCTGCATCTGCATAAAGAGAATACAAGCATGCGGGGACTCGAACCGCTGACTCTGCAAAGGTTAACAGTTGGAGGGAAACGAGTCGGCTGGATTCCCGTTGCCGGGCGGAGGACGACGACAGGTGCAGACAACCTCTGGCAAATAAACCCGGCACAGTAACAGTCACGGTCCTCATGTAGAAATGTGCGTTGCAGGCTGTGGCCAATAAAACAACGATAAAGTCAATTAAATAAGAGTGATGATGCATGCAGGTGGAGGTAAGCAGAAATAACGTGAAAGTCAATGTTTTAGAAGTGAGGAACTGATCATTCAGTAAGGACATGTTTTACATTGAATTTATTAGAAGATAGAGTGAAAAATAGATAAGCAGAAGATTTTCAGTTAAACAATTGATTCAAAATTTTCCTATTCCAATTCCTTGACTTACAGGTTGATATGAGACTGACCACCTATACTGTAAGAAAAAAGGTGGAGGGTGTATGTTCACTTGGTTTGGTTTTTTTTAATTGTAAGTACACATGCAGCATTTGTAAGCGCAAATTTACACGCGTCTGATTGTGGGCATAAATTTAATATTAATTTTAAATATTAATATACCTTTGCAACTTAGATTATAGATGATATAGAAATATTTGCCGGTTTTTATTTTAAAGTAGTTTTTCATGCCTTAGTAGAGTTAGTTGCATATATATGTAGATACACTGACAAATCAATCAGCTGAAGCATTCAATACGTTTGAGAGGAAAATGTTTTGCCGAATATGTGGTCCAGTGAATGATGGAGATTGGAGAAGATTGGCGCATAAGGCGGAATCATGGACTGTCCAGTATTTACGAAACGCCCAGCATTTTAACATTTATCAGACTACAAAGCTTAGGGTGCACACGGATTCCAAAAGAAAAGGTGACCGGATACCTGGGAGGTTAAAGAAGAGTGGGAAGGCTCTGACTGAGATGAAGGCATAAAGTGGGAAAGGATGCGGCTTAGCTTCTACAAGTTGCGAGCTGGAGAACGGCGTTGGAGACAGGTGAAGTTGGAGGCAGAAGATAAAATAGGCCAAGGCTGGAATCGGATGATGATGATTTATGCATTTAATGGTCCAGGATCATCTCAAGGGTGCCATGGCTTCTAGAAAAAAAACAAGGTCCTCAGTCCTTTTCAAAAGGTGGTGGTAGGCTGGTTCGCGCGAGCTGAACTGTGGAACTATTGAAATAAAAGAAGATTTTCTAGTTGCAGGAAGCTCCCAGGGCTTAAATAGGTTTAAGTACTGTTGGTGTGCTATTCCTAATAAATATAATTGGCTAGCCGGAGAATTATTTAAATATTATAAGTGCCATTACAAATTAGCAAACAAGATGTCTTGTTGGGAAGTTCAATGCTTCAATATCAAAATAATTACGAGCATTATAATTTGAGATTATATTGTGAGCAGGCTCTGATGCTGTATTTGAGTTTTGTTTCTAACCCAAGTATAAATTTTTACATTGAAACTCAATCATTGCGTTTTAATGAAAATGGAATGGAAATAAAACGCAGAATAGTGGCGCTGTTTTAATTTTCAAAGACTATGGTTGGTATGGTAAAAGACTATGGTTGAAATTAAGCGTGAAGTACTGTCTGTAGTCCACCAGCCTAACAGGTTATTCTCCAGCTCTTGAGTCTTGATAGAACTTCCACAAAAAACAATAATGACGACGAGAGAGAAAAAAAAAAGGTAACTTTCGTTGCATGCGTCCTTGCTATCCAAGGTATTTCCATTCGTAATGTAATTGTATAATGACCGCAAGAGGTAAATTTAATAATGATTGAATCTTTTATGTCAGAGGCTGCGCCGCTTTGGGAGTCTCTAGTCTAGCCAGGATGTGAGCCCGTGAGATAGGCTGACGGGCTGGTGGGCTGATGGACTATACCCCGAGTAAATAGAAAAATGTATAAAAGATACAAAAACACCCCTAGTGAGTGATTTAGTTTTCATTATTTTATTTTATTTTTACGCGATAGTTCAGTTGGTAGATTGCTTGCATTCCATGCCGAGAGCTCGGGTTTGAATCCCACCGAGGGTGTCGGAAATGATTTCCCGTTTATATCAAACCCAAAATAAAATAACGGTAAAGTTTACTCAGCCTTAAAAAGAAATGAGTACCAGTCCCTTCGGGAGCTGGGAAACCCCAACTTCAACTGAAATGGTTGGCGTAAGGCCGGCCGAAATAGGTTCCACTCACTATATGCGAAACCCTTAGGGGATAACGCGGAAATAAGTTGAACTATATGTGTAGCTTAGTTGCGTAGTTCAATGCGATGGAGGTGAGCTTACGCAATGTGTTGTGCTTGTGCTTCTTATCATTTTCATTTCTGACCGGTCCGTAGAATAGTGCTAACATTTCTGACTCGTAAATGGAAGGTTGTGGGTTCGAATCCCGGTGGAGCATATAAAATATGTAATTTATATTTTCAAATATGCTCTTCGCTGGAAGAAAAATTTAAATACCTTTACTAAAGACCGGTCACTAAAGGTCTATCCAGCCTTACAGCAACTGGGTCTTGCTTGAGAATTGGCGCTTTCTACAGCGACGATCAAGCTCACAGAGAGCTCTTGAGGTAGGATACGCATAAAAACAGCGCTCACCAAATAAATCTTCCTAATATTATTATTTTTATTATCACCGGCGTCAATGGTAACCACACAAGCCGCCCCCCCATCCAAGTAGTGTAATAAGAAGAAGTATTCACTGTCATATAGTCAATGAACCAGCCTCACTCATTATGTCAGCAGTATTGAAAGGATTATAATTAACGCGATGTTCTATGACGCTATTTACTTGTGATCTGCCAAGTAATACATTACATTAAAAATCATCCACAGCAAGAAGCGTGGACTGTGCCTACCAGTGGCGAAGGGTGCCATACAACTCGATTCCCATCGGCTTCCCTTTTAAAATAAGGCAACAAAGTAGTTATAAAATATAGGCACAAAGTAAAAAAAATCATTTAAAACCAAAGAAACAATACGGTATTTTTTCCCCATTGAAACCATGCAGTCTACTTTATTATCATTTTTGCCTCGTTTTAAAAGGAAAACCGATGAGAATCGAGTTGTATGGCACCCTTCGCCACTGGTGCCTACTAGAAAAGGTTAGGTCTTTTTGTTCCACTAAAAATATATGTGTATATTTAAAATAGTGAAATGTTTTTTAAACACGGATGATGTGAGCTAATCTATCTCTAATCTAATTTGCAAAGATATATTACATTTAAGATTCATAGTAAATGCATTCCCATAAGCAGACACGTGTAAATTCGTGCTTACACCGGCCATATGTGAAAATAGGAGAAAAAAACTTATTTAGGAATTACTCAATAGTAATACATACGTAAGCTTCAGAGCTTTTACAAAAAGAGAATATTTAATTGATCTCCATATAATTTTAAAGAATTAAAATCAACGTGGATAATATTTATGCCAGAAAAATATGATTCTATTTTTTATTTCATCAACAGTCTTGTGATTAAATTTATCAAATAATTTATGCCAAATTTATATATTTTAAGCACTATTTTATTAAAAATGCATTTTTCTTTACCACCATAAATATATACATGCATTTTTTTTTCTCTTTTAATACAAGCGTTGTTATATTCACACAAAGCAACTCCATGGCTAAACTTCCACCTAACGTGAATTTTTCATACAGAAAACGATTACCCATAAATGTTTTGTGAACAACACTGAAAAGGGCTAACTTTTTCTGTGACGCTGGATTCGGTAAGGTTTCGCGTGTACGATATCGTTCATATTTTTGTGTTATTCACAAAACTACTCGGAAGATGACGTGTAGGCCACTGTTTACGAGGAGCAATAAACTTTTTCTCTCGATCAAGATTACAATGAGAAACTTATCAATTATAATGAAAATATAAATAAATCTATTGCGAGTTTATTTATAATAATAATAATAATATTAGGATGATTTATTTGGTGAGCGCTGTTTTTGTGTGTATCACACCTCAAGAGCCCTCTGCGAGCTTGGTCGTCGCTGTAGAAAGCGCCAATTCTCAAGCAAGACCCAGTTGTTGTAAGGTTGGATGGACCTTTCAGTGACCGGTCTTAGGTAAAGGTTTATGAATTTTTCAACTCAGCGAAGAGCACATTCGAATATAAATTGTATATTTTTTGTGCTCCGCCGGGATCCGAATCCACAACCTTCCATTTACGAGTCCGAAGTGTTGCCACTGGACTACGGACCGGTCCATTTTATAATCTTAAAAAATACTGTAACGAATCGTGCGGAAAATTAAGATTGCCATAAAGCAATATTTTCAATAAAAAAAGTAACGTAAAAATAAATTATTTTATTTGTTATTGTTCATGCAAAAGTATTTTATTGATCATTATTATTATAAATGATCTTTTAAAAATAAAAACGCTATCGAACTGAGGTACTTTTATGATATCGATCCCTTGACTATTAGTTTGGTATGAGGTTGACCACCCATGCTATAAAAAATGGTTCACTTTGCTAATATCACACCTGTTGCAAGGAAGGACGACAAAAGTTGCTGAGCTTATGTTCATTTGAGGGTTGGTTTTTGAATTGTAAGTACACATGCGGTATTTGTAAGCGAGAACTTACACTTGTTTTTGTGGGCATACAGTTAACATGAACTTTAAATGTTTATATGTCTTTGCAACTTAGATTAGATTAGATAAGATACCTTAAAGGTACCTAAACTGAATAAGTGACATATTAAGCTAACATCGGTTTCTCAGATAAATGTATCTTTGTTCCTCTTTTCTATGAGAGAAAACACTAAAATAGTGTAGAAATGCTTTAGTTTAGAAGTTTGTCATGATCACTTCATTATAATTAGTTCACTTACAATGAGAAGTTTCACCCAATAAAATGTTTTATCCGCGATTTCTCAAAACAATGAATCGGCACTTATTCAGTTTACCTTTAAGGTGGCGATATAATTGATTAATTATTTATTTGGCATCTAATGAAATAAAAGTTCGTTAATAAAATTCATTTACAAGTTAATAAATATTTAGTTGCGACCAATACGAAAAACAAATATTAGTTTTCATATTTATTTTATTTGTAATACAATAAAAAAACATTTATTTATAATTTTACCGTGTATTTAATTTATAAAGTAGTTATTTTTTAAAGAAGAAAGGAAATAACTAATTGGAAGTTGTAAAACTTTAACAGTGTTATTCATTAGATTCCGCCCATACCTGTTTAGTGCGAGATTTTGAGAAACCAATTTAAATTTGTACCAGCCGGCTAAACCAAAATAAATAAAAAGGTGATTCATTAGCGAAATACGTGCATTATTTTTTTTGGTTTACCGAATCCTGCTTAAACAGACTTCCGGTAGCTTTTTCTGTATGAAAAAATACGAAATGCTCGACATTTATGTAGGTATTTAGGTGTCTATGAATTTTTTTTAAGTTTTTGTGGGTTTTTGCATGATTTTTGACAACTTTCGGAGACATTCGGAAGCATTCAGGTAAACGCCCCCTCCCGAACGTTTCTCGACACTCCAGCTGTCAAACTCATGTCGACTGCGACTTCGAATGAACCAAAAATGGAAACAAGTATTTTTCAAAGCATGACTTCATTGTGACTTCAGGTTTTGGCTGTAGGCATCACGAAGAAAATCTCAAAGATGGGCCTTCATACTTTATCTACAAGAAAAGTGTCAGTTTTACAAAATTGGCGACTTGAAAAATAACACGACGCGGCATCTGTCACTTGTTTTCTTGTCACAGTTTTTATATTTGTTTCGTTGCTGCATACCGTAGATTTGTTGTTATAGTGTAAAATTATAATGTGTTAAAGTTACTGTAATTGCTGAAACTCTTATTTGATTCATAAATCTTTTATTCTGAAAGTTATCTCGTACATTACGATCAGCTGGGGAATGAGGAAGATCGCCATTTTGCGTATGTCGATCTAGTTTAGAACGAAATAAACCTACTCCGAGGTGGTTTACAAATGTGATCATGTTTTGAAACACGTTTAGTGTTAAACTGAATTATAAATCTTTTATGAATCACCTTTTTTGTAAATTGAGATTAAATCGAAAAATTAAACCAGATCTCCAAAGAAATCTGGTTTAAAAATTCTAATGAATAACACTGTAACTGTTTTGTGAATAGTAAGAATACACTTCATAATGAGAAATTAAATATGAGAAACTGAGGTGTGAATGAATCTCTATATAGGAGTGTAACAAATAATAATAATAATAATCTAAGTTGCAATGATATATTCATTCACAGCTCTCAGATGTATGCCCACAAACAAACACGTGTAGTTCGCGCTTACAAATGCTGATTGTGTACTTACAAATAAAATCCAAACCTCAAATGAACATAAGACCTGCAACTCTTGCCGACATTCCCTGAAACAGGGGTGACATTGGCAAAGTGAACCATTTTTTACAGTATGGGGGGTCAGCCTCATACCAACCTATAAGTCAAGGAATATGAATAATAAATTACATTTACATATAAAAAAGAACAAAACCTTACAAAGAAATCTATACAAAAAAAAGTCAAAAATTTCCTATGCAAAAAATGTAGCAAATGAATACACCAACATTAGAAATCAACATTGCAGATTAGCCGCCACTTCTTCCTGTCCTTGCATACTTCTTTCATTTCATCCAGAGTCATAACCTCAAAGTCATAACCTCTAAGTCAAGGAATAATAACAAAATCATTAATAATAGTAATAGTAATAATAGGATCATAGGATGGTATATTTGGTGAGCGCTGTTTTTGTGTGAATTACACTTCAAGAGCCGTTTGCGAGCTTGGTAATCGCAACAGAAAGCGCCAATTCTCAAGCAAGTCCCGGTTGCAAGAAAACTCTTAGGAAAATAAATCGAAATCTCAAAAAACGATCGTTTTTGTTGTAGTTTAAACTTTATTTTGATAAGTGATTTTAATGCAAAAATTTGATATGGTTATTAAAATTTTGGTCTTTTTGAAAATAGGTAGAAATTTAATTTGTTTTCTGCCCCCAGGATTATTTCAAAAGTGTCGCTTTTGAGAAATATTTTCATACTTACAAATTATTTAGTTGTTTACGGATAGAATTTACGTTTTAATGATTGATAAAATTGTTTGGAAAGCTTGGAATTTGAGTTAATTGAATGTTGGCGTAAAATGTATTTATTCACATTCACGTTCGTATGTATGCATGTACCTATGTGCAGTTAATACAGATTGCTGAGTCAAAGAGATCAGACTAGTGGAATTAGTCACGACGCGCCGTGTCTCGGCCATCAGGGACTAGCGCCAGTGTTCATTGATTACAGAACACTGTTCACTGACCACTGATCACTATCCATGGACCACTGTCTACTGACCACTATCTCCTATTCACTGAGATTTGGCCACTAGCCACTGATCACTAACCACTGTTCACTGAGCTTTGACCACTAGCCATTGATCACTATCCACTGTTAACTGCTCACTCACCTCTATCCACTTTCTAGATTTCACTTATCACTATTCACTATACAATGTTCACTGACCAATAACTATCCACTATTCATCATCTTCTGTTCACTAACCTCTCAAAACCATTCATAAACCAGCGTTTATTACCCCTATTAAAATTTCAGTGTCACCACTAACATTATCAAGTGTTCACTGACCACTTACGATTATTCACTATATACTGATTAATATCCACTGTCCACTATCCACTGTTCACTACTCACACCCCACTATCCATTATCAATTTACTGACCATTAACCATTATGCACTATTCACCATCCACTGCTCACTGACCACTGCCTGGTGTTCACTGCCCAGTAATGAGAGCTCCGGTAATTTGGACTGCCCAATGGCTTTTTGTCCGTTTTTTACCCCACGGGGCAATTGTGAGGTATGATTCTGATAAATTATTGTAAATGCCTACGTGACAGAGATTATTAAAAAAGTGTAATCGGTCACCTGACAAAAGCGGCCGCTCTTGTGCAGGTACCAACGCCTAAATTATTACTACAGGCTGGGACACGGCGCATGCTCTGTGACATCCATCAGCAAATGTTCTTATTGAAATACCGATGTTTTTTGTTGTCATATTCATGTTCCAAAAAAGTTTTTCATGAAGTAAGGAACGATGAAAAATCAAGGAGTCAATGTGACAGCCTTTTTTTAAATATTGAGTGATTTTTCAATTCATCAATAAACTTATTTAGAAATATATTTTAAGAATATAAGTTCACTTTTTATGGACATACATATCGCCACCTAAAAAGTAAAACAGAATAAGCACTGATTCACTGAGTTGAGAAATCGTGGATATAACATTTTATTGAGTGTAACTTCTCTCATAGTAAGTGAACTAATTATAAAGAAGCGCTAATGAAGAACTTCTAAACTACAGGAGTTTCACACTTTTTTTAGTGTTTCCTCTCGTAGAAAATAGGAAAAAGGAACATTAATCCGACATCGATATGAATCATGGGCAGAGAATCACTTATAAGAAGTATGTAACTTTTCTTATTGTCAAATAAAAAAAGTGTATTAAGTTGACAGGAACTCTCCACAGATGCAAAAAAAAAAATATATATTATATATTTTTCCCTCTACAAAATATGGTGTAGGTACTTATGAATTCCGGACTTGTATAATTAATTTCTAGTGGAAAAGAAACACACAAGATAATCCCTAATTACAAAAGGCTTGCTAGATCGTGAGTTCATTATTTGTTGAGAAATATTAGTTGTCTTCTTAATGCTGTGCGTTTTGTATAATTGATTTACACCTCATATTTTTCAGTAAGTGTACAAAGCCCGTTATAATTCATTGCAGTACTTGTACATTTATTATTATATTATAAAATCTCTTCGGATAGTCGTGGATCGGCGTGAGAATGTTTTCAAAACAAATTAAAAGAAAAAAAACTGTTAGGCGGCAAACAGAGAAATCCAGATCATCGCGGGCAAATGATCCGCCGCACAGATGCGAGGAAAACAAAAGAACGGAGGAATGCAAGTTTATCAAAAAATATTTTTACACGTCTGAAGTAGATAAAGTTAAATGTTGAATTACAATGGACATTGTTTTACAGTATTACTGTTACGTAAAAACAATTCTAATCGAGATGTATTTCATAAAAACATATTTTATTAACAACTTCTGATGATAGCACGTGTAACATTGTTAACGGGTTTTTTTGAAATTTTAACTTATAGGTTATTATGAGGCTAACCCCACATGCTGTAAAAAAATAGTTCACCATGCCAATATCGCACCTGTTTTAGGGGAGGACATCCTAATTTGAGGTTTGGTTTTTAATTTGTTTATACATGCAGCATTAATTGTAAGCGCGAACTTAAACGTGTCTCTTTTTGAGCATGCATTTAATATGAATTATTTAATCATATCTTTGCAACATAGATAAAAAAATATTAAAATACAATTAAAATAATAATTTACCTACCGTGATTAAAAAAAATACTGATGTATTTGTGAGACAATATTAGTGTTTCGATTATTAGTCAATGGTTTCGATAAACCTAAGCCATTTTAAACCACTGGTTGTCACTCGTAAACTATACTTCGAAAATATTTTTTGTAGACAAATCAAATAAGTAGATTATTTATTAATGTCATTAAGTTGCACCAAACTCCAATCGAATAAAAAATAAAATTAAGTGTGATTTCTCCCATGAAATCAAAAATTTGGTTGTATTTACGTAAAGGAGCTGATGTACATCATCTTTCCTGTTCAAATTCCATCATATAATTTCCCACTTCCGAGAAATATTTAACCAAGGTCCTCACCAGAATTAAGCAATCAAATTTGATGTGTCAATCAAATATTGATTGCAGGTTGGTGCAGCAGGCCCTTAGTCTTTTGAGAAGACAACTGTTTTAATATTATGCATCTAGGATGTATCCAAAGCGAAATGGAATACAAAATGTTTATTTTGTTGTACAAATGATGAGAGATAAGTGAAGCGAATTCCGTTGTAAGAAAGGCCTAATAATCCCACACCACCGTTATTCCATTCCTAGCAAAACCCTCGATACTATTTTGTTGCGCAGTTCAATGTAAAAGTGGGAGTAACTAGTTGCTGGAACATTGAGAGCGACGTGCTTTGAGGTGAATCCTTCTTGAGAGCTGATAGTGTTTATATTCTTTAAAAGCCTGTAGTAATGAAATGTTATGAGTTAGTGAGACGCAGGGCGTAAAAATTTAAATCAAAACTTTTTGCCAATAATCTATAATCAAGAATGCCAAGATGAAGTTTATTAATTGATAATGTTTTTTTAAAAAAAATAGATTTGTGAAGAGGAATGCAATTCACCAACCTATTCTGCCTGGCCAGAAACAGGTATTAATATAATTAACTAATAATTCATTATTGTTTATTTAAATGAACTATTAATTAATAATTACTCAATAACATCTGTTGAGCCAGGGTCAAAGTTATGGTCAAATAACCCAAGCGGGGATCGAATCAACGTTATTCTATTCCAAGCACGCTAGAACGATCGGCCCACTTGATCCCCTCGGCCATAACAACGACTTTTTGAAGTTGTATAAAGAGAAATGAACTTACGTAATGATTCCGAAGAATCGTTGACTATTTTTGAAATGAGAAGAAAAGGGGGAAAAATAAACTTTTCATTCTTAACTCTCGATCATCATTTTGATTTTCATTGCATAATTTTTTTCAGTTAGTGATTGAACTTAATTTTTATGTTTTTTAGGGTTTGGTGGTTTACACAGTGAAAGTCCATTGTATAATAATTAAAAGACATACTGTTTCAATTGATTGAATTGAAACAGTATGTCTTTTAATTATTATTAATTTTTATGTGTTTGAGTGTTATTTACAAACGGTAAAACCATGGCTCAGCTGCCACCTAACGTGAATTTTCGGTAAATTTTTTTTATGGATTAGCTTAGGAGTAAATGAGTTGTGAATGATTTTTTTCAGCGAGCAAACGTCAGTCTTGTATGGGACTGCTGTTCATAGCAACCAATAACCAAACATTTGTGTGCCTTTTTCTTAGCAACCCAGCTCAGTGACGATACAACTTTTTTTTTTTTCAACTAAGCTACACATATAGTGTAACTTCTTGCCGCGTTATCCCCGAAGGGGTCGCATGTGGCGAGTTGAACCTATTTATTTTTACAGGTAAGGGGGCCGGCCTTACGCCAACCACTTCAGTTGAAGTGGGGGTTTCCCAGCTCCCGAGGGGGCTGGTACTCATTTCTTGTGAAGGCTGAGTAAACCTTGCCGGTATTTTTATTATGGGGTTTGAAATAAACACCGAAATAGGAAATCATTTCTGACACCCTCCTCGGTGGGATTCGAACCCGAGCTCACGGGGTAGAATGCAAGCACTCTACCAACTGAGCTATCGACCGGACTATTGTCTATGCCAATTCACGTGCGGACTCCATTCATTTTTATTATTACAAAGTACAGGAAGATGAGAAATTGAGATTTAATAAACTCTCTAGACGAAATACAAAGGGTATGTTATAGTTCTGAATCTAAAACTGAATTGACTGCAACTCTGAATTTCAAATCAGAATTATGTTTCGAAGTGAAGCTGTTAGCATGTCTTCAGCCCTATTTCAAAAGCAAGATGGTCTACCCGCAGTCCGGCATGATGGGCGTAGTTGCCTGCAGCCGTGTGCGGTGTGTGGAGAACTGGAGGAACCATTGGAATGCCCTTTGTGTTAATAGCAACACGACTGCTCGCAAATCGATGCTAGGACCTGGTAATTGTGTTATGTTGAAAATAAACATTTTGGATAAAGGTCACTCGCAAAATGCAGGAGTTGTTGGTTGGTTTTTCTTTGATATCATTTTGTTTGCAGGATGATCAATTGTAATATACTCGTAATGTATTTATTGAGAAAGAAATTGGGGGTTGGTTTCATTTCTTAATCCTATAGGCAAGCTGCGAATAAGTCATTAGTAAGTAACGACTTTGAGGCCCACATTTGATATTAAAGATATCGTTGGCTCCGTTGTAATGTCAAAAAGAGATGAAAAGTAGGTATTCCAAATATTACAATTATTTTAAAGGTTGATAGTTTTATACTTAGATTGGAACCAGCGCATAGATAGATGTACCTACCTGCGTTTTAAATCGAGATGCGCAATGTGTGTATCTAAATATGAATAGGCAGATGCCAGATCAGCTCAGAGAGGTATCGGATATAAAATATGAAGGTGCGTACTCACAGTAAAAAATAAATTCCGTGCAATCAAAAAACGAATGAAGACCAAGAAATGATTGATGCACATGGCTTTGTGTAGATAACCGCATTCGGCCTGAAGGTGATGCTAGTACCGGCCATTGCGTGCACCAAATGTAATAAGCGTACCTACAAGAAAGCGAAACAGCGAATGTAGAGACCCGCAGAGTGAAGGGAAAGGGAAAGGAAAGGGAGCGGCCGCGGAGAGGAGCACTCTTTGTTTGGGATGTGGAACGATCAGCGGCGAAATGTCGAAATACTGAACTCGATCTGGCCGCGGCCAATCTCGTGGCGGACCGTGAGACGGAAACCTGGTTGTGCTGAGGGCACAGCAGAAGATGACCCGCAACAGCCGGGACTAGAGACAACCATCCAACACCTCCCAATCTAATAATATAGATAACAAAATAAATTGCATCCAGTACCAGTCAGTTTTTCAGTCACCAATGGTACGTCCTGCTTTTTATAGATTCGCTTGAGTAGAACCGACTGTTTCTGGTTTCTCTACGCTCCGCTGTCATTCACAATTATTATTCGATCAAGATTGGATATCTTCTGTTTTGTAATTTGTCGACACAATAGCGTGACAGTTTTTAGAAGGTGTTTAAAAATATCCATCGCCAATTGATCAGCGAGCGTAAATAAGAAATGAAACAATGGACCGAGAGACTCCGAGTCACTACACAGGACAGCGATCGAGTGAGTAAGTAGGCGAGTGCTGGCACTGTCCACTAGACACGCGGCGAACTGGCCGGAGAACATTAGCGACGCTTCAAGGATGATGGGATCACGTCTTCTGAGAATTGAAAAGAAATCCGAAACTGTTTGAATTCAGGCGTCGCTCTGAGACTTGTTTAACCGACGAATCGATTACGATGACTCGAGAACATGCTGACTTTTCACAGAAAGCCTTGGGAGGACTTGAGCATTTTTTTAAATTTCAAACAGGCGTTAAAAGTAATGAGATCAAGCGCAAGTTAATATATGCACCCCGGAATAATATCTCCGAATCACTCAGCTTTGAAATGTTAAATCGGACGGTTGAATTATAAGCTATAAGTTTAAAAAAACTAAGTATGGAAAAAGTACAACTTCTACAATTAATGAAAGCTTGCATTGCATTCGTTAATAACACCAATCACACTTAATGCATATTATTATCGTAAGTTACGTGAAACAAAAAGCGTTAAGTTTCCGAGAGAGTGAGCTGGCCTGCGTGCTAGAACTGGATGTTAGCCTTAATTGCCTTCTTATTAGATTTGACTAATTAATGCGAGTTGGTGCGGCTCTACTTCATAATATTTTCATGGTGGAAATGAAATATTCATGAAATTCTATGAATAAACAACTGCGGATGTAGAATATGGTCAACTCAACACAACCAAGAAGAAACAAGGAGAAGCGTGAAAGTTCATAGACGCTTTTCTGCAGGCAGAGTTCGTTAACTCAGTCCGCGGACTTTATTATTAAGCACTTCATCTTTGTGTGAAGCAGAAATCAATCGTGTTTTTTTTTCCTTAGCTAGATTTTTTACCCACGCCACCGCACGGCTTTATTGATAATTTATCGGCTGTAAAAATGATGAAAGAAAAAATTAAAACGGCTTATTATCGACGCTGCGGCTACTGTAAATTCAGGTAAGTATAACCAAAGACTTTTACAATGCCTACAAGTGATGCGGCGATTAGGACCGGCTTGCTTTAATGGAGATTTAGTGTGTTACGATGTTTCAGTCAGAACTATTTATGTTGTGTGATTGTATTTTGATTAAGACTTTAATAGAATCATCAAAATGAAAATCAAGTTCGGTCTTGAGAGATGCTCGTATGATATTATTAGTTGTGTTGTATGTAGTTCCCAGGCCGGCGGATAGATGAGGCATTAGTGTAGCAGATATGATAATTTTGTCTTGGCCATCGCTCTTCGCCTGTACTGAAGCAGACTTTACGTTCTTTTGAGCGTCAAGTAGTGAAATAAATAGCTTAAAGTACTACAGCTTAGGGTTAAAATTAAACCAAATAATTAAAAATAATCTATAATATAAGTTGCAGAGTTATAGTGTAAGATTCACATTAAATGCATGCTCACAAGTAGTCACGAGCAAGTTATCGCTTACACGTGCTGCATGTGAACATACAAAATATAAAAACTAAATCTCCAATGAAAATAAATGCTTCAATATCTACAGCTATAAATATTCAGAAATACGACATTTATTAGAAACTATGCGGAGGAATGATTTTGTAAGAGAAGAATGTGGTGCAAGAGAAAGTGTGAAAGTGAAGATTAAAAGAAGTTTGTTAAGATGGTTTGGGCATATGGAGAGAATGAATGAGGAAAGACTGACGAAGAAAGTATATGTTGGTAGAATAGATGGATGTCGTGGTAGAGGAAGACCGAGAAAGGTATGGATGGACCAAATATCCGAAATTGCGAATGAATGGAATATCCAGAGTCATAATAAAAGAAGAGCTTGCATGAAGAAGGTTATGACTCTGGAGGAAATGAAAGAAGTATGTAAGGACAGAACGAAATGGCGGTTGATCTGTAATGTTGGCGGCTGGGGTTTATTAAAGTGAAATTTGTTTTATGTTTTAAGTGTTTGATGTCCATGTATATTATTATTATTGATTTAAAAAATGTAATTTGTCGTGGATGTTCTTCTTTGATTTTAAAAAATGTAATTTGTCATGTATGTTCCTTGACTTATAGGTTGTTATGCGGCTGACCACCCATAATATAAAAATTGGTTCACTTTGCCAATGTCACCCCTGTTTCAGGGAAGGACGGCAAGAGTTGCAAGGCTTATGTTCATTTGAGATTGGGTTTTTATATTGTAGGTCCACATGCGGCATGTGTTAGCGCGAAATTATACATATCTGCTTGTGGGAATGCATTTAGTATAAATCTTAAATGATATATATCTTTGCAGCTTAGATTAGATTAGATTAGATGTTCCTTGACTTATAGGTTGGTATGCGGCTGACCACCCATGCTGTAAAAATGGTTCACTTTGCCAATGTCACCCCTGTTACAGGGAAGGACGGCAAGAGTTGCAGGGTGTATGTCCATTTGAGATTGGTTTTTATGTTGTAGGCTCACATGAGGCACGTGCAAGCGCGAACTTGTACGTGTCTTGGTTGTGGGAATGCATGTAATGTGAATCTCCAATGTAACATATCTTTGCAACTAAGATTAGATTAGATTAGATTATGCAACCTCTCATAATTCACCATTGCCCTACAAATACAGTAGGTACTGATTTTTTTAAGTACCTACATATTAACATCTATAATCTAAGTTGCAAGGATATATTCATTTAAAGCTCTCAGATGTATGCCCACAAACAAACACGCGTAGTTCGTGCTTACAAATGCTGAATGTGTACTTACAAATAAAATCCAAACCTCAAATAAGCCCTACAACTATTGCTGACCTTCCCTGACACAGGGGTGACATTGGCAAAGTGAACCATGTTTTACAGTATGGGTGGTCAGCCTCATACCAACCTATAAATGCTGATTTCAAATAACAAAACGACCATACTATTTTAGAAATCAATCAGTGCTATTCACAAAATATTTGATGCATAACTGATTTACGGATCATTGATTTTTTGCATGGAAAATTTGCTGCAGGCTGTGGATGAACCATGGATTTGCTGTTTGAGAATAACACCGAACGAGTTATAAAACTATCACATTAATTAGCGAGTGTCATTTGAACAACACAAAATTAATAAAAAAATTAACTAAAAACGGGGCAGAACTGTCCCCTTTCCAAAGGTTATTCATTGACATTCACGTGTCTATTTATTTAAAATCAGGTGAATGCTACACTTATGGAATGTGGTGATACAGAGGTGATCAGATAAGATCGCCCATATCCAGCTTGCACATATTATTTGTATGTTTCGGCCTAGACATTGCCCATGGGCCGGTGCGGCGCTCGCTGTGGGAACAATGCGGTGGGAGCGGAGGGGTTCCGGTTCGCTGCCGCTTCCGGCCGCCCCCCAACTCCTCCCCCACCCCCACACACCTGTGCCCACAAGTACACAATCCCCCCATTAAACTCAACCATAGCATTTCACCAAAAGTATATCAAAACTAAAACAGCGTCCCTGCTGATCGATTTACTTTTGCATACATATTTTGGTAAAACGCTAAAGTTGAGTTTACACGATAACTGCGGGGTACTGACATCAACTGGAATTATAGTCGCAACAAGTGTTTCATAAAAATTAATGACAAAAAACTCACCCAAGGATGAGCGAATTTAATTTTGAAAAATTTTGCACGAAGGTTATACTGGTTAGCATTGAAATTGTTTGAAGTATACATGTAAGAAAGTGCGGAAAAGCATGAATTTTACATGTGAAAAGAAATATGAAATTTGTAACTGAATGATGCATGTGAAGTTGTTTTTTTGTGAGTATGCAAAAATAACATAAAAAATAGCATAAGGGGAAATTTTCCGACCAAATGTAAGTATTACTACTTTCATATTATAGAGAGTGGAAAAGTTTTTCGAATGCTCTAAAAAATGCAGGTATCCATGGTTTTAGATATGTTCATATAAATGTATTTCCGAAAGAACTAAAATATAATAATACAAGTTAACAAACTTCCCTTTAAATTTCGGACCGATGTTAAATATATGTACTTCTTATTATATCCAAAAAGTTTTTTCTTGTGAGGGAAGTGAGAAATACCTTGTTATAGATTAGAAACTGATAATAAAATAGTTAGTTAAATACACAGATCGGATATTGTTTCAACGTATTAATTTGTCTATCGACATGCTTGGATTATTGAATCCGATTTATCACTTCCGATGATAAACAAGTAATCTGTAATACCATCCGCTCCACAGTCCACCATTATCCGTAGAGAGGATTAAAGTAAAACCTAATGAACCTGAAAACAACACGGTAAGCTTGATCTCCTTTATTTTATTATTTTTAAACATGAATTTCTAAAAAATATCTTAAAAAGAAACACTTAGAAAAGCGTGACGGAAAAAAGTGTTTTTTTTGGATTACCGTGTTCACCGCATTGTTTTGTCAGTTTTGGATAAATTTGTCGCAGGTGTTTTTTTTTGGTTCAGTTATTAAAATGATCTTTTTTTTTGTTGTGAAACCAAATTGTTTTTTTTTGTGATGAAACTGGAAAATGAAGATGGTGTGGAAGAAGTGCGAAGCGAGCGGAGGGGAAAATGACATTGCCTGCTTGGGCCAGTGCTCTCCACGCTCCAGCAAGGAAGGAGGCTGATGAACCCAACGCCAACCGACTCTCAACTAATTCAGAATCATAACTCATGAAGACCAGATCATATCGCTCACAGCCCCCGACTAATGCCTAATTACCCATCCAGGCCCTAGCAGAGATGATTCATAATTTCCAACATAAAAACTCAGCTAAAATCTGTTATTACACATTCTGTATGAAGAGCCCGCCCTGTGTTGGATCTGTGCAGGTAATTAGTATAACTTTAATGACAGAAACAATGGCGTAACTATCGTGCAACATTATATTTTATTATGACGTAAGTAATGTCGCTATTTTTGTCAGCCGTTTAACTTTTTGTACTGTGATTTTATTCTTAAATGGATTTTTTTACCTTCCGAACTGAAAGGAATGAGTCATCGAGAGCTTTAGATCACACAATATACTGCATATGTAGTACATCTATCAAAGCACCTCTATAATAGGAGCATTGAAAAAGCGGTTATCTTTCAGTACACATGTACATTATTTAGATCAGACTTTAAATTAATTTCGAAGTGGCTCTGAATGGAGAGATATTTTCATTGTAACTGTAAATTAAAACTGACAGCGGCAGCATTCGACTTTAATTTTATTTGTGTAAACGTAATCACAAAGTTACGACACCGTAAAACAATCTGCAACTCGAGGTGCGATACATTACGCTGCTGGCAGACACTGATTGGAAATAGATTGAACGTTGCAACTGTAATAGCTAAACTTGCGTTGTTTCCCCAGTAATGTTTTATACTAATACTGAACCATGTCAAAAGAATCAAAGGATGACGCCACATCCAAATTGCCATTTTAACGTCAGTTTTTCTCTGGTTTCGACTCGCAGAGATAACATTGTTAGATAGGTGATATTTGTATATTTCCGTAATTTTTAATTTAATATGAGTTACTTCACTTGAAGAAATTCTCAATCTAAATTAATAGAGAAACAATGAAACGAATCTAATCGCAAGAATGCGTTAAACATCTACAATATGGAGACAGTCAGTTTATAATTCGGATGAACTTGTACTTCGTGAAAGGGTCAAGGCACTTTGTTTCGATGTAAAAGTGGAGAATTCCTGTCGATTCGTTCTTAGTTTGATCTGAATGATGATGGAGTGCGAGTGGGGTGGGAAGGGAGGAAGGGAGGGGTTCCCACACAAGTCCACTGATGCATGCCCAATCTCCTTCGCGGCTACCGAATATTTCGATTAGCTTTTTTACAATATGCTCCCTCTACAACAATATAGTAGTGGTCATCTGAGGTGTGCAGGCAGAGACGGCCAACAATCGGCATACGGGCGAATCAACACAAAAATGTAACTATGTTGAAACAAGAACGATAAGTTGTAAGTATTTTGATACAAGCGTATTTTTCGATTGGATTTGACTTCACCGCAATATTATATGTTTTTAAAGATAAACAACAGTTTTTAATTTATATCGATGATATATAAGAACAGACATTGGCAATCAAACATGCCAATAACACTTATTGTTTGTAAGTCATTCGACACAACTAAGGAAAAATCAAAAACTTATTTAATTTTTAATAAAAAAAAATAAACAGTTAAATATTGTGATTCACAAATTGAGGGATGTTTGTCGAAAACAGAAAATTATGAAAAATTAAAAATAATAAACGAGCAATTACATTTATTTTCAACTAGCTAAGGTTTTTACATAAAAATTGAGATAGAAGTACGATTTCTAGATATTAAATTGACAGAAAGCTAAGATTAAATATTAAAAATGATATATCTCTTTACTTCTGTAATTATTTATGAAGCTCACAACATTCAAGTAATTATTCACACTCCCCCTTTTCAATCAACCCTCAAGCAATCCATGGCATGTGTCAAATAAGACCGATTTTTTTTTTTTTTTTTTTTTTTTTTAAGAAAATCCTGTGCGGGAGACTCCCTAGATTCTGAAGACTCTAGGGGTCTATGACACTTGTTGTAGTGCCGCAGAGGTGTACGAGCTTGGTCGTCGCTACAAAGCGCCAATACTCAAGCAAGACCCAGTTGCTGTAAGGCTGGATGGACCCTTGGTGACCGGTCATTGGTAAAGGCTTATGAATTCTTCAACCCAGCGAAGAGCACATTCGAAATATTAATGGTATTTTTGTGTGCTCCGCCGGGATCCGAATCCACAACCCTCCAAATATTTACGAGTCCGAAGTGTTGCCACAACGGACTACGGACCGGTCCGAGATGCCAACGACACGCGGTGTACCTGAGCGCACACCCATCCAAGTACTGACCACGCCCAATGTTGCTTAACTTCGGTGATCTATGGGAACCGGTGCTTTCAACATGGCTAACGTCGTTGACAATAAGACCGTTGACAATAATGACCGATAAGTTATTTGAAAAAAAATTAGCTCTGTGATAGTCCATACCTTCAAGGCGTCCATCCACTGGTGCAGCACCCCTGCGCGCATGTCGTTCGGGCCGTGAACAGTGATCTCTCTACTATGTACACTGGTAGTTTGGTTATTTGGTTGTTTGGTACATTAGCGACGCAGTGGGGCTACTGGAATTCCGGCACGCACCTCCACAGCCCCCGGCTCCACACTTTGGGAAACTTTTTCTCGGACAGGCCAATAAAAAACTTATCAAAGCGGTGAATGATGCCGGAGGAACGTGCGGCACTCGGACTAGGGCTGCTCTCCTAGCAGAAGAACAGATATCCTGAAAAAACAATCATCGATTATTAAAATAGCAAGATTTATAAAAAATTCATTGAACCCTGTCTTCCTACTAGTTTGACATCGAGCTAGCCAATTTACCGAGAGAAACAAAATATGTGTCCTACGCCAATACTATAAAGAATTTGATGATAAATTTGCAATTTAGGATACTGAAATAGGAAAACGAATGAAATCTGAGAAGTAGATTTTTTAAAATGTGTTTTGAAATTACGAGTATACCACGTATGTATATATGAACGGAGGATTTTCATTGTTCAAAAATCCGCACCAAATTTCTGTTAGTAAAAATCTGACTTGACCGTGAGTAACTAACAAGATTAAACCAGGACCGGTCTTAAATGACTGAAAAAACGTCATGGAATTTTCATTCCATTCAGACTTTCCTCAAATGTGACTGTATTTTTTATGTTAGAAGGAGCATTATTTCATTATGGGGACAAGTAGAGTTCAAGGAGAGAATATGAAGTTGTTTTTCCTTTAACAGCTTTCTTACTCATATTACCACGAGCGTTGCCTTTCAAGTTTTAGTGATCAAGGTACGTGGCCGCTGTTCAGGATTTGTAAATATTGTAAAGATGCTGTGTTATGAAGTTTATTAACAATTATTTTCATCGTTACACGATTATTGCTTCGCAGTCACAGATTACAACATAATTTCTGTTTGCAAAAGATAATGTTCCGTGGCAGGCATGCAGATTACTATACGGATGTATCTGTTACTGTTACTCTGTTGTCTTTCCTCTAAAGGTGGTGAGAGTCATCGCAGATTATTCATATTTTGGCATAATAACATAATATCGACACTTCAAACTGAAAACTATATAAGTGACGTATTAAGCTAACGTGAGTTTCTCAGATAAACGCACATTTTTTTCCTATCTTCTACGAGAGAAAATACTAAGTGTGACAATTCTGTAGTTTAGAATTTTTTCATCATGAGCGCTTTCTCACAATTAGTTCACTTAATATAAGAAGTTACTCCCAAAAAAGGTTTTATCCACGATTTCTCAAATCAGCGAATCAGTACCTACTTATTTAGTTTTACCAAGGTGGCGATATACTCGTAAATCCACGCAGCCCATCACGTTTGTTAATGTAAGTCACAGTAAATCGCGTTGTATAAAACCTAAGTTTCAGTGAAATAAAAAAATAAACTCGTCACTACTATATTTTGGTGTTGAAATAATTGAAGTGGTGAGTTTTATTCTAGAATTTAAGTAACCGTGAAGCAATAAAAGTAAACTTGCACATGAATTGTCAATTAAACAGTTGCCTTTATTATTTTGTATAATAAAAAAATGTAAAGCATTTTAATATTTTTTTCAAATTTGACGAAGCTCTGTTGGTTTTTTTTTATGTTAATCAGTAATCTGGCAGCCTATCATAAGATCAAAATAAAATATTCTTTGTTAAAATTCACATGAGTTTTTATTTTTTAAAAACACTACCGGTTTCGGGAGAAGCAATACCTCCCATCTTCAGGTGTAAATATAAACTTCAGGTGTAAATAGTTTATATTTACACCTGAAGATTGCTTCTCCCGAATCCGGTAGTGTTTTTAAAAAATAAAAACTCATGTGAATTTTAACAAAGAATATTTTATTTTAATCTATTAAAATGAACTTTCACGAAGTAACTGCTACAAACCTAGATAATATATCATAAGATCGTAGATTTATATATTTTTATAAATATAAAAAAAATCAAGTCCTTGATAGTGAACAGCGGAGTCTAATATCAAAATATTCTAGTTTAATTGACGCTATAAACTTTTCTACACATGAGAAACTAAACATGTACCCAACTTGAGCAGTTTGTATATATTACGAGTACTCTATTGTGAACTTATTAGTATATTTATGTATGAAGCTACATAGAGCCGTAGAGTTATACAAATCCATGTATCTCGACGTACGAAACATTCTACGTACTTAAATTTCATTACCATGGTTAAACGGTATAAGTACATACGTACATACAAGGGTAGAAGCCAATTGATTCATCGTTAGCCCTTCATACAAGTGTTAGTTACCAATGACGCAAGGCTCACGACAACGTAAAAATCATTGATGGTGTACCGAGATATCGTTTCATTTCATTTCGGAAGCCCAAAAGCTACATAAAAATGTGTACTTACGTAAAAAATAGATACGTACTTGGCATATTATTAGGAAGAAAATGTTTCATATACATTGTATGAGGATAATTTATTTATTTTTATTGTGTACATGACAAAAGAGCACCGTTTTTGTGTGTGTCACACCTCAAGGGCCACTGTAAATTTAAGACTAAGCGCTGATTAACTGATTTGAAAAATTGTGGATAAAACATTTTATTGTGAGACTTATGACACACTTTTTTAGTGTTTTCTCTCGTAGAAAATGTAGATATAGTTGAGAAGCCCCCGTTAGGTATATATGTCACTTATGCAGTTTAACCTTTAATGTATCGATATTTAGTGTTGTAAAAACATAAATGTATCCAAGAATGCGGAATCCCAGTACAGCATCGTGTCCTTTCTTCCCGAAGTGATTTTCCATTATGATTTTATTACACATTACAGACTTTCTCAAATACGGAGTCGGCGCATTGTAAATGGTGAGATGCGTCTACTTCATACAATAATACTTGGGAAAGTACAAAACATTACGACTAAAGCGTTTACTGAAAAAATGTATAGAAACCAAAACGATCACTAAAGCGCTGCTGTTGTATTCATATATATTTTGATGAACTCTGTGGTACATAATGTTGATGGTGTTATACTGCGCTGAGGGTAAATAATTAGGCCGCACCAAATAAAGTATTCACATTAAAGAAACAATGTGCATGTGGGTGGGATCTAAATTAAAATGTTTTACTTTTGATTAATACTATTGAAATTAAAGCCTATGAAAGCCTGCTCTAAAAAACAGGTAGCGAGCAATCAATGTTTTGAATTACTGAAGCTTACTTTATATTACACCTAGAGGGCGTATGTTTATATATATATCGCCACCTTAAAGGTAAGTCAGTGCTGATTCACTGATTTGAGAAATCGTAGATAAAATATTTTATGGCGAGTAACTTCTTATAGTAAGTGAACTAATTATAATGAAGTGCTCATATTAAACTTCTTAACTACAGGATTGTCACACTTTTGATGTGTTTTCTCTCGTAGAAAATAGGAAAAAGTTGCATTTATCTGAGAAACCCATGTTAGCTCAATATGTCACTTATTCAGTTTTACCTTTAAGGTATCGATATGCATGTAGGTAAGTACGTATATTGTGAAATGTCTATGTGAAAAATCCTAGCAATAATAATAATGTATTTGAAAAGAACCGAGAAACCACCACATTGAAGGCCTATGTGTTATTTCTCTTGCGAGGAACTCGTAAGGATGGCCTTAGATAGGGAGAAGAGTTGAAAAGAATGGATGAAGATAGTTGTAAAGAAACCCATGGATTGAAAAAGAAGAATCAAAAAAAGTAATATTGTTTGGATGGTTTATTTGGTTAGCGCAGTTTTCTGTGAACACATCTCAAGAGCCCACTGCGAGCTTGCTAGTCGTTTGAACAAGCACCATTTCTCAAGCAACACCCGATTTCTGAAAGGCTGGATAAACTTTTGATGATATATGTTTGGGAAATCAGATTTTTTTTAACACATCAAAAGCATATTTGAAATCGAATGATATATTTTATTTTCCGCCGGGAATCGGCGCATTAACTTCCGATTACAAGTCGAAAGAGTTAACCTTTGTATTATGTAGAGGACAACCGATAAGATGTTATGTAGAATCATAGAGATTTCATGTTACAAACGTTTGATCTGAAAAATACAAGTCCAGCAGGTTCAGGCATTTAGTATTTCCATACAGTTTATTCAGCTATGTAAGACCAGGTGCAGGCAGATCCTATCTCCAGCATATGCCATAAAGATTATTACATATTTATTCAGAGCCGTTTCCATTAATTGAATATTTATAACATTTAACATGGCTTTCATTTCAGTATCGAGCCTCGCTTGTGGTAGCTTACACGTGACAATATTGAAGTTGTGAGACGCTGATGGTTAGATAAGCTAGCAGCGCCGTCACATAGATCACAATCCCACCAACCTGTTATTACTCCTCATAATTTCCATTT